>JAJHZJ010000011.1:969261-1569261 GCA_023548195.1 Bettongia penicillata ogilbyi | reverse complement strand
CTCTGATTCTGTGTTCCTTCCTATGTAAAATGGGAATATGATAGTCAAATCTCTCTGAAAAATTAATGTAGCTCCCAAATTTTGTGCTGTCCTGACTGTGATGCCACAGTATTGGTACTGTTTCTTTTTGACTGCTTGTAGTATTTTCTTCTTGATCTGTATGGCTATATTATTTATGGAGATTTTCATTCTGGGATCTTTTTCAAGAGATAATCAGTGGATTCCTTCTTTTTTATTTTGCCTTATGATTCTATGATATCAGTATAGTTTTCCTTTATAGTTCCTTGAAATGTGATTTCTAGGTTGTTTTTTGAGCATGGATTTCAGGTAGCCCAATCATTTTAAAATTATTTTCCTCAATCTCTTTGCTAGATCATTTGTTATTCCAATATGATATTTCACATTTTCTTCCTAGGTTTCTTTTCCTTTTTGCTTTATTTTTTTATTTCTATGTCTCATAGAGTCATTAGTTTCTAGCCGATCAGTTTTAACTTTTAAACCGTTAATTTCTTGTCTAAGCTTTTATACCTTTTTTTGTACCAATGTTAATTCTCTTATTATTTTATATTTCTTTTATTTTCTCCAATGTTTTCCTCTACCAGTCTTAATGCTTAAAATCTTCTTTTGCTGCTTTTTTCTTTTTCTTTAGAACTTTTAGGAATACTTGTTGAACTTGTGTCCAAAAATATTTTTCTTTGAAGCTTTGCTTGTAGATGTTTTCAAGGAATTATCTGCTTCTCAATCTGTATTGTTTCCTGGCATCATAGAAACTTTTGGGGTTTTGTTATTGTCGTTTTGGTAGTTTGCTCATTTTCCCTCAGCCTTTCTCTTGACTTTTGGCTTCTGTAGCTCAGTCTACTTGTTTATACGTTTTCAGTGCTTCCACGGTGGTATGATCATGGATAGATCTGGTCACTGCCTCCCCCACGGATGGCTGGTGAATGCTTCTTCTTCCCCACATCCCTTCAGCTGTGCTCCATACCAGCCCCCTTTCCATTATTTGAAGATCTTTCTTTCAATCTAAATTGCTCTTGACTGGAACAAAGACTTACTCTGATTTTTTGTGGACTTTTCGTTCAGAAATTGCTTTGTTTTCTATGGTCATTTTCTAGGAAAGATTTTAGAGGAAGTCTGGTAGTTGTGACCCTTAACCATATCATATCCCCAGGATCATGATTTTAGCAGGGAAAAAGATTTCGAAGGTTATCCTGTTCAGCTTGCCCATTTTACACAAGGAGAGATTTTAGATGAAATTGAGATATCATTTGAGTTAAATGATTTGCCCATAGCCTCACATCTAACTTCCAAAGCAGGATTTGAATGGAAGTTACTCTTACTCCCAATCCAATGCTATATCTTCTGTAGCACATTGGTGAACAAAGTTACATTATGTGGAGTAATGTGGGATGAAGTGGAGACTGTATGTGAGAAATAGTTTCAATAGTATGAGATCTCAGTTTTTGAGTTTAATTTCAAATAGTTTTGGAGTAAGTGAATAAATTACCATGTGGTATATCAAATATAATAAAACTAATTATTTCAGCTCACAAATTATTTGTTTAATAACCATTATCTTCAAAGTTCCTTATGAACAACTCCATATTGATACAAAGGGACATACTTAGGACATCTTGACTGACCAGGTCACTAGCCTTTCTTTTAAATATGTTAAATATGTATCTATTTAAATATATAAATAAATATCTAAATAAGTTGTAGGGATTTGTGCATAAATAAGAGTTGCTCTTCTTTACTAGATAGTAGGAATTAAGGTATTATCTTTTTATTACTATAACATTTATCTTGTGGGATTTATCTATCACTAATCCAAGAGATGTTGATATCAATCGTTTTTCTAGAAATTTAAAACTGTATGTTTGTTATTCATTAATCTTCATGATGATCACCATTTTTCCTAGCTTTTATAGTAGATCTCTGCTTCTAGGGCACAGGGGGCTCTATCCCACAGTTCTTGTGCCTAGAACTTGAGACTTTGTGTGTTGTAGCCTCTGGTTCTTTCAGCTAGAAGCTAAAATGTTGCAGTTTACCTGGTGCTGAGCTGGCTGTTACTGAAAAGCAGAGGCCAGGTGAAGTCTTTCTGGATTTCCTAAGTGTTACCCTGGAGCTAGATGCATTAAGTGTGGGGGAGTTGTGGTCTGGCCTCAGGAAGTCTCTTCTGCTGAGCTAGAGCATAGGCAGGCTCAGAGATCAGTGAACCTGTCTGTGCTAGTGTCTCCGTGATTCCCCTGGGGAGCTGAGGCATGCCTGGGGTCCTGGTGTTGGTGGTGGGCTCCATCCCCCTGGGGCTCAGGATCTCCTTCTGGTTTGCTGAGGTGGGACTGTCTGGGATAGCTCTGGTCCTGCACTGGTCCCCTTCAGCCATAGCAAGAGGGACCTTCCTTAGTGATTTCCTAGCCTCACAAACTAAGAGACTGTATCACCCTTTGGCTGATCCTATTCCAGAATTTTTCCTGGGGAAATAGTCTCTGGTCTCTTCAAGGTCAACAAGGGGAGGGAGATAGCAATTACTGATCACTCTGTCATCTTGGCTCCCAGAAGTTCAAATAGGTGACTTACAGACATTTAATCTCCTGGCTGACATTCTCAGGAGCTGCTGCTGCAATTAACTGGGGTTCTGTACTTCTCTCTCCCTCAGTTCCAATGGACTCCCATCCTGAGTTGATGTGTTTGAGAATCTACAGTGCATCTGTAGTTTCAGATCTCCTGGGGCTACCTGCTTGGCTCTGCCATGGCAAGGACTGCACTCATTCATTCTGTGCACTGTGTGTTCCTCCAACCCATGTAACGGATCCTTCCCATTGAACTTTCAGTGTGTCCTGGACTGGAAATCTGCAAAGTCTGTCTCCTATTGAATTCTGCCCCTCTAAAATCCATTCAGATTCTCTATTTAGAGATATCTGAAGGAGTTTGTCTTAGAGCTTAGGTGAGTAGTTGTTCTCATGCCACCATCTTGGATCCATTGATGTACCAACCTTTTAAAGGAGGAAAAGAGTCTAGTGTGGCATATTGGTGTTTTGTGATCATGGTTTTATTTTCAACATGCTCACTTAGCAGTCCAGTAATGAAAAATGCTAAAATTTTGAAAGAATTTGAAGCAGATTTGAAAAGCCTTTCTTCTGTATTTGCCACTCTCTTCTCTTCCCTTTCCCCCTGCCCTCCCTTCCCCTTCTCCTTCTGATAATTGGAACATTTGTTCTTTTATAGTAACTAAAAAAAATTCTTTTATTATACCCTTTCTTTTAAAGATCATGGACAGTGAGTCAACCATAATATTTCAAAATGGTTTTAGCTACTTGGGTCATATTTCTTCTGGTCGTGTTGAATTGAGATCAAGAGAGGCAGGTCTCATATTATTGTTTATCTTGAGCTTCCAATATTGTTTTTGTTCTTTCTTTCCCACTCTGAAAGTATTCTTTGGCAAGAGCCAAAAAAGCAAAATCAAAGTTGATTAATTTTGCCTTTTCTATATTACTGGTTGTCTGCCATCCCTGCACATAAATATAATGATAAGGTTGAATATGGAAAATTGTTCAATGCTTATCGCTATTATCTTTGAATCAGTAATAGTTCAAATGGGTAGAGTGATAGACTTGGCAGGAGATATAATTGTGCTTTGAGTATTTATTGCCTTTGTGATATTAGGGAAGTCACTTATTTATTCTGCGTCTCATTCTTCTTAGCTGCAAAATGGGGGTAATTTTACATTCCTTTACTTGGGGTTTATTCTGATGATTCAAGGGAAATGAAATACAGTACTGGTAAACATGAATCATTATTAGCAATTTGTAACTCTTGTCTACTATATCAAGCTGAAATGTGTTCCCAGTTATGTTCTTCTTTGGGAGCCTAAGAAAAGTCTACTGTCGTGTTCGCATGAATAGATTTCAAATACTTGAAGATATCTAACATGACCTCTCTGTTTTTTCTTGTCTAGACTACTAATACAATTGAATGTATTAAGAATTTATCTCCTATTTATTATTCATAATGAAATTCAAAGTAGTTGTTAATCTTTCCAATTTATACTTATATTAGACACATATTGGTAGGAGTCAGTATGTGATATAATATTAAGTTTAGGAGGAAATCCACCCACTCCCATTCCTCAAGCCTCAGTTCTTTCAATAAACTTCTATTTATGAATTTCACCAACTGTCAATATTGGAACTTCTTTTTTAACATACTCTAAAAAAGATTCCTTAAATCCTAAAAAATCTTCAGCTTTAGTATCCTTTCAAATCCTAATCAATTTTTATTTTGTCCTTCAACCTGTTATTGGTAGTTGTGCAACTCTCCTGCTAATATTAGGGCAGTTTAAATATTAGGGCAGTTTGATGTCATATCTCATTTTAATACTTATTGTAAGACATTTGGTAGTGACAGCTTGAAAAGTGTTACCCTGAATCACGTAGCAAAGTTTTGATTAGTAACTGTTGTACGCTTGTTCCTACAGGCCATTTGTGAGTTTGTCCCATCACCCCTCTAGTAATGCGATTCTGATGTCTTTAACAAAGTAATTGATCAACATCACATTCAGCAATCTGCTTCAGTTTCCTCAATATTAACTTCATGGATAAAACTGAAGATTTTAAATGCTGACTTAGAGACACCAGTTTTGTGACCCTGGGCAAGTCTTTTAGTGTCTCTTACTTTTAGATTCCTCATCTGTAAAATGGACAGACTGCATCATGAGATGAAATGAGATGAAAATAGTGTGTAGTATCCTAAAATTCTTAGTGAAATTTTAAAAGGTATACACAATATGCTTTTCCAATCTTTTTTAAATATATAATTTATTTATTTTCAGTTATTAACATTCAATTCCACAAGAATTTGAATTCAAAATTTTCTCCCCATCTTTCCCCACCCCCACCCCAGGACAGCATGCATCCCATCCAGCCTTTTCTTCAGTCTGTCCTCCCTTCTTTAACCTATCCTTCTTCCATCCACCTTCTCCTCTATTTTCCTGTAGGACAGAATAGATTTCTATATTCCATTGCTTATACAGCTTAATTTCCAGTTGCATGATATAACAATTTTTACCATTCATTCTTAAAGCTTTGAGTTCCATATTCTCTCCCTCCCTCTCTACCCACCCTCAATAAGAAAAGAAGAAATTAAGTGTACGTCATACGTGTGTAACAATGCAAAGCACTTCTCTAATAGTTATGTTATAAAAGACTAACCACATTTCCCTCTGTCCTATCCTGACATTCATTTATTCCATTCATTCCCCTGACCTGTTCTCCCACAATAGTGTTTTCTTCTGATTATCACTTTCCCCAACTTACTGTCCCTTCTGTTATCTTCCCTCTCCTATTCCCTTCCCCCTTGCCTTCCTACAGGGTGTAAAATAGATTCCATATCCAATTGAGTTTATGTTATTCCTTCCTTAAGCCAAATCCCATGAGAGTAAGACTCAGTTATTTTCTTTCATCTTCTCATCTTCCCCTCCATTGTAAAAGCTCTTTCTTCCCTTATTTATATGAGATGATTTGCTATATTCTACATCTCCCTTTCTCTTACTCCTAGTACATTCCATTCAACAGTAAATTCTTTTTAGGTATTCGCCCTTCATACTCAGCTCACCCTGTGTCCTCTATGTGTATGTACATACACACATACACCCATGTACATATATATATCTACACATATATAACATACATACCCATACCCATCTACATTTATACATATGTGTATACACACACACATATATTCCCTCTAAGTATCCTAATACTGAAAAAAAGATCTCATGAATTACAAATAACATCTTTACATGTAGGAATGTAAAGTTCATTTTTAAACCGTTCAACTTTAATGAATTCCTTAATGCCTCTCTTTCCTGTTTACCCTTTCATATTTCTCTTGATTCAGTATTTGAAAGTCTAATTTTCTATTCAGCTCTGGTCTTTTCAACACAAATGCTTGAAAGTCCTCTATTTCATTGAAAATCCATTTTTTTCCCTGAAGTATTATACTCAGTTTTGCTGGGTAGGTGATTCTTGGTTTTAATCCTATCCCCTTTGACCTCTGAATATCATATTCCAAGCCCTTCAATCCCTTAGAAGCTACTAAATCCTGTGTTATCCTGATTATATTTCCATAATACTTGAATTGTTTCTTTCTGACTGCTTGTAATATTTTCTCTTTGACCTGGGAACTCTGAAATGTGATTATAATATTTCTAGGAGTTTTCCTTTTGGGATATCTTTCAGGAGGTGGTTGGTAAATTCTTTCTATTTCTATTTTACCCTGTGGTTCTAGAATATCAGAGCAGTGTTCCTTAATAATTTCTTGGAAGATGATGTCTAGCTCTTTTTTTTTGATCATGATTTTCAGGTAGACCAATAATTTTTAAATTATCTTTCCTAGATCTATTTTCCAGGTCAGTTGTTTTTTCAATGAGATATTTTACATTGTCTTCTATTTTTTTCATTGTTTTGATTTTGTTTTGCAATTTCTTTGTTTCTAATAAAATCATTAGCATCCATCTGCTCCATTCTAATTTTTAAAGACCTGTTTTCTTCAGTGAGCTTTTGAACCTCCTTTTTCATTTGGCCCATTCTGCTTTTTAAAGCATTCTTCTCTTCATTGACTTTTTGAACCTCTTTTGCCATTTAGGTTTGACTATTTTTCAAGGTGTTATTTTCTTCAGCATTGTTTTGGGTCTCCTTTAGCAAACTGTTGACTCACTTTTCATAATTCTCTTCAATTGCTCTTCTTTCTCTTCCCAATTTTTCCCCCACCTCTCTTACTTGATTTTCAAAATCCTTTTTGAGATCTTCCATGGTCTGAGAGCATTGCATTTTTTTTTGGAGGTTTTGGATGTAGAAGCCTTGACTTTGATATCTTCCTCTGATGGTTTGTTTCGTTCTTCCTCATCCAAAAGGATGGAAGAAAATACCTGTTTACCAACAGAGTAACCTTCTATAGTCTTATTTTTTTCCCTTTCGAGGGCATTTTCCCAGCCAGTTACTTGACTTTTCAGTCCTTTGTCAAGTGGAGGGGTGTACTCTAGGGACTTGTAATTTCTCAGTTCCTCCAGGGTGATACAATCAAAGGAGAGGAATTTGCTCCTGTCCTGGCCTACTCTCTGATATGTGAAGAACCACAAGCTTTTCTGCCCAGGATCTGGGACTAGGATTCCCTCTCTACAGTCAGCATCAGCTCCACTCTTTATTATCTCAGGACTGCCACTCAGAACTGAGACCCAGATTGACTGCTCTATTCCTCCAAGGTCTTCAGGCTGAGGGCTCCAAAAGTGGAATAGTCTACAGTGGATGCTACCATGCTGGGGCAGAGCTGGGGCCAAACCTGCTCCCTTCTCAACCAAGTAAAAGAACTTTCTCACTGACCTTTGAAACTGTCTTTGGTATTTGTGGGTTGAGAAGTCAGGGAGATGCAACTACTACTTGTGATTCTGCACCCTGAAGCCTCCTCCAGTTCTGTCCATGCAGTGCCATGCGCCAAAGCTGGGCTGCGTTCCACTCTTAGCCCGGTGCAATAGACGTTTCCTGTCAGCCTTCCAGGCTGTCTTGGCCTGGAAATCTCTTTCACTTTGTCATTTTGTGGCTTCTACTGCTCTAGAATTTGTTCAGAGTCCTTTTTACAAGTATTTTACGGGTTCTGGGGGTAGAGCTAGAGCAGGTCTGTCTTTTTACTCTGTCATTTTGACTCCACCCTGATGCTTTGCCAATCTTAAAGAGCTTTGTAATTGCTAGCTATTATTGTTGTATTCAACAAGCATATTTCTTACATTCTCTTTTTTTAAAAACTGTATTTCATTTTCAGTTCCAAATTTTCTCCCTCTGTTTCATCCCCACCTGACCCATTAGAAAGTATGATACCATATACATTTGAAATCATGCAACAAATATTTCTTCCTTCTCAATGTTAAAAAAATAAAACAAAACAAAAAAACAACAACAAGAAAAATAAAGGGAAAAGGTTCTTTAGTTTTCACTCTCTGTCCATCATTTCTCCATCAGGTGGTAGATAGCGTTTTATATGTTGAGTACTTTGGACTTGTGGTTGTTCATTGTGTTACAGTTGTTTAATGTTACAGTGGCTGTTGTTGTTTAGGTTGTTCTCTTGGTTCTGATCACTTCAATTTTCCCATTTTTGCTGTTGTTGAAACCATCCGTTTCATCATTTCTTATGGAGCAAGAGCATTCTCGCATATTCATACACTATCACTTTTTTAGCCATTGCCCAATTTATGGGTATCCCTTCAGTTTCTACTTCTTTACTACAAAAAGGGCTGCTATGAATATGTTTCTTCTGTGGTCTTAGGTAATCTAGTATGAGGTAGTACCTCAGACTTTTTAAAATTTGCATTTCTTTAACTATTAATGATTTAAACCTTTTTTCATGTAACTATAGCTTAATTTATTCCCCCAAAACTGTCTCTTTTAACTAGTTATCTGTTGAGGCATGTCCTATTTTTGTTATTTTGACTCAGTTCCCTATTTATTTGAGAATTGAGACTTTTATCTGAGAAAATTGCTATAATCCCCAGCTTCCTGTTTTTCTCCTAAATTTTCCAGCAATATTAGTGTTTATGCAAAACTTTATAATTTTATGTCATCAAAATTATGCATTTTTACCTCCCATGAAGCTTTCCATCTTTTGTTTGGTTACAAACACTTCCTCTATATGTAGATCTGATAAATAATTTCTTCCATTCTCCCCTAAATTGCTTATGATATCACCTTTGTGTCTAGACCATGTACCCATTTTGATCTTATCTTGGTACACAGTGTGAAAAGTTGGTCCTTGCCTAGCTTCTGTCAAATTATTTTCAAGTTTAACAAGTATTTTTTATTAGATAGTGAGTTCTTACCCCAATACTTGTCATCTTAGGGTTTCTCAGACAATGGGTTAGCGTACTCATTTGCTTCTGTATATTGTACAGAAGGAATCTTCTTTCCCTAACATACAGCTATTTTCTTACTACGTAATGTTCCTAACATTTTTCCATTTGTAAATGGCTCAGTCTTGGACTCTGGAATCCTTGGGTTCAGTTCTTGACTTTGACACATCTTAGCCTTCTACTTAGGGACAAAAATTTTAGTTCTCAGTGTCTGAGGCAAATTTGAATAAAATTTCTTATAATAAGAGCTACTAATCTGCATTGATGCATTGACCTTACACACTGTGAATTTCAACATGGGTGAACTTGAGAGACAGCATCATGTAGTGGAAAGGCTGCTGGGCTTGGAACAAGGATCTGGGTTGGAATCTTGGCTTTGCCACTTATCAGCAGAATTGCCTTGCTCATTTTATGTCATATCCCTAAGCACTTAGATTTTTTCAACCTGTAAAACAATGAGATAAGTAGACAATCTCTAAGGTTTCTGCTAATTTTAAATTTATGATTCTGGGCAATTGTAGGTGCAGACTTACCTTTCCTCCTTCTACCCCAAGAGTGTTAGCAAATCAAGGTTTGGTTAGTAATGCTGATCCATCATTTTGGACTCCACTAATGCTAAATTCAATGTGAGAGGAAAAGAATTTTATCTTTTCAGTAAGACATGAATATGGTAGCAGATGTTTTAGGTTTCACTGTTTGAGGGAAAGAAATAGTATAGAAGCATATTTGCCATTTTGTGCAGAATTTGGTTTAGTTGTTAATAATCATTGGACTTCCCCTTTTAGAATAAAGTTTAATGTACATTTATAGGCACACAGAGCCTGCTATTAGGATAAAGTTCATCCATTCTTTCAACTTCTAGACAAAACTGAGAAATATAATGAATTTTGGAAGATTCAATCGAGTCTATCCCATGAAAATCATGTTTCATAGTAAAAACATGCAACATATCCAAGATTCAAAGTAATACCTGCAAGTATTCTTAACAATGTCCAAAATTTTCAGTAGTACAAATTCAACTACTAAATGAATAGGATGTGAAATAGAGGCTATTCAATTTTACAGTTAAACAAATTTTAGAAGGAAGGAGAGCCCAGATATCAATCAACTTTTATCTTAATCACATCTTACTTCTATCTTTGGCTTACATGTGACATATACTGTGACTGCCGAGGCAGAGGAAACAGAAATGAAACTTAAGTATCTTTAAATAAGAGCACTAGTACCTCCTCAGCAAAAACAAGCCAACCAAACAATAACACAACTTACAAAATAAGCTTTGCTTATTTCTTATTTTGATCAGAAATTTTTGATCTTAGTTTTCTCTCACCTGCAAATCAGAAAAAAAGTAATGTGTCCTTTATTCACAGCATTACAAAAAGTATAACTGTATAGACAATAAAAAGAGCCAAAGAACAACCACCCTATTTCAGTACTGGTGCAAGATTAAAAGAATCTATAAGAACCTTTCTTCTGGAGAAGAATGTAAAAGATCTTAATTACCCAAATATCTAGAAATCTGTTCTGGCTTTGAGTAATAAAGCTGAGAAATCTATTTTGATAAGAAAAAAATACAATTCTTTAATACCATGATTGCAAGATGGTTGGCTATAATGCTCATAACTCTTTTTGAATGATATAAATAATCAAGCATTTGAGGGTGATGAGGTAACATATTCTGCTAAGTGATATCAATCTTAATGTAATTAGTTCTAACAGCATGCCTTTCATTATCTTTTTCTATTTCTTTACTATAGTTATGTTCATTTTCTCTTCACTCAACAATGTCTCCTATCTGACAGAGCAGAAAGAACTTTCTCAAAGATAAACAATTCTAATGAGAAAAAGACACATTTCAATCACTGTCTTTTCTTCCCATCTTGATAGAAATCATATCTATCTGCTAATTCTGCATTTATTTCCACAAGTATCACATCCCCATCATTCTTCCCTGCCCTAGGCCTTAGCTGATTGAAACAACCTGTTCCAAACTAGCTCTTTATCAGAAGTGTTGGCAGTCTCCCATTGGAGGGGCAGAAGGGGACTAATAAGAACATCCAGTGGCATGGTCGATTGTTCCTGGGGGGCATAGTAACAACAGGGCTATTCTGAGCTGCAGCTTGAACTGACAAAGGTCATTGCAAAGTAGTTCATTCAAACAATGTTTGAGGAAAGCAAAGAAAATTAAAAGGTCATGAATGAGATGGCATTGCTTTAAAATGCACTCAAGCGAGACTCATTTCCTGATGTACTACATTCACATATTGATATCTCTGGATGAAAGTAGCTGGCAGCAGTCATTGTAGCTTCAAAATTATGCTGAAAAAGTCACTGTGGTGACATAAATTGTATTTAAATGGGAATGTTCAGAAGCAAGATTATTATTGTTGTCTGGATGCAAAGCCTTAATTAACTAATGTATCACCTTCATGAGACAGTATCCCGTTGATGGCTTCCATTGTCAGACAGATTCTTTCCAGGTTTGAGCCACTCTATAAAGACAAGTTTGGTTCTTCAATGGACTCATTACCTTTTTGGGGTCATTTGAGTGTTAGAGGATTATAGGATTACAGGTTGAGAGCTAGAAAGAATTTCAGAGGCTCTCAGTCCATACAGTTCATTTACAAATGAGAAAACTGAGGCATATTCATTAAACTTCTGTTATGGAACTATAAGGAAGGGATGTGATAGCTACACAGCTTTAGGAAGGTCAGAACTATTTTACTTCAATCCCATCTATATACATGAATATACATGCATATGATAGGATAGATATTGTGGCTTTGTGGATAAGGAATGGATCTCAGAGTCTGAAAGATCTCAATTTAGGTACAGTCTCATGCTGTAAGACCTTGGGCAAATCAGTTAATCACTAAATACCTTAGGCAATTCAGTGAGATTACAACTTTCAGAAAAGTTTCAGGCTTGTAATGGCTGGGGACATTTCCTCAACTAAGAACTCCCTTCACCAATAAAATGACAATTCTGAATGAAAAAGCAAAGATCATATTCTCTTAGTAATATATTTATTATCAAAAAGTCAAATGCAAGTCACTGAACCTTTGCTGATTCAAAGTCAGTGGAACTCATTATTTTTTTCCCTCTATTTAAAAAAATATTTTTATTTAAACTATTGAGTTCCAAATTCTATCCTTCCCTACCCTCCCTGAAAGAGTAAGCAATCAGATATAGGTTATACATGTGCAATGATGTAAAACATTTTCATATTAGTCATTTTGTACAAGAAGTTTCATTAAAAATAAAGTGAAAAATAGCATACTTCAGTCTGTATTCAGTCATTTTAGCAGCTCTTTCTCTAGGGGCAAATAGCATGCTTCATCATTAGTCCTTTGGAGTTGTCTTGGATCTCACTGTACTGCTGAGAATAGCTAAACCATTCCCATTTCGTCATCAAACATTACTGCTGTTATTGGATACAATGTTCTCCTGGTTCTGTTCACTTGATTTTGGATCAGTTTATGTAAATTTTTCCAGGTTTTTTTTTTCTGAAATCCACCTGTTTTTTATGCATTACAGCATAATTACAATCATATAGCAGTTCTTGTTCAGCCACTCCACAGTTGATTTCCAATTCTTAGCTAGCGCAAAAAGAGCTGCTACAAATGGATCCTTTTGCCTTTTTTTTGGATGTTTGAGTTATAGACTTAGTAGTGGTATTGATGGATTAAGGAGTATGCACAGTTTCATAGCCCTTTGGCATAATTCCAAATTGCTTTCCAGAAAGGTTGGGTTCAACTCTACCAACAGTACATTAGTTTCCCAAATCACCTCCAACATCCAACAATTTCCTCTTTTGTCTTATTAGCCACTCTGACAGGTATGAACTAGTGCCTTAGAGTTGTTTTAATTTATATTTCTCCAATCAATTGGAGTTGGAGAATTTTTCCATGTGGCTGTGATTACCTCATCTGAATTTTATTTCCTTTGATCATTTACCAATTGGAGAATGGCTTTTATTTTTATAAATTTGACTCCATTCTCTCTATGTTTGAGAAATGAGGACTTTATCAGAGAAAATTGCTTCAAAATGTTTTTCATACATACTATTGCCATTTCCCTCTGTCCTGTTCTCCCTTCTGTTTATTCTAGTCTCTCTCCCCTTTTAGCTTGTCCATCTTCAAAAGTGTTTTGTTTCCAACTATCCCTTCCCTGAATCTGTTCTCCTATCATCTCCCACGTTCTTATCCCTTCCCCTCCTACTTTTATGTAAGATAACATATATTTCTATACCCAAGTTGAATGTGTATGTTATTCCTTCTTTGAGCCAGTTCTGATGAGATTTAAGGTTCACTTACTAACCCTCACTTTCCCCCTCTTCTCCTCCAAAGTAAAAGTTTTTTCTTGCTTCTTTTATATGAGACAATTTGCACCATCCTACCTCTCCTTTTCCCTTTCTCCCAGTACATTCCTCTCTTACTTCTTAATTTATTTTTTTAGTTATCTCTTTGTATCTAACTCATACCTGTGCCCTCCTTCTATTTATACTTTTTCTAACTGCCCTAATAATGAGAAAGTTCTTATGAGTTACAAGTATCATCTTCCCATGTACAAATGTAGAGTTTTATCATGTTAAGTCTCTTATGATTTCTCTTTTCAGTTTACCTTTTTATGCTTCTCTTGGGCCTCGTATTTGAAAGTCATATTTTTTATTCAGCTTTGTTCTTTTCATAAGGAATGCTTAAAAGTCCTCTGTTTTTCTGAATATACATTTCCCCCCCGAAGGATCATACTCAGCTTTTGGTGGGTAGGTGATTCTTGGTTGTAGTCCTAGTTGTTTTGCCCTCCAGATTGTCAGGCTTTCCAATCCTTTAATGTAGAAACTGCTAAATTGTGCATTTTCCTGACTGACTCCACAGCTTTCAAATTGTTTCTTTCTGGCTGCTTGCAATATTTTCTCCTTGACTGGAGAACTCTGGAATTTGACTATAATATTCCTGGGAGTTTCATTTTAGGATTTCTTTCAGGAGGTGATTGATGGATTCTTTCAATTTCTATTGTATTCTCTGGTTCTCAAATACCATGGCAGTTTTCTTTGATAATTTTTGAAAGATGATGTCTAGGCTGTTTAATCATGGCTTTCAGGTAATACAATAAGTTTTAAATTATCTCTCCCAGATCTGTTTTCCAGGTCAATTTTTTTTTTCCATTGAGATATTCCACATTCTCTTCTCTTTTTCCATTCTATAGCTTGTTTCATTTTTTCTTGATTTCTCATAAAGTCATTAGCTTCCATTTGCTCAATTCCAATGTTTAAGGAATTATTTTCTTCAGTGAGCTTTTTACCTCCTTTTCTATTTAGCCAATTCTATTTTTAAGGAGTTTTTTTTTCCCCATCATTGAAATTGGAAATTTCTGCTTTATAAGACATCCTCTGCCATGGCTTTATATGCCTCTTTTTCTATTTTTTCTTATTTATTTTTAAGGTTTTATGTTCCTCAGTTTTTGTGTGTGTGTGTGTGTCTTTTATTCCTTTATAAGCTATTAACCGATTTTTCATGATTTTCTTTCATGACTTTTATTCATTTTCTCAGTTTTTCCTCTACCTCTCTTACTTGATTTTCAGAATCATTTTGAGCTTTTTCATGGCCTGAGACCAATTCATTATTTTTCTTGGTGGTTTTGGATTTAGGAACTTTGGCTTTGTTATCTTCTTCCAAGTTTGTATTTTAATCTTACTTGTCACCATATTAACTTTCTAGGGTCAGATTTGTTTTCTTGTTGTGGGCTCATTTTTCCTAGCCTCTTATTTGTTTTTTTAACTCTTTGTTAAAATAGGATTCTGCTTTCAGGGTAGAGGGTGTGCTTTCCCATATTTCAGGGGTTTTGTGCATCTGTTTTCAGAGATACTCCCATTGATGTGTAAGTTTTTGATTCATCTGAGGTGGTATGATGTAAAGAGATGTGTGTTTACTACTCTCCTGACCTGTGCTCCACTCTATCAATGAAAATAAGCACTCTGCCCTAGAACTCTGATGAAGGTTCCTGCTCCACTGAGGCCTCAAGCTCTGGTGTGCTAGTGCTCCTCCTTGCCCTGGGACTGCCAACCAGGACTGCAACCCAGATCTGAGTATGAACAAAGCAACAAAGTCCTGCCTCATTTTTAGCAAAGAGACTGTTGTAATCTCCTTCTGACCAGTTGTTAGACCTGTTTGCTCTGTGTGAACTTAGAGCTTTGAAAGCAGCTTCTACCACTGTTGATTCAGTGACTCCCAAGATCTGTTCCTGGTTTGCTGGGGTTGGGGTCTATACTTGTTTGTGCTAGACTTGATCTACTCTCACCCAGACATGACAGACCTTTCTTGCTGATTTGTCTTTGGTGGTTGTGGACTGAGAGGTCTGGAACCACCACTGCTGCTAATGATTCAGTCTCCCAAAGGGCTTCTCCTGGGGCCTGGAATATACAGATATGATCTATGGTGGTCTGTATTTCTGTCTCACCCTGGTACAGCAGATACTTCCTGTCAGCATTGTAAGTTGTCTTGGGCTAGAAAATTGTTTCACTGTTTCTGTGGGTTCTGTCACTCTAGAATTGATTTAGAATCATTATTTAAAGGTATTTGGAGGGGTTTGATGATGAGCCCAGATGAACTCCTTTACCCTGCTGCCTACTACTCTTCTGCCTATAGTCTATGATATTGACTCTCCTTCCTTTCATTTGTCATTATTTAGGACTGCATTATTTGTAAATAGTTTTTAGTGGGAAGAATTTAAAACCAACAGATATATGCTGTATGTATTTTTCTTCCTTCTCTTAGGAGGTATAGAATCCTTGAAAATACTTAAAAAAAATGGCTTCCTATCTCCCTAAACTACCAAAATTTAGAGGTGTCAAATACAATTCTAGGTCTCTACCACTCAGAAACTGCAGGAAACAATTTTCAGTGTTGAGGTTCACTTTAGTGCAGGAGTTACTGTTTTCTTAGGAGAGGAATGGACATGATTCTATAGATCTCCCAAAGCATTGTTCTCCACAATCCTTGTATGCATACATATTTTAGGTGGACACATAAGACATATCATTCTAATACTATTTTTACAACACACAGTTTGAAAGTCTTTAGTACAATTTAAGTGCTCAATAAGGTCAGCTTTTTGTTCAGTTGTGATTAACTCTTCATGATCCCTTTTGGGGTTTTCTTTTTTTTTTCTTTTTTTTTTTAATAAAAATTTATTTATTTAACTTTTTACATTCATTTTCACAAAATTTTGGGTTCCAAATTTTCCCCCCATTTATCCACTCCACCCACCACAGTACACTGAGCAATCTAATTTTCCCTATCACCCATCTGCCCTCTCTTCTATCATCCCTCCCTTCTCTTGTCCCCATCTTCTCTTTTGTCCTGTAGGGCCAGATGACTTTCTATTCCCCATTAACTGTATGTCTTATTTCCTAGTAGCAAGAACAATACTCAACAGTTGTTCCTAAAACTTTGAGTTCCAAATTCTCCCTATCCCTCCCTCCTCACCCATTCCCTTTGGGAAGGCAGGCAATTCAATATAGGCCACATCTATGTAGTTTTGCAAATGACTTCGATAATAGTCGTGTTGTGTAAGACTAACTGTATTTCCCTCCATCCTATCCTGCCCCCATTGTTTCTATTCTGTCTTTTGATCCTGTCCCTCCCCAAGAGTGTTGACTTCAAATTGCTTCCTCCTCCCATTGCCCTCCCTTCCATCATCCCGCCCCCCTTGCTTATCTCCTTCTGCCCCACTTTCCTGTATTGTAAGATAGGTTTTCATACCAAAATGAGTGTGTATTTTATTCCTTCCTTTAGTCGAATGTGATGAGGGTAGACTTCTTGTTTTTTTCTCAGCTCTCCTCTTTTTCCCTCCACTAAAAAGTCTCCTGCTTGCCTCTTGAATGAGATATAATTTACCCCATTCCATCTCCCCCTCTTTCCTCCCACTACATTTCTCTCTCACCATTTACCTTAATTTCTTTTAAGATATGGTCCCATCCTATTCAATTCACTCTGTGCTCTCTGTCTCTGTATGTGTGTGCATGTGTATCTGTGTGTGTGCGTGCATGCATGTACATGTGTGCGTGTGTATGTGTGTGTGTGGTCCCACCAACTATCCAGATACTGAAAAATTTTAAGAGTTACAAATATTGTCTTTCCATGTAGGAATGTAAACAGTTCACTTTTGGTAAGTCCCTTATGACTTGTCTTTGCTGTTTACTTTTTTATGCTTCTTCTCATTCTTGTGTTTGAAAGTCAAATTTTCTTTTCAGCTCTGGTCTTTTCATCAAGAATGCTTGAAAGTGCTCTGTTTCATTGAAAGACCATATTTTCCCCTGAAGTATTATACTCAGTTTAGCTGGGTAGGTGATTCTTGGTTTGAGTCCTAGTTCCTTTGACTTCTGGAATATCCTATTCCACGCCCTTCGATCCCTTAATGTAGAAGCTGCTAGATCTTGAGTTATCCTGATTGTATTTCCACAATACTGGAATTGTTTCTTTCTAGCTGCTTGCAAGATTTTCTCCTTGACCTGGGAATTCTGAAATTTGGCCACAATGTTCCTAGGAGTTTCTCTTTTTGGATCTCTTTCAGGTGGTGATCGATGGATTCCTTCAATACTTATTTTGTCCTCTGGTTGTAGAATATCAGGGCAGTTTTCCTTGATAATTCCATGGAAGATGATGTGTAGGCTCTTTTTTTGATCATGACTTTCAGGTAGTCCCATAATTTTTAAATTGTCTCTCCTGGATCTATTTTCCAGGTCAGTTGTTTTTCCCATGAGATATTTCACATTCTCTTCCATTTTTTCATTCTTTTGGTTTTGTTTGGTGATTTCTTGGTTTCTCAGAGTCATTAGACTCCATCTGTTCCATTCTAATTTTGAGAGAACTATTATCTTCAGGGAGCTTTTGAACCTCTTTTTCCATTTGGCTAATTCTGCTTTTGAAAGCATTCTTCTCCTCATTAGCTTTTTGAACCTCTTTTGCCAATTGAGTGAGCCTATTTTTCAAGGTGTTATTTTCTTCAGCATTTTTTTGGGTCTCCTTTACCAAGGTATTGACCCATTTTTCATGCTTTTCTTGCATCTCTCTCATTTCTCTTCCCAGTTTTTCCTGTCTAACTTGATTTTCAGAATCCTTTTTGAGCTCTTCCATGGCCTGAGCCCACCGGACATCCACCTGGGATGTCTGGGATAGAGAGGCCCCAACCTCCACATCTTTCCCTGATGGTAAGAATAGTTCCTCGTCATCAGAATTGAAAGGTGGGAACATCTGTACCCCATCAAAGTAGCTTTCTATAGTCTTATTTTTCTTCCCTTTTCTGGGCATTTTCCCAGCCAGTTACTTGACTTCTGAGATTCCTGTCCACCCTCTCCTAGATCCGCCCAGCTAGTGCTTGGAGTCTGAGATTCAAATGGGCTTTCTGCGGCAGGTGCGGCTACTATTCAATGTGAGCTTTAGTTCTGGCGCTGGGTTGGGGGCAGGGACACCTCCCAGGCTCAGTTCCCTCAGGGGGTTTATGCAGAGACCTTCGGGTAATGGAGCTCCTGTCTGCTTGGGGAGTCCCAGGCCGCCACTGCCTCTGCTGCTGCCTCTGCCACTACCTCTGCCGCTGTCTCCCAAGGGGGCCCGAGTCACACAGACACCCTGCTTCCCTCTTGGCCAGCCCAGACGTCTCTCTCACTGACCTGTAGCGTCTCTGGGCGGAGGGACCTTCCCGGCCGCTGGAGATTCCGTCCCTGAAGCCTGCTTGGATCTGCTCCTCTGGGGCCCCGTGGCCAGGGCAGCTCAGGGGTGGGCTCCGCTGTCCGGAGTGCGATGGACCCCTGGGGACAGCTCTCCAGGGCTCTTTGGAACAGAAATCTTTTCTGTGTTTCAGAAATCTGTGTTTCTGCACGCCTTGCAGTGCTCCAGAATTTGTGGGGAGTTCTTCTTGCAGGAAATATATGGGCTGCGGGTTTGGAGCTAGCATACATGAGTCTTTCTACTCCGCCATCTTGGCTCCACCCCCCCTTTTGGGGTTTTCTTGGCAAAGATACTGGCATGATATGTCATATCCTTCTCCATCTCCTTTTACAAATGAGGAAACTAAGGAAAAAGGGTTAAGTAACTTGTGCAGTGTCACACAGCTGGAATGTGAGCTGGATTTGAATTCCCCAAACCCTCCAAATATCTTTAACTAATAACTCTAAACCAATACTAGAGTGACAGAATCTTCTTGAATTTAGGCCTGACTGTCTATCAACTGTGATTTCTAGCTATCATGGTTCACTTCTCTCTTGTGTAGTATCTTTGCTTCAATCCTCTATTCCCACTTTACTCTGAAGTGTCCCAGAAATACATTACCATGTCATTTATCCTGGCCTTTTGTTCAATTTTTCATGTAGTTACATTTTTTTGTGTTATACCCAAATCTTCCTTTCTAAAACATTTCAAATGAAACCTATCTTCTTTTTTTAAAAAAAAACAAACAGAAAAAAAAAACTTTCTATCATTACTTTACAGTTTTTGCTTTATCAAAACTGTATTTTGATTTATCATTTTAAGGTTTCCTAAAGGCAATATAAACCACTCTTCTCTTTCTCAATTCTGAGTCCAGTTCATTTGTACCATTCCCAAGATATGCTCTTTTGGACAAGTTCTCTAGAATATATATATATATATATATATATATGTATTTTTTTTCATTCAAAGCTACGTCAAATTCTAGATTGTAGACATCCTTTGTACGTTTGCTTCTTTTGTAAGGACATAACTTTTTTGAGTGGATGCATAGCTCTTCCAGGAAACTCTTCAGTTATCTGGAGTATCCTCCAACCCATTTTCAGTAAGCTGGCCTTCAATTGCCAGCTTTGTTTCATTCAAATCTACTATTTGGATGCAATATCTACTGAGCTCTCTTGCAACAAGTACTGTTTGTCTTGCAGTTCTACTGGATTTTGTGTTGTGTATAAGTGTGCACACATCCCACGTGTTGATTATGAGTGGAAAAGAAGTTTTTGTACAATTTTTTTTTTGTTTCTAACACAGAGTTGTTTTTCTTAACCTCATTAAAGGGGCCATGCCCTGACTACTTCTTAAACAGGCCTATTCAGTGAATGACCATTGCCTCACCCTAAGTGAGTACCTGCAAAGACCTTGGCCTAAAGGGTCCAAGGTCTCCCAGTGCATCTTGGGTCATCTTCAGTCATCTGGATGAATATCAGGTCACTGGATTCAGGTGGCTCTGGAGGAGAAGTGAGGGTAGTGATGTGCACAGCCCTCCCTTATTCAAAACAAAGTCAAGTACAAGTCATGTCATCATTCCTCTAATTTCATGGTCTTCTTTGGCATTGAAGGACAAACACGATCAAAGAGTAGGATTCCCTCCTGCCATGGTAATCAGACCAGGGTTGAGTAAGCAGACAATTTTTAGGGCACCTTTTCTAGCCCCTTCCTCACCTCAGGAGGTGAGCGGTGTGATCTTTAAAAGACTACTCAGCCACCCAGGGGGCTGCCAAGTCCCACTGCTGCTTCTGGTGAGAAAAACCCCTATGCCCAGGGTCACCTGTGTGCAGGACTGTAGTTCTCAATGTATCTGAACTTGCTGCTTCTTCACTTGCCTATCACCACAGGACTTTAAGATAGGTATAATGGTAAAATGGTATGGGTATTGTCTTTTGACTCATGTGCAAATTGGATTTAAGTGAGAGTTGCTTGACATCATCCGCCTCTTCTCTCCTTCAAAATCATCACAGTCCAGTGGCAGGACAAAGTCAAGATGTGCGATAATGGCTCAAGATGCAGTGGATGACCTTGGCGTCTTCATTGTCTGACCAAGCTCTAAGCGCTCCACAGCACCTTCCTCAGCTACCTTCATGATGGTTGGAAGAAACTGTTCTCATCCACTCATTCCACTAGGGGAAATTTTCACATGCTTGGGGCAGACACCCCCTAACTCACCAGTGTGTTTGAGACCCTATGGTTCTCTTCAACTTGGTTTAGCCTGTCTGCTGAACCAGTGTACCAGGGTGTGGCCACTGTACATTCTGCAGCTTCTTGGAGCCACTGGTGGACACCAGAGGTATAAGTATCCCTGAAAAGATCTTGGCAACCATCATAGCAGAGGACATAAATAAAAATAAGTGAAAGCTCTTGGAGATTACAGTCCCTGAGGTGGAAAAGACCATTTACACATTTGAGTAAAGACAAAGTATATACATACATATATGTGTGTGTGTGTGTGTGTGTGTGTGTGTGAGTAAGTGTGTGTGTAAATGGAGGGAGGGAGGGAAGGAGGGAGGGAGAGAGAGAGACAGAGAGAGAGAGAATGAAAACAACAGAAGGGGAGCTAAGAATAAAAGGAAATAAAGCAAAAAGGGATTCAAATGTAAAGACTTGATTATTGTCACACAATAAGTCACCATCAAAACCAGGGTTTGAACTCTTGTCTTATTCCAAGTCCAGAATTCTTTTCCCAAACAATGTAGTGTGCTTTATTTTATTTTAGTATTTCATCACTTTCCTACTTTGCTGGCTATTTTGGTCTTCTTTGTGTTCTAGATCTGAAATATCTTTCTGAACATTCTTGGCTCTTAAGCCAACTTCCCAAACCTAGTCTGGGTGAAGCTAAAATGAAGATGAAACAGATCAGATCAGTCTCAGGTAGAAAGTTTTCAATGACTTTATGTTTGAGGTGACTCCATGATTAAGTGAACAAGTTCAGCTAGTAAATAATAAATGCAAGTTAATATCTTATGAAAGCTGTGTCTCTTCATGATTTATTAGACAAGTGTAAAACCAACTAGTGAAATCAGTCTTCTTACTGCTGTCTTCGTTTGTCTAATAGATGCTTTATTTACAGGTTTGTGGTTGCAATAAATAGGCTTTAATTATTGGAATAAATTTTAATGTAATTAATAAGTTGAATTTTTACTTGTATTCTCAGGTGGTTATGTACTATGAGTAGTAAAGTGTAATTTGCATGTGATTAAATTAATGAGGACTTTTGCATGCTAAAGTAAAGGGATCATTTACTTTTAACTCATCTTTGCCAAGAGTTGCCTTCAAAAAAGTAGAGTGAAGGCAATTAAAGGAGATCTTATTTCCAAATGCATTTATGTCACTTTGCTCTTGTTCGGTCAGATTCAGCTCTTCATGACCCCTTTTCAGGTTTTCTTGGCAAAGATAGTGGAATGATTTGTCATTTCCTTCTCCAGATGATTTTACAGATGAGGAAACTGAGGCCAACAGGGTTAAGTGACTTGCCCAGGATCACATAACTAGTGTCTGAGACTACATTTGAACTCAGGTCTTCCTGACTTCAGGCTTCTATCCACTGTGCCATCTGACTGCCACATAGATATTGTGAATGTTTCTCATAGACATTAGGGAGAAAATGAGCCATGTTGGGGGGAAAGGGATGTCCATATAGAATTTCAATGTTTTTAAAGCACTTTACAATTATTACCTCATCTTATCTGTATAACTTAGGTGCTAGTGTTGTCTCTATTTTACAGATGAGTTTTAAATGTCTGAGTATTTGAACTCACATCTCTCTGACTCTCGATCCATATCTCTATTCAGTGTTCCATCTAACTCTTCAAGTGGGTATTGAGGGGCTTATAGTGCTTATTTGGACTAGAAAAAAAAAGTCTCACTCTCTATAATTAATACTTTAAAAGAATTTCTCCATAAATATGTCCCTTTCCCCCAACCTTTTTCCTTTTTTCTCCTAGAGGAAGAAAATTTAGTGAGACAAAATGCAGATTTAAACAGTTGGGGCAAAACTATATTTTTCAAATACCCCTTGGTTCTATTAATGTTATATTCTAGAAAATAGTACCATGTTTCCCTAAATTATGGATTATTTCTCTTTCAAATATAAAACTTCTGTATTTAATTTTTAAGTAGAATTGGGAATCACCATTACAAAATTTTAACAATTCTAAAATGAGGTCATAGCTACTATTTTTTCAGTCTTATTCTTCTAACTTGAAGGCAGAGCTTCTAGAGAGCTATGATGTCACTTGAGCTTTCCTAGTAATCCTTCTTTAATCATTTATTGATTAGTGATCTTCCCAGTGACTCTTTCAAATTTGCTCTGTATCCAAGGTCCCAACTCCAGTCTCCCCCCACCACACACACACTCACACTCACACACACTCTAGATTACCTTTAATTTCATTAAGAATATTGGGGCTCCCCCAGTTTCCCAGTTATTGCTCAAAAAATCTTTTCCCTTCTTCCTTTCTCATAAGAAAGCATTCTATCTCTATATCTTGCCAAATTTAATCTCTCCATTTGTTCATTTCATCTAGTCATATTCCCTTATACCTTTTCTAGGACATCTGCCCGTCCACAAAACTATCCTCTTCTAAACACCTTAGTTAATCCTCCTCTTCCTTTTCTCTCTTGATGCCACTCTCTCTTCCTCCTTTTCACTTTCCACCCTCCTCTATTTAACCCTCCTTGGCAAAAAAAGAAAATGAAATGAGCAAAAAAATATGCCCTGTAACAAGCACATAGTATTCTGCTTACATGTCTGCCCCAAATCCTTCCTAAAGCAAGTGAAGTATATTTGATTATATCTTCTCCAGAACTATTCTCCATAATTTTTGGACTTACTCTTCCTTTTAGTGATTTCAAAATTACATTGTTGTGTTAACTGTATGTAATTTATTTAGTTGTACTTTTCCATTCTGGATCAGTTCATCCATTTTTCCCCCAACATTTTTCTAAATTCCTGATTCTTCAATTATTGCTTCTTAATATGTTATCCCAGTACAATTCTTATATCACAATTCTTATCATCACAATTTGTATATCATAGTTTTTGTCAACCATTCTTTACATCATGGATGTTCAGTTGGTTTCCACTACTTTTTTTTTTATCACAAACAATATTTCTGTGAATATACACATGAATAAATATAGATTTTATCTTTTGATAAATTGCTATCTATCCTTTGTTTCTCTCTTTGATCTTAAGATTAATACCTGAAGTGGGGTTTCTGTATCTGAAAATATGGACAGTTCAGTTCAGTTCACTTTCTTGAATATTTCCCAATTTGCGTATGCAATGATTGGATTAATTCATACCTTCACCAACATTGTATAGTTTAGACTATCTTTGCAGAGCCCCTCTAATTCACAAGATATTTTTTGTCATTTTTGACATTTTGAGGAAAGAGGGAATAGCTTAGAGTTGTTTAGATTTTCATTTCCTTCATTATTATTTATTCATAGTATTTTGTAAATAATAATTACAGCTTGCATTATTTTTTGGAAAACTGATTATTTTCTTTAACTATTTATTAATGTAAGAATGGCTTTCAGTGTTAGATGTTTGGGTCAATTTCCTATTTGTGTCAGTTCTCATAATACTATGGATATAAGACTTTTGTTTAATTTGTTGCAATTTTTTTCTACTTTGAAGTTTATTTTTCTTCACAAACTTTTATAAAATCCAAATTGTCTAATTTATCTTTTGTAATTTTTTTCTAGTTGTAGACTTACCTCTCCTTATTCTCCTCTCATTAAAAAAAAGCACCATTTACTTAGAGGTCATATATCCACAATGGGTAGCTTATCACTTGTCATAGTAATATGGCATAAGATCTTAAACTGAAAATGAATTTTTTCCAAAAAACTATTTTTATCCCAAACAGTTCTTATCAAAAAGGGCTTCCTTCATTTCTTTATCCAGCAAACTACTTTTCTGGGTTTATCAAAAACTGCCCTCCTCTTATCAATATAGCTAATAACATTCTTTACAAAAATAAAGATATTTTTATTTTTGTGAAGAATTAATATTTTAAAGACAAACCAAGACAGACATATAATTGTAGAGATATTCATTTTTGAAGTTTTGGCTGTGCTAAAATTACATATATATGTATATAATTATATATATTATATATGAAAATGCATATTATCAATATTAATTTACAGATTGTTCCTTCATTGGGTTCCACACTCAAAATATTATGATTCCCTTTCCTTATTCTAGACTGGAACTTTGGGACTGGACTTGAGGAAATATTTTCCTTTTCTACAGAATCTCTCTGCAAAATCATGTAGGGATTAACTCTAAAGGTTGGTGTCTTAAAATCTCCAAGAAGCATAAGGGATTAGGACTGCCCTGGGATAATGCGGTCGAGGCCTTATAGCAGTAAACACTGGAAACAACATGCAGATGAGCTAATTTTCAGTTTTGCTATTTATTTTGTATATGAATTAACATATTGGAGAGATACAATTTTTCTTCTTATTATCATTGATGTTATTTTTCCTTTGGGAAGAAGAGAGATTTCCTTGTTTCTTTCTTGTCTTTGGGGAGCTGTCTTTAACTCTTACTATATACATGTTCCAGGATTCCCTTGGCTTCTCTTCTAGGAATCAAATTGATTTTCAAAAATTCTATTAGCCTATTCATTCTGTTTCCTTGAATTTCCTCTTGAAAAACGTCATCTCAAAGAGCTTCCATTTTGAAATCAATGTGACTGACTACCAGATCTTTATTTCTGTACTGCTTTGATACCTTCACTTTTAGACAACTTCAGTGGGATACAGCAACGTATAAACATGAACCAAACCACACATATAACCTATTTTTTCATAAATCTACTTTTCCTCTTGCTTTATGTTTCCTTCAGATTTTGTGTTCTCCTTGAAGTTTTCCTCCTTGAAAAATCACAGGACCTAATAGTAGAATGGGATGAAAGATAATATCTAGTCCAACTCATACCAATGAAGAAACTCTTCGAAGTGACTTTTCTTAAAAGAATGTCTATCTTCTGATTAGAGAATGATTCTAATGGAGAAACTACAACCTTGTAAGGCAGACTACACCAGGTCTAATTATTAAGATTTCCCTTACATCTAACCTAAGTGTTACTATCTCTATCTCTCTGTCTCTCTCTCTTTCTTTCTCTCTTTCTAGTTCCATATATCTGTTCTCTGAAACCAGGCTGAGCAGCTGTAATCTATTTTTCCTCAAATTTCTTCAAAAACTAAATGATAAGAGCTGATACTTAAATAGTAATTATAGATTTGTAATTGGATTTATGCACATGATCTCATTTCATTCTCACAAAAGCCATGGAAAAACTTATAATTATCCCTATTTTACAGAGGAGCAAACTGAATGAGGGTCAGATAACTCACATGTCTTCCTAATGATCAAATCATAAGGAAGTGTCTTCTGTCAATGGTGGGGATTCAAGCACAAATATCTCCTGACTTTAGCTCCAGTATTATTTCCAGCATACCATAACACCCAGTCACCACCATGTCTTCTCTTTTCATGTAGCAAATTCTCTAATGTGTTCAACATCCTGTGTGTCCTCATCTAGAGGCACGCCATCTTTTTCTCTGCCATTCCAAAAAAATATATGTCTTGGTCAATAAAGAATTCCAAATGTGGTCTGGCAAGAGGATAATGAAGAACTAATACATCGTTCTGGTCTGTGCAATTGTTTAAATGTGGCCTAGGGATTTATTGGTTTTTGAGGTTCCATTTGATACTTTTGACTCTTATTGAGTTTAAAACCCACTGCCTCCAGACTTCTTCCCCCTAAATGCTTTTTACTATGGCTTCCAAATACTAATATTGTGGGTTTTATTTTTTTATTCCAAAAATGCAACATTCATATTTGTTAAAATTTGTATTTTTAAATTGGCCCCATAATCCTATTTTTCTTCTTGGATTCTAATCCAGTGCATTAGCCACCCTTGGTTCCACCCTGTTTTTGGCATATGCAAGTTTGGTAAGCAACTTTCAATGGATTCATCCAAATCTCTTTATAAATTTTTCAACAGCATAGAACAAAGACATTGTTGATCTACCCATTAATAACTAATAATTCTTGGTCACAACTGATTTCAAATCCTCCTAGATGTGTTATCGTGTGTCCCTCAAATCCCCATCTTGTTTCCAAGGATAGCAAGAAAATAGGGCTAAAAATCTGGCTGAAATCTAAGAATTCTGCATCTGGAGCATTTTTATCTCTGTAGCAAATGGTAGGAAAAGGAAAAGTGAGATAGTCTTCCCCCCACCTCCTGCTCTTTAAGTTGTTAAATAAGTGACCATGGCTTTCTTTGCAAGATATTCACTAACCATTCCTTTAGTGAGTATTCAATAATTTTGCAATGATTGGAAGTAAAGGTCATTGACTGGTCTGTATTTCATCTACTCTCTATTTTCACTTTTTGGAAGCTGAGATAATGTTCCTCCTTCTGTAATCCTATAGAATTCTCTTCTTCTCTAAGATCTTTAAAACAGCATCTAATGGAACCAGATCGATATATGTGACTTTATCAGGAATCCAAGAGCAATATGAAACATAACAGAGGAAAAAACAAACATGAGATTTGGAGTTAAAAGATGTGCACTCAAATTCAGTCATTGATCACTACGTAATCTTGGACAAATCACTTCTTTTCTGGAGTTGTTTCCTCAATATTTTCTAATTTCCTTGATGGGAATCATATAGTGCTAATTGATAAACATTCTCAAAATCAATATGTGTTATTTAGTTGAGCTGCCTTTAGGTTTTATTTTTAGGATCTGAACTTGTTATTTCATTGGCATAGGCAATGCCTAGTGAGACTATCTATCAATATAGATCATCACATTCTCTACTATTTATAGGCAAATAATTTGCTTGCCTAGAGCAGGGGGGAGGACATTTGCCTGGAGTTTCACAGTCTGTTTTTGTCATGACCAGTACTGTACTCAGATCTTCTCGGCCCTGAGGAACCTTTCTGTCAATTACACTATACTGCTTTTCTGGAAGTACATTTACTGTCCTTAAAATGGTGTTGAATGTGCCCACTGTAGCCTCTGGAAATGGATCAGTTCCTATTGAGACCTATTTTCCAATCCATAATATGCTTAAATTTTACAGTTTTCCTTAACTATTCATAGTTTTAAATTCTCTTATCCTTTTCTATTTCATCTTGTTGACACATTCTCATGGTCTGTTCTGTTTAATCCCCCTGTCCTACTCCTGAGTGGCATAAAGTTTCTGATTTATGCTGAGCACTTATACAAAGCATATTTTCTTCCATTACTGCACAGAAAAATCACCTCTTTTCTTTAAATCATCTATTTCCTAAGGAGTCTATGTATTTCAGAAAATCATAGTATAGTGTAGCTAGATTTTTTAAAAAAGATTATAGAATTAAAGTCTTCAGAGGAGCAATCTCCAGTTCGAAGCAAGAACTTTTGAAGGTATAGGTCCATTCCATTCATATGTCAAGTACTGTGAAATATTGCTTATAAATTTCGAGATCAGAAATTAATAATCAACAGGTGACTTTCAACTGTCACATCTTATTGCCCATGAAGATGGACTTGTTATATTTGTATAACTCATCTCAGAATACTGACTTTATACGCAAATCAGGCAATAGCTCCCTTTCCACATGAAAAAATGCATCTGAATTTTCAATATGGATGTCATTGTGGAATGCATAAGATTTCAGTAGAATAAGATAGAATAAGGATATGGTCCCCTGATTTGTTTGTGTATGCTTACCAAGTGGAGACATCCTGTTCCATTGTGTTTGATTCAAAATTAGTTGATTAACTTTCTATTAACCTGTTCTGCTCCCAAGATATATAGCATGGTGGGGATGGAGATATGAAGAGAATCTCATTTGCTTTGTCCTGTAAAGCATTATCTTTTGTGTAAATATACACTGACTACAAGTTCAGAGTCTGCAGATGATTTAAAAATCAATGTACTTCAGGAGATGGCAACATGCAAATATTGTACTTTCATTGTGTTGTATGAGATGAACATTTGGTTAAAGTACAAATAAATGGGTTTTAATCAAGTAGTGCTGACTGCCTGTGATTATATAGCAGTGTTAAATAAAAATATAGAGTTTTACGTGCAGACTATAAACTATAGAGACAATTTGGTGTAAAGGATGGAGAGCCAGTCATGGAAAAGATAAAGAGATAGGAAGCCATGGGTTTGAATTCTGCATCTACCACATAGAGATTTTGTGGTATTGGATAAGTCTCTTAACTTCTCAGTCTTGTAGACAACTCCCTAACACTATAGGCTGCAGAGAATGTGTTTGTCTGCAGTGGTAGACAGAGCATCCTCATCTAAGAGTTCTCTATACTAATGAAATCCCAGGGTCACCCCTCTCCTGACCTTTGTACTCCTATGGGAAAAGAAAAATGGACTTTAAAAATGATTGCTCCCTTATCTAAATAAAGCAAGCCTTTAGAAAATGCATATTTTTGATGTTCAATTCACTGTGCTAGATGCCAAAGTGCCAAAATGAAATTCAGTCCCTGCCCTCTAGGAGTTTATATTCTATTGGGTTTCCACCAACACCTCAAATAAAATCATTTTCCTGGGCTGGCTTAATTCTAGTGACAGTAGTTAGCTCATGTCTTCATTTTGAGTCATATTTCATTTAGTCTTCAAGTGCTCAGGGGTTGATCAGAGTGTTACTTTTATTACCTAGGCCATTTGTTTCTCCAACCCACAGTCCTACCTAATAAGCACTTAATTGCTAATTAGCTTTTGACCAGGAATTTTATAGGGTTAGAGAGACAAAGAAAAAAAAGGAAGTGTTTCTATTACCATCTCAGGTCAACTTTTGGTAGGTGGAATAGAAACTATTCTATTTAATAAGAATTCAGGGTTATATGTTTTCAGTTTCTGGGGTGCTATAATTACCCTTGGATAATGAAGAGATTTTTTTTTAAATAATTGAATGAAAGCTTCTCTTTCCCTGTATTCACTGCATACTAACTCATTTTAAAAAATGGAGTATGGCTAATGCTAAGAAATTTTTTAAAAAATACTTGAAAAACACTTCCTAAAAATCTGATTATCCTGTAGTTCAGAAATGATAGTTTTATTTTCAAGCTATTATGGATTAGTCATCAATAGAGACTATAGAGGGCTTGTATAATTTACTCATTAGTCTTGGAAAAAAGAATACTACAACTAATAATAGTTTAAATCTCTAAATGTTACTGATGCCCTACTGCCAAGGTTATTTAAGTTTTATTGATGCATTTTTCTTATACCAGAGTCATTTCATGACAATTCTCCCCATTCAGTTAAGCAAAGACTCTAGACCACATATCTGAACACATATATACAACATTTCAAACCCATATTCTACTCTGTCTGCAATGAAAGGAGGGGGCTATTTTTACTCATCTCTTTTTTGATTAATTCATTAATGCATTTTTATTTTCAATATTCACTTTAGTAAGATTTTGAGTTCTAACTTTCTCCCCATCTTTCCCCTCTTCCCACCCCAAGAGTGCATGCCTCCTGATTAGCACTTTCCCCAATCTGCCTTCCCTTCTATCTCACCCCTCCCTTCTCTTATCCTCATTTCCGCTTTTTTCTTACAGGGCAAGATAGATTTTCATACCCCATTGCCCGTATTTTTTATTTCCCAGTTGCATGTAAAAATAATTTTTAACATTCGTTTTTAAAACTTTGAGTTCGACTTCTCTCCATTCCTCCCTCCCCACCCATCCCCACTGTGAAGGCAAGCAACTCGATATAGGTTTTACATGTGTAGTCATGCAAAACACTTCCAGTCATGGAACAGTCATGTTGTGAAAGACTATATTTCCCTCCATCCTATCATACCCCCCTTTTGTTCTATTCTCTTTTAACACTGTCCCTCCTCAAATATGTTTTCCTCTAATGACCCTCTCCTCCTATTTGTCGTCCTTTCTGTCATCCCTCCACATCCCCACTTATATCCTTCCCCCCTATTTTCCTATAGTGTAAGATAGATTTTCATACAAAATTGAGTGTGCATGTTATTTCCTCCTTAAGTCAAATCTGATGAGAGTAAGGTTCACTCTTTCCCTCTTACCTTCCCCCTCTTCCCCTCCATTGTAAAAGGTTTTTCTTGTCTCTTTTAAGGGAGAGATAATTTATCCCATTCTATTTCTCCCTTTCTCCTTCTCCCAATATATTCCTCTCTCACCCCTTATTTTCAGCCATTTGATCCCTCTACGATCTGTAGGCCTAGAGTTCCAGCAACGGTCACTGCTACTGCCTCTGCTGCTACTGTTACTGCACTGGGCTCCTTCACCTCCTCCATAATCCTGAGGCTTGAGTTTACTCTCTCACACAGGTCCAACTTGATTTTCCACTGACTTTCCAATTTGTCCCTGGCTTTTTGGGGTTGTGAAGTCTGAAAACCACCACAGGTACTAGAAATTCAGTGCCCCCCTTTCCAAGTCTGCTGACATCCCATCCATGCTGGAGCAGCTCACTCTGGACTTTGCTCCCAGCGCAGTGTGATAGATGCTTTCTGTCAACCTTCCAGGCTGTCTTGGGTTGGACATTTGCTTCACTGTCATTCTGTGGGTTCTGCAGCTCCAAAATTTGTTGAGTCATTTTTTAATAGGAATTTGGGTCGGTTTGGGGGGAGGGCTCTAGCAAGTCCCTGCTTTTACTCTGCCATCTTGACTCTGCCCTCACTGCTTTTCAAGGGTCAAGAATGGTCATACTTTAATAGATTTGTGATCACATTGGTATATTTCATGTAATGTCTATTGTAACCTAGCCATACCTGACCTTATTGTGTGACCCTTGTCTATGTTCTCTAATAAATACTCTGAAAGTGGAGTTTTTGATAGTTTTCTTTATTCTATATCTTTTATATGTGTTTCTGCATTTTTTCTTTGAATATTTTCTTTTCACTCTTTATTATAGCAAAATAAGGTAAGGCTAGAGAGAGGGTTTAGACTTATTATTTCATTATATTGAACTTCTGAGTAAGTAAAATTCAACTAACTTGGGGTTGTATCATTATCAATTAAAAATATATTGCTTATCAAAAATCTTTAAGCCAAATATGTATGATAAGATGTTTCATTTAATTGAATAATATTATGGCACAAGATATAAAATGAAAGAGTTAAGAATTAGCATCCCATAGAAGACATTGAAGTGTTGCATGGTTGATATAAGCGGGCTGCAATGTATAAACAACAAGGAACTTAAATGAACAGAGTAAAGTCTGTCCCACACTAAATATATGAGCAGAGAGAACTTATGATTGTGCCAAGGATCAAAGCTCACAGGTATACAGTGAGGATCATCCCTTGCTACCTTCATTATATTAGGAAGAATCAACCCTAAAATTTTGAATTGATATCTTGTAGTGAAATAATGGAATGACATAGATAAGAGTCACATAGAAAGGGCAGGAATGGATGGAGTGTGATATGTAGGTACTTCTCTATCACTGTGATCACAGGGATATTTTAGTATTTTTTTAATTCTTCTCTCATGGTACCTGCTACATAAATTTAGTGCTGTGGTCAGATATGATATTTATTGTCAAAAGTTAGTGTAAAGGTTTTCCATTTGGCTCATGATGCCCATCTTTAGGTTGCAGAGATACAATTAAAAAATTAAGGTTCTTACCTAGATAATCAATAATGGAGCCTTAGTAGAAGAATAAGTGGCATCTACCCCTAGTCTTACCCCAGAGACTATTGTTTAAAACCATGAGATGATCGATGAGTTTGAACAAGTTTTCCCTTTTTTATTTTGGCTACTCTTCTTGAAAAAATGACCTATTCAGGATATGGCCTGAGCATATAATTTCCAGTCTTTTCAATTTGTTGATTAATCTTGATGGATTTTTTTTTCTCTTTTAATTTTATGGTTATAAAGTATGACTCTCAGGTTGTGGGGAAAGGACACATTAGGAAATATAGACATCATAAAAATAAAATATATCAACATTTTATTTTATAAAAATGAAAAAAGAACAGAAGCAATTCTCTCCCAATTTCGATTTCATGTGAATGAAACTTTAACGGTACATCTATCAGTTCTGATAGGCAATTCTAATAAATATGTCATATAATTAATAAATAAATGTTCATTGGTTGTATTAGCTATTTAAATCATGTATGTTATTCAGAGAGTTGTCAGATTGTTTGAAGATTTCTGAGGAGCCTAACTGTACATTAATAGGGAACATTTTAATCTTTAGTAGTTTAATTTTCCTAATTATATGTAAAAATATTTTTTAATTTTTGTTATTTAAAATTTTTGAGTTTCAAGATCTCTCCTTCCCTTCCTCACCACCCTTTGTTATTTAAAATTTTTGAGTTTCAAGATCTCTCCTTCCCTACCTCACCACCCTCCCATGAATGAGAAGACAAGCAATTTGATATAGGTTATACATGTACAGTTATGCTGAATGTATTTCCATGTTAGTCATATTGTGAAGAAAATCTCGACAAAAAAGAAAAATCAAGAAAGTAAAGAAAAAGTATGCTTTGATCTGCATTGATGTTATCAGTTTTTTCTCAAGAGATGGATAGCATTTTTCATCATAAGTCATCCAGAATTGTCTTGCATCATTGTATTGCTGAATAGTTAAGCCATTCATAGTTGACCTTTGTACTGTATTGCTATTACTATATACAGTGTTCTCCTGGTTCTGCTCATTTCACTTTGAATTAGTTCATGTAAGTCTTTCCATGTTTTCCTGAGGGCATTCTGCTTTTTATTTCTTATAGCACAATAGTATTTCAACACAATCATACATAACAACTTGTTTAGTCATTTCCTATTGATGCACATGCCTTCATTTTCCAATTCTTTGTCACCACTAAAAGAGATGCTATAAATATTCTTGTATATATTGGGCCCTTTTTCTTTTTGTTTTTTATTTCTTTGGAACACAAACCTAGTAATGGTACTGCTTTCATTTAAGGGTATGCCTGGTTTAGTAGCCCCTTGGGAATAATTCCAAATTGCTTTCTAGAATTGTTGAATGAGAATACCACTTCACCAACAGTGCATTAGTGTCTCAGTTTTCTCACATCCCCTCCAAATGACAAAATTTGACATTTTATTTTCTGTTATATTAGCGAATCTGATACGTGTGAGGTGATAGTTCAGAGTTGTTTTAATTTGTATTACTTTAGTTAATAGTGATTTACAGCATTTGTTCATATGACTTTAGCTAGCTTTGATTACTTTGAAAACTGCTTGTTCACATTCTCTGAACATTTATCAATTGAACACATTTCTATAAAATTAACCTTATTTTCTATATATTTGAAAAATGAGTTCTTTATTAGAGACACTTGCTGTGATTTTTAACAATTATAATTACTATGTATTTCTTTCCATCATATTTTCCTGTTTATCCTATTCTATCTTTACACCTTGCCCACTTCAAAAATGTTTTGCTTCTGACTTTTACCTCCCCAATCCACCCTCCCTTCTAGCAGCCTTCACCCACTTTCTTTTGTTTCTATTTTTTTAAAACTAATTTATGTATTTTTAGTTTTCAACTTTCATTTCCATAAGTTTTAAATTATATGCATGTGTGTATGTTCCTTCTTTGAGCCAATTTTTATGACCTGGGAGCTCTAGAATTTGGCTATAATATATCTCTGAACTTTTATTTTAGAATCTCTTTTAGGAAGTGATTGGTGGGTTCTCGTAATATTTTTTTTACCTTCTGTTCCTGGAATATTAGAGTAGTTTTCCTTGACAATTTCTTGAAAGATGAAAAATCTTTCTTTTTTTGGGTTCTTTTTTTGATGAAATTTTTTTTGATGAGAAATAATTTTTAATTATCTCTCCTGGGTCTCTTTTCCAGGTCAATTATTTTTCCAGTGAAATAATTCACCTTTTCTTCTATTTTTTGTTCTTTTGATTTTGTTTTATTGTTTCTTGATGTCTCATAAAATCATTAGTTTCACTTTCCAAATTCTAATTTTTAAGGAATTATTTTATTTGGTAAACTTTTGTATCTCTATTTTCTATTTCAATATTACTTTTTGAGGAATTCTCTTCAATGCATTTTTGTATACCTCTTTTCCCCATTTGGCCAGATCTGCTTTTTGAGGATTTCTTTTTCTTCAGTGCATTTTTGTATATCCTTTTTTCCATTTGGTTAATTCTGGTTTTTAAGAATTTCTTTTCTTCAGTGCTTTTTTGTGTATCTTTTACCATTTAGCCTATTCTGTTTTTTAATATTATTTTCTTCAGGTTATGTGTGTGTGTGTATGTGTATGTATGCACACCTCCTTTTCTAAGCTGTTGACTCTTTTTCCCCATGATTTTCTTGTATCACTCTCATTTTTCTTCCCATTTTTCTTCTGTGTCTTTTACATGATGTAGAAAGTTTTTTTGAGCTCTTCCATGGCCTGAGACCAATTTGTATTTTTCTTTGAAGCCTTAGACATGACAGTTTTGACTTTGTTCTTCTGTATCACCATAGTAACTTTCTATAGTCTGGATCTTTTTCTTCTGTTTGCCTATTTTCCCTGCCTATTTCTTGTCTTTTAACTCTATGCTAAAAGTGAGGCTCTGCATCTGAAGTGTAGGGAGCACTTTCCTAAGCTTCGGGGTTTTGTGGAAATGTTTTCAAAGTTCATTTTGGGGACATGTAAATTTTTGGTTCTGCCAAGGTGGTATTATCTAGTGCGAGGTGTCTTTATTACTCTTCTGGCCTGTACTCTGGTGTGTGAACAACCACATTCTTTTCCATCAAGGAACTGTGACCAGTCCTTGTACCCCCGTGGCCACAAGCTCTGTTGTCCTAGTCCTCTTCCTCTCCCTGGGACTGAGATCGAGGACTGCCGCCCATATCCACATATGGGCAATGCAACAGAGTCTTGTCTGCATTGCCAACAAAGGGACCCCTGTAATCTCCTTTAGACCAGTTGTCTGATCCCCTTAACATCTTTGGGCTTATAGATCTGGAAACTGCCATTGCCATCACTGATTCAGTTATCCCCAAGCCCTATTGATGTTTTGCTGGGATATGGCCTCCAATGTACTCAGCTCCACTCTCATCCTAATACAAAAGATCTTTTCTTGCTGGCCTACTGAGTTGTCTCGTGGTGCAAAATTGTTTCACTTTGTCTTTTTGTGGGTCCTACCACTCCAGAATTTGGCTTGAGGCATTATATGCAGTTGTGTGGAGGGATTTGGAGGAGAACTCAGGTGAGCCCCTGACTTTTCTTCACCATCTTGGATCTGTCCCCTCCTATCCCCCTCCCAGGGAGTAGTTAAAAGTTAAAAGATATTAGGTTGACCACATCAGAACCTTTACTAGTTGTGTGTTCCTAGGCAAGGCACTTAACTTCTGTCTGCCTCAAATATCAGATGAGGATAATAACCTCACCTACCTCATAGGGGTGTTGTGTGGATCAGGTACAAAGTTGCAGTGCCTGACACAGGAGTCTCTAGATTAATGCTTATTTCCTCCCTTCCCCATCTATCTATTGCATGCTTCAGAAGGTAACCCCACAACATTGAGATCAGTTTAACTTGCCTTCCCTTAACTTCCCCAAACTTACTTTGACAGAAGGTCATGGAAGACAAAATGAACTGCATTTTCTGAAAATGTGATTCCAACCCTTTACTTACTGTGGTCTTCTTCCCCAACAGCCACCTCTTGACCCTGACAGGTGAGCCTTTGCTTTATTTTGCCGGGCCCAAGTAGTCCCCTTACCATGTTCCTCTATGGGAACCCTCCTTTCTCTTTCCTCCCTGACCCTTCTCTGCTGCAGTCATTTATATGTTGCCTTCTCCCACTGGAATGTAAGATCCTTGAGACAAAGGATTATCTTGCCTACAGAAATTTGTTTCTCTAGCATGTAGCACAATGCCTGGAATATAGTAAGCACTTAATACATGTAACATTAGTAATATATTAATAATAATATCTCTCTCAAACTCTGTCTTGTTAAAACAAGGAAGCAAGGTTATGGGTTATGAAGGCAGGATTTCTCTTTGCACTGAGTTCCTTTCTGCCCCCTTTAGGAGAAAGTTTTTAGTCACTGGGAATCATGTTCCTAAGAAGCATGCCACAGGTCAGACTAAAATGTTGGGAGGTATTTTGTTTGTTTTATTTACTTTTATTGTTATCATTTTGTTTTCCTTCACGGACTTAGTCATATATGTTTCTATTGATTAGATTACTAATGTTATTGGAACTTCCTGGTGTATAAATGAGACAGCCTTGTGGGCAGCTCTCTCTCACCTGCCTAATTGGAATGAGACTTCCTGAGGACATCCGTGATTTATGGAGGTGTTTGGGAGCAGGTGTGGAATGAGAAATGATTTATTTTTGGTTAGTGATTGACCAAGAGGCATTACTGTTTCTCTCATATCAAGGAAACAAACACCTGGAGGATATTCTCTCATTTTTTAAGGACATTCCTTAGTAAAACAGTTTATTGTTATCATCGTTTCTTGCCTAGGTTAAGGAGGGCCTTTCTTTCACTTCTTTCAGGGAAATGGCTAGAGAAGTTCCCATTTCTACTCCATTGGAATAAAAGATGTAGAGAATAAAGAAGCAAATCACACTAGGCAGAAGATAGCTGGGGTCTTGCATGGAGAGGTATTTATTGGGAAATGAATAGAAAGAGTTGAAGGTACAGGCACAAGCGTGGGAGACAGGTCAACATGCCAAATTCATTTTTCTCTGGCATCTTAATCACTATCCAAGGATAACCTCTAATTCATTTCAATGCCAAGAATATTGTAGGGAGTTCAATGGATTCCCAGAGATGGGCCTCTATCAGCCTCTTCAAAGCATGGAGTCAGGACAAGAAATATTATATATGAGGAACAATATATGCTATAATTATAATTTTTAATTTGTGAAGGGGTATAAAACATAATCAGGATGGAAAGATAGACTGGACCCAGATCCTTAAAGGCTTTTAAATAGAAGCCAGGAGATTTTTATTTTATACTGGAGGCAATAAGGAGTCCCTAGAGATTCTTGTGCAAGGGAGTGACGTGGTCAGAACTATTTAATGGGAATTTCAAGAGTCATGCATTTGGAATATATTGAAATGGAATGTTAAAAGACATTGTAAAAGCAGAATTAGCCGAATGGAAAAAGAGGTTCAAAAGCTCACTGAAGAGAATAGTTCTCTCAAAATTAGAATGGAACAGATGGAGTCTTATTACTTTCTGAGAAACCAAGAAATTACCAAACAAAACCAAAAGAATGAAAAAATGGAAGAGAATGTGAAATATCTCATGGGAAAAACAACTGACCTGGAAAATAGATCCAGGAGAGACAATTTAAAAATTATGGGACTACCTGAAAATCATGATCAAAAAAAGAGCCTAGACATCATCTTCCATGAAATTATCGAGAAAAACTGCCCTGATATTCTACAACCAGAGGGCAAAATAAGTATTGAAAGAATCCATCGATCACCACCTGAAAGAGATCCAAAAAGAGAAACTCCTAGGAACATTGTGGCCAAATTTCAGAATTCCCAGGTCAAAGAGAAAATATTGCAAGCAGCTAGAAAGAAACAATTCCAGTATTGTGGAAATACAATCAGGATAACTCAAGATCTAGCAGCTTCTACATTATGGGATCGAAGGGCATGGAATAGGATATTCCAGAAGTCAAAGGAACTAGGACTCAAACCAAGAATCACCTACCCAGCAAAACTGAGTATAATACTTCAGGGGAAAATATGGTCCTTCAATGAAACAGAGCACTTTCAAGCATTCTTGATGAAAAGACCAGAGCTGAAAAGAAAATTTGACTTTCAAACACAAGAATGAGAAGAAGCATGAAAAAGTAAACAGCAAAGAGAAGTAATAAGGGACTTACCGTAAGTGACTGTTTACATTCCTACATGGAAAGACAATATTTGTAACTCTTAAAATTTTTCAGTATCTGGGTAGTTGGTGGGACCACACACAGACATACACACACATGTACACATGTGCACACACACACATACACACATGCATGTACATACCGAGACAGAGAGCACAGAGTGAATTGAATAGGATGGGACCATATCTTAAAAGAAATTAAGGTAAATGGTGAGAGAGAAATGTAGTGGGAGGAAAGGGGGTGAAATGGAATGGGGTAAATTATATCTCATTCAACAGGCAAGCAGGAGACTTTTTAGTGGAGGGAAAAAGAGGAGAGCTGAGAAAAAAAAACCAAGAAGTTTACCCTCATCACTTTTGACTAAAGGAATAAAATTCACACTCATTTTTGTATGAAAACCTATCTTACAATACAGGAAAGTGGGGGAGAAGGAGATAAGCAGGGAGGGAGGGATGATGGTAGGGAGGGCAATGGGAGGAGGGAGCAATTTGAAGTCAACACTCGGGGAGGCACAGGATCAAAAGACAGAATAGAAACAATGGGGGGCAGGATAGGATGGAGGGAAATAGTCTTACACAACACGACTATTATCGAAGTCATTTGCAAAACTACACATATAGGGCCTATGTTGAATTGCCTGCCTTCCCAAAGGGAATGGGTGGGGAGGGAGGGATGGGGAGAATCAAAGTTTTAGGAGCAACTGTTTAGTATTGTTATTGCTACTAGGAAATAAGAAATACAGTTAATGGGGAATAGAAAGTCATCTGGCCCTACAGGACAAAAGAGAAGATGGGGACAAGAGAAAGGAGGGATGATAGAAGAGAGGGCAGATTGGTGATAGGGAAAATTAGATGGCTTGGTGTATGGGGTAGGGGGAGGGGAGAAAAGGGGAGAAAATTTGGAACCCCAAATTTTGAGAAAATGAATGTAAAAAGTTAAATAAAAAAAAGACATTGTATTGGGGGGGAGGGGTTGTGACTCATTAGGATTCTGTTAGGTAAATACTCGTTCCATTCCATAGTTACACCAGTGCAAATTAACCAAGATGAGTAAATTACCAATTCAAGGTCTCAAGATTCAAGCTTACATCTGTACATGGAAAGGGTGGGAAGATCCGCAGGCTTCATCAGCACCTTCTGGATTAAATTAAAAAAATTCATCTGAGCTGAGAGTTCTTTGATGGAGGAGGCAGAATCATGAACTTTTTGGTAAAACCCATCAGGGAGGTGAGCTTTGCTAAAAGATGAGGACAAAGAAATGAATACTGTTCTGCGGATGATAAGAGTAGGATTAGGTAAAAGGTCAGTTGGAATGTTGTTATCAAAGAGTAGAGCAGATTGAAAATGATATTGATGATGATGATGATGATTATTAGCACTTATAAATCACCTGCTCTGTGACAGGCACTGTTCTAAGTATGTTAAAGAGGAAGGTACATTATCTCCATTTTACAGTTGAGGAAACTGAGGAAAATAGAGAGGTTAAAGGACTTGCCTAAGATCACAGTTACTAAATGTCTGAGGATGTGTTTGAACTCAAGTCTTCCTGACTAACCAAGCAGAGTACCCACTCTGTCACCTCTTACCCCAGATAACAAATGAATATATTGTGCTGGGTCAGTTTGCAGGTCAGGATCTACCAACAACAACATTCACATGGCTATTAGAAGATCTCACTTTAGAATAACCCAACTATCTTAATTTAGCTCATTGTACTCCACCTCCCTCTCACCTACAGCAAGAATAATTTTAATGACAACAATAACATATGAATAGATTAAATGAGGCAAAAAAATTCACTGAGGAAAACAAGGTCCTTTACATTAAAAAAATATAAAGTCCTAGGGCAGCTAGGTGGTGCAGTAGGTAGACCACCAGTTCTGGAGTCAGGAGGACCTTAGATCAATTCCAGCCTAGTAGATATGTGACCCTGGACAAATCACTTAATCCCAATTCATTCTCTCTCTCTCTGTCTCTTTCTCTCTCTCCCTCCCCCTCTCTCCCTCTCTCCCCCTCTCCCCGTCTCCCTCTCCCTCTCCATCTCCATCTCCCCCCCATCTTGTAATCCATATCTAATAATAAATCAACATGTGCTACTTACAATGTGTGACATACTGTGCTAAGTACTATAAAATAATCTTATTTGATCCTCACAATAACCCTAAGAGGTATTATTGTCTAGATTTTTGAAAATAGATGAAGAAACTAAGGCAATCAGAGGTTAAATGACTTATCCAAGATCACACAGCTAGACAGTTTCTGACACCAGATTTGGAATTGGGTCTTCCTGACTTCAGGCATGGCATTCTATCCACTGTATCCACCCAACTGCTATTATATATCATGTTATGTGCAATATATAATATATTTATACATATTACATATCCACAAACCTTAACTAGACCACATTAGAGTTTACTGAAATTAATTTAGATAGACTGTACATTGAAAGGACAAATATTGAAGCAGAAGCTGAAATACTTTGGCCACATCATGAGAAGACACGATTCACTGGAAAAAGACCCACCTGGAAAAGACTGAAGGGAAAACTGGAGTAGATAGCAGAGGATAAGAAGGTTAGATAGCATCATAGAAGCAGTGATCATGAACTTGGACAGACTTTAGGCCATAGTGAATGGTTGTGGTCTTTGGGGTAAGGAAGAGTTGTACACAACTGAATAACTGAACAACAGAAGATTTTACTGATTCACACACAAACTAGCTGCATAAAGTATAAATAGCTAGGAAATAGAAAGTCTTTCCATGGTTCCTTTCTTGTGCCTCATCATCTTCTCTAGGTGTCAGCAGTCATGACGTCATGAAGGTAGGTATTGGTAGAAGACCATTGGTATTAGCTTTATAGTAATTAGGTGTTTTGTCAAGATTTGTCTGCTACAGAGGTCAGAAAGAAAAAAAAAGTGAGCGTTTGACAGCTTAAAAATTAAGCTCCCTGATTCATTGATGTTACATTTCAGACACTGTCTAGGTTTGTACAATATTCTCTCTTTCTATGTATTGTCATTATAATAAATCCTTTGAATGGACTGTGGTAGAATGAATATTTGGACACAGGGTATGAGGGTATTGGAGAATGGACCTGTCGTCACCAACTCTATCCTTGAAACAGATTGGTTTTCTCTCTATTATGTTACTGCAAGATTTTTTTTCCCTCCCTGTGTGGAGAGCAAGTTGTTCTCCATCAATATCCTATTTTCTTGGCAATCCTTAGGAGAGTCCTAGGTCTTTATTCTGTGTGTAAAGAACTGCTTAGGTAAGTAAGTTTATTGAAATAAAAATTATTCAGTTCAGTGGAAAGAAAATCAAATCAGTTTAGAAGTTGTTTTATAGTATGTAGACAAATCAAGTCACTAATTGATTTTTTTTCACTTTTTTCACATTGTGGGTTGAGACTGTTTACAGGATAGTACGTACAACAAGTGACTTGTTACTAGTGGATACAGGAGGCTGCTTATTATCTTATAAACAAATTCATCACTCTCCAAGAAATAGTATTCGAAACATTTGTTTTCAACTTAATTTAAGGGAAAGTGCTGTTTCTTGCTCCCCAGTGCTTAACATATAAAATTTAGATGATGTTCCCAAGTTGCTTTAATTCTCACAAAATGAATGGTGTGAAAATGAATGGGAAAATGTGGCAGAAAAGATATGGCAATTAGGAAAATGTTTGTGTAGCATCCACTGGGGCGCCATTCCTCTAACTCAAACTCATATTATCTTCTGAGGATGTCCACTACTACTCTGAAGGTTCTAGGGATAAACCTGAGGGGTTGGGCTTCTAGTAATATTTCTATTCAGTTTCTTCCAGTATCCCTCCATTATCGATAAACCAATAGACTTAATTAGTTTTATAAAGATATTTATCAAGATGGTATATTTAGAACAATTGGTAGAAAATAAACCACCCCTCATGAAAAACAATAACAACGTACACTCTATAAGGTATGTGGAAAGGATGGATTCATATTTAGAGTAAATTGCTAGTGAGGTAAACATGTAAGATACATATTTGAGCAAAGGGTTGACTTATAATTCCTGGTTCTTTGTCTTATGGGAAGTCCTTTCTTCAGTTTATGGTTGTGATTCTTTGCTGGTAATTCTTTTCCCTGAAGCTATCTTCCTCTTGAATGGCTGTCTTTTTACATCTGTCTGGCCTTAGGATGTCACTCTAATTGCAGCTGGATATGTTGTCTCATACTGGCTTGGTTTTTCCAGTCACAACTGGATGCATAACTTTCTGCTGATTGAATCTCTCTCAAGACAAAGTATAGGAGGGTGTGGTTAGATGGAGAAGGAAAGAGGTGGAGAGAGGGAGGAAAGGGGGGAGGAAAGAAGTGAAGGAAGAGGGGCAAGGAGAGGAAGAGGAGAAATTTTGAATCCTATATTTCTGGACTATTACAGCCCTTAAATATAACTGGAATAATAGGATAATAGCAGGAATTACTGGAATTCCTTTAGTTATTTTAAAAAGCTTAGAGGCATAGCTAACTTAGTTATCCAATCATCTGTTCCCTTATTTTGATCTAATCAGTGGTTCATACCTGATAAATAGATCACAGAGCAGTTATAGACCATCTTGTTTCCAAATTAAAATTTTATTACACCTGTTATTGATTGACTTAGTGGAGGTATCTAGACATTTTTCTATTTACATTAATTGGAAATGCAATTGGAACATCCAAATCCTTATATCTCCCTTGTGGAATTTTGCTAACTGAGGCAAGGATTTTCTAAGGAAGTAATAGATTGCTATTCCATTTTTGCTCCTCTTGTAAATTCTGAAGAAAGGCAGCATGAGTTACATTAAAATGAGAAAAAAAGTAAAAATTGTTAAGCAGTTATTGTGGTCAACATTGTGTAACTGCAATGGATGCAAAGAGAAAAATAAATAAATAAATAAATGCACTCCCCTTCTCTTGATGGCCTCCTTTTCTAATTTGTGAAGATATATAATAGAAACTGAAAATTTAGGATCCCTGATGGTACTTGGGATAAAGAAGACAGAGCTGCAGGGTTGCACTGCATCTTGGCAATGCAGATGGTACTCAAATCACAACCTTGGGCCAGGGGTTAGTGGGTCTAAAAGTATGAGAGGAGTGAAGCCCTGGATTACCAGAGGCAGAAGTAAGGATGGCAAAATGTGGTTTTGCAACTAACTGAGAAGTAGTACTCAATGCTTGCTGGAAACTGGACAATGAAGGTTCAAACTAGAGAGAAAGATTTGTTCTTGCTGGATCACTGGGTGCATGTTAGAAGTCTAAGGGCACAGCATGATGAGTACCTAAAATGCCAACCATGGAGAAAGGAAGTCCTGGATTCAAGTTTTACCTTGGACGTACATTAACTATATGAAAATTTGCCTAATCTTACAATGCCCCACATAAATCTTAAGGAGTGTGTGTGTGTGTGTGTGTGTGTGTGTGTGTGTTCGTGCTCGTGTTCATCCTTGTTGCCGAAGAAGACCATGCCATCAGAAATAATGACGTGACTTGCACTTGACTTTGTTTTGAATGAGGGAGGGCTGTGCAGGTCACCAGCCTCATCATCAGGATGACTGGAGATGACCCAGAATGAGGTCTCTGGGGTTGTGACTTGCCTAAAGTCACACAGCTAGTGAGTGTCAAGTGTGTGATGTGAGATTGTACTCAGGTCCTCCTGACTCTTGCACTGGTGCTCTATCCACTGCACCACCTAGCTGCCCTAAACCTTAAGGAATGGGTCTTAGATGAGTGGCCCATCTGCTTTGATAAAGAATATTTCCGTAGAAGGAGATCCTGCACTGAAACAATCACTGGTATAAAAAAAGCAGTACTTTGGAAGCTAGTTAAGATAAGATAGAAGAGAAGAGTTGTTTGGTAAGGGTGATGGTTTTAATTCAGTGAGAGCCACAGGTATGATAGCTGCTGATTCCTTTATGGTTGCACATTCATGAGGCTTGGCTTGCAAAGTTGAAGAGATTTGGATCTGATATAATCTGAAAAGAGGGCAAATAGCCTTTTCTGAACTATACATAATATAATTACAGTGGTGATTCTTTCCTCACACAAAAAAGTCATTGAAGGCAGGTGCACATATGAAAGCCTAAGCCAGAATGCATAATGTTAAAGAATTAGTATCCCTTCCGCAACAACTTCCCTCAGTAATTCTAGCTGTCAAGTTTTGCTGCGTGATTATATAAAAGTGATGATAATATAGGCTAGGGTTGAATTTTGTCTCGATATAATTGCATTGTCATATTAAACCTTTTTTTGTAAGCACAAAGAATAAGACCATGCATGTTTTCTTGTATGTAGATTTAGCACTTATATATATACCTCCACATTTTTGTTTAATTTTTGCAACATAAAATTTGGGAAAGACTGTGATTTTTTTAAATAACCCAAGTCTGAGGAGTGTCTGAATTTCCCACTATAATTGAGACCTGCTCACAGTTTGATCATGTCTTTTACATGGCCTGTCCATGATTCCTTGCTTACAAAGTACTGAACTAGTCTCTTGCAATGCAGGGAAGTAGGACCCAAAACCACGTAAAAAGGATATGGTGGGTTAGAAATCAAGAAAGAAGCTGAATGAGGTATGGAAAGTGGGAGTCTCTTGGCTCCTGTAAGGAGCAGTACATATGACAGACATCCTGAGGGAATGAGGCTTACCGTTTCCACCTTGTCCAAGTGTAAGCCTGAAGCAAAGAAAATATTTCCCTAAAGTATGGTTATGGAATTCTTCCTGCTCTCTATTTTTATGTGGTTACCCCTGCTGACCACCCTTAAAATTCAATTATTTATGGCCTGCATTTTATGTATGTACTTGACTGTTCATTGATGTTTTGATTTCTGACTTCTTGATGACCTGTGCATATGGAAATACTATAATCGAATGGTTCTCAAGGCACAGAAACTGTCAAAGCAAATCTGTATTGGTGGGGCTAAGTGTGCTACCATGAACTGAAAGATGCCTAAATGAGACTTTTGCAGATGATATATAGTGGTGGGGAGGGCTCAGACATGGCTTCCCATCCATTCAGCACTCAGTAATCTTACAAACTCCTAGCAAATACTCTTTGCAAGTAGGTATTCTTTGTTCTTAAATTTTATTCTATTTTTCTTCATTCAATTGAAGTTTTTCCAATTACATTTTTTCATTTTATAGTATTTTATTTTTCCCAATTACATGTAGAGACAGTCTTCAGCATTCATTTTGTAAGATTTTGAGTTCCAAATTTTACTCCCTCTCTCTCTTCCCTTCTCCCTTCCCAAGACAGCAAGCAATCTAATATAAGTTATATGTGTACAATCATGTCAAACGTATTTACAAATAGGGATTCTTTTGAAAAAGTTCCTTGTACTTGAATCCACAAACCTCTCATGAAGTCTGGCACATAGTAGGGCCTTAATAAATATTTATTGATGTGTTTATCATGAAAGATTAGTATAACATTCCATAGATTCTGCTGCATTTTATAGAGGAAAGTGTGTGGGATTTGGGTTTGAAAGAACTGGCTTAAAAGCTGCTAGGTCATTTACTGTATGACCTTGGGATAGTCAATTAACTTTCCTGGACCTTGTTTTTGTTGAGTCATTCCAGTTGTGTCTGACTCTCTGTGAACCCATGTGAGGTTTTCTTGGCAGAGATACTGAAGTGGTCTGCCAATTTCTGTTCCAGCTCATTTTACAGATGAAGACCTGAGGCCAATAGCTAGTAAGTGTCTGAGGTTAGATCTGAACTCCTGAAAATGAATCTTCCTGATTTCAGATGGAGCACTCTATGCACTATGGTACCACTTAACTGCCCCTCCTTGAGGCCTTAACTTTCATATATAAAATAAGTTGTGTGGAATGGGACCTAGATTTCATGCAGTCTGTCTCGGAACCTTTCACTATCCTCTCCTGTGAGCCTCTCTAGTACTCACTGCCATCATATAAAGATCCGTTCCCATTCCCAAAGTGGGGAGGCGGGGGATTAAAACCTAGTTGGGTTGCTTTGTGAAGTCAATATATAACAAAGAATGTGGAGGGTAAGTCTGAGATACATCTATAAACATTGTCAAAACACAATAAAACACTGTCAAAGCAAGCTTATGGAGACACTGTTCAGATGTCAAATTGAAAATGATGTCACTATAAATTAGAGTAGCATTTTAAGGAAAGGAAACCTAGCACGCTGTACTTATGTGAGTGCCAATGCCATTCATTTCAATCTAAGCTTTCTTAACAGGTGTGGAGGAGGTATGAAAAATATTTCAAAACACACTGCAATTGAGGCTCTTAAAATAGTTGTGGTATTATTAAGAATTGTTTATGGAAATTCTATTGGGGAATCTTTGAAAATTCCCATAATACCATTTTATTTTCTAGCTTTACGAAATAGTATAATTCAGGTTCATACCCTTTGATTGGTCCTATGATGTGAAAGTTGGAGGAAAAAAAAGTTTTTAGAAGTAAGAACAACATGATGAAAATGCCTTTTTCATAGGTGATGAAGCATTTTTCTAAGCAGTTTGGCTATATCAGCCATCAACATGTGACTGATGCAGTCCAGGAAAAAAAAGAAAGTTAATCATCCCAACAAAGTTGATTTTGTGAGATCACCTTGTCATTTTCGTCAGCATCAAAATCTGCGAAATTAGATATCATTGTGAAAGTCAAAAAATCCAATACATCCTTGAGATATATGAATTCCCTCAGTAGAATTCCCAATAGTTCTTCATCTAGTACCTACTTGAATAAATTTGATAAGGAGACCCCAGCACGCCTAGAAACAGTCCACTCCATTTTTAGGAAGCTGTAAACATCAAGGTTTTTTAATTGTACTTTAATTACTCTCCCATTTTCTTCTGCCTGTTTCTCTTACCTGCTGCCCTCGAAAGAGGGGGAGCAAGTCTCATCATTTTTCCACTATTGTTCTTCATACAGTTGAAGATAGTGATGATGTTTTTGTCCAAGAGACAGCATAATTCAGTAGGAAAAATGATCTGAATAAAAAAATCACCATTTTGCAACTTTAATAAACATGTAATAACTGAAATATGTCTATCCCACTGTCGTCTTTTAAGAGTTGGCTGTTAATCCATTTTTATGATCATCATAGTACCTTGGAGGCAGACACTGTGTCTTATACATCTTTGTAACTTCCCACTACTTAACGTAGTGCCAGATACTTGGTCTGTATTCACTAAGCTGGATGTTTCCTTGAATAAAACATCAAAGTATTAACTTGAAATGCTGTCCTCTGCCTAACATTGGAATGACAACGAAGTAAATGTATGTAGGCGATTTTAGAAGGTTATAAAACGACACTTTTATCTTGTAGCCAGCCCATCTGTTTTTCCAGACTTATATGACATGTATGTTTTCTTTTATCTGACTTTTGGTACACAACTCATTAATGATCATTTGTTTAGTTCCGTTTACATCCACCTTGTATTTTCTATCCTTTTTTCAGAGCTTTTGCAATTGTGATTCTTCTGAGATTATGGTATTAAAGCATCTTCAATCATATTGCTTCCCTGGAAAAATATTGGGTTAAAAAAAAGGCTTTTACAGCCATGAGAAACTTGGGGGTTCAATTTCCCCAATGCAATAAAGTTCTAATTCCTTTTCTATATCATTTTCAAACTCAGTTCCCTCCTGAGCGTATTGAAGATGTATACACGAATGGACTAATTCCATGGACTGTTTCACCAATTGCACATAATCTCACTAAGATGCAAGCTTAATCTACCTAATTTGTTTCCTGTATGGATAGTTAAAATGATGTGTTTTAAGTGACTATGAGTCTCCTTTTGAAGACTGTAATGCCCCGAAGCTCAACGAAATAGACACAATTGGCAATGATAAATGAACTCATTTCTCCCCGGTACTTACAGCAGTGTGCAAATGAGAGGACCGATCAGTAATTTTTCTTTGGTTCCTTTTTTGATGGCAATGGCCATGTGTGTGAACCTTCACTGGCAACTGGCTGACTCAGTATCTGACCCTGATACATGAAATGAAATTGAACTGGTTTCCCTATCTTTTATTAGTTCTCTAGTAGAATGCTATGTTTTGTGACACTAATGTTAAATACCTGGAATTTCAGTGGGGTTCTCTCCATGTATACAGATTGTACCCTCTGTATTACTGAGAAATGGTCTTTGAGAGTATTAGTGACTGACAAATGCATCCTAATATGATGCATCCAACTGATGAGAAGCCTCTACAGATTTTAAAGGTATTGGTCCTAGAATGTCAGACATGCAACATTAGGACCTGCTTATATTGTACCTGTAGTGCCTTTTAGAAAATATGAGCAGTCATTGTTTAATAGGCTCAGTCATGGTTCATGCGTTCAGGAACTAAAGGGACAACGGATAATGTTATCTTACAAAAATTTGTAACTACATAAACACTGAAAAAATAAACCTACCAGGTATACCAAAATCATGTTGTTGTTATTAATTATTTATCCATAAAAATTCAATAGATCCATATGAATGCAATGACAGAAGCAATATGAGAAGAAAGTTCCCTAAGTGTAAAAAAAACAATAATCTGGCTTTGGCATCTAGGCCCACTTTCAAGGCCTAATGCAGCAACAAAGAATTTAAAGGAGGAATAATGGTACAGTGAAAGGTGAATGAACTCAGGTCCAAACTCAAAAAAACTGGGTTCAAATCGTACTCTGAGGCGTAATACCTGAATAACCTTGAAGAGGTCACTTAACCTTCCTTGACCTCTTTTACCTGCTGTGAAGAAAAAAAGAAGAGGAATTTCACTTGATTTATAATAAAATGAACTAAAGAACAATGCATCTGCATTATTTATTCAATGAATAATTGGATCTTAGATCATTTTTTCTGACATTTTTTATTAAAAGTGCAGATTGTGGATGAACTTAGGGTTTATAATATTACTGTACATCTCATAGAATACTGTACAACTGATATTTAATACTCTTAACCTGGAGGTTATATCATTTATCCTGCTATGTCTCTAGAGCAAGGTGAAAATCTAGTATTTTATCTGAATGGATCGGTACTATTCCTAAGAAGCATACCTGTTTTCAAAGTGCTTAAATTACATTCTCAACTCTTGAATACATTTTAACTTTATAAAAATAAAACAATGTTTTTGCCCTATTATCAAGTGGAAAAGTGGACAGTTAGGTGGTAGAGTGGATAGAGCATCTGGCCTGGAGTCAGGAAGACAAGTTCAAATCCAGCCTCAGATACTTTCTAGCTGTATCACTCTGGGCAAGTCATTTAAGCTTTTTCACCTCGGTTTCATCTGTAAAATGTGCTAGAGGGCACAGCAAAGCAGACCAACACTTTTGCCAAGAAAATCCCAAATGGGATCATGAAGACTTGGACTGAAATGAATCGGCAACAACAGAGTGGGAAAGAAGATTCATTAAAGTTCACTTCGTTTTTTAAAGGGAAATTAGAATCCTCTTTTTATACATGTAATATGATAACCAGTCCAATCATGATAACATAGGGAGGCAGTTCGAGGCTATTGTAAATTTACTAGGCTGTCAGAACAGCTGGCTTCATCATGAACTTAATGTGTGAAAAGTCACTTTATCCACTGTGCTTGTCTTAGGGAGGTGTCAGGACCTAATGAAATAAAGTACAAAGTACTGGATAAATGTATTCTATTGTGAGTAGCAAAACTTGTAGGAATGATGGTGAAGATGGTGATGATAATGGTAAAATAATAAGAATGCATATTTTTAAAAGCCTTAATTGGGGGCAGGAAATAAGATTTCTAGTCAACCTTGCCTTTTGATTTTATGTAAGTAACTTTGCCTTTCAGGATCTCACTTTCCTCATCTATAAAATGAGAATGGGAAGAGGTGAGTGACTGAATTTTCTCCACAGTCACTTTCAGTCTGAAAATTTTTCACTTTCTGAGAATCAGTCCCAACCTCCAGTGAGTTCTTACACAAGTTGAAAGACCTGACAAACTTGTAGCAGAAACAATTAGAGGTCAAACATTTTAGATGGGTACATGTGCATAGACTTTAGCTGAATGACAGTTTTTAAAAGACAGAAGAAGACAAAGTATCAGGGTATTGTCTACACTGTGCAAACATTAGAATATTCAAATCTACGTTAAATTACCCTGTTCATCTGGTTTATTTTGTTTTAAGCTTTGTTTTCTCATTTACAGAAAGTCATTCTCAGAATTAGGGAATGATAATTCCTTACATCCTTAAGTCTCAGTTTACCCAACTAGAGGATAAAGACATTGGATTATATGATAACTTAACTATGTTTATCTCTGATGGCTTCTCATTTCATACCCTTGTCTAGCTCTAATAATCAGTGGACTAATGGTGAAAGATAGACTTCAGAAGAGAGATCTGTAAATGCCCAATTCCATAATCAGCATTAAGTAGTTAGCAAAGGGGACTAACTGATTTGTAGAAGTGACAGGGAGGGTTTTTATTTAATTATTTATATCTTGCATTTCAACAAAATTTAGAGTTGAGGAAATGAAGTAAAGGTAGGGAGTAGGGAATAATTTCCTGTGCATTTTAAATCCTCAGTTTAAAAAATGGTCAGAGTTTTCTGGTCGTGATTTTTTTGGTTGCATACTTAAGAGGTTTTCCTAGTACAATATCCTAAATAAGAATGGAACACACATCAGAATCTGACCTGTGCAGATCTCTTCACTTTTCTCCTGTGACTAATATTGCACTTCTTTGTCTTCAAGTAATGTGGCCCAGGGAACATAGTCAATTACTTCAAGAAGCTGTATCTCATCTTCCTCTACCATTGCAAATCACTGCTCCTTCATGCCGAGGTAGACAGCTTCATGATTTACTGTGACTGAAAATTCACCAACTGTTGGGGAAACTTTCACTCTTTAGACTTTGTGAACTTATCAAGGCTCTTCTGCCAGTGGATAAATACTTAGTCCTTTGCCAGAAATAGGCCAAACTTTTCCAGTTTGGTAGATCTTACAAGCCTTTTGTGCTCTGCTCATGTAGTTTTGGGCCATCTGGTGATCCAGGATCTCCTTCATGCCATAAAAAAGAGTTAGAGCCTGAGCAATTTTAATTAGAAAAGTTAAAAATTAAATGTGTAACCAATAAATTTATGATCCTTGCCGCAATGTTGATTTGCTTGTGTTTTCATGTATGTGTATGCATGTGTGTGTACATATGTATGTGCATATGTGTATGAATATGTGCATGGTAGGAGTATCCTGTCTTAGTGGGTAGTTCGAGTATGCATTTAGTGGGGAAAAGAAGGACTTTTCCTTCTCTGTTCTGAGTATTTTGTGCAGTGGTTCTTACTCCCAGAAAAGGATAAGGCACCTTTATCATTAACATGCTGTCTGTGTCTTCTTACTTGACTTTTACATTATTGCTCTAGCTATTACTATGCATGCATTATTTATATGGTTGGCTATCATGGAAAAAAGGCAAGCAATTTACTTGTCAAAACACATTAGAATGCATGACTTTAAATCAGAGTCGCATGGGTTGGTAAAAAGCTATAATAAATGCACTTTGGCTAATATGTTAGTGTCATGCAGTGGAGATGGTCAATGTATTGACTGAGAAACCTATAATCATTTCCAAGGCTCTTTCAGTAGAACAGCATTTCAGATGATTTACACAATGCTTTTAATTGCATAATAGTAAACCTTTATTCCTGGACTTTTCGTTTCAAAAGGTAGACTTTCCAAGGCTTCTGTGGCAGTATAATAAGAACTGAGTACAAATTCAGTCCTTGATCTTTATAAAACCTAAATCACTGAAAATGACTTGAAGAAAGAGAGAGACATAGGGAGAAAGGGAGAGGAAGAAGGGGAAAGCAAATAAATAAAATAATACAAAGTCACCTGAATTTAAGGGACTATACAGAGTAAAATGCCAGGAGACAGATATTGAAAATCTCCATAGAAACAGAATCATGAAAAAATACGTATGCATTAAAGCAGTCAATGAATTAGCAAATATAGTTGAAAGAACATTATGCCAGATGCATAATTCCTGATTCTTAGAGTAGAACATATGCACCAGTCACTTCACTTCTTTATTTGATTTTCTCATCTATAAAATGAATTATTTTGGACTAAATTGGGGCCATCCCAAACCTTTTTTTTCCTATGATAATACAATGTATATCCAGGTGAATGCTCAGAATTAGACATTAGATTTGACAGATCTGGAGAGTTTCTATTTTGTCTCCTTTATGTGTAAGCAGCCAAGTATTATGTTGGCTAAAAATGCTGGCCTAAGAGCAAGGAAGACTTAAGTTTGAGTCCAGCCTCCGACATTTACTATGTCATCTGGGGCAGCCATAGAGCTTTTCTGAGCCTCAGGTTCCTCATAATAAAATTAAGACAATAGTACCTACTTCACAGGGGTTTTATGATGATAAACTGAAAAATATATGTAAAATGTTTGGCAGATATTAAAACAGCACTTCATACTGGCATTGATGACGATGATGAGGATGAGGATTATGATGCTGCATTCTGTGACCCAGCCCTCAAGAGCCAGACATCTATTATTCTTATATTCAAGATGACAAATAGCTTTCTCATCAATAGGCAATGATTCTTTGTCCTTACACCATCACATCTGATAAACGCGCTTCTTCTTCCTCTTCAGAGTGAACATTCCCCACGTTTTTGGGAAGGACAATGGCTACATCCCCGTTGTAATTTTTTTGTCTTTTTTGTAGTGTCTCTGAGGCAAAAGATATGCCTAATTAATTGACATAGAGGATGTTGGGAACCTTCATAGGTTTTCCAATACTACATCATAGCTGCTGCAACGTTTTTCCTTTCCCTTTTCCATCTCTACCTGGTGGGAGTGAGGTAAAACTTCAGAGTTATTTTAATTTGCATTTTTCTTACTATTAATAAATTAGAAGATTATTTCATTTAATAAACTGCTTTTCTTTAAAAATTGAATGTCCACTTCCTTTGATTGTTGCTGTTCTTGTTGTGTTTGTCCTTCGTTCATGAAGAGGATCAGTAAGATGATGACATGGCTTGCCGTTGACTTTGATGTGAGTGAGATAGGGCTGTGCAGGGTCGCCAGTCTCACTCTCTTCTCCTGAGCCAGTTGGGTCCAGTCACCTGATATTCATCAAGATGACTGGAGATGGCCCAGGATGCAATGTAACAAGCTGGCCTTTTCAGGCTAAGGTGTTATAGCATTCTCACTTTGAGTGAGATACACCTATACAATGAATAGGCTCAAAGGATAGCCCCTTTAATAAAAAAAAAAATCAAACTGAGAGGAGAAGACCCTCAGGGTTCGTGGGTAAAAGAGCAACAATTACTATCGTCTGTGCTAGGAGGGTGGGGACTTGTTCAGTCTGTGATCTTCAGAGTGAATTGGGTTTGAGGTTTGATCTTTGAGCAAGAGATATAGCCCTTCTTCTTTGATTATCTATTGGGGAATAGCATTTTTTCTTGTATATTTTCAACTATTTCTTATGTGACTTGAATATTAAATCTTTATGAGGGAAATATGCTGCAAAGATTTTTTCTTCCAATTTACTGTTACATTTTTTTAGCTAATTCTGATTGCATTGGTTTTGTTTGTGCAAAATTTATCAATTTTAAGTAATTAACATTATCTATTTTATCTTCTGTATGTTTAGGATCTTTATTTTTATACCCTGTTTGATCAAGTCCTTTTTACCCATACAAGGTTGCAAAAAATATCTCCTTTAATGCTCTTATAGATATATATGACCTTATTGGTCTATATTATGAATCCTTTTGGAGTTTATTTTGGCATATGGCATAAGATACTAATCCAAGTCCATTTTTTTCTAGAAATCTTACAGATGTTTGTTAGCAAATTTCTTTATCATACTTATGTTAGAATTTGTGATGTGTTACAGAGTGTTAAAACTTTAATTTTTCTTTGCAAACATTCTGTAAATTCTTACCATTTATGTTTCACTGGTGGAATGCTATCAGTGATAGAATGAGACAATTTCCTGAGGTAAACTCCATATAGTTTCTGGAATATCAGTAATTTTATTTTTTAAACTTTCTCTGCCTTCCTGCTCTGCCACTTAGGTCAATTGGTTTTCCAGTAATTTTTCATGATTTTCTAATTTTTGAACTTGTATTTGCTATAAAGTGAGGTACCATGGAGGGTCACTTTCTTTAGGAATAGCAGTTGGAGTCACAATGATGAAATTATCTCCAAAGATGCAGTTTACAACCCATCCTTGCTTGCCCATGCTACATGATTCTTTTTCATGTCTTCCAATCAAAGACCTCTCAACTTGCAAGGCCTTTCTTGATTTTTCTTTCTCTTTTGAGAGTATCAGTCTGAGCTTTAGCTATTCTTTTTTTAATTAGTTTCCATAAATAGGATGGAGTGGTAATATTTCCATAAGGGATAGGTGCTATCATGAAGTAAGATTTAACATAGATGTTTTTTATTACATAAAATGGAACAGTTTTCACATGACCAAGATCAGTGTAATATATATAAAAGCTGATCAGATTTCTAACTGAAGCCCATAACTCCTAAGTTTTTTGTTCTTTGCTACTACTGTAAAAAATAAAATGTGTTGATATAAGCATTATGATGTATATGAAATATTTAACTTGGTAACCGTAATATTAATGAGAATTAAAAGATCTTCCCTGATCATTAATAAGCCTTAGGTGGAGCATGTTAAGAGAAACTTCATTAGGAGAGGCTCCTTTTGTAGGAAGGTCCACACCTTTTATTAATTTCAAATGAGGAGATAGTCACGCCATGAGGGTCATAGTACCCTCTGGCTCTGAAAAGTGTATATATACTCTGAAGTGAAGTTTTGCTTTGGGGGCTTACTCTTTGGAAGAAGATTCATGTGCCAGATCAGACTCTGGGCAGCCATTAAGGAACTCCCCAGCTTTGAAAACCCAGATATTGGTGCTTCTCTCTCTAGTAACTATGTATGTGATGGTTAGACAGTTGGATCTGTCTGCCGATCTGTGATATAGGTATTGCTTATGGTCAGAAAGGAACTATTTAAATGTCATAGGACTCTAGTCAGGATCACACAGGACCTTGCAGATTTTCCATGGAAGATCACAGGGATTGGAATAAGATATTGCATAAGGCAAAGGAGGTTGGATACAAGCAGTGTTCAATTTTCAAGTAAATTTGAGCATAATCTTTCAGGCAAGGAGGTAGACATTCAATGAAATAAGAGATTTCCAGACCTTTCTTATGACAAGACTAGAGCTCTTCAGAAAATTTCATTTTCAAATACAAGACTCAAGAAAGGCATAAAAAGAGAAACAAGAAGAGAAAAGAAAAAGAAAAGTTATTTAATATGGCAACCTATTTACAACCATATATAGGCATTGCCTGCCTCTAAATGAGTACCTGAAAATGCCAGTTTAAAAAGGCCTAGGTCTCCCATTGCATCCTGGGCCGTCCCCAGTCATCCTGATGCATTGATGAATGGCTGGTCACTGAACTCAGATGGCTCAGGAGGAGAAAGTGAGGTTGGTGACCTTGCACAGTCCTCCCTCACTCAAAACAAAATCAAGTGCAAATCATGTCATTGTTTCTTTGATGTCATAGTCTTCTTCAAACATGAAGGACTGAACACTGACAGAGAGATCAGTAGTCAGACAGAAGCCCTGTCTATTGGTCTTGATTTCTCTGCTTTTATTTTCTCCATTGGTATATGTGATTAAAGAAGATTGTTGACCCCCCCAAAAGTCACTTTCCTTTTAGAATAGCAGATTTAAGAACCTGTGCTAGCAGGCCATGTTGGATGTGTCAAGGTGCTTGCTGCTACAGTGCCATTCTAGGAATATGTGGTAGAAAGTGTGATTTTTTAAGTATGGCTATTTTACTTAGTTTATTTTAATAATTTCAAATCACTTTACGGAATTGTTTCGATAATCTCATGTCCACCCACATTTCATTAGTGTGCCTGCTTTTCGACAACTGCTTTAAAATTTATGACTTGCAATATTTAGTCTTCATTTATCAATTTTCTAGGTGTGAAGTGAAATTTTAGCTTCTATTTCTCAGAATATTTGTCATTTGGAAGCATTTTTTTCTGGAACAAACAATTCACAAATGAAAAATTAAAAACTGGTAGCAAACAAGGCATTTTGTTCCAAATTACTAATGAGAGAAATGTACATTTAAAAAGTTCATGGTTTCACCTCACAACATAAAATTTGCCCAAGATGACAAAAGACTCAAATAGTCACTGTTGGACATATGATGGAGAGGGCAGTAAAAAAAGGTACACATTCACTAATATGGAGTTGGAGGATATATGAATTTTTCCAAACACCTAAGAAAGGTATTTGGATTTATATTATGAATGTTACTAAAATATTCATACTTTTTTATTTATAGTTCTTACTGCTAAGAATAGTTTCTGAAATTTGTGGAGTTTAATGTAAAAAAGTGTACAACAAACTATTTATAATAACACTTTTTGTAGTAGAAAAATACCACAAAAAATCCATCAAAGTGGAACGAATAACAAAATTGTAATATAATAATGTAATGAATGAATAAGATGTAAGAGATAATAAATACAAATCAGATAAGCTTCAGATGGCGTATACACTGATGAAAAAAAGAAGTAAACAACTGGGAAACAATTTCTCACAGTAACTACAGCAATATAAGGGAAAAGATTCCCCAAACACCCCAAAATGATGTGTATTATGATCAAATGTGGGCCAAAGAAGAATTGAGAAAATAGTGAGCAACCTCATTTCCTAGACAATAAGAGTGGTGGAATATTGCCTATGTTAATGGACTTGTCCAGTTAATGTATTACTTAGTTTTGATGAACTGCTTTCATCTGTCTTTTTAAATATTAAATATAGACAATAGCTTTTTAAATATAGCTAGGAGTCAGAGAGACCTAAGTTCAAATATAATCTCAGACACCTACAGAGGCAAATCTCTTAATTCCTCTGCCTCATTTTCCTAATCTGTAAAATGGGGATAATAGCACCTGTCTCCCAGAGTTTTGAAGAACAATGACTGTCATATAATAATGTATAAATTTTAGATGATGATGATAATTTTGATTGTGAGGAAAATATTTTTAGAAATAGATGTGAAGTAAAAATAATAGCCATCAGTAGAAATAAAATTTGCTTAAGAGGAAAAAATACAACTTAAAATAAAAAGAAATATATCCTACTGCTTTCCATGTCAGCCATTATAGTCTATGTGATATTAGAGAAACAAAAACAGCTTCCCATGTCCCTCGTTCTTTTGTTTTGCAGCATCTACTTATCAGAAAACTGCAAATATACAGGAGAAAGAAACTGAAGTGATGTATGTAATTATATATTTCTAAGACTGCTTGAAAAAAATGTGCAGAACTTCTAAAGACAAGTTCTTATCTATGTACAGAGCAAGCAAATTCTAGGTTCGGTATGAGAATGGAATTCTGCATGCTTTGATGATGAATACTGTTAGAGAGACAGATAAATAATTCCAGACAAAGATGAAAATTCTAAGGTTTCGAAGGTTTTAAAAAATCTAAATAAACTGATAGGCATTTGTAGACATATGCAAATTATTCGAATCTGAGTTTCAATAAAAAACATTCCTTTACATAAGAACATGAAAAATGCTGTCACTGTTGTTTAGGAAAAGAGTAGAAGACTTAGATTTATGGACTGCTATTAAACCTGATAAAAGCTGAGTCTTCCTAGCTACCAGGCTGTGTCTATACATACAGATAATTTGGGCCTAAAAGAAAGATAAAGATTCTTATCTTCACACCAACACCTCAGCCCATATACAGGAATATTGATTTTTTTAATCCTCAAGGTACTGTTTTTCTATCAACCAAGTCATCTGGGGCTGATCCCAAGGGTAGGATTTTGAGGACAATGTAACATGAAGGCACTTAACCCATGGATGTGAGATAGGTGGGCTGCTAGGAGGTATTTCAGGATGTAGACAGAGTCGTGGGAACTCTGAGGACAAATTTTACCATTGTCCTCTAGATTACAAAATTAGGTTCTTGGATGGTGACGACCAACATTTAAGCAAAGGAGAATTATTTGAGGAAACTGGGATCTGTCATTTCAACTCAGCTAAATAATTGGAAGAAAGTGAAATATCTTTGGATATTTGTCCATATTTGTCCATAGACAAATGTGCAAATGCACACATAAGCCCATATTTTCATGACATTTTCTATGTAAATTCTCTAGTCTTTACCCTTGGGTGATCTTAGGTAGTACTGGATTAAACACTAGGGAGGATAAAAACAAAGTACATAAAATGGCCCTTGTTCTCCAGAAGTTTTTGTGCTTATTATAAAAATGATTTCTACAACTAAAGCATTTAAAGGATAATGCAAGATAGAAATATAATTGGAAGGAAATAATAATCCAAATGTGTTACACAGAAAATAGATGTTTGATAAGTCAGAAATGGGAGAAAGATGCTTATAGCTCAAGTTTAGTTTTTTTAAAATAGTATTTTAAAGTTTGTAATGTGATTTGTGTATAAAATGACTGCATGGTATAGCAGATGAAAAAATGACCTTGTTGCCAGAAAGACTAGGTTTCAAGTTCCACTTTTAACCCCTACTTGTGTGACGCTGGCTGTTCACTTAACCTTTCAGTGCTTGTGCCATTCTCTAAGACAATAAGTTGCCCAGAATTTGCTGATCTGTACAGAGTAGGGGCTTCTCTATATCAGTGAAATCACAAATTCATTCCTTATCCTTATCCCTAAAATGATTTACTTATATTATTTCTTTTAATCCATTGATTTTGGGCATGTTAATGCCTTTCAATTTTATGCACTGAACTTTATATTCCATCTATCTTTTCATCATTCCTGTAAATTTCCAAAACAGTGTAATCCTCCCTCGTCATCACTCCCTTGTATGTGCTATTTACCTCGATTAGAATGTTATATTCTTGAGAACAAGAACAATTTTCACCTTTGTATTTATATTTCCATTTCTTAGTATAGTACTTGCACACAATAAATCCTTAATGTATGCTTTGTATTTATTCATTCATCCACCAAACCTTTCTTTACAGTTGCTTTGCCTTCTCACCTACTGCATTGCATTACTGACACATATTGAACTTTCAACTGAAGTCTCCCAATTGAACTCTCAATCATAAGGATGAAACCTTAGATAGTATCAAGTTCACTAGATGAAATACTTGAAGTCAGAAATATAAATTCCACACAAGACAGAATTGATAGTTTGTACCTTGGTCTCTAAATTCCTAGTAAAGTACAATTACTACTAGGTCTCTATATCATGTTATTCCAAGGATTTTCCTCTCTTGACTTACTATCTGCAGTATTTTGGCCCCCAGATCCTCTTATTACTTGGTCTTGAGTGTTCAAACCCTCCAGTTTCCCCTCCCTCTCCTGGTTCTGCTTCACTTCATCAATGCCCTTTCCACGATGTCAAATCTCATATCAAAAGGGGAATTCCAGCTGTTGGCTGACTCAAGTAAGAGGAAAATTGGACTATCTCTACCTCTGTCTAGACTCTATGCCCTTTATTGCCATTAGATCTGAACATGGGTAAGAATTTCATGGTATGGGAGGGAGAGAGTTGCATCTCTCTTTTCCCTTTTTCTACCCTTCTACATCTCAGCTTCATCTTTAATCATAACAGTTGAATGAAGGTTGAATTTTGGTAAGGGTAGACTTAATGTCTGCCCCCTTGTGGTTGTTGTGGTTCCCAGAGTTGGAATCGACTTTAGCGAGATTCCAAAATCTGGTCATTATCTCATGTTGGATTTAGCCCCAGGTCTTCTTGATTGTACATACAGTCTCTTTTCTGTTATATCAAGCCAATTCTCAAAATTAATGTAGAATAGAGAAGGCAGAGAAAAAGTACAGAGATGGTAATGATGATGTTCTATGTAAGGGACTTTGAGAGTTTGGCCTTGTATGTTATACATACATACATACATACATACATACATACATACATATATATATATATGAACACACACACACACATATATATATAGGTATAAAATATTTACTAGGGAAAGATAAGTTAGATTAGTGAAGTAGTTGATGAGGCAAGGGACTGCAGTATTATTTAGATAAAGAAAATGTAAGCATTAGACTGATTCATGATGTGAGGGATTATAGGATTATATGTTGACAATAGGGACCATGGTTTATTTAAAAGAGAATGTGACTCAAGGAGAACAGACATTTTCTACCTCCAACACTCCTTACATTTTTAACCTTGGACGAATCATTTAATGTCTTTGTGCATCCAGCTGTTCTACTGTAAAATGGGCACAATAGTTTCATTGTCTACTTAATAGATTTATTGTACAGAGTACACCTTGAAGCCTATAAGGCTCTATATCATAATTACCTAAAAGGTTAATTACTATCATCATTAAGAGAACAAACATATTTTCTTTCAAATTCTCAAAAATGAAAATGAATTTTTAAATGATTGGAAATGGAGAAGTCTAAATTATTCGATATCCAGTGTTTGGTTTTCATTAAATCCAATCTGATTCCTTTGAGAAGAGTGGATCAATGACAGCCTCTTGAGAATATGGATCAGTTTTTGTTTTCATGGCTGACACACAGAGAGGCATATCCATTTATTTTCCCAGGTATATGCTATGTATTAATGACACTGAGTTTATGTAAAGAAGAAATATAATATATATACACATTTGTACACATATACATATGTACATGTATATTTGTGTATGTATACATGTATGTATATGTGTATATATCTGTATCTATATATCTACACACACAATTCTATGTCCTTTCTTTTTACCATGATTTTGTTTGAAGGCAACTTTATTTGCTTCTACTATAAAAAAATCTATTTTGATATATACTGATTATTGGCATAAGTTAATGAAAGAAAATCTTCTCCAAATTGCCAGTGCTTGAAGGTTACCTTGGTAACTTTGATGAAAAAGAAGCACTGCATATTTGATCTACAGACCTTCTCTTTCAGAAGTAATGAGGAATTATATCTAATGAGTCTATAGAGAGCATCAGAGAGGATTTGTTCAATGTACATACACACACACATATACACATATATAAACTTCCACTCATACAGTTAGAAACTTGTGATATGACAACCTTAAGCTCTATGCAAAGTAGAATTCCTTGTTTAAACCAGTGTTTGTCATCACAAGTCAAAATGAAACAGTTAATAGGAAGAAAATTAAATATATTTAAAAGGATAGCGTTGGGAGAGGCTTATTCTCTATAAAGACAAACATACACTTTTATACTTACACAGTTCCAAGAGAATTTTCTATAGTATTTCTCAGAGTAGAATTTAGTACAAGGCTGACTCATCTTGAACTCTATTCAAAGGAATGTCATTATAAAAGTCCTGAATAGACCTGGTTTAGAAATATTTTATATTGATATTTGAAAAAATTAAAAATTATTTGAAATATTTTAAAATGTTTTATTAGTAGTATTTTTTTCACTGGACTTCAGCGTCCACAACCTTATTTTGTCAGATGATCTTCCTAAAGAAACAGTTCCATTTCTTGGCATGCTACTGTTACACTCTTTAAGTTTCAAAGGCATACAGCAGTGAGGACAGTATAATGCCTCTGTACCTTCACTTTGATTGAGAGCCTAACACCTCTTTCTTCCCCACGTTTTCCTTCAGAGACTTGCAAACATTGAGCTACCTCTGGCAGTGTATGTATTAATCACTTCATCTGTGTATACAATCCAGAAAGTAGACTTCCAAGGGTGGTGAACTTTTCCACATCATTCAAATTTCTCAGTTTTCTATTAACGATGGTTCCACAATATGGATGGTGCAGTTCTGGCTGGTGAAGAAGCTGTTTTCTTGGTATTGATGGTTCTGCCAGCAATAACGCTAGCAGCAGAGAATTGTTCCATACATTGTGCACCTCAACCTTAGAGGCTGCATTGAGTGCAGAATTATCTGCAAACAAAAATTCAGCCACAAACTCTCCCTCACCTCTAGTCTTGGCTTGTAACCTTTTCAAGTTAAATAAGTTATTATCAATGTGGTAGCTGGTCTTGATGCCATTTTCATCCTGTTTGAAATCATTTTTGAAAATAGAGAAAGCACATATCCCTGCTTTACTCCATTGGTGCCTGGGAAAGCACAAGACCATCATCCATTATCAGAATCCGTGCAAGCATGCTGTTATGAAACTGTCAGACAATACTAATAAACTTCCCCAGGAAATCAAATTTTGCCATAACCTTCCATAAGCCCTCATAGCTGCATTGTCAAAGACCTTGGTCAGGTTTTCCTCCAAGTTAGCAACAAGCTGGTCACATTCAGAGAAACTATCTCATCTGTTGACATCAAGTTTTCTGGCAGTAGTCTTGCCTTGGGGCCACTGCTTTTGTCTAAGGTGAACATATAGCTTGAAGAGAGTAAGTCTGTGATTGGTCTAGTACTTTAGGTCCCATATCACCTTATCACTCATGCCCTGTCTGTCTCTTCTCCTTACCGTGATATAATCTATTAAATGCCAGTGTTTGTTGCAAGGATGCCCCCATGAGATAGTATTGCATTTAGGTAAACATAGATAGTGCCCTTAGCAAGAAGATCACGAGGTGCACAAGTCTTTAGTAGCAAGTGACATTTTGCTGTTGTTTTTGACCACATTCCTCTGCAGGACTCCCTGCCATCTCTAATAATCTGTACCTTCTCTGGCTCCAAACTCAGAATTGCAAACTCCTCTTTTATCACATTGACAATGAGGATCTCTAGGTGTTCGTAAGATTTTTCTTTGACTTCATCAGGGTTCATCATGGGGACAGTATATGTACTGATGATGGTGGCATGGTGCTTTCCTGAAGGTAACATTTGCCTTGTCATTAGCCTACATTCATGTCTCACACATGTTCCTCTGATGTGGCCACAATGAAGGAGAGTGCCATGAAACTGGCATTGTTTTGTGATCAAAACTAATCTGTCAGCCTTATTTCACTGAAGGTTGCTATTTGGATGTGATGCTTCCTGAGTTCTCTTGCAATAAGAACTGATAGTCTTTCAGAACTACTGGATTTCTTGTTTTTCGTTAAGTTTGTGCACATCATATACCAGTGGCAAGTGGAATCATCTTCACAGAAGCTTTTTGTGTGTTTTGACCACTAGGTGTGATCCCTGCCAATATCAGTAAGTAGGTCAGGGTTAGTTTAGGTGAAGCAAACAATTTTTAGGGCACCCCTTCCTCACACCAGAAGGTGATCAGTGCGGTCCTTCAAAAAAGCTGCTCAGTCACCCAGGGGGTGATTTCTTTTGACTTGGTCATAAGTAGTTTTAAGTGAGGCATAGTTGGTCATTGACCTCACTCTCTCTTCCAGAGTCAGAATTCAGAGGCAAGATAAAAGTCAAGACGACTGGCAGCGGTCCCGGATGCAGCAGATAACCCTGGTGTCTTTGAGGTCTAACCAGGGTCTAAGCACGTCACACCACTTGCCTCTGTTGCCTTCATGGCTCATTAAAACAAATTGCTCACATCTGCCCATACTGCCTGAGGAAGACTTCACATCCTTGGGGTAGTTGCCCCCCAACTCACTGATGAATTTGAAGCCTGTTGGTTACCTTCCACCTACTTTAGTCAGTCTCCTGAAATCGTTTACTGGAGTGTGGCTGCCACACACGAAACAGCTTCTTAAAGTCACAGGTGAGAGTAGGGTGGCAGGTGGACACCAAAGGTGGAAAGCAACCCTGAAAAGTTCTCAGCAGTCATTACCCTAAAGGTACTAGTTTTCCATCATACCTGTACACCCTTCACAATTACATGAATATATATCATATATATGTATGTATATAGCTGTTTCCTGTCAATTTTATTTAATATTTGATCAATACAAATTATTAACATGATTCTATAGATTATCATCTGCTTTATAACTTCTTGGTTTTTGTATCACTATCATATTTGTCCTAACAAGGAATTTCTTAAGGTGCTTACTTTGTCTCATTATTTTTTGTGTGTAAATGAATGAATGAAATGAATAAGTCTCATGATTGAAAAGACTTTTAAGTGTTTACTCTATAACAGGCACAGTGTTAAGCATTAAAGATACACATACAAAAAGCAAAATAATCCTTGTCCTTCAGATCTTATATTCTAATAGGAAAAAACAGCACACAAGGAGTAGTTCGGACTAAGGGGTTGTTTTGGTTACTGAAGTCAAAGGGTTGGTGATTATGGCAATAGGGTAATTTATTGGCATATCCTATGTTGGAATAGCCATATGGTGTGAAGAGAGCCAGGAACTACAGTAGGGAGAGTCTGAGTCAGGCTAGAATTGTCACCTATTAGAAGGCAAGGGACATAAGGTAAGTAAGTGATCAGAGATAGAGGTTCAAGCTCAGGAGCATGGTATGGAGATGAGTGAGCATCAGCCACAATAATAGCATTAGTGCACACTTTAAATTATATGTCTGTATTCATCTTTTAAAATGCAATATACCAAACTGTGCAAACAAAATTTTAGATTGGCGATTTTTGAGTTCCAAATCTAGTAGGAAGTTCAAAACTAAAAATTCCCCTTTAAAAGCCACAACAGATATTAATTTCCCCTCTGAATTCCTTGGGGAATGGGATTGTCATGGTAATGATTTATAGAAGTAATGTTTATCCAGAGATACTTAAAATTGTAGTCCTGGGATTTATTCCAGTTTCAGGTGACATGGTTTACCTACCATAGCCAAATTTTCACATGCAGGAGGAACTTAGAAGACTACTATGATATTATCCCCTTGCTTTGTTGAAATAGAAGGAGAAAAGATCATTTCTACTGCTTTTATTTGGGAGCCAATTAGATCTAATAGATTATTCACCTCAAGAAAAGTTAACTTATCTGTAACATCATCTCTTTAGACACTAATATATCTAAAATGTACCTAAGCACATTTAAGTTCTAAATACATTTAAGAATTCATGCACTTTATAGTGCATGCTAAGTTTTGGTGACATAGATGTTATTTGTTTAAATTTTGACATACTTATGTGTAAATTCACCTTGAAAATGTATCCTGCAGTACTATCTCTCCTTTGGAAACTCACTTAATAAGTTTCTTAATTTTCTGTTTCTTTATTTCCTGCTGCGGATATTTCACATTTTAGTCACTTTGTTTGTATTTTTTTCTGATTATTGGAATGGTTGCAATGAAATATGGTTTCTCCCTTTATTTTTTTCTCCAGAATAACTCTCTATTTAGTTAGACTATGGACTACATGACATTTTATGGAGATGATGGATCAGAGTTGATGGGCTGAGCTCAGTCTAACTGAGAGTTATCCATGAGATAAGGAGAAGGAATTGACCACCTCCATCCCCACCTAAAATAGCTCACATACCTCTCCAGTCCTTCTCTAGTAAAGCCTGTCTCCTAGAATCACCATGACTTTAGGACAGATGGACAGCAAGCCTACCCTCAGCAAAATTTAATTTTCATTTTTTTTTGGTTAAAAGAGGATGTTGATAATTTAACAGAGAAAAAGGAAAGAGATGCTTGAGTCACAGATGGGTCTTGCCTTCTATGAAATCCTTGTTTCTGTGCTGTTATGTTTGCAGTGAGAGACATAGAGTCCAGAATGAGGAGGGAATGCTGGAACTGTTTTCTTACTTCAGCAGGCAACAGTTAGAATTCCATGTTCAGCATGAGGTTCAATGTTGTGAGAGTGACATTGATAAACTGAAGCAGAATCAAAGAGGGAAATAAATTAGGGAGTTAACACATGTGCATGCACATACACACACACACACTCACTCTCACACACACTCTCCAGTAATATCCAACCAGATATTACGCCAAGAGAGGAGAGAAACTTCAAGATGACATGAATGAGAGACTCTGAATGGTACAGCATAAATTGTATTTTATTCGGAATTTGGACTCTACCCATAACTGTGAAATTAGGCAAGTCATTTCATATCTCTGCCTTCAATTTCCTCATATAACTAACTCTATGCTGTCTAAGATTCCATTAACTAATTTGAAGCTCTAAACTATTCCAACCATTCTAGAAAGCAATTTGATTCAATTTATTAAGTGCCCACTATGTGCCAGGCACTTTGCTAAGTAAGCATTGAGGATACAAATATTTTGAAAAAGACAATTACTGCCCTCAAGGAGCTTACAATATAATGAAGGAAAGAAAATCTGCAAAATGAAACTGGAAAAGGAGGGAACTTAGGAAGTAACCAACACATGGGCATCTTGTTGCTTAGACTTTAAACTAAGCAGGGCTGCATATAGAAGGAAGAGAGTTAGCTCAAAATGCCTCAAAAGTTATTTTAACCTGCGGTATTGGTACTTAGTCTTTATCCCAGAAATAAGAGAAAGATGAAAAAAGTACCTATATGTATAGAAACACTTTGTAGCAGCTCTTTTTTGTTATGGCAATACAGTGGAATTTGAGGAGATATTCATCATATGGTGAATGGTTTCTACAAGATATGATATATGTGAAGGAATTTTTTTTCCTATAAGAAATGATGAGCAGGACGGTTTCAGAAAAACTTGCGAAGCCTTTTGTGAGCCAACGTAAAGTGAAGTGAGCAGAACTAGGAAAACGATTGATACAAAAATAGCAAATTTGTAAAGAAATCAACTTTGAAAGAATTAGAAACTCTCATCAACATGATGCCCAATCACAGTTCTAAAGGACTCATGATAAAACATACTTCCAGATAGAGACTAGATGGATTAATGATACAAAGTGAAGCACATTTTCCTTTCTTCCTTTCACTTTCTTTTTTTCTTTCTTCCTTGTTCTCTTTCATATTTTTTTCAGATATGATTATAGCAAAATTCACTTTGTATGACTGTTTATTTGTAAAGAATTTTGTTTTTCTTGGCTTCTCAATGGGTGGGGAGAGGGAAAGACAGGAAGAGAATTCAGAAATGAAAATAAAATAAAACTAAATAAAAGAAAAAGTAACAAACTTAGGTATTTGAAACACTTTTAGTTGATTTCAAGTTTAATGCATTTCAATAATACTGTATAACAGCAACTGTAAGTGGAATCAGAACTTGTTGAATGAATGAATACATGAAAAAAACATTTATTAAGAGTTTATTAGGCACTGAGCATTGTTTGTGCTAAAAGATGGAGATACACATACAATAGTGAAGACAGCCCTTGCTATCAAGAATGTTAATTTCAAATTTGGAAAAAAAGTATATATGGAAGTAGTGGTCAGGGAGGGTTACTTTGGTTTGGCAAGTTATAGGAATAATTTAAAAAAATATTCAGAATGTAAAGCTAAGCATCCTTTGGACCACCCAGATATAGAGGGTTATTTAACGTCAATATTCACCAAGTAGAATAGTGGTATCTCATGGCAGGAGTTCTGCATCAAAAAAGGTTAAGACCTTCAGCCTCCAATCTGGTGAAAGCATACAATAGCGATGTGGATTTCCAATGCCAGAGGATCATTGTTTCACTGTTCTTTGCCTAATCAAACCATAACATATTTTCCATACCTAGGTACTACATTTTAGAAATGGGCATGTATAAATTGGAGAGTATATAGCAGGGCATCCAGGTTGATGGAGGTCTTTGAGTACATCGGAAATTTTTGTTAAGCTACTACTAAGGGCTAGGCATCATCCTAGGCAATTGTGATATAAAAACTAAAAATTAAACAGTCCTTGATCTAAAGTATTTTTATCTTATAAAAGAACTTCATGCCATATGAACATTCTATGAAGGAACTGAGGGTGAAGCTTATGGGCTATGTGATAATTGCCTTAAATAGTGAAGAGGTATCATGAGGCAGCAGAATAAGAAAATCTTTATCTTGATTGACATCAGAGACCTAAATAAGAGTAATGGATGAGCTTTTCGTAGACAGGATTAGTATTGATTAAAGAACAGCTTCCTAAATATTAGCACTTTCCAGAAGTGGAAGGGTTGCACCTAGTAGCTGTAGATTTCCCCTTAATGAATGTCTTTGAGGATAATCACTGGTGGAGCATGATTCATGGGGAATTTCTGTTCAGCTGAATGGTAGATGGGCTGTAGGATCCCCTCCAACTGTAATCCTCCAAGTCAGTGACTCTACAATTGTATTCTTGAAGGCATATCACAAAACTTTATCAGTGTTCAACATACCTCATTTATTTTCTAGGCCTCAAGCATATAATTCAAGAGAAATGGGTCATCTTGTTAAAAAGTAGAATAACAGAACAGTGGAAGGAGCTAATTGAATGACAGATGACTGCCAAAGATGAACGGTATTTGGAATGATGATGATTGAAAAGCCGACACTGAGCATGTGTAGGACCAGTCCTAACCTTCTATGGTTAATGTCCGCATGATATACTTTGGGATGATTTCAAGGCAATGTATTCCTTCTCTTTCAGCTCCTGTATGCATTTTGATTTTAGAACTTTTCCAGTATTGGAGTCTTTTTCTTTCCTTGTCTTTGCTCCTGATACATGGCACAATAGCATAATTACCATTGAAATTATTTTGCTGTAACAGACTTTAAACATAAGTTACATTCTCCTATCTTGTGGGAGCAGGATAAGAATTCACCCCTTGCTAAATAAGAATGATGGGTGATACTTCGGTATCATCATTTGATGCTTAAAAGGTTCTCTGGTCTTTGGACTCACCACATAGTATGCAGATCAGTTGAAGCAAATCGTTAGCTTAGAGAAGAACCAACTTAGAGGAATGTGAGGAATGACATCATAGGAGTGTGAAAGTATGGTTTTATGCAAGTGATTGGGATTCAGATCCCAGCTCAGATTCTTATTCTTGTTGTGGCTGTGCCTCAGTTTCCTGATCTGTAATATAAAGATAGCAATGCTTAGACTTCCTTCTTTTCCACAGCTGTGTGTGTGTATGTAAATGCTTTGTGAACCATCATATTTTAGGACAATAGGTCTTTTTTATTTTAAGTATACCATCTGGATGAAATAGTTTGTGTAGTCTTTTCTTTGTTTTGGAAAAAGATGACTGTATAAAGATACTCATATCTATGATCTCTGTTAGCCATTTAGAGCAAGTATTTTTTATTTACTTGTTTTATCATGGATTCTTTGTCTAGAGAATCCTTCACAACTTTCTCAGAATAATACAAAAAATAAATACATAAGATTAGAAAGGAATATAATTAGGTTGAAATATGTTTATAAAATAATTATGTAAAAGTTCATGCACCCCAAACCAAGAACTTGTCATTTAGAGTACATTATAGGCATTGCCATAATAGTAGAAATAAACTTTCACTACTTTGAAGCTTGTGAAACAGCTTTTGTGACTAGTTTCATTGGAGCCTTGTTGTGACACTAAGAAATAGGTATTATAGGTATTATATTCATTTTTGGCACCATTCCTCCTCTTCTTCTTCATCCTACATTTCTTTTTTTTGTTTGTTTCATAGTTCTCTTTTTTTCCTTTTCTTGTTTTCTTTTTTGGATTGATTACATGGTGACACAGAAAAAATGTTTATCTCTAAGCCAGGAATTTCAGTTTTCAAGGCTTGCCTCTGGCATTTACCTACTGTATGACCTTGAACAATTCACTGAACCTCTCAGTGTTTTGGGCAACTTTCTAACACTATGTTAGATGTTTCCAGTTTTCAGTGGAAAAGTAGTTACCTGTGCCAATGAAGTCAAAGATCCAATTGTTAACTCTGTAACAATATAGAAGTTAAGAAATTAAAACTCACAGAGATTAACTGAGTGGCCCAAAGTGAGACACTTAGCAAAAGTCAGAGTCAGAGTGAGAACCCGCCCCACTCTTCCTGACTTGATATTCAGAAGTCTGTTTCCTACACCATAGTGCTTACTGCTACTAAGCTGAATCAAATCAGCAAGCAGTTATTCACTGTCAACTCTTGAGTCTAGTACTGAGTTCAATGCTATGTAAATTAACTTCATCAAAGATAAGGACTTTGAGGAATGTGCACGCTAGAAGAGAAAAGATTTCTACAAGAAGCAATTTGAAAGTATTACAAAAGAATGTATACAAATATCTAATTTATGGAGCGAATTATTGCTATGGAATTTTAGAGAAGGGTGAGAAAACTGGTGGCTGGAATTTTTAGAAGAGGCTATCTTGAAAATCAGATATCCATAAAAGAAAGGAGTAGGATTTCAGTAGGGTAAGATAAGAGAAATATCATGAGGAAAATCACAAAAGTAGAAATTACTATCATGTGGTAGGGAAGAAGAATGCATACGGTAGGAAGAAGCCAGAAATAAGGCAGAGAAGGACCAGAAAGTGGAACGGCCTTTATTTCAGTTAATTTAGAGAAATGGAAAATCTCCCCATAATAGTACATCAACTCTCAATTTGTAACATAATTCTAATTATGCCTGCTAGTTTGTTCATATGATATCCTCAAAGAAGAAAGAAATTTTGTATGTGTTAAATACTGAAGGACAAACAACATATTTGTAGCAAAAGTTACCAGCAAGAACATGAACAGAAAAAAAAAAAGGTAGAATTGCAAAATTATTATTGCAGCCAGAACAGAAGTTGCAGCATCAAGTAGAAACAATGGAGGAAAGCCAATGAATGAATGGGAGAATGAATGAATGCAGGGGGTATGCACCTTAGAATCATCGATATAGAACTGTAAGGGACCTTAGAAGCCACCTGATCCAACTTTTTCTTCTTATGGATGAGGAAACTATGGCTCATCAGTTAAATAACTTGTTTAAGACCACAAAGGGAGTCTCACACAAGGGATTTTAACCCCCTTTATCTGATTCCTGATATGATTCTCTTCTCACTGGACTCCTCTACCTCCTTCCACGATGGTCCATCCATAGACACCCCTTTAGAGCTGTTGTTGAGATACTAACATGGCTCTACATATGCAAGCTAGCATTTCACAAATGCTTCAGAGTTCAATTTTGTTTTAATTTGAGCAGAAAAATATTTTGTCAGTTATGATTTCATTTTTAGAATTTTGCCTTACAAAGTAGCTGATGCACTTATTGAGTCATTTCCATTATGGGGAAAAAAGTGAGCTCTCGGGCAACTTGTAAGATGCCAGGAAGCTCATTCATAACAGGTTTCCACTTGAGATCAAATTGACTGTTGGATGATAAATTCCTGGAGATGGGGGGAGGGTTTTGTGGTCATGACAATACTGACATAACCTAAGCTATTGGAGCCTGAATAGTTTTGCGTGGTTTTAATTATTTCCTGCTATCGGGAGGGTTTATCGGCTCGAGCAGACCATATGGTGGAATGAATCCTTACGTTGGAAAACAGAAGGAATTTTTTAAGTGTCAAGAAAGAGACAAAGCCAGCTAACTGTACACGGGAGGAATAAGACAGAATGGTCTGAAAGGTGAAGTTGGGCCAAGGCAAATAAATACCATTTCAGTACATTGCTGAGGTTGGAATTAGAATTTTAAAAATCTACTTAACTTTTTGCCCCTACCAACTTATCGAGGAGGTCATTTCTTTGTTGTGTGCAAAAAAATTTTCAGGAAAATATATTTTTTCCCTATGAGAATTTATAACATAATTCTATCTAATTATGCCTCATGTTTTGCTCATGTTATGATATCCTCAAAGTGGGAGGAAATAAAGCAGCTTGTCTGCCTGACAAGAAGACACAAACAGACTGGAAAAATTAGCGGCAGCAGTTAGACAATGGGAGGTTGCCAAGGCATGTGCTGCTCTGAAATGATCTTAGAACAAAAGATCTCTATCAAAAGTGTATGAAGTTCCTCTGAAGTGGGATATGAAAGGGCAGCAGCTTTGGGAGTGCTCCCCTCTTCTTTCAGGCTTAATCAGAAATGAACTTTAAAGAGAAAACATGACTGGCCTTTTTTAGAAAAAAAAAATCATGGCTTTGACTCAGCCTCTCTCCTAAACAATTTACCTGACTGGAGAAGAGGCCTGTATTTGTCAGGCTTTTTGTTATTTGGAATTGAAAGAACTGTGAACCCCAATTGCTTGGAAACAAAGAATGCAGTCCAATTCCCCATCTGCTCTCCCGGAAGGCAATATTTTCAGTTTTAGTCTTTCAGATATTAATCTCTATTTTCCTTATTTTAAGTAGATTTTTATTGAAATCTGTTTGTTTAATATTGATCAGATATTCCCAGGTATGACCTCTTTCTCTCCCTTTTTAGGGAACCAGTTTCCTAACGCTAAACATGTCAGAGATGTTTCCCATTTACACTGGTAGAGGAGTTCTCTATATTCATGTAGTCAAACGTTTATTCTCCATCTTCATCCACATTACAGAAGTTAAGGAACTAAGACTCATAGATGGGAACTCCTTTATAAAAATACGTAGGAGAAAAAGTGAAATTGATAAATATATTGAAAAATATAACTTTAAATATAATGTCCTACAGATGTTAAGCCTCAGGACCTCTGCAAAGGAGTAGGAGGGAGATGTCTTTTCACAAGTCTTTTTGGGGGCCAACCTTTTTTTTTTTGTAATACTACAGCATTGATATCATTATTATTATTTGAGGATGTTATCTTTCCACTGATACTGTTACAATCCTTTGATATGTTGTTTTCCTGGCCCTTCTTACTGTCCTTTGAATCCATTCATGTGAGTCTATTTTTTAATTATATTCATTTGTGTACCACAGTTTGTTTAGCCTTGTCTGCTTTGTTGCATGAGTTACTTTCAGTTCTTTGCTATCATAGAAAGGGCTTCTATAAATATTTTCATGTTTATGGAGTCATTCTTTTTATTGAAGACCCCTTTGTAGCATCTGCCTAACAGAACAATTTGAAGGTCATAGGTTATACTTTTAATGTGTCTTGTAGTATAAGTATTGTGCTACTTTCTAATGGAACAAGGAAATTGCTGAAAAGTTTTCATAATTAAAAGTGGAAAGATAATAACTATAGTCAATTGATACAGACTTATGAATTAGTTATTCAGTCATTTGTTATGAAGTAAAATTAAAATATCTAATACATCAGTGGTTGTTGCTTAGTAATTTTTTAGGCATGTAAACCCATTTGAGGTTTTTCTTGACAAAGATACTGGAGTAATTTGTCATTTCCTTCTCCAGATCATTTCATAGATGAGGAATTGAAGCAGTCAGGGTTAAGGGATTTGCCCAGGGTCACACAGCTGGTAGGTATCTGAGGTCATATTTGAACTCATGGAGATGTCTTCCTGACTTTAAGCTCAGTGCTCTTACCCACAGAGCCACCTAGCTGCCCGAAGGAAATATTTGTTGCTATTCAGTTGCATCTTGAGTCTGTGACCCAATTTTGTTACTTTCTTCACAGAGATGCTGGAGTGTTTCCCATTTCTGTCTCCGTATCATTTTACAGATAAGGAACTGAGACAATCAGAGTTAAGTGACTTGCCCAGGGTCACAGAGCTAATAAGTGTCTGAGACTAGATTTGAACTCATGAAGATGCATCTTCCTGATACCAGCCTAGTGCTCTATCCACTTCAACACCTAGCTTCCCCACAATAAATCGATGTGAATTAAAAACAATAACAGCAGCAATAGCATTTTCTTTTTATAGTGCCACATTGTTTTCCAGATTGGTTGTGTTATTTCACAAGTCCACTAAAATAGTGTATCTGACTTCACCCCAAACCGATGATACTGACTTTACTAATCTATTGATATGTCTGCCAGTCAGAGACTGATATTATGTAAAACTTCAACCTTGTTTTCGTTTGAATTTTTTTATTCTTTAAAACATTTTTTTATTTGATTTGTTAATAGTTTATAATTTGGGAGATAACTCATTCATATCCTTTGAAGACTTATCTTATATTTATGGTAAATTTCATCATATGTATGTGTATAAATATTTCCTCTAAATCAAAAATTTCCCTTCAATTAAATAATTTTGTTTGTGATATTTCAATTTCATGTAATCAACATTATCCATTTTATTTTGTGTAATTGCCTAACCATTTCCTACCTAGGGCTTTGAAAAGTATATGATCTGATTTTATTCTCATTTCTATAGTATATTTAATTTTGAGGTTGTGAATCCATTTTTAATTTATTTTCTAAAAGCATAGGAGACACTGATTTGTCAAATTTGCCCTAGACTGCTTTCTAGTTTACCAATAGCTTTTATCAAATAGTGTTCTTGCTATTTAACTCATGTTGTAAGATTTATTCAAAAATTTTATTGAGTCTCATTGTTCCTTTCTTTTTTGAGTCTCATTATTCCCAAATCTCCCTTGGTTTATCTACTTCTTTATTTTTAAGTAAAAACATAGTATATATACATATATATATATATGTATATATACACACATATATATACACACACACACACACACACACATATACTATAGTTTCAGATCTAAAACTGCTATTTCCCATTGGTTTCTATTTTTAAAAGTTAATTCATATTCTAGTACTTCCATTTCACCAAATGAATTTTGTTATCATGTTATTTGGCTGTCTAAAATGTTTCTATGGTTGTCATATTAGTATACACAAAATCTCTATGTTGCTTTTGGTAGTATTGTCTTTTGTATTATACTGGCATGGCCTATCCATGAACACTGAATATTCCTTCATTTATTTTATTTTTTTCTTTATTTCTTTAAGGAACTTGGAGTAATGGAATTAAGACAGGTATTAAGTGTTCTTTGGTATAAGGCTCCCAGATATTTTATGAATTTTATAATTATTTTGAATTGGATTTAACTTATTATTATTGACTTTTGGGTTTTGTTGTTATCATATAAGACTTTTGATTTGTGTGGTTTTATTTTGTAAACTACAACTTTTCTGAAGTCACTAATTGTCTCAATTTCTATCATTGATATTCTAAGATTTTCAAAGCAAACCAACATATCACTAGTTAATATGGGTTATTTTATATCCTTTTTACCTGCCTTCACACTTCTATGTCATTTTTCCTCTGTTAGTGTTGTCAGTTTTTCTAGAACTGTATCAAATAATAGCCAGAATAGGGGAATTCTTGAATTATTCCTGTATTTATTGGTTAAGTGTCTACTATATCCCCATTGGATATCATGTTTACTTTAGGATATCAAGAATAAGATTCTATTGTGTTGATTTGATTTTCTGACTTTTTTTTTAATTTGTGTGACTAAATATTTAGCACATTCGTTAATTTTTTCAAAGAACAAGATTTGAATTTTGTCATTTCTCTAGTATTCTTTATTTCAAGTTTTTTTATTTCTGTTCCAATTTTTAAGCTTTACTATTTTGTGCTTATTTTTCATACTTGTTGAGTTTCTATGTTAAATATATATTCATAATCTCTTTTCTTCTATTTGTTGATACATATTTTTAAGATATAATACTTGCCCTCTGTGGGTTACTGTTTTTGCTGCTTCCCAGAAATGTTACTATATTATTTTCATTATTATTACTCTTACATAAATATTCAATTTTTCTGATTTATTATTTGTTTTACCACCTGTTAGGATTTCTTTCTTAATTCGCAATTTAAGGTTGTGCCTTTTGTTTGTGCTGCATGAATGTCTATTTTTATTTTGTTATAGTCTCTAAAAGATTAGTATTTCTGTATTTTTTATTTTTATTTGAAACTTGAACCCTAGTTGTTGTCTAATTCTGGGGGTTTCCTGTGCAGGATATAGCACCTGCAGAAGCATTTAACAGGTTACATCTCCATAGGTCAGACTTTTTTAGGACAGTGATTATGGTGGCTAAGATTGTGAATGACCATTGGTTTGTAAGGTCCCTAATGTTTAAGGATCTCTTGGCCTAAGCTACATTCTCAACATTTAGTGTTGAGAGTTGAAAGGAATGCCAGGTCCCTTCTCCCCTGTAAGCAAAAAAGAATAGATGAACAAATATGAAAAAAATGAGAGGTCTAATATCATATAAACAGTAGTTGCAAATTTATATGTCAAGAATGTATTTTTTTCTTGGAGGGGGAGAGTACATACTCAAAATTTTTAATGAGAGATATTTCATAATAAAAAATGTTAAATGCCACTAATCTATACCTCTCTGTTGCCACTATCACATTGTACCATTATTCATATACATGGCATATCCCAATCTGTACCCTCAGTAAATCAGAAGCATTGTGAAGAAGGGACTTCCATATTTCATCTTTCAAAAACTCTAACTCCTAACCCAGTGGCTTTTCTCTCTGTGTGTCTTCTCTCCTGCCCTTTTTCTCTTCCCTTTCCTTTCTCTTCATCTCTATTTTTATAACTATTTATATTTCTCTTTTACTACTCCTCCCAAACAGCAACAAACATAACAAAATGAGACAAAAAAGACTCTTCACAATACTTATAGAACAACAAAACAAATTCCAATATTGATCACATCCAAACTTTCAAATTTCTTTCTGTTTTTTTGAGTTTATCATCTCTCTGGCAGGAGAAGGGGAAATTGATTCACTTCTACTCTTCTAGACTCATATTTATCACTGCATTAATCATAGCTCTAAAGTCTCTTAAAGTTTTTTTTTAATTCTATAAAGTTATGGTATTGTAAATTATTCTAATTCAGCTCACTTCTTTTTGAATCTGATCAGAGGTCTATTCAGTGTCTTCTGAGCCTATCCATTAAAAAAAATTCTTACGATCTCATAATATGCTGTTTCTTTTATATGGGTGCAATGTGTTTAGCCATTCTTTATGAGTTGGGGACCCTTTAAGTTTCAAGTTTAAGGATACTAATAACTCTTTTGGATACTTTGTAAGTATGTTTTCCCTTTGATTTTGAGGGATGAGTAGTAAAATCAAGTCAAACAGTAGACATAATTTAGTAAAATTTTTAAGATATAATTTCCTATTACTATACACATATATAGGAGAAAAATGTTACATCTTTTCATCACCTGTTAATTTAGTGACATGGATAGAATCTACTAGAGAGTAGGGAGAAACTAACAAAAATAATTTTCATTTCTGTCTTAAGCACTTGCTCAGATAAATGGGTATGAAGTCATTCCTAAGGAAATGCTTTCTTATCTTTGCTATTTTTGTAAAAATTTTTTTTGATTCTTCAGTGGATCAGTGAACTCACCAATGTGGATACCCTATCCTTTCAACACCTCAACCTGCTCAGGTCTTTTAATTTGGCATAGTTGTCATTCATAGTCAGCAAGGTGGCTACTGGATAGAACACTGGACCTTGAGTCAGGAAAACCTGAGTTCAAATCCAACTTCAAGCACTGTCTAGCTATGTGACCCTATGCAAGTCATTTCTGTTTGCCTCAACCCAGTGCAGAAGGAAGTGCCAAATGACTCCAGTATCTTTGCCAAGAAAATCCCATGGACAATATTGGCATGCCATGGTCCACAGGGTCATGGAGAATCAGACACAGCTAAATGATTGAGAAACAACCATTGTTTCTCATATCTTCTCATGTATAATATGTAAAGAATTTGCCCAACTGTAGGGAAGATTTTATTCAGTTCTTTTAATATTTTGTGTTTCCAGTGCAGCAGGTTACTTGTCACTTATCCTTTACTATACACTACACTACACTATACTCTTCTTCTATGAACAGTCTTCCCTTTCCCAGTCTTTTAAACAATTTCTCCAATGCACGTCATTAATGGTAATATGCTATAGCCCATTTATCGCCAGCATATGTCTCTCTATGATTCTTCATGTCTTGTACAATTTTAAATTTTCTTTTAAGATCATAGTGTCCCATGATCCTTAGACAATATAGCATTGCTAATTGAGATATAATTTAGTTCATAGGATATCACAGACCTTAGTGTCAGAAGACTTGTAATTCAATAAACAATCCATACAATAAAGAATAAGTCATATTTGGAGCATTGTCTTTTGGTGTCCTTTTTAATCTCTTTGTAAATGCTGAGGTGTGCAGCTGAGAAGACTAAAGAAAGCATACATAATATTAGAGCTGGTCCAAGTGCTCAGACATCACTTAGCCCAGGGGAAACATTTTGTGTTGGAAGGCCACATTAATATTTACTTGTAATAAAAAAAGGCCACATTCAAGAAATTTAATGAGATATACTTTAAAATATACATAATTTTGTCAAAATCTAACTACAATGTACTTACTAATTTCAAAAAATTAAAATTTCTTTAATTTTAAAGTTAACTAACCTTTTTATTTCTTTGCTGTGTCTGCTTTTTGTTGGAAATCATTTGAGTGTTTGGTTTCAACATGCAGGTCTACAGTTTCGGTTGATCCTCTAAATGGGTATGAGTCACTTGTGACCTTAAAGGAGTCATGATTTGGATTTAGTAGGAGAATGTAGATTTGTAGCAATACATGGTTAAAAAGCAAGGAAGTATTTTTTGGGCTTGTTGCCAATGGTGTGAATATTCTACTGCATTTTTCCATATTTCAGTTGGATCTTTCTTAGCATCAGGCAATGACTTTGAAATACCACCTACTAAGAACTCAGTTCCATCTGTAGTTCTTTAGGTGCCTTCACAATATTGCTAGGTTAGGCTGAAATGCTAATTTGTAAAGTCATGATTCTCAAAATCAGTGAGTCTTTCATTGTATTCTCCAATCATCAATGACTTTTGCTAACTGAGAAAAATCTTCATCTGCAATTTCCTTTTGAAGAAGTATTTTGAGAAAAAAATGGATTTTCTTCAAAATGCTTGGATTTTTTGTTTAGCCACATATCATATATAGACTTAGTTTTACCCTGCAAAAAAAAAAAATCCAGTCATTTTGATTTGACAAGATATCGCACAGAAATATAGCACTCCTATAGAAGCTGTCTTTCAATAATTCACATTGCAGATTCTGTTCTTCATAAAATTTAACTATCTATTCTCACAGAGATAAAATTTTGGCTAACACCTCTCCCTGTACTAGCTGAGGCATTTTAGAATGATATGGCAAATCCACAATGAATACTTCATTGTTCAACTTTAGTGTGGTTTGAAATTGACGATGTTTCATTTGCATAAATTTAGGTAATGATACTTATAACTTGTTGCAAAGAATCACTTAAAATAATAGCTTTCACTATGAAAAGAAATGAGAGCATCTGAATCTTTAATATTTTTTTTAAATCTGTTCAATAAAGTATGCATGGTTTCCTGTCATGAAAGGTGCACTGTTTGTACCTACAGTCACTAAATTTACCAAATTCAGTCCAACTTCATGACATTTATCTTGAAAGTTGTTAAAGATATCTATTTCCCACGTTCTGTTTGCAAGAATGCCCAAAGCAAGTAGCTCTTCATAGCAAAGAAAATCTTCTGGTATGACCTAAATGAAATATAAAACCTGCACCATACCAGTAGTATCAATTGATTAATCCAATGTAGTTGAATAATATATATTTTCCTTTGGAAGTATTGCATGAAGTTGTTCTGTTATGTTGAAGGCTAATTCAATCCTCATTAAAAAAATCTGTTTTCTTCCCTCAGCATTCTCTTGGTCTTATTTGACATGATGGTCTATTAAGCAGACAGAATTGAAAAATACTGTCGAGCTATGCAACTCTTCACAAATTTCACTTTAAACAGAAACACAGTAAAGTTGTCAAAAGCTGATAAGACTGATATACTTGACCACCATAAATTCTCACCAACCTTGTGTAGTAGTGGAGTCAGTCAGGTGGGCAAAGCCTGTATGGCTTACTAATGTTCTAATTGTGTTGGTCAATCTGGGAGGATTATTTCATCGACACATATTATTCTTTGCTATTTTAAATATTCATTTAAAAAATAAAAATATAAAAGGCAAACAAATACATATCAATAAAAATTAAAAGGATTTGTTCATTTGGATTCAATCAAAAGGCCATACTGAAGGACCTAGATGGCCACATATGGCCACAAGGCTGAAGCTTCCCCATCCCACAAAACCCACTGAAGTCCTATTATGGTGTTGCCATTTGCAAACTGAATTACCTTAAGCAAATCACCCTTGAGCTTTAAGATGGTGTTTCTTTATTTTGCAAAATAGAAATCATGAAACTACTTGTACTGTTTATCTCCACAAGATAGTTAATGAGGAAAAAAAAGGGTTTTTCAAATGTTAAAATCTTATAGGAACATAAAATATTAGCACATCAAATTGTTACACATCAAAAATGGAGATGATTTTATCAGTGAAATTGGCAGGAACACAAAAAAAGATGCCCTACCACAGTACTCTAAGGACCATTGGGTCTTGACACAATTTTTTGTGACAAAGTCATGCTAATTTAATCCACCCAGCAGAACTCTCCAAGAAGTACATAGTTTTGACTTTCTACTTGTATTATAGGTACTTAGTTTTCTGCACATGCTAATTGCTTAGTAAATGCTTTTCTCATCTATCTATCCATTCATTCACTGCTAATATAAAATTTCAGGAAATGACATTTTTATCTTTCTATATTTTCTGATTATTCCAAGTAATTTTGCCTCACCCTCATCTCATTAGTATGTTTTTTGTCTTTTTTTATATCATGATAGGTGTTGACTAGCGACTATCTGTCTTCTACTGTCTACGTATTTGGTGGTTGGTTGATTAAAACACCATCTTTGCCTTGATTCTCTTAAATTCAAAATGGAGACTAAGATTAAATTATCAATTCTATATGGTAAGTATAAATTGGACAACAAATTGGTAGAAGTTCTCCAGTGAAGCACCAACTAAATCAAGGGTTTATGAACATCATTTTATGGAGTCCCTTAAAATGAATGGGAAAAAATACATATTTCTTTTCACTACTTTCTTGAAATTTAACATTTCCATCAAATGTGAATGTAGGTAGTACAGTATTATTTTGCTAAATTTCAGAAACTTCATCAGACTATTAAAATGACCTATCACATAAAAATATTAAGAATCCCTATGCTAGATGATTTGCAAATGAGAAGGAAAAATTATTGCATTTCAAGTTCTTCCAAATAATCCAAAATGGTAAGACAACTTTATTATTTTGGGTCCTGATTTGCCACCAGAATGTTTATGTAAGAAATAATCAGTAGACCTAGCTAAAAAAAAACTCCTTTTTAAGTGAAATTGGTTGTTCTTAAAATACTATTTAAATTAATTTAGTTTTTCAATGAAAAAAGTCTATTGACAAAGAAAAATGAAATCCTTTTAACATATATTCATAGTCAATCAAAACATTCTTCTTTGGAACAAAAATATAGACCTCAATCAACTGTCAAAATCTTATCATCCCATGTCAGTAAGTGAGTAGCATATTTTATTGTGATTCTTTTGGAATCATTGTTAGTCATTTCATTGATGTGATTCCTTAGATCTTTCAATGTGGATACATTATATTTCCTAAATATTACTTGCTTTTAACAAATGCTTTCTAGATGGCTTAAAATATTTTTGACTTTGCTTTAATGCTTTTTTCTTACTATTACTCTAATAGGAAATAGTAAAGTTTAAAATATTACGCAAAAGTTAGTTTAAGACTCCCAGGTGTAACTAAAAGGTGCATTTCAATGTAGCTCTTCTGAAAGAGCTGCAAAAGCTGGTTCCTATATGGAGCTAGACAGGAAAAGAAATAAAAAGTAATGTTTTTATTGCCCTGGACTTTATGGAACTGGCTTAATTGATTTAAAAACAGTCTTGGGCATATTGTTTGATGATTTTTTTCATACATATTGATACTTTTTTGATTTGGGATCAAAGAAGAGACAGAGCCACTAAGAAAAGGGAGAGAAAAATAGTGAAAAAAGAGGGTATTATCCCAGATCCCAAAAGTGATAGTAAAAAGGATTAATTTGAAGCTGGTAAGAAAATTTCCTGTGCTTTCTAAACTTGCATATTTTCCCATTTATATCTAAAACTAATATATAAGCATTCAAAGATGATCACACAAAGTTAAGCCCAGCAAAATACACAAAAGAGAACAAATATTGTAGCTATTAAATCTTCAACATTTCAAAGGAAATCTCTCTGAAAATACAGTCTTTAAATTTAGTATTTCTTTATGTGCAATAATCTTTGGATGTACTTACATATGTGTGTGTGTATAGACACACACACACACACATATATTTAAAAGCTTAATTGGGAACTTACTCCACTTTTGATATTCCTGCCAAAACCCCTTATTGAGTCTGAATGTGTACAGTATAAATGTGCATAATTTTCATAAATTTGGAGGGGAAATAGAAAAATTTAGTTGCTGTTTTACAAACACAAGGACTGGAAATGAGCACTAGACATTTCTTTTAATGATCTTTTACTGCATGACAGAGTTGGTCTCCTCAGGACCCATAACCATCTGAAAAGAAAAAAGCTTTTACGTTTGCAGAAGGCTTATATTATTTCTCATTGGGCTTCTGTAATATTGTAGAAGACATTTTAAATAATGGAAGTAAGCAACAGAGCTGTAACTAGTAAATATTTCTGTCCAAGTCAAGCTGCTCAAAATTTACTCATGGCAGCCATTGTGTATCATGCCCAAGGAAAAGATTATGAAACTTGCACAAATATAAACACTTTAATTCATAATATGAATATAGTAAAATATGTAATTTAGACAAGTTTAGTTGAGTGGGAGGAAGTATTAGTTATCGTGGCAATTTTTACACTGATGACAGAGGGAATGTGTTCAATTTTTGAGATTCATTTAATTTTGATACCTGAGTGAAAGCTTCAGTTACCTACCAAACTTTCTTACTTCTGTTGAAGGCATCATCATTCTTCCAGACTCCCAGGTTTATAACCATGATGATAGCATTAGTTCTCTACTCTTCCTGCTTCACGTATCCAACCATGTAGTCTATATTATTGTATTCAGTGTACAATATTTATTAAATCTTTCCCCCTTTCTTTACTCATACAGCCTCTCCCTCATTTCAAACCCTCATCATTGCTAATCTACGTTACTGAATAGGATCTTCATTGGTCTCTCTGTCTCAAATATTTCCTCTCTTTGATCAAACATTAACACAGGTGAAAACTTTCCACAAGCGTAGGTATGACTGTGCCCCCTTTCTGCTCAGTAAACACTGGTAGTATCCTATTGGTGTTATACACACACACACACACACACACACACACACATATATACACACATATATACATATACGTATATATGTGTATATGTATGTATATATACGTATATGTGTATATATGTGTATATATATGTATATATACATATGTCTATATATGTGTATATATACGTATATATGTGTATGTATATATATATATATATATGTATATATATGTATATATAAGCTACTCAGTTTAATTTTGGTAGTCCTTCACAGCCTGGTTTCAGCCTATTTTTTCAGTTTTATTCAACTTCCCATGGGGATGCCTAGCTAGCGCATTAGATAGATTACTGAACTTGGAGTCAGAATGATATGAGTTCAAATCCAGTTTTAGAAATATATAATCTTTGTAGTTGTAGACAAGTCACTTAATCTCTGTCTGTCTCAATTTCCTTAAGTATATAATAAGGATAATAATAGCATTTCCCTCCCACAGGTGTTATATGGATCAAATGAGATTATGTTTGTAAATGCTTAAGGCTTTCTTATTAAATGTATCCCTCTTTTCTGGAATGCATACTTCTCCCATCTTTGCCTCATAGAATCTCTGCCTCGTAGAAACTTTTCCTGATCACCTCAACTGTTCATGTCATCATGTCATTCCTTTCAAATTGTCTTGTATTTGCTTAATTTTGATTTGTATTTATTCTTATTTTCAGTAATGTTTGACTCTTTGTGACCCCATTTGGGTTTTTCTTGGCAGAGATACTGGAGTAATTTCCTGTTTTCTTCTTCAGTTCATTATACAGGTGGGGAAACTGAGGCAAACAGGGTTAAGTGACTTGTCCAGAGTCACACAGCTTCCAAGTGACTGAGATCAGATTTTAACTCATAAAGATAAAGTTTTCCTGATTTCAGACATTCTACTCTATCCATTGCACCACCTAGTTGCCCTACTCCCTACAAACAATCAAAACAGCTATTTCCCAGTATTCAAATGTGATGTCCTTAGAGCAATTCAGCTGTTGAGCAAGTTACTATTTTATTTCATCAAAGAATTCTATTTTATTCCACCAAAAATATCTTGGGCATGCTTGTAATTCTACCAGTAAGATGCTGCTTTTGAGGAATGGACTGGTAAAATGAGAAGGAATGTAAAATACAATATTAATTAGGTCTATTAGGAAAGGTAGACTTTGGCCTTACTTAGCAATCTCTCTAATTATGATAATGAATTACACTATTATGGTTATTAAATTAATGGACTTTTGTCAGTCACAAAGATACTGTTACTGTTTGCACTTCTATGGAGATTTTAACTCCTCTAGAATAGGAAGGAATTGGAAGGGTAGTTGAAGGATCAGGACTGGACCTGCACAGCACTCCCTCAGCCAAAACAAAGTCAAGTACAAGTCGTGTCATCATTTCTCTGATGTCGGGGCCCTCTTTGAAAATCAAGGATGAATACAACCTGTGAGTAGACCAAGTTGCCTGAATGTGGAACCAGCTACTGCAACTCAGCTCATCCTCTCTCTCAACCTTGCCCTCTCCCTTTTCTTGATGGCCAGAAGTTGCCCACTTAACATGGGGTTCACTGGTTAGAATTTTTTTCTTTGTTTCTCTGTTTCTCTCTCTCTCTCTCTCTCTCTCTCTCTCTCTCTCTCTCTCTCTCTCTCTCTCTCTCTCTCTCTCTCTCTCTCTCTCTCTCTCTCTCTCTCTCCCCCCCCCTCTCCCTCTCCCTCTCCCTCCCTCCCTCCCTCCCTCCCTCCCTCCCTCCCTCCCTCCCTCCCTCCCTCTCTCCCTCTCTCTCTCCTCTTCTTCCTCCCTCCCTCCCTCTCTCTCTCCTCTTCTTCCTCCCTCCGTCCCTTTCTTCCTTCCCTTCCCTTCTCTTTTTTCTTCTTTCTGTTTTCCCTTAAAATCCTACACCCAATGTCCTCTCAAGCCAATTGATTGAACAACAATGGATTCCTAACCAACCTCCTCTCAGGAGCTGTTTTTGGACCCTCCTGGCTTACAGCGAATGACAATAGTAACAGTTTCTCTTGGAAACACCAACCCTGAGGCTTCTGCCCCTCCCACTGTGATTTATTTTTTTCCCTTCTCTATTAAATGGGTCATCCCCCTGACTACTTTTTAAAGAGGTCTATTCATTGAATGGGCATTATCTCACTATAAGTGAGTACCTAAAAAGGCCTTAGCCCAAAAGGCCAAGGTCTCCCATTGATCCAGTCATCCTGATGAATCCATGTGGCTCGGAAGGATAAAGTGTGGCTACCTTGCACAGCCCTCCCTCACTCAAAACAAAGTCAAGTGCAAGTCATGTCATCATTTCTCTGATATCATGGCTCTCTTCAGAAACGAAGGACGAATACACAATCAGGAACCTCCTTATATCTAAATTCCCTGTTACAATGCACATCAGAATCTTCTCTTTATCTTATAATATTAGAGAAGCATCTAAAATTATGGCACGTGAGATGATTGCACATGGCCAAACAGTCCATATGATTCAGCTTCCCTGTGTCACAGTGCTACTCAAGGTGGAACTCACTACCATAAATTTCACAAAAGTGATACAAGAGATGTCATCAGAATAATGCATGAATAGAGAGAAAGAAAAAGGACCTGGTCACATAGCAGGAGTAAAAGATGACTTCTTATCATCCAGAGCAGTCCAAGAGATTTTGAGATAGGCTTCTAGCATGTTGGGTGGATCCTTTAAGGTAGATTTACATTATGACATGGATGATAGTCTTACTGCATGGACTTTACACTGCATTAGAAGAAAGAACTGGTGAGGAAAAGCACACAGAGTCATCAAAATATTAATAATTTTGGATAGGGGGAGTTAAAAATATGGCTTGGGACAGCAGTATGTCTGAGGAGATGCTGTGATGAAAAAACTGAGGTATTAAAACATACCATCCCAAGTGTTTGGCAATATGGAAACTTGTGTCTCTGTATATTTCAGTCCAACAAAAACTAAAGCCATACAGTTTACTACAATAACTCCCTACAATGGATGAGTCTTCTATTTATGAGACTCCATGCTAGAAAACAGGAATTTAGTGGCAGGAAAGAGTATCTTTTATCATCTAGAACTTCTGTAACATCCTGCACTTCCCCCAGCATTTGAAGGGATCGACATATTGATTCTGTTCTATTCTGTTCTGTTCCCAGTGATCTTTTTCTTTATTTTTGAGATGCTGTTATAGATAAAATTAGAAGAGCTCTCAGTCAATGAGATATCATCATCACTTCACCTCTCAATATGGAAACAATTGTCTAAAAACCATAAAATTAACAGTAAAAATGAGGAAACTTTTAAACTTAATTGAATGAAATAATGATTTTTATTTATTTAATTTTTTAAAATTTTCTTTAAAGAAATTTTTCTCTCTGCAATATTATTTTCTTTTCATATCATAAATTCACTTTATTCTTTATAACTCTGATAAGACTTTCCAGATAAATCAATATATATCCTTTAGGAATATGAGAATATAATTTACCATTTAACAAGCATTAAATGCCTCCTACATGCAAGATATGATTCTAGAAATGGAAAATATGAATATGAATGAAACAATCCCTACTTACAAGGAGCTTATATTTGAATTGGGAATGTGAGTATAGACCCACAAACATATCTACATGCAGCATATGTGTGTCTATATTGCAAATCTGTATAATTATATACATATATGTTCATCACGTGATATAAACATTTATACTGGTCTGTACTGTCTCTTATGTTACTGGTCCATAAAATCTTGCCAGCTAGGGAGAACTTTAGGTTAAGTGAGGGATATGCACACATATAAACATACACAAACACACACGTGTGTAAGATAGTTTGTGCTCCACATGTGTGCATACATACAGAAAAATATCAAGAGAATTAATATAAAGTCACCAAATACTAGGTAGTTTATGAGTTAAAGCACTTGAAATATGTAACAGCATTCCCCAGCAAAGAAACAAATGTTGGATTTGGGGTTATTTACTCAAAAGGAGGGAAATAAATTTATTGGTTACTCAAAAAGGTGGGGAATATATATTCTTGCAATACAGAGTTTTAAATTCTCAGATATTTTTCACTTTTTATGTAAGTAGGTCTGACATAATTATAAATATCACTGTCAATTCTTGCAGCATTTAAAATAAAGTTGCTCTTATATTTCTTGATTATGTAGGATTATCAGTACAATTATTTAGAAAAAAATATAGAGCAGTTTTCTCAGAAGGGATTCACAGCCTGCGGTGGGCTTCACCTAATCCTCTCAGTACCCTGTCAGATAGGTAAGGAACTTAGGACCTCTATAATATTAAGCAGTGCATAACATAGATTCTCTTAATTTAAGTTCAGTATTTAAAAAGCAATATTTGGGTAAATTGGATCACTGATGAACTAAAATAGATGTTGGAGAGAATGTATTCCAGCCTACTCAAATTTGCTTCTAGATTATTAGACAAAGAAGTTAATTATCCAAGGTCACACAGGTAGTGCATGTAATAGAATTTTCACAAATAACCTTTGATTTTAAATCCAGCCCTTTTTGCTGAAAACCTTTTGCTGAAAGATGCATGCCTGAATATCTATCTATCTATCTATCTATCTATCTATCTATCTATCTATCTATCTATCTATCTGTCTGTCTACATGCACATATATACACAATCAATGCTATATTTCTATATACATATATACATTGCGTAGAAACACATGCTATGCAATCTATGCATATGTGTCTATGATATATAATTTTTATGCTTGTGTATTTTACTGTCTGTGATATTTCTGGTTTAGAAAGACTCTTGGCAGCCAGGACTAACTTCAGATTAAGTGGGGGAAATTTAAGAATAAATATTGCAACAGGACTTTAAACCTCTGCCCCCAAACCGTGTAATATTGAGAAACAGCAGCTTCTGGTACATTCACCTCAACTGCAAACATTGGGGAGTGGATATCAGCTGGTACAAAAATGACCAGACATCACAAAGAGGTTGCTAGTTTTTATTTTAATTTAGAAAGTACTCCATGACACATCATTCCTTTCAGCTACAAAGGTTTGTAGGAGGCAAGCACTGAGTGTATTTAATTAGTTAGTACAGCATTTATAACTGAACCAGAGATACTCAAGTCTATTTTGGTGATATTGTAAAATTTTGGTTGTATTCTATAGAAAAAATTAAGAATTTCCTATAAATGCATATCACATATCAGTATAAATTAATGTCACATGCCATAGATATAAGTTGATATTAACATAATATTTTAAAAATTAATGATACTCTTAAACACTTTTTTTAAAGTTTTGAGTTTCAAATGCTATCCCTCCTTCTCTCCCTACCATATGCATTCCCAGAGACAGTAAGCAATCAGTTATAAGACATGCATGTTCAATCATGTAAAACATTTTCACATTAGTAATATTAGACAAGAAGATGAATAAAAGAATAAAAAGATTGAAAGAAAAAAGTGAGAAAACATATTTCAGTCTGTATTCAAACAACAGAAGTTCTTTCACTGGAGTAGCATAGAATGCTTCATCGTTATTCCTTTGGATTGTCTTAGAACATTGTATTGCTGAGAATAGCTAAGTTCACAGTTTTTCAATATAAAATATTGCTGTTACTACATACAATGTTCTATTTCTAGCTCAGTTCACTTTGCATCAGTTCATGTAAGTCTTTAACAAGTTTTTCTGAAATTGTCCTGCTTGTAATTTCTTATAGCACACTAATATCCAACCATAATCATATTCCACTGTTTGTTTAACCATTCCTGAACTGATGGGCATCCCTTTGATTTCCAATTCTTAGCCACCACAAAAAAAGCTGCTATAAATATTTTTTCTACAAATACAACATTTTTATTCATGATGGAAAATGCTGTCTACATCCAGAGGAAGAATTATGAAATCTGAATTCAGACTGAAGCATGTATACTAGTTACACTTTTTTTTATTTTGTGGTTTTTTGCTTTTGTTCTTCTTTCACAACATGACTAATGTTGGAATATTTTTAACATGATTATACCTGTATAACCTATATCAGATTGATTGTCATCTTGGGGAGGAAGGGAGGGGAATGAAGGAGGGAGAAAAATTTGGAAATCAAAATCTTAAAAAAAAAGAAAGTTAAAAATATGTTTACTTCTTTACATTATATTTTAGATATTTACTTTCTATATATTATTTAGATTTTTAAAGTCAAATAAAAGACATAGATGATAAAGGAATAAGAGTGAGGAAAAATAGTCATAAATAAAGTTAACAGCTTAGTAAAGGAAGCTCAAAAAATACTGAAGCAAATAACACCTTAAAAAACAGAGTGGACTAAATGGTAAAAGAGGTACAAAAAACCCCCAAACCGCACCCCCCCAAAAAAAAACAATGTGGAGAAGAATACACTGAAAAGTAGAATTGGCCAAATGGAAAAAGAGGCACAAAAATTCACTGAAGAGAAAAAAAAAACAACCCCTTATAATGTAGAATTAGCCAAATTGAAAATGGTATACAAAAGGTCACTAAAGAAAATAATTCCTTAAAAATTAGAATTGAGAAAATGGAAGCAAATGACTATATGAGAAATTAATGAATAATAAACTGAACCAAAGGAATAAAAAAAAGAAGACTATGTAAAGTATCTCATTAGTAAAAAATAAAACAAAAACCACAAAAAAAACTGAACTGAAAATAGATCCAGGAGAGTTAATTTAAAAAAGACTGGACTACCTAAAAGTCATGAGCCAGAAAAGAGCCTAGATACATCTTTCAAGAAATTATGAAAGAAAACTTCTCTGATATTTTAGAACCAGAGGACAAAAATAGAAATTGAAAGTATCCACCAATTAATTCCTGAAAGAGATACCAAAATGAAAACTCCCAGGAATATTATAGCCAAATTCCAGAACTGACAGGTCAAGAAGAAAAGCAGCCAGAAAGAAACCATTCAAGTACTGTGGAGCCACCATCAGGATAACACATAATTTAGCAACTCCTACATTAAAGGATAAGAGGACTTAGAATATGACATTCTGGAGGGTAAAACAGTGAGAATTAAAACCAGGAATCACCTATCCAGCAAAACTGAGTAGAATCTTGCAGGGTAAATCTTGGAAATTCAATGAAATAAAGGGCTTTCAGGCTTTCTTGATGAAAAAACTAGACCTGAATAGAAAATCTGACTTTCAAATATGACTCAAGAAAAGCATAAAAAGGTAAACAAGAAAGGGAAATCTTAAAGGATTTAATTAGTTCAAACTGTTTACATTCTTCCCTGGGAAGGACTTTCTCATTATTAGGGCAGTTAAAAGGAATATATGTAGACAAAAGCGCAAGTGTCAATTGAATGTGAAGAGATGGTACCTAAAAAGTATAATTAAGGTGAGAGACAAATGTTCTAGGAGAGAAGGACAGGAAGAAGTAGAATGGGGTAAATTATCTCATGCAAAAGAGGTAAGAAAAAAACTTTTACAGTGTAGAGGATGATGGGGGAGATGGAGAAGAGTGAGTAAATCTTACTCTGATCAGAATTGAATCAAAGAGGGCATAGCATACACACTCAGCTGGGTAAAATAAAAATCTATTTTTCTATAGGTAAATAGGAGGGGAAGGGGATAAGAATAAAATGGAGTGACAGAAGGAAGGGAAGATTAGGGGAGGGGTTAGTCAGAAGCAAAACACTTTTGAAGAGGGACAAAGTGAAAGGAGAGAAAGAATGAAATAAATGGGATAGGATAGAGGGAAATACAGTTACCAATAGTAACTGCAAAAAAATTGAAGCAAGCTTTTCTGATAAATGCCTCATTTCCCAAACATATAGAGAGCTGAGTCAAATTTATAAAATTAAGAGCCATTCCCTAATTGATAAATGATCAAAAGATATGAACAGTTTTCAGATGAAGTCGTCAAAACCATATATAGTTATATGAAAAAATGCTCTAACTCACTTTTGATTGGAGAAATACAAATTAAGACAATTATGAGGTACTACCTCATGCCTATTAGATTGATTAATAGGACAGAAAAGGAAAATGTCAGATAGTGGAAGAGATGTGAAAAAAAGTATATGTTAATTCATTGTTGATGGAATTCTAAACTGATTCAACCATTCTGTAGAGAACTTTGAAACTCTGCCTAAATGGCTATAAAACCATAAGGGACTTATTAAAGTTGAATTGCTTACATTCCTACATGAAAAGATGATATTTGTAACTCATGAGACCTTTCTCAGTATTAGGATAGTTAGAAGGAATCACACATACACACATGTGTGTATATCTATGCATGCATGTATATATATATGTGTGTATATGTATGTGTGTGTGTATATATATATATATATATATATATACATTTAGAGAGAGACAGACAGACAGATGGAGACAGACACAGAGGACACAGGGTGAGCTGAATATGAAGGAGTGATATCTAAAAACAAAAATTAAGTGTTGAGAGGAATGTACTAGGAGAAAGAGAAAGGGATAAGTAGAAAGTAGTAAATCATCTCACATAAAAGAGGCAAGGAAAAGCTTTTACAATGGAGGGGAAGAAGGGAAGGTAAGAGGGAATAAGTGAGCCTTCTTTTCATTTGATTTGGTTTCAGAAGAGAGTAGCATACACACTCAATTATCTTACATTACAGGAAAGCAGGGGTGAAGGGGATAATAGAGGGGGGATAATAAAAGGGATAGTATATTGGGGGAAGGGGTACTCAGAAGCAAACACTTATTGCAGGGGGATAGATCAAATGAGAGAATAAAATAAATGGATGGCAGGACAGGGTAGAGGAAAATATAGTCTCTCTACACATATATAACCTAAATCGAATTGCTTACCTTCTCAATGAGGGTGGGGGAAGGGAGATAATTTGGACCTCAAAGCTTTAAAAATGAATGTTAAAAATTGTTTTTAGGAAACTGGAACTAGGAAATACAACTAGGAAATAAGGATATATAGACAATGGGGTATAGAAATCTATGTTACCCTGAAGGAAAATAGAAGGGAAGGGGATTGCGGGGTGGGGGTGATTGAAGGATGGGCAGATTGGAGGAAAGGGTAACTGAAAAATAGATAGATAGATGGATAGATATTTTTAAAATGCTATCAATTTCTAGAGAAAGAACTGATAGTGTCTGAATACAGATTGAAGCGTATATTTTTTAAACTTTTTTTCTTGAGCTTTTTTTTCTGGTCTGCGTTTTCTTACACAAATGACTTAATACAGAGATTTTTTTACATGACTACACATCTATAATTTATAATGAACTGCTTACCTTCTCAATGAAAAGAGGTGAGAACAGAGGAAGGGAAAGAATTTGGAACTCAGAGTTTTATAAATGAATGCTAAAAATGTTTTTACATGTAACTGAGGAAAATACTGAATAAAATTTGAAAAAAAGAAACTGACAGACTTGTCTCATCAGTCTAAACAGGAAAAAAAAAATGAAGAATGAAGAATGCACATTTCCAAGATAAAGGTACAGAGTCAAATAAGAATCCCTTTTAAAACTTTAAAAGGGATAGTATATTGGGGGAAGGGGTACTCAGAAGCAAACACTTATTGCAGGGGGATAGATCAAATGAGAGAACAGAATAAATGGATGGCAGGACAAGGGTAGAGGAAAATATTGTTAGTCTCTCACAACATGACTGTTATGGAAGTGTTTAGAATGACTGCACATATATAACCTAAATCGAATTGCTTACCTTCTCAATGAGGGTGGGGGAAGGGAGATAATTTGGAGCTCAAAGTTTTAAAAATGAATGTTAAAAATAAGGAATACAATATACCAGTATGCCCTTTATTTTTATTAAACTTTTACAGGAACTCAAATGTCATTGTGCCATTTGTCATCATGTTGGGTTTTTTTTTTAAGTGTTCAAGTGAATCAGCTTTCATTATTGATTTTCTCTAATTCAGATCATAGGCTATCCATGGCTCTTCACCCTCTATGAGTCTTATCCTTTCAAATATTTTTTCACATGAATTTCACATGCTGTTTTAGAGGGTTTCATCTCACCCCAATTGTAGCAATGGAGCACACTTCATTCTTCAATCTTGTCTTATGTCCTTCTTAGTTTCTTATTTTATTTTCTATTATAGCCTCTTCTCTCTTCACATGCACTTTTTTATTGCCCTCTGAATAATACTCGTTTTTAGTTTTGGCTGTTTTTTTTTAGCAATCATATTTTTCCATCACTTTTTAACATTAAGCAATACCAGTATGATACTGGTGATCAAAATATATGCTTTTGTTTCAGGAAATAGCTTAATGTCATTAAAGGAGCTTTGAAATTTTCCTGTGTTTCCACTTAAGTCATTCTACCTATCCTGTTTAATTCTGGAGCCAACTTATTGTCTATTCATGACACATACGTATTTATATAAGCATGAATGCATACATATATACAGACTGACATGAAATCTGTGACTTGTTCATGTAACTATAATCATTAGCTGAACTAAAGATATTCTTTACCTAATTGTTTTTCCTTATGTGGACATTCATTCCAAACTCTTTTGTTTTTGTATGGATATTATCTAGAAGGCACTGCATTATTATTATGTAGATAGCAGATGGGGCTATCTAGAGGATCTCACCATCCTGGCTAATACTTTTTGTTAGTATGCCGCTATACTATATGTTTTGTCTGGGATTACTTATCAAAAGGTCCTCAAAAATGTTTATCTCTTAAATCTTGTGAGAGATTTTCCATAATTCATTCATTCATTCTTTCTCTTCCTTCCTTCTTTCGTTCCTTCGTTCCTTCCTTCCTTTTTCTTTCTTTCTTTTTCTCTCTTTCTCTCTCTCTCTAGTCTGTCTGTCTATCCATCTGTCGGTGGGAGACAACTTGTTTGAACAGGACCATCAAAATGGTATTTTGACCTATGAAATCAAATAAAATACATTTCTTTGCTAATCAACAAATAAAGAGCATACTGGCATATTGTATTCTTTATTTTTGAATCAGTTGTGATGATAAAACTATGATTTGCTGTTGACTATCATTTGCGAAAGCCTTTTAATCACTTTCTCAAGGCTGTAGTTGTGTGTGTACATTTGCATAGCTGAGAAAGTAAGGCTGTGAGTTATTAGTTGTTAATGTTATCTTTGTCATTTTGCTTTCCAATTAAATAGGATGTGTGCGTATGTGTATGTGTGCATAAGTGTGTGTATGTATTTTAATCAGGTATCTCCTTACTCTTCAGATAAGCTGTGAATTAATATTTCAATTCTCTTATAAGTGTGTCACATTTAGAATGAATTTTCTTTAGTCTAATGAAGCTGTTCTCTCCAGTAATATTCTTGTTTACTATATAAGAATATATGGGATTGTAATCGTATGATTCAAGTGTGGTGGTTCTATTTTCCTTGATGACTAATAAAATATATTTTTAAAGTCGTGAATCTTTTCCATCTTTCATTTGTTTGTTGTCTTCCTTCCATTTTCATCCTTAAATGCCATCCAAATAGCTTTGCTTAGCTGGGTCTCTTGCCAAGCTTTCCTTCAATTGGTTTTACCTTTTATTGCTTCTCTATTTTATGGGATGATATAGTTAAAAACCTTCATCTATCCTTTTCTCTAAGATTTTTGAAGACAGATTTGTACTATAAAGTGATCTTACCCTTACCTAACAAAGCTGTCAAAGTCGCATCTGAGTCAGGGGTTTGTTGATGTGGGAAATTTTTAGACTTCTTGTTATGATATTTGATAGATTCATATATTAAATTATTATAATGGGTGTCTATATAATTTCTTCTATAGCTTCAGATTTAAAATAAATCTCTATTACTTGTTTTAAAAGGACATTTCAGTTGCTTTTATTGTACACTATTTTTGGTATTATTTTTATACTTTCTTTTAGATTTGTACTGGTCATGAGCTTTGCTCTGATAAGTTGATAGTTTGCTTAAACATAGACAACTGATTCAATAATTACTTCAACATCAGGAACAAATAGTTTCCCATTGGCTAAATTATATTCATTTTTCTGTTAGTGTTCACCATATGCACCGTGTTCTGTTTTTTGACTCTAAGTATTCACTATCTAGACGTGTAAAACTTCTCTCTATCCTATGTTTTGTCCTCTCATTCCTTATTTATATTTTTCTCCACCAATACATATTCCCACCTGTGTACCGAAGTCACTGAATATTAAAGGTATGCCAATAAAGAATCTTGCCAATCTGCTGCTACATTCATGTCCTCCTTAACTAATATCAATGTATAGACTGCAATTATTTTCATGTTAGTGTAGTTGGGAATGCTATAATCCACGAGGTCACAAAAGGTCAGACACGACTGAAAGACTGAATAACAGCCACAAATTGTGAGTATTACGATATGAGCTAACCAAATGTTGCATGAGTCATACGTCATGTGACTTTTGGACGCATACTTAAACATCTCTCCCAAATCCTTAGTCTGTATCTCCTCAAGAAATCCATGAGTCATGTCCCCTTTTAACTTGTTGCTTACTTTTGATTTTAGTGTTTTTTGGCATATATATTGTCTTGGTGTTTATATGTGTGTATACACACATATATATGTATATATATATATATAAACTATATATGCATATAGTGTATGAGAGAAATTTCGCATTTTCTGCTTCCTTTTCTATCAACTTGTTACAGTCAGTATTTAACATTTATTAAGCACTGCCTTTGTGTCAGGCATTGTGCTCAATGCTGGATATACAAACCTAAGTTAAAAAAATAAAATATAGGCCCTGTCATTAATGAGTTTACAATCTTATGAAGGAGCTTAAAATCAATATAGTTTCAGAAACAGAATGTGTTGCCCTAGTCAATGAATTCTGCAGCAAAAGATCATTCCTTCGTTGGTGAGGTTTGTTTTCATACTTATCTTAGCTTTTCCTTGGAAAACTGACTTAGTCTATCTCTGGGGCCATTCTTAAATCTTTCATAAAACATGAAAGCCTGAACTCAGTTGGCATCAGTTAGGTTCCTCTCATCACTCATCATTCAGAGAGTTATTGATTTGCTCCAAGGTACTTTGCTTACAACTGGTAAATAGGTTTTGAAACAGCAGTTCCTTACTTATGTGAGTATTGTCCTCAAATCTTTGGAGACTTCAATTTCTATCTTTGCCCTTGTAGTTCTAAAAACAAAACAAACAGAAAACCTTTTAAAATTTGCATTGTATCCACTAATTCAACCATTATTCATTCCTCTGAACAAATGGTAATTTAGTAAAATTCAAAGGCAGAATCTAGGAGAAAATTTACTTTAAGTGGTCATGAAGAGCCAAAAATGAATAGTTGCTTGAGAGGCGGAGGAGCCTGAACTGACTCAGAAGGGAAAGTACAAAAGGATCCAATGCAAATGGATGTTGCCAAAAATAGGAAAAGCTTTTGAGAGATGAAGAGGGATGGCATAAAATATGCTCCTTAGGTTTGAGCAGGTAGTAGAATGATAGACTTGAAGAAAGATGAGAACTTAGAATCTGAGTCCTCCAAACCTCTCGTACTATAGATGAGGAGATTGAAGTTCAGTGGGGTTAGAAAGTGAAAAAATCTGAATATGCTCCAATTCTAAGGTCAATACACTTTCTTCTATAATATTGGTGACACTTGAAGCTACATTTTCAGTATAGTGGCCAGGAATGATACCAGACTGCAAAAGGCTATGAAGAAGGTGGCAAAGAAGCAGAAAGATTTCTTTATTTTAGACCTAAAACTTTAAGATCTAAAATTTTTATTTTTTAGTGACAATTTTAATAGAGGTCGCAAGTCTTGAAATACACATTAGAATAAATGATTTCTAGCTTTTAATACAAGAGTCAGTGATACTTATATGGAATATGATTTACTTTTGTACAAAATACATTGTCTTTCCCCTAATAGAATATAATTATGAGTCATGGTTTTAGATCATAAGTTTTATTCTAAATTCTGCAATTTTGCTAACTATGGCAGTGATACCATTTGGAAGCTTCCATAGTTTTGTTTTTTTTTATATAGATTTTTTTTTAAATGGAAAAGAAGTAATCTCCTAATCCCCTAGCAAATGGATAACTTGTCATGACAGGTTCTATATTTTTTTCCCAATAGTTCCACAATTTCACCCTTTAGTTCTCTCAAAATTCTTGGATGAGTGCCATCAGTCTTGGTGATTTATTTACATCTAGATCATCAATTATGCAATTCACAGAAGTAAAGAATGGGAAGTAAAGGCTAACAGGTCAAACTGAAACCTAAGGCAGGAAATTATGTTCAGTACTTTGATTGTTCAAATTAAACATATAGAGATTTATTACCTTTAGTCAATAAGATAAGATTAGTAAACTTTTAAACAGAGAGCCAGAATCAAATCCTGTCTTCAACAAGTATTAAGCTTTGTGAACATGGACAAATTACCCTATCAGCCTTGCTTTGTTCATCTGTTAACTGAAGATACCAATACTTGTGCTTGGCTCACAGAATTCTTGTGAGCCTCAAATGACAGAGCACTATGATATTACCACAGTTAGGACGCGAATTTAAAATGATTATCTGTGAAGGAAACCATTAACAAGTGATATAGAAAGGCAAGAGATAAGTATCTCACACACATACACACACACACAGACACACACACACACACGAGGATATTCAGGAGAAGGGGATGATGGACCAGGTGAAATTCTGTTGATCTCAAAAGCCTGAGAACCAGTATCATTAGATTCACCAATTAAGAGATCATTGGAAAACTTGTGGAAATAAATTTTGGCTGAGTGGTAAGGTTGGAAACCAGAATGAAATAGTTTTAGAAGTGAGGGGGATTGCATTTTGAGGAAAGGAAAATAAATGACTTCATGATTTTCACTTTGAGAGGGAAGAAAACTATAAGAAGATAGCTTGATTTGGCCCTATGAAGGGTTTTAAAGTATGGGGGAGACCTGAGAAGGTTTTAAAATATGTATGGCCAGTAAAATTGTGAGTGTAAAGATTCTGAAGGCAAGATGGATGATTGAAAGGGAAAGTTGCTGGAGGGAAAGGTATCAAAAGTACAAGAACAGGGTTTATATTTGGGCAGGGAGAAAGACAAACATCCTATTAAAGAACAGTAAAGACAAGAAAATGATAGAAGAAATGAAGGATTTTTGAGGTATGCAATAGGGGAGAAGAGGGATCTCATATTGGCTGATTCTCCTGATTTTCTACAATACGATCTAAAATCCTTTGTTCAGGTGGAGAAGGTGGAATAGGAGACGGAGGAAAGAAGAGGAAGTTACTAACATATTTTTAGTATTGTGATAAAGAATTAAAGCATTGTGTTGCAATAGTAAGTGTCCAGTTAAAAAATTGTATGGAATTCAGTCCACCCCATTCAGGAAAGATTAGGATGGTTAAGAATAACTGAGGGCTCAGTTTTATTAAGATATTAAATACAGAATGACAATAGGAAGAGAATCTGAGAATTGAAGACAACGTATATCTGGATTTTTAAACCACATTACATTATAAAGGAAATTCAGGAAAGGTTGTGATGGTTTGGAAGAGAAGTAGGATTGTGTGACTGGATGAATGGTGAGGAGTAGTTTTAGGAGGGCTGATTTGACTCAGAGAGATGGAAGCGTGGTCAATGATATTTCAAAGAATAAGAAATGATTAGAGGGCTTTTAAAATAGTGCCTATATCTGGGTTTAAATCAACTTAATGATCGATTTATCTCCTAAATGAGGGATTGTGATGTATTGTACACCTTACAAGAAGTCAAAGAACCTTCTCTCATGCCTGCACTTAATAGGGAAGGGTCAAGTACATTGAGAGTATATTTATTTATTAACATAATTTCTGGTCTTTCATATATGAATATGGCACTTATCAATGATATTTAAGACACAGAAAAGATGTCATTTGAAAAGATGGCTGGCGAAGATTAGTAGTATTTTCTATAGCCACGTAGAACAAAGTAGCTAGCTATACAATGTAAGTTTGAGTCCAGGTCTTGACTAATCAAAAAGCTACTACAATCAGTTGTACTAATTCATCATCCAGTAAATTATTTTGATACACTTTGTGAAGGCTCCTAAATTTGATATAATGTGAAGATAACTGTAATTATAACTGTCAAGCATATTATGGCAATGCCCCACCCTCTAAGTTTGGGGGCTTGATCTACAAGAATTGCATCTAGATGGGAATTCTGCCAATATTCTAGAGACTTCTTCTAATTTTTGCTCTGTTAGAAGTGTCCTCTACCAAACCTAAGACGGATTTCTTTTATCTGGGAAAGTCTGCTGGGTAGACAAAACTTATAGAAAATCACAGGAATTAGCTCAACCAGGCCATAGCAAAGACTTTTCATTACAACAGGAAAACACTGTCATCTGTATTCAGAGGACATGTTATACATTCTTACATTTTAAAAGGACTTTTTTTTTAAGAATTGGTTTGGAGGAGGAGATTCTTGTGTCTCATTTCATAATTTTCTCAAAGACAATGAAAGACAATGCTGACAAGATTAATTATTATCTTCTGCTTGATCATGCTGTGAGGGGGGAAAAGTAAGATAAAGGGGAAGGCTAGAAGGGGGAGAATGAGAATATCACTGACATAAATGAGGATTTAGCATGCACTTTGAAATCACGCTGCTTTCAATTGTTACAGATCCAGTATCCCATACATGGCCTACTAAAAACTTATTTAAGAAAGAAAGAAGGGAGGAAGAAGAGGAGAGGAGAGAGGGGAAAGGAGATGAGAAAAGAAGGAGAGACCTATATTCCTATCCACTTTGAAGTACTTACATTATCTAGTGGTCTGGTTGCTTAGAATGTCCTTTAATACTAACCTCTAGATGAAACATAATTCAAATTCTGTGGTTTTTTTTTTTTTAAAGCTAACATAGATAACCCTGTTATTCTTTTTTTCCTTCATTTTATACAATCTAATTTTCTCTTTGCATGGTTGTCACATAAAAACTTCAGTTTAACTACAGAATCCTTTAAAAAAAATAAGATTTGGAAGAATTACATGACCTTAGATAAAATCTATGCCTGAGAATTAATTCTCTTCTATCTCCAGCAAGTGGTTTTGTAGACTTTGCTTCATAACGTCCAAGAAGGTAGAAAGCAAGCAGTTTATGTACTTTTGGACAGCCAAGTTAGGAAGTTTTTGTTGGTGTTTGTTTTCAGTGTTTTTCGTCTGTTTGCTTGTCTGTTTTTTCCTGACATCACAGCTGATTCTGTCTCTGCGAATTCCTCCCATTACTTTTCTATGTTCCTTATGAGACGAGCAGAACCAATCTAGATGATCCATATTATAACCCTGCAAATACTTGAAGACAACTATTGCATCTCCCATGTCTTCCATTTTCTAAACCACATATCCCTAATTCCTTCAAATAGTCTGTAATATTCTCCAGTGCTCTCACTTTCCCAGTAACCCTTTTTTTGGAGGCACTTCCATTTATACATTTCTTTTGTAAAATTTTATGTTCTTAACTGTGCATAGGTGTCTTGACTAAGGCAGAATATAATGGCATTATTACGTCCTCCTTATTGATCACTGTACCTCTTATTATAAGATTCATTAGTTTTTCATTTGTTTTTATGTCATATCATTGACTCACATACATAGAAACTATAGTCCACTGAAACCTCCAGATCTTTTTCAAAGGTATTTTCTGGGTACATTCCCTCTACTCTTTCCTTTTGAAAATGATTTTAAAACCAAAGTTGTCCTGAATGGTTTTTTTTCCATAAGATAATTTCTTATATTATTTGATCCACATTTCAGTTTGAGAGGCTATCAATGTATGGATTTTTTCCTGTATTTGTGAAAATAAATAGAGTAAACCAACTTTCATATAAGATTTTGGGCATTTATCAATTATTGTATAATCTAATTACCTGCAAACCCTAATTTTTGGAGATTTTCTTTCTCAGTAAAATACGTATTTGTGTTATGTGCATGTTATAATTCTTTTTTCCTTATACACTGAAATCATGGTTTTCTTTGTAGAGTCGCTTGTCATGTCGTGATTTACATCCTAAAAGTTCAACAGTTATTTTTCCATTTTGTAATTTTTTTACAAGATACTTTACCAGAAAGTATCTCTACTCCACCTTGTGCAAATCTGACATGGGGGTTGGTGGTGGTTAACTTATTCCAAGGTCGTTCTCAAGGCAATTGATGTCATCTATCTTTGGTAGGTTGTTCACCCTGAAATAACATTTACCTAAGATTACTATTTATCATCTAAAGGCCATTTAAAAAAATGTCCAGCATAACTCCATCTGTCCTCTATCTACATATGATGGCCACATGTGACTGAAACTATTGAGAGAATTTTTTTGCATGCAACTGGGAGCATCTTTTTGCATGTGTGCAGTTCCAAGTTGAACAAAACACCAGCCATGACTTCAGAAAAAAAAATTGTTTAAGAGAACAAGCATATGCACTCTGATAAATCCTAAACTTTTAATTGCAAATCCAAAAAGGAGAATGCTGATGAATTACATTGAAAATAATAACATAATAATTTGCCCTTAAACTGTGTTGATACTGAAGATTCATCCAGAAACAATCACATCTAGACTTATTGTTTAGACTTATTTTAGCACGTCAATAGCAGTAATAGGTCCAGAGGAGTAGGCGCCTAGGAAGTAGCCAAGAGGATCCTGGCAGTATGCTCAGATTTTGCATCTTCTGTCCATTCAAGTTCTAGCCAACTGAATCATATGCTAAAATACAGCATAAGTTAGAGATTGGCTTATATTTTCCCCTCTTTGTAGCAGGGCAGTAAAGACTACCATTTACTGCAAAGTTGAGAGGGTGGACGGATGAGAGCTACTGATGATGTTTCCAAATCTTTAAAATTTCCTTTTCAAAACTGGATATAAATAAGGAACTTGTCATTTGTTTCTAATGGTTTTCATTTCCTTTAGTTCAGCCCATGGTTTTGTTGCCTTCTGATACCATTTGGTTCAGATTTATTAATCCAGTACATTAGCTAATTTGTTAAATTTTGGATATAGTTTCTTCCAAGCCATTTATGAAAATGATGAAAAGTATAGGATCAAGGAATGGGCTCCCTCAACTGTACCCAATATAAAACTCAGGGACAGTTTTGATGCAATGATGTCTCCTTTTTGTTGATTCATAAAATTTCAAATATACCTCTGTCATCATATAGATGATTTGATATCTCTCAATTTTTTAAAGATAATGATAGAAAGAAAATCTTTAGCAAGTGAGAGTGGCATAATAAATAAAAAATATTCATATAGTATGTAAAAAAGTTGTGCCACCCCCCTCCCCAAAATATCTTTATAGTTTTACCATGGGTCTAAAGTTAAAATAAGACTACCTTTCACATCATGTAAAAAAACTGATTTGCATTTCACTCTTAAGAAAAGAAAAGAATTACATTTTGAAATGTGCTCACAAAAAGTTTATTTAACAGCACCCTTCAGATAAACAGGCTTAAACATAACACTGTTGTTTTTGCAGTCATGTCTGACTCCTCATGACGTTCAGGGATTTCTAGACAAAGACACTGGAGCCCTTTGGCATTTCCTTACTCATGTTATAGATGAAGAAACTGAGGCAAACACGATTTAGTGACTTGCTGAGCATCTCACAGTGAGTAAGTATCTGAGGCCCAAGTCTGATCTCATGTCTTTCTGATTCCAGTCTCAGAGGTCTATCTACTGTGCCCCCTATCTGGGCCACAACCAAGATTAGAACTCAAATTTCTCAAAACACAAATCCAACGCAATATTCACCATTTTGTTCTTCAGTCTTTCAGTCAAGTCCGGTTCTTCAAGCCCCATGAAGCATACTGTGCATGGAGTTTTCTTGGCAAAGATGCTTGGAGTGGTTTTGCCGTTTGCTTCTCCAGTGGATTACAGCAAACAGAGCTTGAGTGACTTACCCAGGGTCACATAGTTAGGTTCTGAGGCTGCAGGTAAGCTCAGTTCTTTCTGACTTTAGGTCCACTGTTTTGTTTACTGAGTCATCTACCTTTCCCAGTATTCACCGTACAGTTTCTTCAGCTGTAAATTTCATTCCTGGAATTAAAGTTTAAAAAAACAAGATTCATATGATTTATGTTTCAATATAAAATTTTCAGTTACATTAAATAGCAAATATACATTATGATATTTAATATTAAAATGTTTTTAATTTTTACTGATATGTTTTTCAACATCACTTTTATTTTCTTCCCTCTGTCTCTCCTAGAAAGCTACAGTATAAAACATGTAAAAAAATGTTCTGGTAAATGTTCTGTTAAACTAACCAACATGTTGAAAAAGACTGGCAACATTATATGCAATAATGTGCCTACTCAGAAGTTAAAGAGAAGATATCTATTCATACCTTTGCTTTGGAGTCAGCTTGATCATTATATTAAAGAATTCTGTTTAGATTGTTTTGTTATTGTTATTATTGTTTTAAATTTTTAAAATATGTCCCTAATCTTATCTACTGTTTTTAGTATTACTGATATTTTTTTTCACCATTTCACAACAAAAGATCTTTGAAAACTTGACCTAGATATTTTGGTTACAGCTACCTCTTGCTACGATTTTTAAAAAAATATTAATCACATAATGTTATACAGAACTATGTAAATATGATAATTTATTCATATTATTGGATCTCAAATATAAATTAGAATTCTGATGAATTTATGCTCCAGAAGAAAATAAAAAAAAATTTACATTTTTAAGTGGCTAGCTGAAATAACATGTAATGACTTTGCAAACCATTAAAGCATCACACTGTTGGAACTCCTCAAAAGCAAAATTGTTTGGGTTTTGCCTTTGGGAGGTCATGAAAGATGTCAGCTGGAGTAAGCTGTGAAGTGTCGCTTTGGAGGATTCAAATAAGGAACCCTGGAGAATAAGACAGAAGGAAAATGTAGACATAGAAAGAGAAAGAATCCCTGCAGGATATTTTGTTTTCTGTGTACAAATGGCAGGGTGCCCGAGGAGTTTGTTTTTTTTTTTAATGTTACAAAAGTGTAAAGTTGTTGATTTTTTTTATAGTTTTGATTTATACTGTTTTCTTTGCCTTTATAAAAATGCATAGCATTTCTCTAAAGGGTTCAGAATTTTTAGAAATTTGATTTTAGGAAATTATCAATAGTGAGAAGCAAGTAATTAAGAATTTCACTTAAAGGGATTATATTTCCAGAAAATGCATAATTAAATCATAAAGGTACAAGGATCCTGATTTCAGAATTCCTCTTGCCAATGAATTCATTTAAATAGCTTTGTGAAAATCACATTCTTCTCTTTCACTTGGACAATGGAAGCATTAATCAATGTGATTAATTCTTCTAGGTTTTTAAGGATCCCATACATGAGATATGAAAGTAAAATAAAATATAAATTATTGATGGATTGAAATAGAAGAGTCAAAGATTTACATAATCTGGTACTCCCAGGAACTTGTTTATTATTTTTTTTTTTAATTTTCTGGTTCTTCATGAGAATAGACCCTTTTCCCCTCTAAATATTTTGTCTGTGTTCACAGCAACTGCAGCGTTAACTGTTCAACATTTAATATCAAAAAGCTTCTCACTTTTTCAAACATAATCCCTTGCGTCCTAACTCTCAGTTCTTGCCCCATCCTTGTCTCTGAACCTCAGGAAACCAGATTAAAGTTATTAAATATTAAATAAGTTAAAGACAACTGAAAAGACAGAACAACAAGAATTCTCCTTGAAGAGCAATTTTTTCCGAAAGAGGGAAAAGTGGTTGAAGATCTTGCATTTAGAATACGAAGAGCTAAATTAATGTCTATAAATGGTATAAAACAATGTGGTTGTAGACACTGGTGGTCCCTGCTTCCCCCCCACCACTGTCCTTCCTTCTCTCTTCAGAAATACAAGAGGCTCTTATTGTCTCCATTCCAGAAAGCGTTGCTTTCCATCCACTCAAAAATGTGCATACTAATAAAATTGTGTTCATTTTATTTCCTCCATGATCTTTTCAGACTAGTCCCTTCAGCCCCACATAAATATTTTCATAAAGTATTTAATAGTAAATTATCAAATATAATAAATACATTTCTAAGTACTCCACCATACTTAAACTCTCCATTCCACTTTGTCTTTTATTTACATAATCCTTTTTTTCTGGCAAATGATTATGCAACCTTTGAGGCCAGGTACTATGCAATCTATTATATTTGCAAATGTTTAATTTAATGTTAGGAAGTCAGTGAGAACTCGGTAAACTCAGTGACTGATAATTTGCGTTATTCTATATATAAGAAAATAATTTAAAAATAAAAGTGCTAAATATTAGAATGGATGAAAAAATTTGAGTTAAGATGCTAAATGATATGAAGAACTATTGACAGAGAAGTTTAAGAATGTAACTGCCACTACTGTTAGCATTATGCAGACAATTCCTATGGGCTAACTTTTTCTCTTCAGTGATTGTTATCTCTTTGCAACAGATCTTACAAGGTCCTTATTGGTGAAAAAAACAAAAAACAAAAGAAAGCCTTACAAAAGCTTCCTTTAAATCATAAGGAAATCCATAATATTAAAAAGAATTTGAATATTAGGTAGAATCACTAATTACTTTGAGGAAGGGAGCAACTTCCCTGTAGAACAGGGTATCCATGTTCTGCACTTGGTATTCTAAGAGGCTCATGTTTACCCTTTACTTTCCCCCTCAAATATTACACAATCCAGGTTTTCTTAGCTGATAGGGAAAACAACTAGATTTGTGCTTTCTTTTGTCTAAGGAAATTCTAGGTTGGAAACTCTCCGTACCTATATAGTGTGGCACCTTCTCTATAATTTTTAATCTTGGATAATTTCCTAGAGCAGGAAAACAGAGGCAGCATGTATCGAAACAGGAACTCGAATTCAGGTCTTTGGACTCCGAGCCCTGTTTCTCAACATATATCTCAGAAGACTTTTCATTGCTAAGTGCTAGATTTGCTTTTTTTTACTCATTTTGCTTTTCGTTTTTCTCTTTTTACCTTAGGCAAGTATGCAATTAGTGCCCTGGTTGTTCACTTTTACAATGCTTCCACAGTAGAAACTAGAAGATTACTCAGAGGGTGCTGAAGCTATTTGATTCTAGGCTAATGAGAAAATCCAATAAATGTCCAACTGATTTCCACAGGTGTTTCAAAACAATGAGAAATAGAGAAATTACCTCCTTAGACGGACAATAAAATATGTCTCAACCATTTTTCCCTCTTTCAGCAAAAAAAAAAATAATTGTGGTCCAAGATGAATTGTTGTTCTGTCTATTCAGTCATGCCCAACTCTTCATGACCCCATTTGGGGTTTTCTTGGCAAAGATACTGGAGTGGTTTGCCATTCCCTTCTCTATCCTATTTTATTTACTGAGGCAAATAGGGTTAAGTGACTTGCCCAGGATCACATAGCTAGTAAGGTCTGAGGTCAAATTTGAGCCTCCAGGTTGCAGGCCCTGTGCTGTATTCACTGTACCACCTAGCAGCCTCAAGGAGAATTAGCAAAATAGAAAATGATTTCAGCATTAGTGGTAAATTTAGCATAGCCATTCTGAGAGGGAAAGCCGGAAGAAAAACCTTACAAAATGAACTGTTCTTCAAATCGGTGAATCTGAAATTTCTTTGATAATCCAAAATAAATTATTCTCTCAATAAATTTCTTTATTTGGAGAACTGGGTAAAATCAATTTAGATGCTAGACAAATATGGAAACAAATTTTTAAAAGTACATTTGAATTAAAACAAAATGGCCTTTCCAAATAAAACTTGTATACAATTCTAACACAGAAAACTAGGTGCTTTATTTCTTGGAGACTGTAAGGGAAAGAACATATCTATTTATAATTCCTGAAATGACTAACTGGGTTTGTGCCATTAGTAAATGATGATCAGAATCTTAAAAATAGAGCAGCTCTTTCACTCAGTTTATTTTTCTGCTGATTTTAACATCCTAGGCGGGCTGTCTCTGTGTTGGGGAGAAAAAACAAGTGATTTTTATCCTAGGAAGATTTCCTAAACTCTTTCATTGACTGAGAGAGGTCTCAGTTTGTCTGCTAGAAACTTTTCATTGTGCCGAACTCTGAGAAGAAGCAGTCAGGCCATCATATGATCCAACGGTATTCAAGCAGATATATTTAAGCACTTTGGCCCTCTCCTCTTTGCTGTTGTTGTATCTCTCTGTCTCTCTATTCATCATTTCCCCTACTCCTCCTAGTTCTGACTTCCTGTATTCTTGGTTTTACCTTAACCTTATTCTGATTTGTTTCTGACCTTGATTTCTGATGACTGAATTCATCCTATCTAGCTGGCCCCATGCATACTAGCCATGTATCCTTGCTGGCAATAACCTTCCCCTTCACTGAACCAGCCCTTCCATTCTCTTTGTATGATCCCTCCTCATCCCTTGCTCTGACAAGAGTAATTAGATTATTACTAGTTTCTGGAATGGGTATGACAATCAATTCCCCTGTGGCTCTGTTCTTTCCCCTACGACTTAACACATCATTCTTCTCTAGCTAACACACTTCTCCATGTGTTATCTCCCTAAACTCTTGAAGATCAGGACAATTGCACTCATAATTAGTCATTAGCACAATGTTTGGCACACAGTATTTCAGTACTTTCAGTCAATCCAAATGCAATGGTCTAAGTCTAAGATTGGTGTAGGGTGTCTTGAACTCAAAAGTGTTTCGTAGACATTGGCTGCTAACTTAAAATAGAATTGGAATCAGGTAGATTTAAGCTGACATCTCAGACCACATTTCCTTAGGTATTTGATCATGGGTAGGTCACTGTATCTTTCTTTAAATTCACTTCCTCAATCTGTAAAAATGAGAATGATAATACTTGAATTACTTAACTCACTTAATAATTGTAATGAAAATATTTTGCGAATTGTAAAGAATTACAGAAATGTAAAATTATTTTTGTTCCTTTTGCATGACAATTTGATTTGCTATTCGGAAACATAGATAGCATCATGATGTGAACCAGCTCCTAGCAGCCATTAGGAAATGTTTATGTTAAACTGTGTTTAAAACATTTTTGTTCAAAAGTTGATGGCATTCAACATCATTCCTCATTATTCAGATAATTCTCAAGACCAAAAGACTCTGGACACTATTGGACACCTATATCTATGTGTGTTCTTTCTCTAGTAGAATATGGCTTTCTGGAGGGTTGACCCTGTTTTTGCTTTTGTATTTCTACCTCAAGGGTTTGACACATAGTGCTTAATAAATACCTTTTTTAAAACTCATTCAAAGAGAATCTATGATGATTAAATGCTAATGATATATTCCTGAATGATATTATTATAAGAAAATATCAATTGAAATAAGATTTTATAAAATATAACTACCTAAATACCAGTTCCTAACCAACAAACTTTCTGGCCTAACTGATTTCTTCTAATCTTTTTTTAATAACAGTTTATTGACTTTTTTTGTTTTTATATCACCTGTATTTCCTAATGTATATTTCTCTCTTACTCGCATATATCCCAGAAATCCGTACCCAATAAAAAAGAGGGGAAAACAAGTTGAGAGAAACTAAACAATATATTACATAGCTAGATGACTCAATGGATAGCATTCAGCCTGGCGTCAGTAAGACATGAGTTTAAATCCAGCCTCAGACACTTACCAGCTGTGTGAGCTTGCAAATCACTTAACCCTACTGGCCTCAGTTTCCTCATCTGTAAAATGAGCTGGAGAAGGAAATGGCAAAGCACTCCAGTATCTTTGCCAAGAAAACTCAGAATGGATTTCAGTCAGACATGACTGAACAACAGAACAATTTCTCTTTGAATCCTTCCCCTTATCTCCGCCTAGAGGACCATCAGTTATACAAAATATAATTCTTTTTAAGAAAAAAACAATAAGAGAAAAAAATCAAAACTAATCAATACATTAATAAATCTGATAATAAATGCAATGGCCTACATTTGTGTGTCCTGTGCAGCGTCTTTTTATGTCCCTTCTTCTTTGGATATCCATAATCTAATCCACACTACCATTCATTGCAACATGTTTCTAATAATGATGATGATGATGATGATTTCTTGTCCAGAAAAACATGACAGTATTTAGTATTATATCTAAATCCATCAATCAATTCAATCAGTAAGCATTTTTAAGAGTTTGTCATATTATAGACACCTTTGAATTCTGGTTACTTTGTTACCATTGCCGATATATGGATCGACATTTTTAAAACTTGTACCTCATTTAAAATGAATCTGTTTTTTTTCTTTAAGATCACTTCATAATGCTTAAAGAATGTTTATTTTTTCACCACTTACTTTGTAATCTTTACATCAAAATATTTCTAAATACAACACAGTAGAATAGTTTTGAATGCAATTTTAAATATTTTTCTGCTTTGTGCATAAATGCTCTTCTTTTTCAAAAAATATCTGTGTATCAAATAGGTCTGCCTATAAATAAGCAGCTATGTCTGGGTTGACTGCTAGGGTGGCTTAATTATCATTACCATTTACTACAAAGTAGATCTCACACAAATGCTTAAGTAAGTGGATGATTGACAGATTTACTACTAAATATAACCAAAATGAATATTAATTATAATTAGATTGTGATAGTCGGAACATCGTTGGTCCTCTTTGTTGCTCTTGAAACATCGAGAAGCAAAAAGTCGAAGCCCAGAATGAAATTTTGTTTGCCAAGAGAAGAGACAGACCTGTATTGGTGACTGAAGAAGGGATGAAGATGGGGAATTTAGGTTATTTATAACTAGTGACGTGAGAAATAGTGACATCTTGCTCTAATAAGAAAAAAACAAGCTGGATAAAAAATAATCTAAGAGCTTCTATACTAAGATTATGGACATCTTGTGAAGACAGGCAAGAGAGGAAGACTATTGCCCACTTAACCCTAAATTCCATTGTATATCCCATGGTATATCTCTATGTTGCTGATATAGCCATTGAAAAGGAAGTAAAGACTCTAGAGGCATATTTTAACAATGTCAGACATCATAGTGACTCTGCAAGTAAGGTCTAGAATACTTCAGTCTGTCTAATTGATCCATAATTGCTTTTGAAGGAGTTTACTTTTTTGGAATAAATTGTGTATTTCAAAGTATATTTGGCTTGTTTGATTTGAGGTTTGGGTTACTAAATTGAAGGAGTAAAGAGGCTTATAAAATTTTCAAATGCACACAGATTCTGTAATGTTAAGGAACAGTAATGAAATGTCGAATATGGGCAGCATTTGTAGAGGTATATCTGATTGAACTGTAGTGAGTGTCAGATTGAACTGTCTTGTCTAAAATTTGTAGAAACTCAGTTATAGCGCATTTCATTTCCTACCCTGTTGGATAGGATCCTTCAATAAATTTTTTAACACTCTGCTGTTTTGTCTGTAGTTATTCAATTAATCTTGACAAATATAGGGATAGATTCTGCTTACCAGTTTCTTGATAAAGAAGCTAGTGAAAACTAGAAAAAAAGACAGCAATACAAACAACTTCCCCCCAACCCCAAAACAAAACAAAACAAAACCCTTAAAGTGGGAAGGCTTTGCAGAGGGCTAAGGGGAGTGCGAATCCTGTGATCAAGGCCATAGCTGAGGCAAAGCCTGTTTCCCTGGGACTTGTGCTTACACAAACCCTGGCAGAAGCTCTCCATGACCCTGGAACCGGATATTCCTGCAGATACTGATGTTCTTTGCAGAAAAGTTGTAGTTGGGTCTGGGAACTCAGGAACTAGCTTCAGGAGCAAGATAAGCTTCATTACTTGCTTCGGGTGCAGGGACGTGGGTAAGTCATGAGATGGTGAAGTGATGGGACGAGCTCAGCCTACACGTGGTTGTGGTTACAGGCTTTAAAAACCTTGATTCTCAGCTGAATTAATGGAGTTGCTTTACATCCTGCCTCCCGCCTCATTCATGGCTTCTGAGATGAGAGTCTTGCTGGTCAAGACCCTCTACCCAAGGAGTTCCTAGGGGAAAGCAATCCTACAAGGCTTGAAGGGTGATACAGCAAATGCCTAGTGCTGAGTGAATAATTTTGACATTCCAGTTTTGCCATAGGAACCTCCCTTGGAACAATCAAAATGATCCAATCTATTTAAAACAAATTTCAGTGATCCTAAAATAATACAAGTACTTGATCTGCATCTGCAACATGATATGTCCTATTATCTGTACTTAGGAAAGTTAATATTCCCTTTAGACATCCTGCCTGCCACTCACTTGCCCCTTGCTCCTCATGCTTAACTTTCTGACAGCTAGTTATCTAATAAAAAATCTGAGTTCTCATCTGCCAGTGAGAGAATAAAATTCCTAATGTAACACCTTAGAAAGAAAATACCTAGAAACCAAAATATTCATAGCTGTATTTCTACTTTTTGTAATATAAACATATATACATACATATGTGCATAGATGTGTCTATACACATGTGTATTATATATAATATATACCCAAATACACAATTTATATGTGTAACATACATAACTAACACAAAAAGCAAGAACTTTATATCTATGGATATTAATATTTTATTAAATACCACATTTTTGTTTAAATGTATATGCACTACACATATACATATACATAAACAGGCATATATACAAACAGGTGTATAAGTACAGTTAAGAATTGGTTAAGGAATATCTCTATACATGTTTGTAGATTATATATACATGTATATGATTCATACACATTTAAATAAATATAAATAATGTATCCCAAAAATTTCATATAGCAAATTAGGAATAGTTAAAAATGAAAATTTCTATATAAAAATCATGTAATATTATAGTTCCATTTGAAAAAAACTAATGAGAAACATGGGTAGACTTATGGAAACTGATACAAAATGAAGAAAGCATGGCCAGGGAACAATGTATACACAATTATTACAATAATATAAATGAGAACAACCCTAAAAGATATCCAAACCCTAACTAATTATAATGATTGGTTATTGGTCATAATCTCAGTCTTGGAGAACAGATGACAAAACAACAGTGTCCTGTAAGTGGACAGTTGAGGCATATCAGGTACTGATTGTTGTGTGTGCTGTCACAGGTACTCTTTGGATCAGCTGATTTTCTGTAACTACTTTATCAAGCTTCAAGAGCATGTGCAGCAGGACAAACATATCAGAAAATGACCATGCTATAGAGACCAAGGAACTATGAAATAATATCAAAAACAATGCACCCTATGTTTCTATGGGAAGAAAAATTGAAAAGGAAAAAACAAAACAAAACAATAATGAAAGAGAAAAAAGATATCCTATTTGCATACATTTAATATGGACAAGAGAAGCATATATCTGCAACCTCTTTATAAACATAGTTGGTATATATGGGCACTGAGCAGAAGGCATTTGAGGTCACATTTTCCATGGTATCAGAAGATTTAAGAGACTATAAAAACAATCCTTTTTAGCCAATATCCAGAGCGTCCTAACTAGTACATCTCTAACAGAGAAATGGAGGAGTCAAGCATTCATATAGCAGACCTTTGAGTTGTGAAATAAAAGGTTAATACAAGGCAGAAAATTGAAGTCCCCCAAAGCATGCCCTTAGGGATTTAAAAAAAATAAACATGATCTAAAGCCTGCTTTTGATACAGGGAGATCAAGCCAATATACTATTAAACCATTTTGAAAAGGCTATATCTTTCATTAAAAAGATGTTATCTGAAATAGATCTTGTGGGGATATCAAAGAATTGTATAGCATGCACAATGGGACATATTACCTTTTACATTGCAACTGACAAAGCTTTGGGAAATGAAGGGTTTTTTTTTTTTTTTAATTCTCCCAGTGTACTCACAACATAAAAACCAAAAGCAAAGTAAATGGACTCCAGTTTAAGTCCCACAGTGAAAATTTGCTTCTGTCTGTCTGTCCGTCTGTCTCTCTCTTTTTCTTTCTCTCTCTCTCTCCATCCCTCCCTCCCCCATCTCTGTCCTTTTCTTCTTTTTCTCTTACCAGTAGGTTAATAATGACTTGTCACCAGCTCAAGGGTATCACTTTTTCTCTGATACTCTTGAATGACACTAAATAAATCTCCCCTCACTTCACTCTTGAAAGGTTGTTAACATTCCTTTGGCAACTCTTCTGTGGCAAACTCCTTACTATTGTTCTGCCCCTCAAGAGCTCTTGACTGTTTAGTTTAGGTCAGAGGACACTGATTCAAGTCTTTCTCTGGGAATTCTCCAGAAAGGGCTATGCTGTATTTTCCATCAGTCAGTGACTTCTCTCTGCAGAATAAAGGTGACCAAAAGGGCAAAGGCATTAGATGCCTCCTAAGGAAATTCCAGGAATGAGTTACCTCCAAATGAAATAAAAAATACTTTTACTTTTCCTTGTCTTTTCTTCCTTCGTGGTCCAGAATGTATCACAATTTGATTTTCATTTATCTGTCTGTGCATTTTTACCTTTTCTATGAAAAGTCATGATATGGTCACATACATACATGAAGAAATTTACTTTTGTCTGAATTCTCTGAATCAGTCATGCCAAAGATCACCAATTCAAAGCTACATGAATAATCTTACATATTTTGCACAGTACCTAGCACATTGTAAGCACTTAATTCAAGTAGACCCAAGTTCAAATATAACCTCAGACACTAGTTGTATGACTGGGCAAATGGTTTGGCAACCTCTGTATGACTCAGTGTCTACATCTGTAAAATGGAACCCAATGATGTGAGGATTCAAGGAGATAATCTCTGAGAAGTACTTCATGAACCTTCGAGTACTAGATAAGTGCTATGAATTATTAATATTACCATTGTAATTATTACTCATGACATCATATACTTGTGCATGTTGAATTTATGTAGATGTCCCAGGCTTGCACCTTTTTACAAGTCCTCAGTTAATTCTGTTATTTTTTCCTTCCCTGTCTCTCAAAGTCTTTGAAACCATGTATAATTAAGGTAGGGTAGAAAACTTAGGAGCAGACACACCATACTAAGTATTGTCCGCATAGAATTGTAGTGAGCCTGCTTATGGAGGTTCATGATGATGTGGAATAGAGGGGCCTGACTTTCCACTGATATGCATGCCTAGAAATTCTTAACTCTTTCTACTCCTCTTACTGTACTACAAAGAAGAACCTTTTGCTTGGTTGCTGGGCCAGTGAACATTACTAACCTGCTCTGTCCTGAACAGTGTGCAAGTGAAGAAGGAAAATGCTTTTAGTTTTTAGGTGTCTAGTAATTTACAATAAACATGTGTATAATGCTTTAAGGTGTGCAAATTACAAATATCTCACTTTATCCTCACAACTCTGATAGATAGGTGTCATTATTTTCCTCATTAATAGATAGAGAAACTGAGGCAGATAGTAGTTAAGTAACTTGTGGTAAAAAGACCTCAGTCCTTTTTATTTTCCTGCCTGGGCCACCTCCACTTGACCTGTGAATACATGTCTCTACTTTTGCTTGTCCTTTTTTTAATGCACACATACACACACATATACATGCACACCACTTCTCTTATGTGAAAGAAAACTGAGAATAGAATGGACTAGGCTAGAGGAAAAGAAACTTAGTGACAGGGATCCATACTGTACTTGACTGGCAGCTGAACTTGGAACAGCAGGGCAGGCCTGACCTGTGAAATCTGGACCAACACTGAGTTGACCCTGCATCCAAAAGGCTGTTTTTGTAAAGCAAGGTAGTGTCCTTGTGTATTGGCAATGCCAGACTTGCCAGTGAAACCTGTAAGGTGAACATTTCACAGTAACCCCTTAAAGTTTGATCCTAATATCCTGTGGAGCTAAAGTGGCTGATATGAAATTTTAAGGGGAAAGTTGAAGGCAGAATTTTGTGCTTATACCTTTTGCTCTGTATTCTCAGCAATATATCCCTTTCTAAAAGCAAATTGTTATGAATTAATTAAATTAATAGTGGGATCCAGTTGATGAGCATTCCCTCAATTTCCTATTCTTTGTCACCACAAAAAGAATTGCATAAGTATTTTTGTACATATATATCCCTTTCTTTTTTCTTTGATCTTTTCAGGGTATATTTTTACCAGTAATATCGCTGGGTCAAAGAGTCTTCATAGTTTTGTAGCCCCTTTGAGTATATTTGATTTTTTGAAAACTGCTTGTTCATATTCATCGAACATTTATCAATTGGGTAATGACTTATTTTTTTTATAAATTGGATTCAGTTTCCTATATATTTGAGAAATGAGGTCTTTATCGGAGAAACATATAAAAAAATTTGTATTATTTCACTATCTTTGGTACCTTTTAGCAAAATGCAGTTTCTCTATCTCTTTTAATTTGAACTTTTTTGTTGTTTCTGCTTTGTCTAAGATCATGATTGCTACCTCTACTTTTTTTTTTACTTTAGCTGAAGTAGAATACATTCTGTTCTAACCATTTATTTTAATTCTGGGTGTGTCCTTCAGTTTCAAGTGTCCCTTATAAACACACTACTGTTGGATTCTGGTTTCTAATCCTTTCTTCTATGTGCTTGTGTTTTATGGATATCCCATTCATATTCCCTTCTTTACTAAGTGTGCATTGCGCCACTTCTTATTTTCTATTTATCTTTCTTTCTTTTTATCATATTCTTTCTTGAAAGTGTATTTTGCTTCTGACCGCTGCTTTCCTTAATCTACCCTCCCTTTTATTAACCTCTCCATATTGCTTATTTATTTCCCCTCTTATTTCCCTATTTGGTAAAATGGATTAGTATACCCAACCAAATGTGTATGTGTATATGTGTGTGTGTGTGTATAAATACACAGCTACGTATATTAAATACACACATACGTACATATACATGCACATATATATGTGTATGTACATATGTGTATATATCTACACACATATGTACACACACATACTTCTTCCCTCGTTGAACCAATTAATGTGAGGGAGGTTCAAGTATTGCCTGTTACCCCACCCAGGGCAGTTAGGTGGTGCAGCGGATAGAGCACCAATGCAGGAATCAGGAGGATCTGAGTTCAAATCTCACCTCAGACACTTGACACTCACTACCTGTGTGACCTTGGGATTGGAAGACAGTGTCCCAACTATAGGATTTTCCTGCTACTGCTACTGGAGCTAGTTCTAGTGGTCCGCAAGTTTGCTTGTTTGTTTTGGTGCTTCCAAAGTCATGTGATCTGGAACAAAGTATAGTCAGTGCTCTGCTGGTCTGTGTTTTTGTCTTTCATCAGAAAGGGTCTTTGTTCTTCTGCAGCCACAAGCTTCAGTGCTCCCATCTGCCTTATAACCATGACCAGGGCACTTATTCCCTTGTGATCACAAATACTCCTCTCCATCCTGCAGCTTCCACAATTATCGCCCTCTCCAAAGCCCACAACTCATGGTGTTGCCATGCTATAGCCCCACTCCAATATCATCGACCTTTCTTACTGGCTTCCTTAGATGTCTGAGGCTGGAAAAATGTCTTGCTCTGATCTTTTGTTGGTTCCAACATTCCAAAATTTGATTTGAGGAGTTATTTTAAATTTTTTTGGAGGAAAATGTTGGGAGAATTCTTCTGGATTTTTATTTATACTCTTCCATCTTGGCTCTGCTATCAGTTAATCTTTTAACTTGCTTTTAGATTTTACTAATACATTTACTGATAAACAGCAAGACAACTATCTGATCTCCAACCTTCAAAATACACTAATCATGATATTGGTTTTTAGGGCCACAAGCTGATTTTTCAAATTTGGACAGGGACCATTTGACTATTTGCAGTTTGCTTGCTTACCTGAGGTTTCCTCTTTTGAAACATGATACAAATATCATTTCAGTTTCTGATGAGTGGCTGAGTTGATTGAAGATTTTCTTTAATGGAAATACAGTGTCATATAATCCCTTGATTAGTTTATTATACAAATAATTGCTGTGTGTAATAAATATATTATTATTATATTGCTATATTATATTATATTGCTATAACATATAAATATATCATAGCAATCAAATGTCCTGAAGGTCAGTTCTTAAAGCATGTACAGATATTTCCCACAAGCTTTTGGTCTAACAGAACTATTGGAAATTCACAGATTGGAATGAGGGGAAGCCATTTTTTAGTTACATGTGAGTAAGGATTGTGAATTGGCGGAAGTCTATTAATTGTGAAACCAGAAAACCTAGTGACTTAGGTGTCTGAGCAGGGCCCAAGTATGTAATTAAAATCAGCATTTCACCCCTTTGTTGCTCTCTTTGATGGTTTTAAGGACTACTGTGAACTGCCTTTGAGAGCAGAGTTTGGGGTGAAAGGCAGCTGCCATGTATTCTCCCACTTAGCAGTGGTAGCAGCTGCTTTTCTGAGTAGGTGATCAGTCAGCAATCTTGAATTGGACAGTAATCTTATATATTTGGGAAATCAGAGATACAATCCGCAATCCCATCAGAGACAGGAGCAGAATGGTGATAATAGGGACCATAAGAGAATTCATGACTTATAGCACTGGAATGAGCTTCAGATGGATTAGGTAGTATAGGCAACAGATACTCAGAGGCAGCTTCAAAAATCCCTGCCTCCTGAAAGTTGCAAAGAAAAGAGAGGGACAGAAAGCTGGGTTACTTCTTTAGTTTTAACACTGAATTTGGGCTCAGCAACCATCTGTTCTCCTGGCTATTCAGTCAGCTAGAAGATTTCAAGTTGCAACTATTTTTAAAAACTTTAAAAAATTATAAAATTTACATTTACATAAACTTTTCAAGGAAATCTGGTACTTGGGAGAGGAAAAGCTCTCTCCCATACCTCTCCAAATACCTGTAAAAATGACTAAAGAGATTTTATAGCTGCAGAACCTACAAAATGATGGAGTGAAACAAGCCTTCAGTCCAAGACAACTTGGAAAGTTGACAGGAAGGGTCTATCACAATGGGCTGGTAGCAGAGGGCATTCCAGCATGTGCCACACCTGCATATATGGGGCAGAAGTAGGCTGCAGGGGACTGAATCACTGGAAACTGTAGTGGTTTCCAGACTTTTCGACCTACAAACACCAAAGACAGTATAGAAGGTCAGTGGGAAAACTCTGTCTGACCTGAGAGGGGGAGGGGCATGGTCTGACCCCAGTTGTCTGTTTAGACTGAGAACTATTTAAGCTGCTGCCCCCCACAATTATTGCCATCTCCAAAGTCCACAGCAGAAGCTGCTTTCAGAGCTCTCAGCCCACAAATGGTGTGAGGATCAAGCAGCTGATCAGAGGACCATTGAAGGGATCTCTTTGCTGGCACTAAGGCAGGATTCTCTAACTTTGCCCTGCTTGTATGTGGGTTGTGGTCCTGGATGGTGGTCTTGGGGAGAATCTCTGGTGAAGTAGAGTTTGTGGTGGAGGGGAGAGGGAATTGTATTCACTGTACCAAGGTAGAAAAGAGTGTTTGTGATCACTCACAGCCCAGAGCACAGGCCAGGAAAGGAGGACACACCTTTCCTTTGATCACGCCACCTTGGAAGAACTGAAAATTTACAGGCCCCCTAAAAGTATCTCTGAAAACAGCTGAACAAAATTCCTGAAGGTTGGGACAATACATTATGCCTCCCACACTGGAATCATAGTCCTACCTTGACAAAGAGTTAGAAAGTCAAGTAGTTGGCTGGGAAGATGAGCAAAACAGCATAAAAATCCTCAGACTATAGAATCTTACTTTGGTGACAAGATCAAAACATAGAACCAGAAGAAGACAACAAAGTCAAAATTTCTACATCTAAAACCTCCAAGAGAAATATGAATTGGCCCTGAACACAGGACAGAGGGCACAGAGCGAGCTGAATATGAAGGAATGATATCTAAAAAAATGAAATTAAGGGGAGAATGAGGAAAATATTGGGAGGAGAAAGGGAGAGATAGAATGGGGTAAATTATCTCTCATAGAAGAGGCAAGAAAAAGCTTTTACAATGGAGTAAAAGAGGGAGGAAGGTGAGAGGGAATGAATGAACCTTATTCTCCTTGAATTTGGCTCAGGAAGGGAATAGCATACACACTCAACTGGGTATGAAAATTTATTTTACCCTACAGGAAAGAAAGAGGAAGGGAATAAGGGAGGATGATAGAAGGGAGGACAGATTAGGGGAATAGTAGTTGGAAGCAAACACTTTTGAAAGGAACAGGATAAAGAGAGAATAGAATAAAAGGGGGGTAATAGGATGGAGGACAATATAGTTAATCTTTCACCACATGATTATTAAGGAAGTGCTTTGGAAAACTATACATGTATAACCTATACTAAATTGTCTGCCTTCTCAGTGAAGGAGGCAGGGAAGAAAGGAGACAATTTGGAACCCAAAGTTTAAAAACAAATGTTAAAAATGGTTTTTACACACACCTGGAGATAAGATATATACAGGCAAAGGGGTATAGAAATATGTCTTGCCCTAAAGTGAGGGGGAGGTAGGAGTGGGATGGGGTGATTGAGGGGAGAGCAGACTGGGGGAAGGGGTAATCAGAATTCAAGCCATCTTGGGGCACGGGGAAGGGAGAGATGGGAAGAAAATTGGGAACTCAAAAGCTTGTAGAAATGAATGTTGACTAAATAAATTAATTATTTTTTTTTAAAAAAATCACATAATGTTAAATTTCAAAGAGACCTAGCAATCACCTAGTTTAATCCTTTTAGTCCATAAAGAGAAACTGTGGGAAGTTCAGAGATTTTTAAAGAGTCACATAGTAGGCATGTGTGAGAACCAGGACCAGATATCAAGGGATTATGTCTCTTGACATACTCACAGGTTACTGTTCTTTCAGCTGTATTTACAGCAGGAATCTTCAAATACTTGATAGACTCCTCCTTGACTATAAATTCTTCCAAGGTATTTCCTGAAATATCTAGAATTGTGCTGAACATATAGGAAATACTCAACAAATACATTTTATAAAGAAAAGAAAGAAACCTGTCACTCCCAAACTGGAGAAGGCGAAACCTTTCTAAAAGAACAGAAATAGTCTTCAAAAGTAAGTAATAAATTTAATGGATGCAAGTAGTAAATGATGCGCACTTTCAACATCCCCAATATGAGTGTCTATAACTTTCTCTCAATTTATCTGACTTAGCAGATGAATTCAACTGACTAAGGCACAGAGAGGTTGAATGTTTTGTCCTGGGTCAAATAAGTTTTAAGTATCCAAGGTGGTATTGGAATATCGTTCAGACTCTATCCACTATACCCTGCTGTCTCTATAAATAATACAAATGAAAACTAATAAAAAATTGTTATAAAATAGAAAAAATAATAACTAGAATAGACTCTTACCTAGAGGAAGAGAATTAAAATACATTTTTACAGATGAGCAAATTTCACTAGAGGCAAAAAAAATAGATCAAAATATTTATTTTCTTGGAAAATAAGTGTAAAAATAAAATTCTAAATAAATTTCATAAACCATGTGTGAACATTCTTAAACATTTCATATACATGGTTCCACTTTTAGTACATTACATCTAGAGAAAATAAATTACCACAATAATTTGAATTGGCTGCCCGCACACTGGACAAGATATTTTTTTTTTTTCAGTTTTTTAGCACATGTAAAAAGTGCTGTAGGATATCCTGTCCTTCCATGGACAATGCAAACATCTTTAGGCCAGTTCTAAGAGATGTTGCAGGGCTCAGTAGTACTTGGGGGAAGAAAAGATGTCATATTTCTTTATCTTGTACTTCATCTCTCAAATTCTTTGGCATCTTCCTGACTACTGCAGATGATACTTTTAGGTGCTGATGATCACGGTTTCTTGAGATTCTCTTTTCTTACATATGAATCTTGAGTTATTCATTTTATTTTTCTTACAATCTGAAAAGCCAAAGCCGTCTTCTTCCCCTTGTGTTGGACTGCCTAGCTCATCTTTATCTAGCACTTCACCTTTCTCCCCCTGAAGGCAGTTTTCTCACAAAGCCCAACATCGGTGGCAATGAGGTGGAAGTACAAGATTCATTTATCACAGGAAGTACACTTCTAAGAGTTGGCTAAGTATATTTCAGGGTCTTCATCAAATGAGTCAGTATCATTCTCTTCCACCTGAAATGCGTGGTATAGTTCATAATGTGAGCTACATGGTACAGTGGATAGAGTGCTAGACCTGGAGTCAGGAAGACCTGAGTTCAGACATGAGCTGTGTGACTGTGAGCAAGTCACGTAACCTTGTTTGCTCAGTTCCTTATCTGCAAAATAAACTGTAGAAGGAAACAGCAAACTATTCTAGTGTCTTTGCCAAGAAAACCCCAAACGGGGATCATGAAGAGTTGAAAATGAGTAAATAACAAAATCACATCATCTTCATCTGTAAGTTCTTGTCCTTCTTCATTGTGACTCTACTCTTCTGAATCAACTTGAAACTCAGCACTGAATTGGTTTGAAACTGAATCATCCGAATTTTCACTTAATACACCAGTTTCCCTATCCAGAAGGGATTCCTGCTGAGTCACTGCTATTTCTTTTTTTCATAGCATAATTCACTGTGACACATAGGGCACAGCTATCAGCAAATGTAAGGGAAATACTCTCTGACTTGTGTCGTTTTCTATGTTTTTCATGAGACAACTCAATTTTTTTTTCCTGCTGTTTCACTATGTATTCTCCTTCTAGATGAGATTTTGTTCTAGAATTTAAATTTGGTAATGGTTCTTCTTGCAGTTCTTGCACTGACTCCCTTTTTCCTCTTCGGATTTCAAGCTGACACTTGGTTATATTCATAGATGCACTTGGACTAACAGGTTCTTGTTGATTGACTGCTATCAAGTTTTTGTGGACATGCTTCGTACCACAAAAAAGGTCTCCAAGATGGTCATCTAAATAAAAATGATTTGCTGTTGCTTTTTAGCATATAATTGTTGTGCCATATTATACTGGCCAACCTAGAATAAAACAAAAACAAAAAAAAAACTTCTTTCTTTGTACATACATCTTTCTCTGCACCAGCACTTACTCTAAATGCTAGTCCCCATGGCTCTGGCCTCACCTCTAGTTCCATATCTGAAAGTAATTCTGTCCATGCTTATGAGTGCCCTTGAAAGGTGTTTCTGGTGCTATGTCCCTCTTTGTGGATCCCCGGAGGGCTTTTGGGGTGATAGGGAGGGCTGAGAGTCTTGGAAGGATCTGCAGTCCCCAAGAAAGCCCCAATGGACCCACCTTCAATCTGCAACCATTTAAAGCTAGAATCCAGTGCATGTGTATACATGTATTTATATATACATGTCCAGATATATATATGTATATATTATGTATGTAACTATCTTTCTGTCTATCTACATAGAGTACATACAAATGGATGTGGGTGTAAATAGGGTTGAATGACTTTAAAGGGGGCAGTTGGGAACAGCAGATGTGAACGTTTGACTAACAGACAAGAGAGATCTCTACGTAGCCAGATATATAAGGCAACTTTTCCCAAGTGTGTCCCTTACATCTCTTTACTGAGGGTACTTGCAGTTCTAGAGAAATCTGGTGGGTCTGGATTCAAGAGCATATATCGATATATTGATATATGGTACATAAAAGCTCAATCATATGATCATATTATATAGGTACCCTTATATGGCTTTCATGTACATCATTCTCAGGGGAACAACTTTTATTACTGCTTCAGTTATACTCTTCCCAATTTTTGTGATTTCCTTATTCATCATTTTTTCCGACAAAGCAACAGTATTCCATTATATTCATATTTCACAATTTATTTAGCCAGACATATTTCTTTGCCTCTTTCATTTTCCTGGGGTGACATTGATTTTTATAATTGCAAAATCCCTTTCTAAGAAGGATTTGATTTGGAATAGACAGAAAAAATATTCACCGATTAGATAATATCACTTAAAATGTTTTCAAGGAAGATCTAAAGATAATTCAGTTATTGCTGGTGAATAACTAAGTTATTAAAAATATAGTAGGAACAAATCTAAGAACAGCAAAACCTATTTCTGACAAGGTTAAAGAAAGTGAACATGGCACATTTTTGAGCAGCTTTGAATGAATCTGATAAGTATAAAACTTGTCTTGCTAGAGAGGAGGTTAGCATTTATACTGAGTCATGTATATTGCCTATTTTATGGATTAAAATTCTTCCACACATCAGTTAAATCATAAATGTGCAAAAGAGGACAATTCTTTTACAGATGGAGGATGAGACTTTAAATGGTTCCTGTCTTTGAGATAATAGATAGCATACTTAAAAATCTCCTCCTAAATGAGCATATTCTTTGGCAGACAATTCAGCAAAACTCTATTTATAATTTGAAAGAAATCCTATTTCTTCACTCACATGGTGGGGGCATAAATGTTAATGAAGCAAATAAAAGTTTGATCAAAGTTGTCCTGAACTTTTAATGACCTCGGTTACTGCTAGCTAGCAAGTTGGGTGTGAAATCAGTGGAGAAAATACAGGATCGGCAGAGACATTATGGTTTCCTCATTTGATTTCAGGTTATAGAAGGTTCTTAAGTTTTGCAGTACTATATACCTTTCTACTTACAGAATATTAGTTGCCCCTGAGTGGATACTTTTAGGAAAAACAAAAAAAAACATTCTTTTTCACACATATAAAGACTGTGCCTCTGGTAAATTGTTCCAGCCTCCATTTTCTGGCCTTGCCTGTGTTTCTACTCTTGGTGACTCTTCATGATATGCTTTTGGTCCAACTTGAATTTCCATCCTGTACTACGTAGAAATGCTATCACGCTCTAGATTTTATTAGAAAATTAGGTTGTGTTTGAAGGATGCTTTCTCACCTGCCGCATCGTAAGGATTTAATACGTACTTTCTGAATGATTAATTGATTCCAACCATCTCACCATATAGTAGGGTGCTTGGGGAAACTTTTCATTCTCCATAGAAATCTGTCCCAGGACTTTTAAAAAATTTTTATTTAATTTTTTAATTTATGGAATAAAATAACCATTTCCATATGTTACATTGTATAATAAGAAGATGATTCTACATGAAACTACAAACCTATTATGTAAAACTTGCTATTCATTTTAAATATATAATAAAGTTACCATGTAATTTTTTTATCCTTTTTTCCCCTCTCCCCTTTATTTAGTATCACTCTGTGTAATCTACACCTACGCATGCACCTACACATGCATGCATACATACAGACATATACTAATACCACTATCCCAAGGGTTATTAGAGAGAAACCGTGTAGAATTTCTGTTGAATTGAGTACTGTTAGTTGACATATGATCTTATGATAGACCAGTTCAACAAAGACTTTTTGAGTGTGGACTCTGCTTGTCATGAAAAAATTAAAAGGTTGTATAACAAAAACTTCTTCAAGGAAAGGGCTATTTTCTTTCTGTCTTCACATCCCTAGCATCTAGTACTATATCCTGTATGAAGTCTTTTGTACACAGTAGGTACTTAATAAAGGTGTGTTGCTGAACTGAAATTGAATTGAATGCTATAAGGTAATGACTTCAAAGAATCCATGGGTTCACTTTTTGATCGCCTATTAGGGAACATTTTTGGCTACTTCTGATTCCCTTCATTTCCTCCCCTCCCTCCTCTCTTTTTTCCCCTCCCTTCCTTCCTTCTCTTCCTCTTACCTCTTCCTTCTCTTACCTCTTTCCTCTCTCCTTTGTTCCCTTCCTTCTTTCCTCCATTCCTTTCTTTACTTCTTTTCCAAGTCATTACATTTCACTTTAGAGTTTACAAAGTTCTTTTCATACATTGTATTACTGAGTCTCATAATAAGTCCTATGATATTACAGGTAATATCGCATTCATTTTATAGAGAAACTGAAGTTCAAAGAACTTAAGTGATTTGCTCATGGCTATACAGTTACTGAATGTCAGAAGTGAGATTTCAACCTAGGTTTCCATTATTCTATGTCCAACTAAGTGCACTATTGCATTGCCTCTTCATGGCAACTGTATCTTCAAGAAAGTGGAAATTTAAAAACTAGTAGCATTAGCATTTTTCTGGAAGAGCTTTATGTGCTTCATTCCAACTTCACACACATTCCTCTACACACATTTCAATATGTAATAAGTTTTATCATTATGAGCATTCCTTACCCCAAAACCAATCAGAATACAACACAAACATTTATTAAGCAACTACTAGATGTCTTTTTTACCTAGTTGGCAAGCTCTATGAGTTACTACAACTTTTGGAACAAAGGGAGTCCTCTATACATCTTAATATTATTTTTTTCTTGTAAAATCTTTTGAATTATTTTGTTTTAAATTCCTATCAGGCAGCTAGGTGGCACAGTGGCTATAGCACTGGGCCTGGAGTCAGGAAGACTCATCTTCCTGATTTCAAATCTGGCCTTCGTTACAAGCTGTGTGACCCTAGGCAAGTCACTTAACCCTGCTTGCCTCAGTTTCCTCATCTGCACAATGAACTGGAGAAGGAAATGACAAAGCACTCCCAACAAAACCCCAAATAGGGTCACAAAGAATCAGAGAAGACTGAAAAAATGATTCACCAACAAATTCTTATAAACAGCTTCTGAAGGTGTAAATGAAGGCAAGAATTATTCCCCAGTACTACTCTTTCTCATGCTTAAGTTTTTCCAGTGCTCCTAGAATTCTATTACCACAATAATGAGAAAAATTGATGTGTTTATACTAGAAATTTGAGAGATCTTTAAAATAGAAGAAGACAATTTCTAAAGGCCACAAAGACCCAGTTTGGTGTAGCTGCTGGGCAATTCTCATTGATTGATACTTTGCTTTCATATTTTTTTGCTTATTTGAATTACTGGGAACAAGATATGGATACAAGCTGGTCCCACAAAGGTGGATTGAAAGATACTGATAAAACCAAGTCATTAGGTATTTTTCAGAAGTCTCTGTACCTCTTTTGTAAGGAAACAGTCATGAAAAGTCATTAATCTGTACTTTGAGGTTTGATATTTTATGATACACATCTGTGACCATCTTAGGCATGTCCTCCTCAGAAGAAAATAGAATTTAGAACTGAGAAGGACCTTATGGATCACCTAAACCAACATTTTTGTTTTATACATAAGGAAACTAAAGGGCATACAGGTATAATGATTTTTCCTTGGCCACATAGTGGAGAAATGCTGAACCCCATTTAATTTTCCCCAACCACAGAGACATGATCTCAGTTCTTTGAACTCTTGTACTCTAGAACTCTTGTCAGTACCATTAACTTTGGCATTTTGTGACTATCTAAAAATGTTATGTGTTGTCTTTCTGGGAGTATTGTAAACTCTTTATGGCAGTGACTTCAACATATACATCTTTTTTTTTAAGAAGTACAATGTATTTATTTTCAGTTTTCAACATTCACTTCCACAAGATTTTGAATTCCAAATTTTCTCCCCATCTCTCCCCTCTTCCCTCCACTCTAGGACAATGTCTACTCCACCCCTTTTTCCAATATTCCCTCCCTTCTATTAACCCCCCTTTCTACCATCACTTGCCCCATTGTTTTCCTGTAGGACAAAACAGGTCTCTATTCCCCATTGCCTGTACAATTTATTTCTCAGTTGTATCCCAAAGCAATTTTTAACATTCATGTTTAAAGCTTTGAGCTCCACTTTCCCTTCCCACCCCTCAGCCTCTCCCCCACACCCCCACCCCCGCAATTGAGAAAGCAAGGGATTTGATATAGGTCATACATGTGTAGCCTTGCAAAACACTTCCTGAACAGTCATTTCAACATATACTTCTACACTAGGGTTCATTACAGGTAAAAAGTTAAACTTGTTGACTATTTTTTAATGTTCCAGTAAATGTCCTTCTGTCATCTTGGCAAGGGTTTATAGTAATTGATTAAGATTTTCAAGAATCTCATTAAAAAATCATAGCTACCGGAGTGAGTCTTTTTCTATAAAACATTCATTTCTTAAAATTTTGAGTTCCAAATTCTGTCCCTCTACCCTTTCCTCCCCTGTCCTTGAGAAGGTAAGAAATTTTTATAGACTATACAGATGCAGTCATGTAAGACATATTTCCATATCAGTCATGTTGCAAAAGGGAAAACAGATCAAACAAACCACAAAACAAAAAAAAGAAAACCAAAAAAAAAATAAAGTAAAAGAAACAAGCATGTTTCTATATGATTCAGATTCCATCTGTTCTTTCTCTGGAGGTGGACAGCATTTTTCATCCTATGTTCTTCATAATTGCCCTAGATCACTGTATTGCTGAGAATAGCTAACTCCTTCATAGCTGATCATAATACAATGTTGCTGTTTCTGTGTACGGTCTCCTGATTCTGCTCGCTTCACTTTGCATCAGTTTAAATGTCTTTCCGGGTTTGTCTGAAAGCCTCCTCCTCCTCATTTCTTATAGCACAATAGTATTCCATCACAATCATATACCACAACTTGTTTAGCCATTCCTTAATTGATGAGAATTCCCTCGATTTCTCTGCCACCACAAAGTTGCTATAAATATTTTTTGTGCAAGTAGGTCCTTTGCCAACTTCATGCAGTCTACAATCCAACCAAACTGGCTGTTCCCTGAGGATATCTTATCATTTCCCACCTTTATGCCTTTGCAGAAACAAGCACATAGTAGGTGCTTAATAAATGCTTATTAGCTTACTGGCACTTGACTATAAATTCCTACCCTTCTCATGTCTGCCTTTAGAATGTTCATTTTCCTTAAAAACTCATGTATGCGCCGACTTCTTTCTGTAGCCTTTTCTAAACGCAACTCTCTATTTTGCTATCTATCTCCTCAGATGAACTTGTACCTACTTAAATCTGCACATCCTGTATTTGCCAGCGGACTATAGGCATTTTGAGGGCAACAGCTGCTTCCTTTGCTGTTTTTGCCTTGTTCAGGACTCATAACAGGTGCTAAATAAATATTGGTTATATTGAGTTGAAGTAACTGGGCACTATCCGACCCAACCAAGTAAATCCAATCACAATCCTACAAATCAGTGGTTATTAAAATGCTTTTTGAAATAGGTATTTCTTAATAAAATGAGGGCTATCATAGGATTTTTTTTTCTTTTTTGGGTCAAGCTAGTTTTCCTCCCAAATAATCCTGTCACCTAACAGAGTCCAGAGTCGCATTTTTTAAGAAATCCTGGTTTACCACTTAATTTATTTGAAGAGCTGACAAATTATTCTCCCTATCAACCAGCACAGAAAGAACATATTCGACAGAGTAGCCACCTAATGGGATCAGAGACTCTAAACCATGTTTTCAAGTTAAACTTGAAAAAACCTCTGTCAGCTGGAATCCTTTCCCTCCTGCTCAGAATATTCTGGCTTCCAATACTAACAACACTCAGGCCTCTTGACTCTAGAGAGCTGAGGTGTCTAATTAGTGGGTCAACCCTGTGCTCCTATCTTAATGACCAAGACACAGCACAGGTCTTAAGAAAACATATGACTTCCCTTAGTGGTAATCAGAATTTCTGATTTCCAAGGGTGGAGGGGAGGGAGAATACTCCCTGAAAATACAATTCTCCAAACCTTACATTGTCTTCTTCCACATAAAACATAACACTTTCCCCTCATAGATAAATAGTTCAGATGAAAAATGTGCAAAAAAACCCAAAACCCTGTTATTTTAAGATAACATCCTCCAGGGCAGTGGAATTTCTCTTGGTACAAATTCTTTTCAATGCACTACTAGAAATGTGTTTATTTTTTTTTATCTCCACTCTCCTATAAATAGAATAAAATGAATTGAAGGAATGTTAGATTATTTACAGTTAGCTATAGTGGCAAATTTAGAGTTTCAGGGAGGCTTTCTTAGGTGTTTTCTTTAAATTCCATGCTTTTATAGCCTGCTCAAAAAAGTTCCTGAATTAATTTGTCTGATAGGCTAATTCAATTCAGTTAAATTAGTATTTATTGAATCCTGTTACATGCATTTGCTGTAAAGTATAAAAATAAAATAAGATATAATGAATCATTTTTCACTTCATCAAGTAAAAGATAATATTATAGTGGAGAGAGATCTGATATCAAAGTCAGAAAGTCTTGAATTCAATCTTATACTGAATAAGACCTACCCAAGTCACTTTACATCTCAATGTTCTAAGTAACTCTCTAAGACTGTTGACTTGTGAAGGACATGCCACCATTCATGGAGTGAATTTTTTTCTCTAAAGAAGTTTCCTATTATCAATAAAATCATACGTCCAGTCCCTCTCCTCTAATCAGGAGTATACATGAAGAATATAATTTCAGGGTATTCATGACTAGCTTCCAAAATGAAACTCAGTTTTAGAGGTAGTTGATTGATCCACGGAGCCTAACAAACTTGATTTGACTGTGAATATACTTCAAATAAGTAGGAACATCCCCATGAGGTAATTAAGTAGTATGTCCCTATGGAGTGATTGAAATCATAGGATCATAGATCTAGACCTAGGCATGACCTCAAATACAATGACTTATTTTACAGAAAAGGAAACTGAGACCCAAGAAAATTAAGTGACACAAGTAGTATGCTTTAGAGTTGAGATTTCGACCCAGTGTATTTCTTCTCCACAACCCCCCCAATTAACAGTATTTTACTTTTTTTTCCAATTACATGTAAATATAGTATTCAATATTTACTTTCTAAGATTTTGATTTTCATATTTTTCTCCCTTCTTCCCTCCCCTCTTACCTCCCAAAGACAGCAAGCAATTTGATATAGGCTATACATATACAATCTTATTAAATATATTTCCATATTAGTCATGTTGTGAAAGAAGAATCAGAACAAAAGGAGAAAAAACACAAGAAATAAAAAAAAGAGTAAAAATGGTATGTTTCAATTCTCATTCAGATTCAATAGTCCTTTCTCTGCATGTGCATAGGATTTTCCATCATGAGACTTTTGGAATTGTCTTAGGTCCTTTTATTTCTGGGAAGAGCTGAGTCTATCATAGTTGATAACCACATAGAGTTTTTGTTACTGTGTACAATGTTCCGATGCTGCTCATTTCACTCAGTATCGGTTCATGTAAATCTTTCCAGGTTTTTCTGAAATCTACCTGTTCATCATTTCTTGTGGCACAATGATATTCTATCACATGTATATGCCACAGTTTGTTCAGCCATTCCCCAATCGATGAATATCCCCTCAATTGTGAATTCTTGGCCACCACAAAAAGAGTAACTAAAATGGTTTTGTACATATGGGTCCTCTTCCCTTTTTTATGATCTCTTTGGGATACAGACCTAGAAGTCAAATGACTTGCTGGATCAAGGGTTATACGCAATTTTTTGCCTTTGGGGCATAATCCTACAGAATGATTGAATTCCACCAACAATACATTGATGTTCCAATTTTCCTACATTTTTTCCAACATTCATCATTTTCCATTTCTGTCATATTAGCCAATTTGATAAGTATGATGTGGTAGCTCAGAATTGTTTTGATTAGCATTTCTCTAATTAATAGTGATTTAGAGCATTTTTATATGACGATAAGTAGCTTTAATTTCTTCACCTGAAAACTGCCTGTTCATATCCTTTGTCTATTTATCATTTGGGGAATGACTTGCATTCTCTATGTATTTTAGAAATGAGACCTCTTTCAGAAACACAGGCTGTAAAAAAATAAATGTTCCCCCCCCCTTTCTGCTTTCCTTCTAATCTTGGTTACATTGGCTTTATGCAAAAACCTTTTTAATTTAATGTAATCAAAATTATCCATTTTACATTTCATAATATTCTCTATCGCTTGTTTGGAAATAAATTCTTCACTTCTTCATAGATCTGATACGTAGACTATTCCTTTGCTCTCCTAATCTGCTTATGATATCACCTTTTATGTCTAAATCATTCCCCATTTTGACCTTATCTTGGTATATGGTATGAGAAGTTGGTCCATTCCTACTTTCTACCATGCTATTTTCCAGTTTTCTGAGCAATTTTTGTCAGATGGTATCCCAGAAACTGCAGTCTTTGGGTTTATCGAAAAGTGGATTAGTGTAGTCAATAATTACTGTGTCTTGTGTGCCTGGCCTATTCCACTGATCCATCATTGTTTCTTAGCAAGTACCAAATGGTTTTGATGATTTCCCCTTTATAATATAATTTTACATCTGGCACAACTAGACCACCTTCCTTTGCAAGTTTTTTTTTAATTAATTACCTTGATGATATCTTGACCTTTTGTTCTTTCAGATGAATTTCATTATTTTTTTAGCTCTGTAATTTTTTTTGTAGTTTGATTGGCATGGCACTGAATAAGGAAATTAATTTTGGTAGGATTGTAATTTTTTTATATTAGCTTGACCTACCAATGAGCAATTAATATTTTTCCATTTGTTTAGACCTAACTATTTTTGTGAAAAAGTGTTTCATAATTGTCTTCATATGGTAATTGGTATGTTTTTCTAAAAACTAGTGCTTTTTTACACAGGCTCTAGAGTCAGTACTGTACTATGCTATGACTTTTTTAGAATCTCACTATGAAAGATATTGATATATCCATTGACACTTCAACAGATTAGACAACTAGTATCATGTTGATGGGGTATGCTATACTTGTTGATTTGTCATAAATGTTGACTCATTCATATTTCACCAAACATACATGATTTAAGTTTTGGTATTAGGGGCATTTTATTTGCCTCAGGCTAATCAATGTACTAGGGCAATTAGACAGAACATAGATTTTTGAATTCAGTGACAATATCAGAGACATGAGAATCAACTTTGGTATGGCAACTTATAATCAGCAGATTCTTTAAGAACAAACTGCTCCTCACTCCGTCTCAAAGATGGTGGCCATGATGAAGCTATGGTAGAGAGATATAAGCAGTTGTATGTATTTTCAGGCATGAGTTCCAAGGGAAGGCAAGAGACAACAGTGGGGTACTGGGAGAGGGTGGAAAAAGTCTTTTCTGAAAAAATAGAGAGTCCCATTACCTAGCCTCCTGGGGTAAGTGAGTTCAAGGATTGTACCTGACTTTTGGAGAGAATAAGATTAAGATTTTAGCCCTGGAGCTCCAAGGATAATGAATTATTTGTTACTTATTTTGTTTTGGTTTTCCTCCACCGAGGCAGATTACCAAGTTTTGGTCTAACAGATTTGATTCGGACGCTGAAAAGTTTGACAACTTGTCCAGGATCAGAGTTGAGAAAATAAATCATAGAAAAAACTGGGAACTTGTCCTTTGCTGCTAATGTGAATTATTTGAGTAGTAACAGTCATACAGGAAATGGGATTGTCTCTTTAAAAATCACAAGCTTATTTCCATTCTGAGTGGGCTGAAGTCCTTATAGGCAGTAGTTTTAGCTTAAAAGTCTATATCAGTCCCTGAAGTGGAAATAGAGTTAGTGGAGCTAAATATCTTGATTGTGATTTATCTGTGAGTTAGTGTGTGTGTGTGTGTGTGTGTGTGTGTGTGTGTGTGTGTGTGTGTGTGTGTGTGTGGGCATTGTTTGTAGATTACTCTGTATCTTTCTCATCTGCCTTTCTGGATTTCAATACATGCCTCCACTTCAGGGTCAATGGTTGGGGCCCTCTCATCTTGGAACATTCATCTCTCATACCAGTTCCTTTCTCCTCACAGTAAGTTCTTCCCAAGGGGCTCTGTTTTGGATAAGAGTCTATAATAGTCAAGCTTCATCTTCCAGATATTTGTGATTTCATGACTTCAACAACATTCTCCCAATGAGTACTTTCATCTTCCACTGCCCCCTCTCCTGCCTTTTCTCTTTTTTTGTATATTTTCTTCTCCCATTAGAATATAAGTTCCTTGAGGGCAGGGATTGCCTTTGTTGGTGCTTTTATTTATAGACCTAGTGCTTACCAGACTGCCTGGCACATATTAAGCACTTAATACTGTCTATTACTTACCTACCCCTCTACATTTTTATGTTTCATGTTTTACAAGGTGAAATTAAGACTATATTGAATCTAGTGTTGTGTCTTATGTACAAGTGAGCTGAAGATATTTCATCCCAAGCAAATTGTAGTGACCTTTTTATGTTTTCTGAAGCAGCTCTAAGTAGAGCAAGTGAGCCAGGGTTATGATTTGGAGGAGAGAGGGAAGGGAGTGAACTTTTACCTAGTGGTTGATATGTGTCAGGTGCTATGCCAAATTCCCTTTACAAATATTGTCTCACTTGGTTTGGGGGACAGGACCCCAAGATTAATGCTAGGACATTCAAAGTCATAGTGTTAGCAAAATGGAGAGATCAGTAGCATACACTAATTTTTTAATTGTGCAGATGATTCAGTCAGCAGAAGCTTTTCAACAACATGCTTAGGGATAGAGATTATAACAGTTAACATTTACTTTGAATTTTAAGGTTTTGAAATTTTTTACATATGTTATTTATATTAACCAAAATCTAAGAAAACCTTCTCACAAATTCAATTTTTACCTCCCTTCCCAATGAGAAATTTCCATGGGATCATCTCCATGTGACCAGGTTAATTTTTCTTTGTACTGTCCCTGAACAATGATAACTAATCTCTGCTTCCTCTTTTCCCTCCCCACTAGTGGTATTACATGGCCAAGAAATTATGATTCTTTCCATATAAATACATATACACATGCATACACATATGTTCATGCATGTATATGTATCTATATGTTTGTATATGTGTGTATGTATGTATATGTTTGTGTGTATGGAGCCAACAGCATGGTCAGTGTAGCAGTAATATTCTCAGGCAGTGCTTCTTAAGTTCTTGGATAAAAGGTGGTATGTAATTATGTATTGTTTAATATTAGCTCACAAATATATATATATATATATATATATATATATATATATATATATATATATATATATATATATATATACTGGTTCTCATAGAGAATACTGCATTTCCGAGTTCTTGAAATGAAAGATTCTAGCACCTGGTTTCAATGTGACAAGGCACATCCCAGCTCCTAAGCATTCATCTTTATAGTTAATGATCAGGGATGCTATAATTCGGTTGCTTTATTTTCTTCTTTTTGGGTGTCCCGTTAAGTTTATATTGCCTTAAATGCATATAAGAGTGAACTTTCATTGTGATGTGTTAGAATTTAAGAGCATTAAAATTTGGAAGCATTGTGATGAAAATTTATCCACGCTGCCAGTTGACCGTGTTACATACGGCTATTGGTCTCCTAGGGGTTTCAAATGATTCCTCTCTTTTGCATGAAAAGGTAATAAATTTGTCAGGGTAGAGTGCAGCCCTAAACTTTAATGCATTCCTACTTTAAGGGATTTGAATCTATATTTACTGCGACTGACTTAGAACTTCAACTATTTCCATCGACAGTAATAAAGCTTAGTTGTTATTTAAATGTTTAAGCAATTTTATGGTTGATTGAAATGTTTAGGATAGTTTGGAGACTTAAATGAGAATCAACCAGCTGTATTTCTCCTTCACAGAAACTCCGAGTTGTCAGGCATATGAATATCTGGCCCTTTGAAGCTTCAAGAACCCTTGAAATGTAGTGTCTGAATAGACAGCTACAGGAAAAGTCATAAAGGTAGCCCATTTTGCAACCTATAAATATTACATTCCCTTCAGGAGGAGAGCATATATACTGGTTTAATTGTTAGCATATTCATTCACTATTTTAAGCTGTATTTCTTTTATCTTTGTATAAAGAATGTGGATTCTAATCAACAATTTAGAGACTGAAGACCCTTCGAGAACCTTTGGTTTAAGCCCCCAATTTTACAGATGAGACAACTGAGACCCTGGGAGGTTAAGTGATATGTCCAAAATCATATTGGTAACAAAGAATAAGGAATATAATTCACGCTTAAGTCCTTTTATGGCTAAATCATAATGTGTGGAAATACTCTTCAGGGAATGGTGTAAATAATCGTTAATACCTTTCCAAATTTATTTCAGGCGAACATACATGTGTGGTTTTCATTTTTTGCTCCAAGGGTTGGTAAGAATGAAATACACACACACACACACACACACACACACACACACACACACCCTTAAATTTTCCTATCCTAGGACAAAATTTTTGCTTTTTGGTAAATCCCCATTATAGTTGGAATCTCCAGTCCCCCAAGCTTAGTTCCAGCACTGAAGGTTGGAATAAACAATCTGGTACTTCAATGGATCTTGGTTAGGGTATTTCTTTCACTGGCATAGGTCACAACTTAGTCATGACTTTATATCTCATGTAGTTCTTTTCCATGTGCCTCCATAAATGATCTACAAATTATCTATTCAAAATAATAAGAAATTTACTTTGACTAAATATTTTCTGGATTCCATTGTAGCATTCTGGCTGCCCATCTGCCATCTCTCTCTCTCTCTCTCTCTCTGTTATCACATGACTAACTCACTTGCTTTTCTGGCCATACAAGTCATGAATGATGTCTTTTGAGTTAATGCTTATGCACTAGTCATCTTTGGTAATATTCTTCAACCTTGTACACATGCATTATTCCACGTCACATTGGCTCATCTGTAGTTTTTATGCTTCTGAGATTGTGATGTTACCTTATTTTCCACAATCTAACATCTTTGGAAGGATATTGGTGTTTGGAAAAAATAAACTTTGATATCAAAAACAGCTTGGTGTCATTCAAAATGCTGTATAACTTCTCAAATATAAGCCAGCCTGCTTTTCTCTTCCTATTCAATTATAGTCCCAGTTTTTCATACATAAAACATTATGCACATAACCAGGAAAGTGCCTTCTTAAGACATATGTTTTAATTTACTAACTCTGTGACTGACCAATCCAATTGGATGTTGTAACTTGGATAACATACATTCTTCTTCCCCGTTTCTCCCCATCTGTTGATTGATAAACTGGAATTATTGAAATATATATTGCATCAAGATCCTTTTTTTGCACCTGGATTCCATGAAATTAGCATAATGTATTTCTAAAAGAGGAGCATCTAAAAAACTGAATTAAGTGCAAGAAATTCCACTTCATTTGGACTTTGTCCTAGACATTTTTCATACCAGGTAACATATTTGATGGACCCTGGCATACACAGGAGGGCCTGCTCTACAGGTTCTTAGATCTACATTTCTAAAAGGAGGGCAACTTTTGAGGGATCAACAATCATTTTAACCAAGCACATATATAATTCACTTAGTTCAGGGGAAAAAGTCAGCACCATGAACTTCAGAGAAAATACAAGGAGAGAAACAAAGATCAACAGACAGGGCTTCCATATCTGACCGCAGCAACACAAACATCACAGATTAACAGACAGATCCAGCTGTCTGACCATACATATATAGTTACCAGAGAGAGAAGCACCAGCATCTGGATTTTATCTAGCACACAAAGCTTCTTCCAAAAATAAAGCTCCAAAGTAAAACCTCACCTCAGAGTATATATACAGGGCATCACCCAGTGCCTTCTTAGAAATTAACAAAAGATGTAGAATTTCCAACAACAACAAAAATCTTCCCTAATCAAACTCCCCTTAGTAGGCTGGCCCATTAATGGGTGGGGAATATCTTTAACTCTCATTATCGTTACAGCATATCCTAAGTTGCATCATGATTGATAATGATAATAAAGGCATTTTTGATTAAACATAGTTCTCTTTATAACTATGTGAAAATGCTGTGCAATCTTAAAAATATGTACATGATATAACTTGTTGAAGAAAATTCTTTAAAGGATTTTGCTCTATTGCATCAAATCATCAAATGCTTTTCTGTTATCAAGACAAAATATAGTGGAATCTTCTATCTTCTAGTGCATTCAAATGGACTATGAGATGTGGTCTTCTGGTGAAAATGATCTTCAACAATGTTTGCTTCCTTCTAATATTTCCTTAAACATAATATTAATGCATGCTATGACTTTCCCTTAATTTGTAGAGATAAGAATGTAGGAATATATGTGTGTATACATGTATGGATGCATATACATATATACATACATATGTATATATGAGAAGTATAATAATGATAATACCTAACATTTACGAATTATGTAGTATGTGCCAGGCACTGTGCTAAGTACTTTACAATCATTTCATTTGATCATTACAATAGTCATGAGAGGTAGGTGCTATTATCATCCCCATTTCACAGATGGAGAAATAGAGGCAAATCCATGTTAAGTGATTTGCCAAGGGTTACACAGTGCAGTTTGGATCATGTCATTTGTCTATTAAATAATGGAGCCCTTACTAACTCCCTATCACTTCTAGAATAATATACAAAATGCTCTGTTTGGCACTCAAAGCCCTTTATACACTAGCCCCCTCCTGTCTTTCCAGTCTTCTTGCATCTCTTGCTCCTTGATATGTAAGTGATTCTGGCCTCTTGCCTATTCCATTAGCAAGACAGTCCATCTCTTGGCTCTTGAATTTCTCTTTGGCTTTCCCTAGTCCATTAATGCCTTCCCTCTTTAATACTCTCTACTAAGCCCCTGGCTTCTTTTATTCAAAATTTAAAATCTTTTATAGGAAGTCTCCCAAGTAGTCTAAATTCTAGGACATTTCTTCTATTAGTTATTTTCTATTTTTCTTGTATAGAACTTGCTTTTTCTGTATTTCCTGGCATGTGATATGGTCTCTCTCATTAGATTTTAAGATTCTCCAAGGCAGGAACTTTGTGTGCTTTTTATTTCAATTCCCAGTACTTAGAACAGCTCCTAGCACACAATAGGTGCTTAATAAATGTTTACTGATTGATGGATCTCAGAGGGAAGGCCCTAAAGATTAAAAAGGAGTGGCTAAAGCTTATTGCTGAGACTTGAAGGAAAATAATAAAGTTATGAGGCAGAGAAGAGGGGGTGCATTCCAGGCATAAGAAACAGGGAGTGAAAATGACCAGATTTAAGAGTTGTAATGGCATGTTGGAGGATGATCATGGAGGTTAGTGTCACTGGATTGCAGAGTACATTGAGGGGAATATCATACAGGAAAGGTGGGAAGAGTCTACATTAAGAAAAGCTTTAAAGGCCAAACAGGATTTTACATTTGATATTGAAAGTAATAGCAAACTGCTGGAGTCTCCTAGGACACATGGAGGCATGATATGTTCAAAGGTACACTTTTGGAAAATTACTTTGTTATTTAAGTGGAAGATGGAATGAATTGTGGAGAAACTTGAAGCAGGGAAACCAACCAGCAATCTATAGCAGTAGTCCAGAGATGAGATGATAAAGGGCTGCACCAGAGTAGCGTCAGAGGAAGAAACAGGGGAAAGAAAAGAGATATAGAAGGTAGAAACAATGGCATTTTACAAATGATGCTAAGTGGAGGGTGATAGAATCAAGAATTACAACTATGTTGTGACCCTGTGTGACTGGGAGGGTGGAGATCCCATCAAGAGTAATGAGGATGTTAGGAAAAAAATGGTTTGGAGGGAAAAGATAATGAAGTCAGCTTTGGACATGTTGAATCTGAGTTGTCTATGAAACATCCAATTTGAACTATCTAGTACATACTTGGAGATGGACATTGGAAGTAAGAAGATTAGGGCTAGACAAGTAGATATGAGAACATTTGCAGAGAAATGATAACTGAATAAATGTGAACAGATGTTCATACACTATTTTTTGTGTATTGATTTGGTTTGGTTTGTTTTCTTTTTCTTTTTTGGAGAGAACATGGAGAATTAGGAGAGTTTCCTGTTTGGTCATAGGCATCCCAAATAATTGTTCTCCAATAAAGCCAAGACACAAAGAAATAGTATTAAATGACAACAGCAATTGTATTGTAAGGTTAACACAAATACTTTGAAATTCCTATGGAGACAAGAAAGTATTCTGCTATCTAAGGGTCCAATGTTAATCCCCTCATTTTGTAATCACAAGGTTATCATCCAACCCTGTTGCTGCATTTGACATAAAACCAAATCAGGATTTCTTGGATAGTCTGGAGGATAACTTCACAGATGAGGAAGAAAGAAAAATTTATTTGACAGGCGCTTGCAATGCAAGCTATCATAAAAGTTTTATTAAATTTAAGCCTGGTAATAACTTGCTGCCATTGAAACAATGAACCAGTTGTACTGAGAAAAGAGCTATCAAAATGGAATGAGAAAACTGCATTTAGGGGCATGATGGGAAGACACTCAGATGGCAAAGCAAAAAAGTAAAATGAATTCTTTAAGTTTGCATTCTAGAGATTTTCCACGTGGCTAGGCACCAACTATGACAATAATTAAAATAGCACCATTTTGAGGGAAAAAATGTAACAGCTTTAGCTCTTTCTAAAACAATAAATCTCAAAGTTCATGTTGTGTTACTTTCAAACATCATCTTAGAGAATTATGTAAGGTATAAGCAGACATTTTGCTTTGATAAAAAGCTTAGTGATTTGATTGACTTGTTTTGAGGATCTTCATGGTATAGTGGAATCATATGAGCACCTGAGGTCTAGTGTCAGGAGAGACCATGATTTGAATCTTGACTCTGACCATATCTGATGATGGGCAAATTATTTAGTGTCTCTGGGCCCCTGTTTCTTATCTTTAAGATGGAAATAGCGATACCTGCATTACCTACCTCAGTATATATTAGAAGATAATAGATGTAAAGTGCTTTTTAAACCTTAAATGTCAAGCACATTATTATCCCCTCAGTGCTTTGGAATACATCTTGGGAAATGATGTCTACCATACTTTAAATTAAGGAGCACTGGTACATGATGGAAAGAGTCCTATCTTCATGGCCTATTTAAAATTGGAGAAAATGAAATGGTACAGTTCAACTATACCTACAAGATGGAACACTTAGGAAGTGGGTTCATGAGTTAGGTGTATTTGTGTCCAGTTTGGTGACAAGTAGATAGACCTGGATTTAGGAAGATTAGAGTTCCAGTTTAGCCTCAAATGTTTACTATTTATATGCCTGGAGCAAATCATTTAACCTCTGATTCTTTCAGTTTTCTCATCTATAAATTGGGCATTATATTAGTACTTCCCATCTAGTTCTTTTCTGTTTTCTTGGTTTTTTAAATTTATTTTATTTTTAATTTGTGGAATAAAAAATCATTTCTATAATATAGTATAATCATCATAATTATAGTTTTGTAAGAATAAGATTAAATAATATTTGTAAAGGACTTTGAAAACTATAAAGCCTTATACAAATGATAGCTATTATTGTGGTGGGTGTATATACACATAAATGGAATATGTTTTCTATGGAGGCTATATTTTCCTGGTCATATACAGCATGCCTAGAGGAGGACAACTAAGGCAGTGAAAGCATGCCATATAAAAACTGGGTAAAGTAGTAGGGGCTGATTAGTCTGGAGAATAGAAGGTATAGAGAGGGATATTTCATGTGGCTAAAATCACAAATCCGCAGTATATAGCATTTGACAGCAGGGTAAAGTTTACATTGGAATCCTCTAACGTGGGGTGGTACTAGAAGGAAGACAGGAGATGACTTCTTTCAGAAGGAGAAAAATGATTGGTTTCACGGGCAATGAGAATTTCCAATTGCACTCAATGCACAGAACAAGACCTATATCATTGACCTTAATCAGTCTGGTTAAAAGAAATTCAACTGCTTCTTTCATTGTAGCTTCTCCTCCTCCCCCTCTTCTTGTTTTTCCACTTTAAAAATCAGCATTGGTAAATACTAGTAGAAATTGCGATATAAAAGTCATCGTCCTAGGCAGCTTATAAAGCCATTCTGATGAATTAAATCAGAGGCACCATCTCCTCACATTGTGTTTGTACGTATTCTTGAAAATCAGACAACATTGTCTGGCTTCAATTGATTTTTCCAATGTTTTTAAAACATTTATCCCCCTCACAATATTTTATATGCCAGTCAAACTGAACCACTTCTAATCTCTTACAGAAGGCATGTTATCTCTAATCTCTTTGACTTTCCATAATATATCTCTCATCGTTAGAATATTTTCCCATCCTATACCTCCTCTAGATCCACATCTCCATTTATGACTCAGGTCAAGGGCCACTTAGAACAGAATGTCTTTTCTTATCATCCTTGTCCTCCCTTCTATGGTTGTGGGCAAATACTGATTCTTCATTCTTAGTGGAACTTACTTTATATTTACTTGGCATATAGTATTTAATATGTGTACTGTTGATTCCTCCAAATAGAATATAAGCTCCTAGAGGTCAAGGTCTGTTTTCTTATCCTTTGTGTCTTTAGCACTTAGAATACTGCCTGACAAATTTTAACTGCTTTAATAAATTCTCAATCAATTGAATTGGACTGTATTTTGAAGGTACTTTTTCTCAACACTTGGTTTTAATGCATCAGCTATTAAATGAAAGGATGCAATTACAAATATTACATAAGGAGAATGACATTGGAATTCATTGGAAACAAATCAATATTTTAAAAATTATTTATTTTTGGCATTCATATTTTTTTTTTATTTTGAGTTCCAAATTATCTTCCTTCTTCTGGTCCCTCCCCCACCCATCAAGAAAGTAAACAATTTGATAAGAATTAAGCAAGTGAAATCATGCAAAACACATTTCCATATTAGCCATGTTGCAAAAAAACAAAAAAAAGTGAAAAATATCATTTAATTTGCATTCAGAATTCATCAGTTCTTTCCCTGTGAATGACTAACATCATGAGTCTTTTGGAATTGTCTTGGTTCATTAGATTGATCAAAGTACTTAAATTTCCCATAGTGAATCATCATTGAAATATTGTAATTATTCTGTACAATGATTTCTTGCTTCTGCTTAGTTCACTGTGCTTCAGTTCATATAGGTCTTCTTGTGTGTTTTCCCCCCAGAAACTATTCCCTGTCATTTCTTATAAAACAATAATATTCCATCACAATCATATGACACAACTTGTGTAGCCATTCCTCAATTGATGGGCATCTTTTCAATTTCTAATTCTTTGCCCCCACAAAAGAGTTGCTATCAGTAGTTTTGTATATATGCATCTTTCCTCCCCCCCCCATTTCCTTGATCTGCTGGGATACAGTCCTAGTAATAATATGAGTGTATCAAAAGGTAGGTACTCTTTTTAATAGTCTTTTGGGCAATTTGTTTTCCAGACTGATTGGACTGTTTTACAACTCCACCAACAGTGTATTAGTATCCCTCTTTTCCCATATCCTCTCCAGCATTTGTCATTTTCTTTTTGTGTTATGTTAGCCAAACAGATAGATGTGAGGTGGTAGTTCAGAGTTATTTAATTTACATTAATCAATAGCAATTCAGGGCATTTTATATGACTATAGATGGCCTTGATTTCTTCTTTTGAAACCCATGTTTTTTCACTATCAATTGAAGAATGGCTCTTATTTTTCTAAATGTGGCTCAGTTTCCTGTATATTCGAAAGATGAAGCTGTTATAAGAGAAACATAAATCTTTTTCTAGTTACCTGCTTTCCTTCTAATTTTAACTACTTTGATTTTGATTGTGCAAAACCATTTTAATTTCATTTAATCAGAATTATCCATGTTAATTCCCATGGAGATACTCCAAGCTTCACAAAATAGATGACATATATTAAGCAGCTTCTGATTTATGATTACATGTAGACAGTTCTTTTCCAGAACAAAATTTTATGAACACCTAAAATTTAATTTTTTAAGATTTAAAATTTAAATTGATAAAAGAAAAGCATTTAATAACTATACCACTCCATTTTGCATTATTGTTCTATAAACACTATAGTCAGTTTCATTCACAAGATGTTTTCCTACCTCTTTTAAGTATTCCAGTATCAAACCTCATAACCAACTCAATGATTTTTTCAACAACTGATTTTTTCAACAGACCTTTACAGAAGTGTACTTGTTCATTATCTCTACTATGAGGGAGAAGTAGATCATGTGTGATGTCTGTGACTCTTACTACTCCTTTTTCAACACTTAATAATGGTGTCACTATCCTATGGGGTTTAAAGTATCAAGACAGGATATTGTCCCTGTAAACAGTTTGATATGTGCACATCATTGACACTCAGTTGGTTGATTTTGAGTACAATACCCAGAATATATTTGGAGTGGAGCATAAAATCGGTGGAGTGTGTAACTGTTCTGTAAGGCTACAATGAACCTTTTGAAACATAAGTTGATGGAAGTCGGATTCACTAAAGATTTATATGTTTATAGGACCCTTAAGGGAAGGAAACAGTTGTAGTGGACCACAAAAAACAGAGATTAACATTGCACATTCCAGAATGTCAGGCTGCAAATCTGGCCCTAATATTAGACATATTCCAATGATTTCTAGCAAAATGAGTACTCTGCTTTTATTGCAGGGAGCTTATAGTGATAATACTTCTTGGACCTTGAGAAGCAGGGCCCATCATCTCTCCTCAAATGTGTACCCTCTCAGCTTTATGCTTGAAGAAAAGTAGACAATGGGTTAAATTCTTCAAGACATACCAAATTGACAAGGGGAAGAAATATGGATTTCTTTGAGTAAATACATCTCTAGGCCTTATCATTGGTAAAACTGTAAAGGAAGGAAAAAAAAGAAGATAGCATCATTTAGAACAGGGGTTCTTGACCTGGGATCCATGGTCCTCAAGAGCATCCATTTTGGGGACTCCATGAACTTGGGTGGGAAAAAAACTTTATTTTCACTAAACTTTTACTAAAATTTAGCATTTCCTTCCACCATTTAAAAATAGGATTCTGAGAAAAGGTTCACAGGCCTCACCAGACTGACAAGTGTCCATGATACAACAAAGGTTGAGAACCTTTGCTTAGAGCCAAGGGATTTAATGGATGAAGTTCTCAGTTGAAGCAAAAAAAAAAAAAAAGAATTGACTTGGAATCCTGTGTGACCCCTTGAAAATTGATTAAATTCTCTGAACCATAGTTTCTTGTTCTTCAAATTGAGATAATAATATCACCAATGTAAAGTTTTGTTGAAATGATCATATGAAATAATGTAAACAAAGTGGTTTGAAAATCACTCTAAAGCATTATTTAAATGTTAGCTGTTATTTTTAGGGGAGAGAACCTTGGATTGGGGGGGGTGTCAGAAAACTTAGCTCTAAGTCCTTACTCTGTCACTTGATAGCTGTATGACTTGGCCAATTACCTTCCCTGTTTCTTTACCTTTAAAAAGAAGAGAATAATTGAATTAATTTAAAATGGTTGCTCTCAGTATTAAATGAGATAATATACAGGAGTATATTTGTAACTGTAAAGAGCTATATTCATTTGAAAGAATGAATGAATGAATGAATGAAAAATAATTTATAAAGTACCTTTGTGCTAGGTGCTGGGGATATCAATATAAAAGTGAAGTTCCTGCTTCTGAGCTAATAGGAAGAGAGCACATTTACAAAGGAGTAATGTCTGGGCTTGATATTTTGATTTGGAAATGAATAAGGATAGTGAATGGAGACATGAATGATAGTAGATTGATACACCCTTTCCAGTAATTGTGCCAGTGTTGGTTTGATTATGGTTCCAGAATTGGAGAGCAGAGAAATCTACCTACAGGACTACCCTGCATCTGGTGAGATGCATTTGTCTGATCAATTCCTAGTCCTTGTGTTTAGTCCTAAAGCACACTCCTTTCCTTCTTCCCATCCCTCAAATCTATCATTAGCTTTCTAGACTCTCTAGTTAAGAAAGAACTTTCTTAGGTATAGATCTTAGTATGAAAAGTCTAGGAAAATAAATAAGAGTTGAAGATATTACAATCAGCATAATGCACACATGCATAGGTTTACTGAAATTAGGGGCTTGGGATGAAATGCAAATAGGATGCTAACAATGATGATAATGATCTTTTGTTTGGGTTTGGTAGGAAAAATGACTGTAGGGCCAATAGTTTCTTATCAACTGTGCCTTAATTTGTATTTCTTAGAAAGTAAAAATGTAAACTAAAGATTGTGACTATATTCATAAGTCACCAATTTTTAAGTTATTACATGTAATTATATTAAATAATATATGTAAGTTAATATATAAATATATATGTATATGTATAATATAAAGTGTCATAGCTACTACGCCTTCTTCCTTAAATGATAGGTTTTTGGAATGTAAATAAGGAGAAAAATTATCCATAAATTGGTTTATGGTGTTTCTGAGCTCTTCCATGAAAAGATCCCTCATTTAGCTTCATGCAACGATGGCTGGATGTCAGACTTGCCTTCAGTTCACTTCTGCTAGGTTCAGAGCACTTTGTTATGTCCTAGAGATACATGCAGCATGTTACAAGAAAAGCACAGAAATCTCATCTCTCAAGGAGCTTATATTTTACTAGAGGATACATGTACAAAAGTAAATAAATATAAAATAATTCCCAAAGAGAGAGAATGATATTAACTGGGAGTTGGGGATTTGGAAATATCTTTATTAGGAACAAAGAGAGACTTGAAGATGAAATTTGAGAAGAGGGAGTAGATTCTACATGGAGACCACCTGTTCAAAGACTTGGAGGCAGGGAAGGAAAAAAGGGGCTAATGGAGAAGAAACTTAACTATAAAAGTAGAAAGAGAAGTGGGAGTCATATTGTGAAGGATTTTAAAAGTCAGTCTGAGAAATTTCTGTTTTGTACCAGAGGCAAAGAAGATCCATCGAAGATTGCTGAGTAGGGGATGAAATAGTCAAATCAATTTGCAGGAATTGTAGAAAAAAACAACAGATTTATGGTAAAGGAACTAATTAGAAAGCTTTTTCATAATCCAGACAGGAGGTAGAAGCAAGATGGCATAGCAAGGAGAAAGAAAGCCAAACTCTACCAACACAACTCCTCCACAAAGATCTAGAAAATTAACCAGAATCCTAATAAGAAATTAAAAAGAAATTACAGTGTCTCATTTTTAGTCCAAATCAGCATAGGGAGACAGACAAGGAAGTTTGTAGATGCTGGCAATGACGGCTGATCAGCCATAGTCTCACAGAATATTTTGGTGCACAGGAGCTGCAAGCTCAAAGATTTGTTAATGACAGTACTTGATAAAGAAATCATGATAAGAATAAAAGTATTATAATAAAATACATCTGGATAAGGATTTCATCAATGCTTGCATGAAACATATATTTACCATTAACATTTTCGTTTTTCACTGTGAAGATTCTTGATCTTCATGCATGTGAATGTAAGAATGAATTTCTTAATAATAAGTAATCACTAATTCTTTTTTTTCACTTAAAGTGCATCTGTTATATTAATTCCAAAAAGGAAAAGATTCATGTTTCAGTCCTTAAAGCAAAATCTTTTTTCTGCTCAAATTAAGACACAGGGTACTTTATCATGATTCAAAGGATTGGGGGATTGTGGGGAGGGCGGGGTGGGAGGGGAAGAGGAGACTAAGAAAATTGATCTACATTGATATTTTAAATTTTAAATTATTTTAGGATTCTAGGAAACCAGATGCTTGACAAATGAGGAACGAGTGGCATCCTGACCTGTTGTCTGATAAAGGTGCTAAGACCTGGACCTGCCTTTGTCTAGTCCACCTCTGGAGCCTAGAATCAGGGGGTTCTCCTGCTGCCATTGGCAAGGGGGGTCTGGGAGAAGAGCAAAGAAAAAAGATGAAGGAATTTTGCATGTTTTTTTTTTTGTAATCTGAGAGCGTTTCAATGCCAAGCTCCCTCCCTCCCTCTGAACCCTGAACTCATCTTTTAGGCAAGCCTTTCTTGCCCCTGGGATCTGGAGATGGATTTTAGCAGTATGACTCTCTTGAAAGCAATGGGAAGGACCCTTCCTTGGAATCCAGGGCCAAAGTAAATGGTATATTTGCTTCTATGGAGCACAGTAGATGCAGCTCTGGGCTTAGAGTCAAAAAGGTGGTGTTCAGATCTAGCCTTTGCCACTTAACTAGATATACTATTATGTATGAATCACCTAACGTCTCTCAGTATCAGTTTCATCTGTAAAACGGGTGTAATAATAGCTCCTACCTTATAAGGTTATTGTGAGGATAAATTATATGACATATGAAAAGCTTTTTATAAATTTTAAAGTTTTATATAAATACTAGATATTTTGATTTAGTTGACATAAGCAGATTTTATACAAAATAATAAGTTGTTGTCTTATTAGACAAATGGTTTAGCAGCTATTCTCTTATTAGCTAATAGAAGACAACCAATGATTTTAGGTTTCAGAAATAGAATTCACCTCTTGTTAACATAGCAATGATGCAGCTTTTTAGGCATCCTTTTATTCTTCAGGTACTCTTAGGTCTGTCCCTGCATAGTCAAGGCTGTATTTACAGTGATTGAGTGTAAGTTTTGTACTTGGACAGAACCTGATAATATAGAGTTACTTTCTTTCTCCCTGAACTTGGAGGAAAAATATTTCCTAGCACACCAGGGAGTGCTAACCTCATTATTTCCAAGTACCATTAGAATCTAAGTGATCAGTATTGTATATTCATTACAAGTATACAACTGCAATATTGAGTTTATAATCTATGAGAAAGATGTGGAATATATAGCCTCATTATTTTACTTTATAGCCAAAGACATAACTTGCATTATGTTTCAGTGAACAATGAGCATCAAACCCTGACAAAATTACCTCATTCCATTTTTTTAATGCTTTTCCTGTATAGGCAAACACATTACACACACCAATTTATTCTGACCCAGAAATTGCTCTGACTTGTATTTTTCTATAGGGCTCACTGTGTCTGATTCTATAAGGAATACAGTTTAAATTATTTTCCCATTGTCCATCTTTCCCAAAATTTGGAACGAAGGGAAAAAAACAAAACTTGTTCCATTTACCATGTATATATCAAATACAGGTAACTGCCCATATAACATTTTTTGAAGTAGAAAAATGCTGTTCAATACCAGCATGAACAAATAAAAGTAAAGACCATTTAAAAAAAGGTTGTAAAACATGGCAAATAGTTTTATGTTGTTCCAATAGTGGGATACAGTTTTTGGGTTTGATTAAAGCCATGTTTCCTAAAGAATGGGTATACAAAAAAATTTAGCTACTGAATGGACTTGATTATAGGGAGAGGGAAGATGGTAGGTGTGTGTTTTATAAAATTCTTATTGAATAACCATAATCTTAGGGTCTTTCATTCAGCAAACAGTTAATTAACATTTTCTGTGTTTATGTTGGTATTCTCTTATGTATATTTAAATATGATTAGTATGTTTCAAACCTGCTAGCTTTATTATAACTACCTCCCTATAGCTGTGAAATCATAGGTGATATATGTGTAGCGCTATAAAGCTATATCTATATAAATCAAAATAGGTATATAATATAGATTTGATAGACAGTATGTATAGGAAGATTATTTTAGTGACTTTATGGATTATAGATTGGAGATTTAATTTTGGAAAAGAATTAAAAGATTTAGATTTAGAAGATTTAGACCAAGTATGAGGTAACATGCCATTAAATAAAGTTTACAACGGTTTGAGTAAAAAGATGTTATATAGGGTTAGAATTGGTTCAAAATGCTATCATACACACGTTAGTTAGTGTATGCTGTTTTATTGCCCTTTAACTTTCAAAGTGTATTCACATTTCTTTTATCATCTCATTCTCATACTAACTCTGTGAGGTAAACAGAGCTGATTTTACCATCCATGTTTTGAAGTCGACAATACTAAGGCCAAGATAGTCTGAATAACTTATTAGTTAGTGACAGAGAGAAGTTCGCAACTCGGCACTTCTGATTTGTTGTCAGGCTTGCTTTGTGATGTATGGTGCTAAAAAGACAACATGGATCTTCTTTCTGTAAACATACTATAAACTCAAGCTCCTTTATATAGTTTGTTCTTGAAATGAATTCCTTTCCCTAAATTAGGTAATTTCTTTGGCTTGATGAGGCATTTCTATTAGTATTTGTCTCTTCTGACAAGAGGCATAATTCTCTTCTTCAAAAAATGTAAATGTATTTTTATCCAATCATGTCAGCAGTCAAATGAAGCTAGTACCTACCAATGGCATATCTAAAAAGGAGAAAGGAGGGGACAAAAGCAATCTGAAGTCATTGATGTGGTCATTTCTAATGATGCTCATGACAGTCTACTCATGGTCACCTATCCATGCAACTCTTGTCCCTGGAATCTCAAAAATGTTCAGCCAGTCTCCTAGGAGACTCCTTCACTTCTCTGAACATTGCATCAACATATATGGGCAACCAGCCTGCTCATCTGTTGGTCCTTTTCTTGCTATGTCATTAGTTCAGTTTTGGTACATATGTATGTATATATATATATATATATATATATATATATGTATATATATATATATATATATATATATATGTGTATACACACATACATACGCATATATACACACATGTATACAGATAGATATAGTCACACTGCTTACCAGTTTTGTATAATTCTTTGCTTGTAAGAGGAAGATTTTCCCTTCTATGACCTTTCATATACTTTGAGAATCTACCTCTCAGTATTGTGACTCTTTTTCTCTTTGCTTTCTTCAGGACTACTGTCAGCTCCTCCAGTAGCATACCCAAAACTATAATGTGGGATTCCAAATATGGTATGTTCCTCTACTTGATGGTAGAAATAGTCCTTATGAAAATTCTGACCCTTTTTTTCCCCATTTTTTAATCTATCTATTCTATTCCTCCCAGTTTTATCCTTAAGTGTTCTTGGGATAACTAATTATTTGGGTTACTTACTAAGTTGTCTTTAAACATATTTCTCTCTCAACTGCTTCTCAGTGTTTTATGAGGTGACAACTCTTAATAATGTTCTACAATCATTATCTTTAAGATTGGACAAGTACTTGAACTTTCTAAACTGCTGTTGGTGTTGACTTCTGTACCTCCATTTTTATTAAGAATAATCAGTCTAGATTGAGGTGTTTCTGGCTTTTTCAGTATCTTCCCATGGTAATTGATTTATATCTTTTAAAATTCAGGAGTATTTTTATAATGTGTATTGAGGTATTTTTGTATAGTATCCATTCCCGATACTATAATATTAATAATTATCTTTAAGATAGAACACTTGGAGTTGTTTTTATTCTTTCATGTGTTTATATGTCTTTATCCTTTCCTCTATCTTTATGTTAATTTGTTCTTTGTCCTAACAAGTTTGTATTAGCTGATTCAGGAATGTTTTCAAGATTATTAATATATTTATTTAGATTAAGATTTAATTAAATTAATTTCATAAAATATTTTGTGGTGCTCACTGTATCCAGCAGACCTCTACCAAATTGTTTTCTCAAACAAAAATATGTAAAATGTATAATGAGCATGTGGCTTTTTTGTTGTCTATAAACATTTGGTTTTTTTGCCAAAAGATTTCTATCATCCTTCCATGTTACCATTTTATAGTGAATTCAATATCAAAATGTTAATTTTATTTAAAAAAAGATCATGGAGCCAAGATGGTGGAGTAGAAAGACTCACGTATGCTAGCTCCAAATCCACAGCCCATAAATTTTCTGTAAAAAGAACTCCCCACAAATTCTAGAGCAGAGCAAGCCACACAGAAACACAGTGGAAGAGATTTCTGTTCCAGAGAGCCCTGGAAAGCCATCCCCGGGGTCCGTTGCGCTCCGACGTGGAGCCCACCCCTGCGCTGCCATGGCTGCACAGCCCCAGAAGAGCAGATCCGAGCAGGCTTCAGGGACAGAATCTCTGGCAGCTGGGAAGGTCCCTCCACCCACAGGCACTACAGGTCAGTGAGAGAGACGTCTGGGCTGGCTGAGAGGGAAGCGGGGTGTCTCCGTGGCACGGGCCCCTTGGGAGGAAGCAGCAGTGGCAGTGGCGGCCTGGAACTCCCAGAGCACACAGGAGCTCAGGGCCACTACTGAAGGTCTCTTCAAAAACCCCCTGAGGGAACTGCCTGGGAGGTGGCTCTGCCCCCACCTGAGCACCAAAACTTAAGCTCACATTGAATAACAGCCATGCCCACCACAGAAAGCTCTGAGGCTGGGGAGCAGCATTTGAATCTCAGACCCCAAGCACTAACTGGGCGGATCTAGGCGGGGGTGGACAGGAATCTCAGAAGTCAAGTAACTGGCTGGGAAAATGCCCAGAAAAGGGAAGCAAAATAAGACCACAGAAAGCGATTTTCATGGGGGACAGATGTTCCCACCTTTCAATTCTTATGAGGAGGAACAATTCTTACCATCAGGGAAAGACATGGACATCGGGGCCTCTGTATCCCAGTCATCCCAGGTGGATGTCCGGTGGGCTCAGGCCATGGAAGAGCTCAAAAAGGTTTTTGAAAATCAAGTTAGACAGGTGGAGGAAAAACTGGGAAGAGAAATGAGAGAGATGCAAGAAAAACATGAAAAACGCGTCAACACCTTGGTAAAGGAGACCCAAAAAAATGTTGAAGAAAATAACACCTTGAAAAATAGGCTCACTCAATTGGCAAAAGAGGTTCAAAAAGCCAATGAGGAGAAGAATGCTGTCAAAAGCAGAATTAGCCAAATGGAAAAAGAGGTTCAAAAGCTCACTGAAGAAAATAGTTCTCTCAAAATTAGAATGGAACAGATGGAGGCTAATGACTTTCTGAGAAACCAAGAAATCATAAAACAAAACCAAAAGAATAAAAAAATGGAAGAGAATGTGAAATATCTCATTGGTAAAACAACTGACCTGGAAAATAGATCCAGGAGAGACAATTTAAAAATTGTCTCTCATGTCATGAAAGCCATGATCAAAAAAAGAGCCTAGACATCATCTTTCATGAAATTATCAAGGAAAACTGCCCTGAGATTCTAGAACCAGAGGGCAAAATAAGTATTGAAGGAATTCATCGATCACCGCCTGAAAGAGATCCAAAAAGAGAAACTCCTAGGAACATTGTGGCCAAATTCCAGAATTCCCAGGTCAAGGAGAAAATATTGCAAGCAGCTAGAAAGAAACAATTCCAGTATTGTGGAAATACAATCAGGATAACACAAGATATAGCAGCTTCTACATTAAGGGATCGAAGGGCATGGAATAGGATATTCCAGCAGTCAAAGGAACTAGGACTCAAACCAAGAATCACCTACCCAGCAAAACTGAGTATAATACTTCAGGGGAAAATATGGTCTTTCAATGAAACAGAGGACTTTCAAGCATTCTTGATGAAAAGACCAGAGCTGAAAAGAAAATTTGACTTTCAAACACAAGAATGAGAAGCATGAAAAAGTAAACAGCAAAAAGAAGTCATAAGGGACTTACCAAAAGTGAACTGTTTACATTCCTACATGGAAAGACAATATTTGTAACTCTTAAAATGTTTCAGTATCTGGGTAGTTGGTAGGACCACACACACATGCATGCACACACACACACACATGTACGCGCATGCACGCACACACAGAGACAGAGAGCACAGAGTGAATTAAATAGGATGGGACCATATCTTAAAAGAAATTAAGGTAAATGGTGAGAGAGAAATGTAGTGGGAGGAGAGAGGGTAAAATGGAATGGGGTAAATTATATCTCTTTCAAGAAGCAAGCAGGAGACTTTTTAGTGGAGGGAAAAAGAGGAGAGCTGAGAAAAAAACAAGAAGTTTACCCTCATCACATTCGACTAAAGGAAGGAATAAAATACACACTCATTTTGGTATGAAAACCTGTCTTACAATACAGGAAAGTGGGGGAGAAGGAGATAAGCAAGGTGGGGGATGATGGAAGGGAGGGCAATGGGTGGAGGGAGCAATTTGAAGTCAACACTCGGTGAGGGACAGGATCAAAAGACAGAATAGAAACAATGGGGGGCAGGATAGGATGGAGGGAAATACAGTTGGTCTTACACACCACGACTATTATGGAAGTCATTTGCAAAACTACACAGATACGACCTATATTGAATTGCCTGCCTTCCCAAAGGGAATGGGTCGGGAGGGAGGGATGGGGAGAATTTGGAACTCATACTTTTAGGAACAACTGTTGAGTATTGTTGTTGCTATTAGGAAATAAGAAATACAGTTAATGGGGAATAGAAAGTCATCTGGCCCTACAGGACAAAAGAGAAGAAGGGGACAAGAGAAGGGAGGGAGGATAGAAGAGAGGGCAGATTGGTGATAGGGGACATTAGAATGCTCGGTGTATTGGAGTGGGGGGAGTGGACAAATGGGGAGAAAATTTGGAACCCAAAATTTTGTGAAAATGAATGTAAAAAGTTAAATAAATAAATTTAAGAAAGATCATATCACATTCTTCATAGAATTTCTTTACCTCCTTATTCCATGCAATCTATTTTCCACATACATATTACTTCTTTTCATTTTCATGGTTTTGCAAAAACTTATTTTGTATATTTCAGTAATAAAACATGAAATGTCTCAAGAAATAGTATTTTTTCCCTCCTATGGACTCATCATAAAACAATAGTACCAACTCTTTTATTTGCCTTTCTGAGTAGAATTGGTGAGATAACCTTCCAAGTAGATATAAATTCCTGTTATCTCCTATTTTCATTTGCAGCAAGAATATCAAGATTGAAATGATTTTTTTCTCCATTTTATGCTGGTAGTCAATTTAGAAATTATGAAGAGAACAGGGTTCATAAACTATATATGAGTGTTTGGCTTTGGTTCCTGAGATACTTTTAAAATGCCTAGTTCCAACTAAATTGGTGATTTATAAAGAGTCAGCATTTCTTCATCAGGAATAAGTCATGCCAGAATAACCCCATTTTCTTTATTTTTTTACAGTATTATTAAACTTATATATGAGGGCAAGACTGTGAAGATATTTTACATACATTTTAACAAAACCTTTGATAAAGTATCTAATGTTATGTTGTGAAAAATATAGGTTAGCTGAAAATATTATCAGATGGATTCAAACTGTTGAATGGCAGGATTCAGTGGTTCAATGCCAACACAACAAGAGATCTCCATTGGATGTGTTATCATCTTGTGCCATTTCATTAGTTATTTTAACAAATCAAATACACAGATGCATAAAAGTTACTGCAACAAGTGAGGATGATCCAAAGGATGCTGACTAGCCAAAGCATTGGCCTAAATCAAATAATAGAAAATGCAGTAGGGATAAATGTAAAATATAAGATGGGGAAGTTATGGTTATAAATCAATTGATATTAAGAAAAAAATTTTCTTTTTTTATTGGACCTTGGATTCAACATGAATTAATACATCTTAGGCTTTATTAAGACAGAAATAATTTCTGAAAAGAGAGAGGTGATTGATCCACAGTAGTTGGACATCATCAGAATTCATTTGGATTACCGTGTAAAGTCCTAAGTGTTAGAGTTTAAACATGATATGCTTTAGCATGGATGGGGAACCTCCACCCTCGAGGTTACCTGTGGCCTTCTTGATCCTTGGGTGCAGCTTTTTCACTGAGTCCAAGTTTTACAGAACAAAGCCTTTTGTTGAAATGGGGACATTTTCTGTGAAGTTTGGATTCAATCAAAGGGCTACACTTGAGGCCTTAGAGGGTCTTACCAAGTCTGTGCTAGAGAATATTCCAAGCTGGGCAAGGAGGATATAGAAGGGCCTTTAGTTAATATCATATCAGGGTTGGTTGAAGAAACTAAGCACATTTTGCCTAGATAAGAGAAGACTCAGGGCGTAATAGCTTCACTGCCTTTAAATATTTGAAGGGTTCTCATATGGAAGAAGAATTACGTTTGCTCTATTTGGACTCAAAAGCAATATGAAATAATTTACATAAAACATTTTACAATTTTTTTCATAAAACTATAGAATATAGACTATATAAAGAATATAGACTATAAAATGATAGATATTGTTGTGGATGACATTATTCTTTTTAAAATAAAAGAATTTTTATTTTATATTTTATATAAATTTTGACTTGATTTCAGAGGGCATAAAAAAGTCTTCATAATAATTAGAACTGTGCCAAATGGAACAGGATACTTAGAGAGGAGATAAATTTCTTCTTCACAGGGGTCTTCAGGCAGAGACTGGAGCACCTGTGGAGAATGTGATTGTAAGGATTCCTTTAATGTATGACTTAAACTACAAGACCCCTGAATGTCTCTAATTCTCACATAATTTTAACTCTTTCTCTTTTTTTTACTGTCACTATCAGAACATACAGGGATCACAAAGGATTGAATAGCATATGTATTTTTTGGGGGGATGGTGATCATGACCCAATATCTTAACAGCAAAATTCCTCTTCAAGAACTCTCTTTATATTCAGCTAGACTAATTCTCACAATGAAGACATGGGTTCTTACTGGAAGTGATGTCTGAAATCTTTCCAGAATCCAGGGCATGCTAGATTTTTGAAAGAGGAAGTGGAGAATTGAGTTAAAATTATAAGAATATAACTCATACCCGAATTTATAAAATGATCAAAGGATCAAATAGGCTATTTTCAGAAGTCAAACCTATCTATAGTCAGAGGAAAAAATGCTCTAAATCACTACTAGTTAGAGAAAAGCAAATTAAAACAACTTTAAATTACCACCTTATAACTATCAGATTGGCTAAAATGACAGTAAAGAAAAATGAGAAATGTTGCAGGGGATATGGGAAAATTGGAACACTAATGCACTATTGGTAGAGTAGTGAAATTATCCAAACATTCTGGAAAACACTTTGGAACTATGCCTAAAGGACTATAAAACTTTGTATATCCTTTGACCCGGTAATACCATTTACATATACATATATATATATATATATATATATATCTCATGTATGTATAGAAAAGGACTTATATGTTAAATATTTTTAAAAGGTTAAAAAAGTTTACATGTAATTGGAAAAAAAAAACTCAAAATTTTTTTTTTTTTTTTTTTTTTATAAAAGGGGTAAGTGGGCAATATAAAAGAAATAGAAAGTGCGCAGGAAAAAACGAGGTAAATATTTTTTTCAAATCATGTTGTTTCCAATGCTAACAGATATTGTTTAGGTACAATTTATATATACACACACACACACACATACTAGATCTGGATATGAGCACTGGGACCATAAATCATAATCATTGTCTTTGAATTAGAATTCAGTGATTCAATAGGCCTAGGATTTTTTTTTCTATATGAAAATTCCCCTTGATAGAACAAATTGCAAAACATTTGTGTTACAATGGAAATTCTTTATTTGTATGGCTTGAGCCACAAATCCCCTTGAATGTCTATGATTCTGAGATTATTTTAACCTTTTGTCTTTCTTTTTAACTCTGTCACCAACACTGCAGAAGGTGAAAGGGGTCACACAGGATGGAGTGACACTTTGTACTTTTCCTTTTTGGAGGAAAGGTGGTCATGGGTCTTGTCCATGGCTCAGAAATCATCCACAAAACATCTTACACATATGCCAAGAACTTTTCTTTACATGTCTTAAAATTACAGGGTTCCAGTGCAATACCTAAGTGACTATTAGCTTTCCCTCACTCTCACTATATTCCAACCCTTTTCTGTGCACAAATCTTTGAAATTACCTCTTATAATGTATCTTACATGTACTTTGTTGTTATTCATTTGCTACAGTATATCCATATTCAGCAAACACCCCAGAGTTATCCTTTGGAGAATCTAAGATTTTGCTTCTTTTCTTGGTGGAACCTAAGAATTTGGTTCTTTAGTTGCAGAGTTGATAGAGCTCCATGTCTCAAATCAGTCTTAAGTTTAAAAAATGACCTCAACACTTAGTAGCAGTGTCACCTGAGCATGTCACTTAACCTGTCTTTATGTCAGTTTTCACAAATGTGAAATGAAGATAATAATGACACCCACCTCCCAGAGTTTTTATAATGACTGGATAGGATGACATTTGTAAAGAGTCCAATGCAGTGTCTGGCACATAATAGGAACTTAATAAATCCTTGTTTTCAGGTAGTAATGCTGAAAAAAAAAATATTGTTAACAAGAATGAGTTTTACTTAAGTTCAATGTTTGGGATAATTGTTACTGTGGCATAGTTTCCAAAACAAAATCTAGTCTGATTTTTTTCCTCTTATCTAGTTCTTTAAAAATTCTGACAAATCACAGTATCTAAGAAATATATTGATGAAAATACTTTATGGAAGGTCCAGTCAGCAGATATCATAATCTGGACAATTCAGATTGTTCCTTACTTGATTGTTCCTGCTTGAATTGTTGGGGCAAATACTTTTAAGTACTTGTTGATCTCATTTTAGTGGGCTCTGCAGTGTTCTAGATCTTGATGTAATCACTGTGTTATCATGTCTCAACATCTGGAGAACTCTATTATTTATAGGAAGTTCTAGTCTTTTTTGAATTCTGTGTGAAATATTCTATATGACAATGACCATCACTTTTGGGAAATGTATCTCTTTGTTTTATGCTTTGTTGCAGTTCAGGCGCTTCAGTAGTAGTCAATTCTTCAGGACCTCATTTGAGGTTTCCTTGGCAAAGAGAACAAAATGGTTTGCCAGCTCATTTTACAAGTGAAGAAAATGAGGCAAACAGGGTTAAGTGACTTGCCCAGGGTCACATAGCCAGTAAATGCTTGAGGCTAGATTTGAACTCAGGTCTTTTTGACTCTAGACCCAGCAGTCTATCCACTGCACTAGAGATCTAACCCTGTTTTATGCTTTACTTGACATTAATGATAGAAGCTCATCATAAAAAATCTTTTTACTTCTATCAAATAATCATATGTGATCATGATATATTAGCATTATTGTTGGAAAAGAGACTTCAAATCTGCATTTTACTCTAATCAATTATTTGTTTCGATCCAAAAAGAATATAGTGGAATCTTGTATTTCCTACAATTGTGGTGAATTATATGACAATAAAGATTTAGGAATATTATTTGAAAAATTTTATTATTGTCATGTAATATAATTACCAATGATTGCCAAGATGTGTGTTTAGTTTATTCTTAAATAAAGTTTTTTAAGGGTGAGAAAGCAGGCATATAGATTGGTACCCATTTATTTTTCCTTTACCATCTTTATATAATAATCCTATTTACTTACTTTCCTTCTAATAATCCGTTATCTCTTCCTCTTTCAGCTATCTGGAGAATGATCTTTCAATGGCCTTAAAACTGTGCCCGTCACCAGTATTTCCAGCAGTGATGCATCTTTTTCATACTTGGTCTGTTCCAATTCTTCATGCCTTCTTTGTTTTGATAGTGCCATTTCCATATACTCATGTAGCACATTACAGCCTGTAACATTAGAAGTTAAGCTAGTATAGTACCACTGTTATTGGTAAAAAAAAAAAAAAGCAAGTGGATTAAAAGCCATAAATATTTTCCATTTTTTTGCTTGTTCTTTGAGTTTCGTCTGCAGAGGTTTTGTTTAAAATTGGGATATTTCCAAATTTTCTACATACTCTTTCCCTTGCATCTCTTTTCAGGATCTAATGTTCAAATAAATGCTGCTGAAAAATAAGAGAAAGCAGACATATGGGCTAGTGAATACTGATGTTTTCATAGTCATTCTTTTGGGATATTAATATCATTTGTGATTTTTAAAAAATCTTTTTGTTATCTTGTCATCACATCATTCTTTAATACTTTCCATATATTTTTAACCTCCAACAAAGGTTTCCGAAATGTATTCTTGGTCTGTTCTAATGGTGCTTCTGATCTTTGTCTTCCTATTTCTTTGCTTGTTACATCAGGATGGAAATATTGGGGTATAAATGTGCTAATTCTCTTGACACTGATAATGGAAATGTTTTTATATAGGCATTGATAACTTTCTTCCTTTGTATCTCTATCTTTAATCATCTTGCCAATTGCATACATAAATTCTTTTGAGACGGCAAGGCTCCTGTGACTAGTGCCATGTTTTCTGCACATTTGTTTTTGCTTCCAATCTTTTTTGCTAACTTAATAAGCATTGCTTATAAATGCTGTACCACTGAAATATTTTGCCCCCTTCTTCAGATTTTGCAAATGATTGTATATTCCATATTAGCATACAGTACATGTAAGTAGGCAGTAACATTTTCATTGATGATGTGCACAAAAAGAGATGTAAGAGATATTGAGGAAATATATGTTTATAAATAGAAGTTTTCTAATCCTAGGGCAAGGGTCAAGGACACCAGAGGGACAGTCAAATTTTCCATTGATAAAAATAAAATATAATTTTAATCTAGAAGAAGACTTTTAACATCTTGGGTAAATCCATTATGCCAGATCTGTGGGATGTTATGGACAAAGATTACACAAGGTCAGAAGACGTTGATTAGTTGTATATTTTAGTACACTAATGGAGGAAATATTTTAATTGATAAGATTACAAATGGCTGGAAATTGTTTTATAGCCGTTAAAATTCTATGAGGAATGATGACAGTATATGTTAATTTCTATTTATTTGTCCATTCCCAATTTGGATGCAGTGGAAGTATATCTAATTTTCTTTTCTATAGGTCATGCTGGCACCAATTTAATTACATGATATACCTTCTTATCTTCATCCTCTTTTCTAATTTGATGTTACTTTTCATCATTGCTTTAATAAAATGATATTCTAACTATATAGTTGATTCAGAAATGACTTCTAGCATAAAAAAGCATCCATAGCAAAATGAAGAAATAAGCTACTAAACAATGTTTCATTATTTAAAAAGAAAAAAGATAACTATATAAAACAGGGAATTCATACAAAATACCTATTTCTTTAAAACATTTTTGGTTGGAATGGTAGAAATTTCGATGAAAGGTCTACGTTCAGGTAACCTCAAAATAACCATCTTCTCTTTTAAGAGGAAAAAAATTATCAAGTTTCTTATAGATAAAATCAGGATTGCCTGAGTCTGACTCTTTGGTGTTATCAGATAATTTGTCTGCTTTCAGTATATTCCTGAAGCTTTGTAAGGTTGACTTTTTTATACCTTTCATCTCTCTCACACTGCTCCTCATCAATATCTCCTTTTGCTATCTAAATATATGAGAAGAGAATATAAAAAGTGATACCAAGTGGCACTAAATTGTTTGAGATTTCTTTGTAAGCTTCACATATGCTTGGGATATTGAAGATAGGGTATGCCACCCACCGGCAAAAATGGCAGTGGTCTCAAGCTGAGACAATCTCCAGTTTTCATTTTTAAAGATTGAACATTTGTGTCAATTTTGGTAAATGTCATTCTGATATTTGAAGCTGATATCTAAGTTCTAGATCTTTCTACTTCACATTCAATTAATTGAGACATTCAAGTCAGTTCCTGTGTGTGTGTGTGTTAGAATTTTCAGAATACTTTTTTACCTTTATTTTCCTTCAAAATAAATATTATGATTCAGAAATAGTTTTTATTGGGAAAGCAAGCAGTACCGACAAAAATAATCGAGATATCAGCATTGTCATGTGATTTGTAGATACTAATTAGAGTTCTCAAAACAATATATACATACATAGAAGGAAAGGTTTTAGAATGCATTGACTGTCACTTTCTTTTAGATTATTTCATGCTTATTTTGTATTTATTAACTTGTGTGCTGTACATGTTTCCCCCTGTAAAATTCAACCTCCTGGAGCACTGAAGCTTTTTATTTTTGTCTTTGTATCACTAGCATTTGGCCATCACTGCTGTGTGCTAAGTGCTTAACAAATCTTTATTAAATTGAACTGAGAGACAGAAAATAGGAGAAGGAAGGGGAGAGATAAGCATGAAGTTTATAATATGCATATCAAGAGTTAAGCCTTCGTATTCTATGTACTGCATAGCCTCCTCAGGCCCTTCATACTTCAGAAATACTTGTAATAGACCCTCAGAAAATTTGCTCATGCTTGTTACTTGCTTTTAACAGTTCTGTTTAGCGACCTTCTATACAACCTGTCTTTAATGCTCTAGTAATTAGTGGAGCTCTCACCAAAGCAGTCTCTACAAAATGCTGACTGCTCAAAGACCAAAGGAACACTGTGATTGATCCCAAGGTCACTGGAACCTCGCTGTTATAGATAACCCTTTACCTCTGGGCAATTGGCAGAGTAGCACCTTTAGCAGGAATATATAAAACACTGCATTTGCACAATGTCTACTTCTAAACCCTCTGAGCTGGGAGGGGGCACCTACATGTTACAGATTAACCTTTCAACATGCTTAGGTAAATTGTCCACAAGTTCTTGACCAAATAGAAAAAATGGGGGACAAAAGAAATGTAAAACAAGCTGGAATAGAGGTAGCAATCCCTAGAAGTTGAATTCTTTTTTGGAAAGTTGCCATAAGTATAAATACTGCCCAATTAACTACACTATTGGGTGCTACTCATAAAAAGTACACCCCAACACTGGTGTTCTGCTGATATTTAACAAATTCAAGAGGACCATTTCTACACTTTAAAATATATTTATAGGCCCATATTTTAATACATATATTAAAAATGAAAATCTGTGTTAAAACCTCTTGGTAGCATAACTAATTGGAGTATGCGATCAGGCTGATTGACTTAAACTAAGTCCAATCCATTTGAATTACTGGATGAATACTCAAGTACTACTTGCTTAATGTAAGCCATACATGAAACTTACAAGAAGCTGTATATGTACATGTCATAGAGACATACATGGAGTCATAGGGTACTATGGAGACATCCTGAAGTGTAATGATGAACAAACATGGGATATGGAGTTGGAGAACAAGGGTTGAAATCTGAGCTTTAATACTTGATGTGTGAGCTTTGCAAATTTCTTTAACCACCGGGACTCCATTTTCTCAGGTATAAAATCTAGTAATTATAATGAATGATCTCTAAGATTCCTTTCAGCTCTTGAAATTGTGGGATTACTTACTGCTGTCAATGGGACAGTGAATATACACATGCATGTATGCATGTGTGTCTATATGTATGAGGAAATATATGTATATATATATATATACATATATATATATATAAATTCCACTATATTAACACACATATATCTGTTTTCATACCTATATGTGTATGGCTACACCCACATTATATTTGTGTTTACGTCAATGTCATTTCAAGATTGATCCTTCCCTGGCTAATCAACATGCTGTATAGGTATATATAGCAATATTTGGCCAACTATATGTTTTTCTCCCTGCTAAATAATATTCTTTTAAAATTGATTTATTTAGCCATGCACTTTACAGGGATTACATGAATATGGGTTAGGTTTTCTGCTTTGTTCCTATAAATCACATCTGTATGTTTTTTTGTTCATTTGTTCTGTTTTTCAGTTTACTCTGATTTTCTTCAAATATTGGTTAGAGGCCTAGGGAGAGAAACTTGCAAGTTCTTACTATTCTCAAGTTAAACCCCTAATTTGATAATAACATAATTACTACTTTAGAGATTAAAATCTTTTACAGTTAGAATATACCGTGTCCTTCTATTACACAACCTATGTAAAATTCCCCACATCTGTATATCATGGTATAGCTCCAAGCATTTTCTAGTAGGGTATGCCAGCTTAATTTCTAGTATGTCAAAAGATTTTTCCGGGTCCCTGATGGTCAAAGAATATGGACAAATTATTTTCAGTAAAAGGAATCCAAGAAATCATTATCTTTATGAAAAACAATTCTCCAAATCACTAATAGATAAATGCCATTTAAAATTACTTTAAAGTTATACCCTATTCTGCCCCTAAAAAGGAAAAGGGCAAATACTGGAGAGTCTATAGGAAAACAGAGATAATATTACCCTGCTAATTGAGTTGTGAATTGCTCCAACCATTCGGGAAAGCAATTTGGTACTGTCCCCCAAAAGTTATTAAACTGCTGATCAAGCAATACCACTACTAGGTTTATACTCCAAAGGGATTAACAAAAGTGAAAAAGGATCCATATGACTATAATTTTATACACACACATGTATACATATATATGTATTTATCTAGCTACCTATTTACATATACATATATGTGCATGCATCTACTCTTCCGTTGTTGACAAAGAACTGGAAATTAAGAGTGGACCCATCCATTGGGGAATGATTGAACAATATATGGCATATGGATGTGATGGAATATTGGTATGTTATAAGAAATGACAAAGGGGTAGATTTTAGAAAAACCTGGAAAGTTTTTATGAACTGGTAAAGAACTGATATACAAAAGGAACTTATAGCAATATTGTAAAAACAAACCACTTTGAAAGATTTAAGAACTCTGATCCATGCAATAGCCAATCACAATTTCAGAGGACTCACAAGGCACATCCAGGTGAAGACAGATGTGGGATATTGTTTATGACATTATTTACATGTTATAATTGATATGTATACATATATATTATATATATATATAAAATATATACACAGAAGTACATATATATATATAGCCAAATTGTATATGTTTTTGGCATAGTCAGTTAAGGCTATTTTTGCTTGGATATGAATATTTGTTAGAAGACTTTTTTTTCTTTCTCAATGGGGAGAGAAAGTGGATGTTCATTAATTGAAAATATTAAATTTTAAATGTAGAGGGGGAGAAAGTAAAGTGGATGTAGCAGGTGGTAAAGGTGAGTGAAAACAGAGGTAGAAAAGTCATAGTTCTTTTCAAATCCATTACTGGTTTTGGTTTTATAACTTTTACATCTCAACCCCTAGAAATGTTCATTGTGCATCTTTATACTCATTTGCAGGTTTTCCTTCTACAGTTGTATGAAAATTACTTTGAACAAGCAATAATTATTATAATTATTTATTTTATTATTTATTTATTTATTATTATTTATATTTATTTATTATTAATTATATTATTTATTAATATATATTATATATTTTATTATTAATATATTATATATTATAATATATTATATTATATAATATAGTATATATTATAATATAATATATATTAATTATATTACAATAATAATAATATAATAATTATTATATATATATAATAAATATAATAATAATTTATTGGTTTCCATGTGTTACAGGAATGGTTTGTGTGTGTCTACTCACTCTAGATTGATTTGGAAGTCAAGTGAAGTCAAAAAACATCTCATCAAATGCAACCCGTGTGCCAGAAACCCAATCTTAACTAGATGAAATGGGTTTGAATTGACTTCCCTTCCTTTATATATTCTCTTTCAGGTAAGTGCAAACTATAAACCTATTTAATTTTCTTCTTTTTTTAATTCTGTGGTTTTAAAAATGGATATTACATCAAGACAATGTACAAAAGTGATAGCTCTCAAAGAGACTACTTCAGTCCTTATCAGAGATACTGCTGTGGCTGTAGGAAAGTCAAAGGTTTTAAGGATCATTTAGATTCATAAGGAAAAAGGACTGGTTTTAATAGAATGCAAAGGAATATCTGGTTAAAAATGCAAAACACTTTCAGATTTTCACAAATAATTGGTGCAAAACAGGCTAATTAATCTTCAGAAAACAAGTAAAACTTTCACAGGAACGTGGTAACTGGATAGGATTGTGATTTTTGATTTCTCTAAAGAGTAGCATTGGCTTCTAGAAGTCGCAAGACAAAGATGAATGCCAATTGGAAAATTAACAGCTGCTAGACTTGTAAAAGTTATTATTAATTTTTTTTGTCAATGGTAGGCTTAATATAACAGCAGCAATGATAGCTACCATTTATATAGTGCCAGTTATGTGTCGGGCTCTGACCTTAGTGCCTTACAAGTATTATCTCATTTGGTCCTGATGCTAACCCTGAGAGGCTTGTGCTGGTATTATTAGCCTCATCTTATAGATGAGAAAACTGAGGGAGTGAGAGTTTATGTGACTTACGCAGGATCACCCAGATAGTAAGAGTATGAACCTTAATTTAAAGTCAGGGCTTTTTGACTCCAGGCATAGCACTGGATCCCCTGAACCACCTAGTGGCTAATATTAAATCTAACATAATGTACAGTTTCACTAGGAAGAATGAACTAATGTGTCAAAATTACAGAATCATAGATTTAGTCCAAAGGTACATATAGGCCAAGTCCAACCCCCTTATTTTATCAATGAGGAAACTGAAGCCTCTAGGCTTAAGTAGCTTACCCAGTGTCTCAGGCAGAAAATTCCTGGGGCCATCTTATTGATTCTAGGTTATAACTCCACTCACTATTTAATGCTGCCTCATAAACTAATGATAGGAAAGGTTTAGGAATTTGAGCTAGAGTTCATAATAAAATTAGGAGCAGTAGGAGTAATAGTAGTAGTAGTAGCAGTAGCAGTAGTAATAGTAATTGTTGTAGTAATAGCTGCAGCAGCAAGAACTGACATTTACAAACCGCTTTCTTCTGCCAAAAAGGGGCATTTGGTGATACAGTGGATAGAATGCCAGACCTGGAGTCAGAAAGATTCATTCATTTTTCTGAGTTCGAATCTGGCCTCATACATTTACTAGTTGTGTGACCCTGGGCAAGTCACTTAAACCTAGTTACCTTAGTTTCCTTACCTATGAAATGAGCTGGAGAAGAAAATGGCAAACCTTTCCAGCATCTCTACCAAGTAAACCCCAAATGAGGTCATGGAATGTCAGACATGACTGACCACATAATTACCAAAAAAGCATATTATAAACATAATTCAATTTATAAAAACTGTTGGAGGTAGATACCATTATTATCTCCATTTTACAGATGAAGAAACTGAAGCACACAAAAGTTAAGTAACTTACTCACAGTCACACAGCTTTTTCAGGATCTGAGATCACATTTGAACTCAGGGCTTTCTGTTTCATGAGCCAGTGCTCTATTCCACTCAGCCAGTTAGTTGTGTCTATAAAACTCAACCAATAGATTTCAGAATGTTACTTGAACCCATATCTCCTGGCTTCAAACCTGCGATATTCACATTGCCTTTGTGAATTCATTACCAGCTAAATCATGTAAAACCAGTAATTGTAGCAAAAGGAGGTCATATTAAATATCAAAAGGGTTTTTGTTTTTAAGTTGTAACTTGATGTAAAGTATTGAATCAATCAATAAAGTTAATCATTTTAATTTGCCTCAGTTAATTTGCACACCACTGTAGGAGCTCTTTAATGTGTTTACATGGAGGTAAAGAGATTTTTATATTTACTATGTGGAGTTTCTGTTGTGATGATTAAAAAATGCTGAGACATAGTTTCTAATTTGATCATTTTGTTATTAAGGCCAGGACATTATTAATAAAAGGGTGGGTCACCTGGCTATCTCTCTCAGACCACAGACCGCCTAATGATGGTGCACTCAGAGTTTATATGTCTTTGAAGAATAGGTGTTCTTGTGGGGTGCCAATCAACTCTGGTTAACACAATAGGATGTAGACTAGATTAAAATGAGGGTCTAGGGGTAAGGGACTTAGGCCACTCAAATGCTGGTCAGACACATCAATTTCCATATTACTTGTCTTGATAAAAGAGAGAATCAATATTTTCCCAGACCAGAATAAACCCATTAACCCAAATATAGAATTTCTTTTTTTATCAGACAGTAGTCTGATAAGATCTTAGCCTGGTATGGTGGTGGCTGATGGAGTACCTTTGGTTTTTTGGCGTTAATTATTAGGCCAAAATGTGTGTGTGTGTTCATCCTTTGTTGCCAAAGAAGACCATGCTATCAGAGAAATGATGACATGACTTGCACTTGACTTTGTTTTGAGTGAGGGAGGTCTGTGCAGGTCACCAGCCTCACTTCTCCTCCACAGCCATCTGAATCCAGTGACCAGATATTCATCAGAATGACTGGAGATGATCCAGGATGAGGCAGTTGGGGTTAAGTGACTTGCCCAAGCTCACAACTAGTGAGTGTCAAGTGTCTGAGGTGAGATTTGAACTCAGGTCCTCCTGACTCCTACATTGGTGCTCTATCCACTGTACCATCTAGCTGCCCCTAGGCCAGAATTAGCACAGGCAGTACAGGTGCTCCATCAGCCACCACCACACCCTCCATATGTGGAACCATTGGTTACAACAAATGGAGAAGTTTTGAATGCTGTGGATAAGTTCACTTACCTTGGTAGTGTACTTTCCCCAGATTTACACATTGGCAATGAGGTTGATGCATGCATTGCCAGAGCTAGCTCAGTGTTTGGTAGGCTCTGTCGAAAGGTTTGGGAGAGAAGAGGAATTATACTGACTTCCAAATTGAAGGTCTACAGAGCTGTTGTGCTGACCTCATTGTTATATGCTTGTGAAATATGGACAGTCTACCAGCGCCATGCTAGGAAACTGAATCACTTCCATTTGAACTGTCTTAGGAAGGTTCTGAGGATCATCTGGCAGGATAAAGTACCAGACACTGAAGTCCTTTCTCAAGATGAGCCGCCAAGTACTCAGAGTATGCTTCAGAGAGTGCAACTCTGATGGGCTGGCCACATGCTTTGAATGCAAAATATATGCTTGCCAAAAAGACTATTTTATGGAGAACTCTCATGGGGCAGACAATCACATGGTGGTCAGAAGAAACGATACAAAGACACTCTCAAGGTCTCTCTCAAGAACTTTGGATTTGACTGTGCAACATGGGAGACACTGGCACAGGACTGCTCAGCATGGTGTGTGGGATGACAGGATTCCCTACTTAAATTAATTACTCAGAGACTCTCAAAGTGATGACAGAAAGTTCATTTATTCTATTCTCGAGAATTGGGACAATTCCTCCCCAGGTGGTCTGGAGTAGGAAAAGCTGAAGACAAAGGAAAAGCAGTGATATATATATGTTTCATCCAATCTTTGAGAGTCTAATGTACTACATAGTTTTATATCCTAATATGGAATTATTCCACTCTACAAATATTGTAACCTTGAGCCTCTTGGTCTTTCCTCATCCCTGGGAGAAGAATTACAATCTGAGAAGTCTTCACTAAACCTATTCCACTCAATGGCATGCCCACATCAGAAAGGGTGCTGTGCTCTTTGAGCAAAGCAGAATTAAGACAGCACAAAGTAAACACAGGATGAGCAAATTTGGGATATCCACCCCAAATATTCACAACCTGTAGTAGAGCACTCTGAACTCCTATTGGTTTGATCAGCCACAGTTGGACAAACTGAAATTTTCACTTTACAATGGTAATGTCATTTTGGTCCTCCTGGGAGACAAAGGATAACAATCAAGATCTTGCCCTTGGGTAAATCTTTAAGAGAGATTTCCCACACCATTTGGTTTCTGGATAGGGAATGTAAGGGATGACTGAATTTTGTTTCCACAGAAATAATGTGATACATAATTTGAGAAACCTAAGGAGTAATACAGAAAGTCTCCTATACTTACTAGTTATTTCATGAAGTAAAAATTGTGGTGGGGGAGGTAACTCAGAGTCTATTCTCTTTGTTCTCTGAGAAGGCCTTTTTCCTGGGTCAAAAACTACCAGACCAGATAAAGCTTCATGAAAAATGAGGCCTTACCCAAGATGCTATCTTAGATAATGCGAGTTTTCTTATGGATATCCTGGGATGAATCTTCAACTCACACTTTTGTCAGCTCTTTTAGCAACTGAGAAAAATTCCTTCCCCATGCTATGGAGATCACAAAATTTGAGGGATGCAGACATCCTTGGTTGGAATTCTTCTAAAAAGTATTTATGGCTAGTCATTCCTTTACTAAATAAAGTATAAAGAAAATAAGAATGTGTGTGGGGGTGAGGGCATTGAAATGTAAGCAGGGATGGAGATCTACATGGGGGTAGGTTTTTGTGTGTTTGTCCTTCATTGCCAAAGAAGACCATGCCATCAGAGAAATGATGACATGACTTGTACTTGACTTTGTTTTTGAGTGAGAGAGGGCTGTGCAAGTCACCAGCCTCACTTCTCCTCCAGAGTCATCTGAATCCAGTGACCAGATATTCATCTGGGGCAGCTAGGTGGTGCAGTGGATAGAGCTCCAGTGCAGGAGTCAGGAGGACCTGAGTTCAAATCTCACCTCAGACACTTGACACTCACTAGCTGTATGACCTTGGGCAAGTCACTAAATCCCAACTTCTTCATCCTGGGTCATTTCCAGTCATCCTGATGAGTATCTGGTCACTGGTAGGTTTTTAGGCATTTTCAGGTAGGGTTTGAACTCTGCAATACCCAGCCAATGGAGAACAGAGGAGAGAAATGCAAATTAAAATAGAAATAAAAGGCTTTGTAATTGTTTGAAAGGGCGTGCCTGTGCCTATAGTTTACCCTTTCCCACAGGTGGATGTTGGCCAATTCCCCTTTTAGAAAGGGCATGAAATAAAAATCTTTTTCTTCCCCCCTGAATTCACTGGCATTCTTGGTAAGACAACTGTTTCTCACAGGAAGTAGAATAAAGAAAAATAAAAGTAACCTTGGTCCTAATGATGGTGATGGGATCTGAGTACCCAAAAGGAAAAGATCATGTCTTTGGGATCTGAATCTCCTAAAGGAAAAGCCCTTGGACTTTCCCAAGTTGCCCAGGTCCCTGGTGTTCACCTGGGACACCCAGTCCTTCTGGGTCCTTTTCTGTTACCTCCTGGTCACCCCATACTATTTGGTCCCTCCTAGATCTTTCCCACAGTCTTTCTGTATATGAGGTCCATCTTGTCTCCAATCAAACTGCTCACATTCCTTAAGAGTTTAGTCAATTTTCAGATTCTTAAAATCTGGTCAATAGTGAGGAGTCTTAAAAGCTCATCTACCTTGACCAGTATTCTAACAAACCTTGTCTTTGGCTGAAAGAAGGCTTGGATTGAATTCATCGGAGGCAGGACCTGAATCCCTTGTCCTTGAATTTCAGGGTCTCAGCACCCTTAAACCTCAACACTAATAGAATAATTAGTTATTAAATACAAGAGAAGTATTCATTTCTCAAACTTTTAACCTATGTTTCTGTAGCCCCTCTAGATGAGAAGGTAGTATATGGCTAAATCTTTGAACTCATGTGAAAAACTTTAGAAACTAATGACTGCAAGACTTCAAGGGCAATGCAACAGGGAGTTTCTCTGTAATTCATTGTGCCACAAATAAACAGTGCATGATGTTTTCATGATAATTCCTCAGTAAGATTGGCTGTTAATTAACATGTCATTATAGTAAAACTGAAGACCCATAGTTGTTCTAAGAATTTGTATTATCAAAATAATTAATGAAATTTATGATTTCTGGCAAATGAAGCATGTCAAATCCTTACTACCACCTACTTCTGTCTGTTGCATTTTTTATGTGCCACCAAATAATTTCTAAGATAGAAAAGCATTTATGTCTACAGTATGTTGAACTGTTTCCAAAGGTTGCAGTAATAGTAAATTCATTCAGCACATATAGCAACTCTATTTGGGAATCCTAGTGAAAAAAATCAGGGTATTTCAAAAGGAATAAGCTAATTAGGTAGTATTGAAGCTTGACCATAATTGGCAGGTAAACATCTTCAAAAAAAGTGACATATTTTCTCACCATAAGATAAAATGCTTACAAATTTATTTACTTGTGATTTATTTTTACATGCCTCTTAATATATCTGGAGTCCCTCTGAACTCTAGGTAAAACCAGATAACTTCAATAAACCTTGATGCAAATCTAATCAATGGGGAGAAAAATGTCAGGGGAGCTAAATAATTTCTCCTAATTGATGTTTCAGTTCTTCTGTGAGGGTTCCAAACTACAAAAATACAATGGGGTGGGAGTAGGGTTCAGAGGTAAGGAGAAGGATTTGAAGGGAATTGTTTAAACAATCAGTGACTAAACTGCGAATATACTTACCCTTTATAATGTAAATTATATAACAACTGACTGATTATACCCTTTTTTTAATAGCTTCACTATTTAGATAGGGAACAAATATTTACATGTATAATCAAGCACAGCTAACATGGATAGTTACCTGTATAAGCTGTTTCACATTGATGATATGAAAAGCCAATAACACTGCAAATCACAATGGCCTCAAGGACTTTTATTCTAGAAATGTTTCTAACAAAAGTAAGTGCTTTTTGTTGTTGTCATTTTTGTTTGGTTTTTGCTTTGGACCTTACTGGTGCTCACCACCTCATGCATTCTCATAAACCAATTTTCCAAATGGAAAACCTCACAATTTTTATTTTTATTTTCCTGTATATGTTCTTCCTTATTATAAAGTCATATTAAAACGTATTCTTGTGCAGGAATTCTCATGTATTTGGAATATTCCTTTAATCAAATGGAAACAGTGACAAGATGGCAGTCCAATACACACCCGTGTTTACCTATGGACCACTGGGATTTGTGGCATCTGGCAATGATTTTGAGAAGACATTATGATGTAAAGAAAAGAGGAGTAGACTTTGAGATAAAGACATGGATTAAATCTTCTATTAAAAATCTGCTTTGGGTAAGTCATTTCCTTGGTAACCTTCAATTAACTTAAGTGAAGAATGCAAATAATATTTGTGCTGTCTACCTACCTGCCTATGAAAAAAAAACTTTAAGTAAAATATGTTTTAAGCATAATCCCATTAATGTAAAACTATATATGTATGTATATGTATATTCGTGTACTACACACGTATATATATTCATATATACATACAAATGTAATTGTAAAACTATGTGTATATAATTGTTACATTATTACTTGTGCTCGTATTATTCTAGTTATTATCTTATATTTAATGAAATTCAGGTAGAAATGGACTAAAGACAAGCAAAGCTCACACTTTTCTTTATCATTTAATTTTTAGCAGACTATTGAGCAGATGGATAAAATGATTGCTTTTTTTTTGCAGTTGAATAAATACTCTGGGCTATAAGGTCACCTTCTGTTAGTCACTGAAAGAATAGCAATTTCCATGAAATGAAAGTGCTTAATGTATTTTTCTGGAATTTAACTTAATGTAATTCATATAATGCAAGGAATTAATATAAAGTTTTGGTATCAATACCTCTTGGATTTAGAAGACATATTGAATTCTGTCTAAGCTAGTTATTGTTATCTCATCTTTTAAAAATGGAATTCATATTGGGACTGTACTGGGACAAAGTTCCACCCCTCTATATTTATATATTTTATGTTCTATAGACTTATGCAAATGAAAAAGAAAGAAGTAATGGGATTTTCTTTAATTTTATAAAAGTATTGAGATATAAATACATTTTCTCTAGGTTCTCTGCAAGCATATTTAGTACAACCATAGTAAAAGACAAAACAGTGAAGATGATTTTTACCTTATATTGCGCCTATAGGATTCGCATTTTGTAAGGACCTTATATTTTTGGATTTTTGTTCCATATAGCTTTAGTATTATAATGCATGACAGCTCCTATTAAATTGTTTTTTTTCTAGAATCCTTATATATATTTATATATGTGTATATAAATATATATGTATCACATATTTAAAAACTATTTATTGTACAATGTTTATTAACTGAGACCAGACTTCTTATGGATGAGTTATCTGTGATTATGGCCTGATTTTTAATTGCTATCCTGGTCCCCTTAATTTCTGACCTAGTCTATCTAGGTAGTTACTGGCACTAGTTCTTTTTTCATAATGGTTCAATTCCAGTACAGTTTGTTGTATTTCCAAGTATACTTTTGAATTCCACATTTGTATTGTTGGGATTTGTTGTATTTTAGTTTTGGGGTGGACATTGGTAGTATGAGAATTATTTTCTCTTTCAGTTCATGAAAAACTCAAGTCTGTTAGGTATTTAGTACTTTAATTATAAGTGCTGCTATTGGTGCATTGAATTGAACACTTACCTAGGTCCTTTATCATTTTAGTCATTGTTAGCATAGAGCTATCATTCTCTGCATGATGCCATTCTAAACAAATTGGTGAAGGGCAAGAGTGTCAGAAAGTTCAAGGGTTCAGGTAGATCTTAGTCTTCTGAGACTATAGGACACACTTAGATTAGACCTCATAATTCTGGAGAAAAGAATTGAATCTATTGCCATCATTGTTTTGACCATGACTTTTCTTTGATATAAGCTAGAGCTTGCAAAATGTCAAATAGCATTCCAGAGTGTGGTCCATGAAAACAATAACATATATAGAAATGAGTAATGTACTGATTGTGTGGTACCTGAAGGCTGGGACCTGTACAATGCATTGGTATTATACAAATTAAAATTCAGCCAGAATTATGTCAGCCTCATGAGAAAAGAGTGGTGTGGGACCCAATTAGGTAGAATAGGAACATATACATTTAGCACATAACTAGTGTGAGACAATAGCCAGAATGAAAAGAAATGAAAGATAACATTTTTTTAATAGTGTTTACAGGGTTTGATGTTTTGATTTCTTTTTTAATTATCTTCCTCTAAAAGGTAATTGCAAATTATTTTTATAATTTTTAAATAATACTGATGTTGTATATTTTACATTTATCATGTCTAACATTAGAATTATTATATTTGATGACAGTTGGATATTAAAAATAATATTAGATGATAAGTCCAAATATCTGCTCTTTTCTTTCCATTAGTAGTTATGTGCTGTACTATCTCTAATCTTCCCTTGGCCATTCTCTGAGTTCCTTAAAGATAACCTTTTTATAATTTCTGGTGACAATGCCCTGAGTTCAAATTGCCATTCCAAATCCTTCTTTTCCCTCAAACAAATCTGCATGACTCCTCCATCCCCACTGGAGGTAATTCATTTTCATTTGTGTTAGACAAAATCAATGGCATTTTCAGCCTTTCCTATTGTTTTGAAACGTGATGACTGCTAAGACTCAAAATATTTATGAAGTTGTTTGACATATACTGTGTTCTAAGAAGATCCATCAACTCATTTTTGCATTTTGGCAAAAATTTGTGCTAATCTTTAAGTCTCAGCTCTGTTTGTTTAATATTGTATGAGTCTTTGCTTTAGCACTTTACAAATTTTTAACTCACATTTTGTGGTCCTGAAAATATGTTTTGACTGGCATTATATTGGCATTAATTGTTTTCTGTAAGTTTTCTCCCCCATTAGCTTTGATTTCAGAATGCCACTGAGTCTCTTATGGCCACTTGCAAGTGATCTTGCTAATGCATTTTTTAATGGAAAAGGACTGAAAATAGGTTTTATAGGTAGGTGGAATATATTCTTAATATTATAGCTGAGAGGTAGTGAAGAGGAGGGATTAGAATGCTGGACTTAGAGTCCTACATATCTTAGTGACCCTAGACAAGGTACTTAACCCCACATATAGCTCCCAAAATATGCTTTAATTTAGCTTTTCTGCCTCTTGGAGGGAATTTCCATAATATTTTCATTTTTGTTGTTCAGTTGTTTCTGTCATGTCTGGCTCTTCATGACCTCATTTGGAATCTTCTGGGCAAAGATAGAGAGGGGTTTGCCATTTTCTTCTCCAGCTCATTTTACTGATGAGGAAATTGGGGTAAAGAGGGTTAAGTGACTTCAGGGTCATGCAGCAATTAAGTGTCTGAGGCCAGATTTGAACTCACAAAGTTGAAGTTTCCTGATTCTAAGTCTAGCACTCTTATCCACGGCACCACTTAACTGTGCTAACATTTTCATAATGTTAACAAAATTAACACATTAGTAGATTCCTCATAGCTCATATTTTTGGTTGGCTTTTAGGGTATATAAAGGCCTTTGCTCCTCACAATCTCAAGTTCGGTGTTACCACCTGTCTGAAGAGAAGTCAGTTTAAATCAGCATTAAAGACAGGAACAAGAAGGGGAAAAAAAGGAGGAAAAATGACTGTTGTGACAAATAGAAAATAATGATTTATTGTCTCTAAGAACTGAAACACAATAGTGCTATATATACATAAAGGCAACTTGAGGCAATTATGAAATAACTATCTAGCCTCACTAGTGAAATTAAAAGCAGAAAATTAGCATACCATACATTGATGCTAAAGTTCCTTTCTTAATATATTTTTGTAGGCATGTTTCTATGGGATGTTTGCTAAATTTAATTACAAATAACAACCTAAGAGGAAAAGGAGAGAATTTACAATCACCATCACTGTTTGGAAATCTATCACTTGTTCCTAGGCTTTATACATTTGTAATGATAATTTAAATGGGAAGATCTTTCCCATTCATTGATAGGCCCATGTGACCTGCCTGGGTTACATGAGACTGTGGAGGGAGGAGTTTTTGCTGACAAGGTAGAACAGGAAGAGGCAGAGTTAGAGCACAACTAAAAGGAAGTAAGTGAGAACAGTTAGGGTGGAGAGAGAGAGAGAACACAGGCAAGAAGAAAGTTAGGCTCTTGAGCGCTTGTTTATGGCAAAATTCTGGGGGGCGGTGACTTTGTCCCCTTCTCTAATCTGTATTGACTTCTTGGCTACTATCATGGATTTGGTTTTTTGGTTTTGGGATTTGGCTTTCTGGTGTCTGAATAAATGTTCTTCTTCTGTCTTCTATATGGGGAGTCTGTTATACTTTTGACTGAGAACCATGCCGGCATATCCATAGCCTTGGCAATAGAACATTGTAGGGGTTGGGTGGCCAAGAGAGAAAGTGAAATGGGACCAATGTGCTACTTTTAGTGACATGCAGAGAGGTTTAATATCTTTTTGAAACTAGAATTTCCTAATAGGCTTTATTTTTGCATCACCTGGCTCATCTCTATGAGTCACATTAAAAGAAAAAAAGAAAGATAAAGGAAAATAAATATATTATATATAATATTCCAAACTCCTGAAATCCACCCCACCCCACCCCTACTTCTTCAAAGGAGTTTGTATGTGATAGGAGTGGACTTTTCTAATATCTTTTTTTCTTTGGAATGGGGAGCAAATTTGTTCTTTGTAACTTTAAAACTCTGATTTTTCCTCTGAGAGTTCCTCTGAGAACTGCTTTACTACATCCCAGAAGTTTCAGGATGCAATTTGGTCATTATCACTTTCTTTTACTTAGTAGGTAATTAATTTGCAACACTCATTCCAAGTGATGCTGAAAAATATGTGTATACTTTTGAGTTCTATTAAGAATAAGCCTATAAGTGTTTAGTTCTAATTTATCTAGCCATTTCTTCAGTTCAGTTTGTTAGACATATAAAAAATGAGAGAGGGACATTTAAATCTATAGTCACTATTCTGTTATTATCTATGGTTTTTTTGTAGCTCAGTTAATTTTTCCTTTGTGAATTTGGATACGATGGCATTTGAAATATGTACATTTTGTACTGATATTACTATATTACCTATAGTTCCTTTCAGGATAGTGTAGTTTCTTTGTTTATGCCTTTTTTCAATCTTTGAATTTTTTTTTCTTTTTCAGATAGTATGGTAACATCTACTTTTTTGGATTGACTTGATACATATTAAATATTCCTTCAGTTTTATCATAATATAGGTACACATATCCATATGTTTATAATGTACACATATGTATCTTTGCTTTTTAAATGTGTTTCTTGTATCAGATTACAGAGACTTTTTTCTTATCTAATCTTTCACTATTTCATTTTTCACTTTAATCTATTCCCATTTAAAGTTATGAGTTAATCTTGACTGCTTTTGTGTAGGAGAATAAGGAAGGGCATTTGTGTCTTTAACCTATTTGACTGAGAGTTCCTGGTCCCTGTGTCCAGCCACTTCTTATGTCATTTGTCCAACCCTTAAACCCAACTCACTATTGAGCTCATAGATTGGACAACAGGTCCCCGCCTACCTAGCCCAGAATAAATATAAATACTAAATAGTAACTCTTTCTCTTTTACCCAGGAACCCTGAGAGTCTTTCCCTCCCAATTTGATTTTTTTTTAAAGGGGTCATTCCTTGAGTAACTTCTTAAAGAGGCCTATTCACTGAATGAGTTTATCCCACTCAAAGTGAGAATGTGATAAGACCTTAGCCTAAGAGGGCCAGGGTCTCCCATTGCCTCCTGGGCCATCTCCAGTGTCCCTGTTCAATATTAGGCCACTGGACCCAGTTAGGTTAAGGAGAAGAAAGTGAGATTGGCGACCTTGCACAGCCATCTCTCACTCAAATCAGAGTCAACTGCATGTCATGCTATCTTCTTGAGGTCATGGTCCCTTTTGAGAATGAAGGACAAACAAAACCAGTCACTTGTTGAATCAGTTGGAGACAACATGCTTTTGGTTAAGCAGCAAGTGAAAGCACTTCTTTGGGAGAATTTTCTGTGTATGCCAAGATCATCTGGGAAATTTCTGACAACAACTCCATCTTGTCTGTGACAACCATTTCCTCATTTTGTTTTTCTTTTTAGTTTACTGTCATGAAGCAGCCTTTGCACCACACAAACCTCATATATATCTTCCCCTATGACTAAATAGGGCATCTCACCCATTCAGCTGTTCAGTGAAGATCTAGTGACTGGCTTTTGACTTTGCCATAGGCTTTGCAGTCCTACTTCTCTGATTTATATGGCAGCACTTTATTTCATCCCTCCTTTCTGCAACATCCCCACCCTACCCCAGGACCTTCCCCTAAAGAAATGGTATACTGATTTGAAGGCTATATAAACATACCCTGGGAGTTTCATGCTCTTCCCAATATTTTGGTTAACTATTCTAGACACAAAAATATTTTGCAGAATTGCATGTGACCCACTGAGGGGCTGATGGAAATCAATTCTCATGACATTTGCAAAATCACTTCACAAGTACTTGATGTCATATGTACACAAAAGTCAGGATTTCTCCCTGGAAAGCAACTTTATTTTTTTTATTTTTTTCATAATAAATTTATTTATTTAACTTTTTACACTCATTTTCATAAAATTTTGGGTTCCAAATTTCCTTCCCATTTGTCCCCTCCTCCCACCCCAATACACCGAGCATTCTAATGTCCCCTATCACCAATCTGCCCTCTCTTGTATCATCCCTCCCTTCCCTTGTCCCCATCTTCTCTTTTGCCCTAAAGGGCCAGATAACTTTCTATTCCCCATTAACTGTATTTCTTATTTCCAAGTAGCAAGAACAATACTCAACAGTTGTTCCTAACACTTTGAGTTCCAAATTCTCCCCATCCCTCTCTCCCCACCCATTCCCTTTGGGAAGGCAGGCAATTCAATACAGACGATATCTGTGTAGTTTTGCAAATGACTTTGATAATAGTTGTGTTGTGTAAGACTAACTATATTTCCCTCCATCCTATCCTGCCCCTCTTTGCTTCTATTCTCTCTTTTGATCCTGTCCCTCCCCAAGAGTGTTGATTTCAAATTGCTCCCTCCTCCCTTTGCCCTCCCTTCCATCATCCCCCCCATCCTCCTTATCCCCCTTTCCCCCACTTTCCTGTATTGTAAGATAGGTTTCCATACCAAAATGAGTGTGCATTTTATTCCTTCCTTTAGTCGAATGTGATGAGAGTAAACTTCTTGTTGTTCTCTCAGCTCCCCTCTTTTTTCCTCCACTAAAAAGTCTCCTGCCTGTATCTTCTATGATAGATAATTTGCCCCATTCCATTTCTCCCTCTCTCCTCCCAATACATTTCTCTCTCATCACTTAACTTCATTTTTTAAAGATATGATCCCATCCTATTCAATTCAATCTGTGCTCTCTGTTTCTGTGTGTGCATGCACATGTGTGTGTGTTTGTGTGTGTGTGTTGTGTAATCCCACCAACTACCCAGATACTGAAAAGTTTCAAGAGTCACAAATATTGTCTTTCCCTGTAGGAATGTAAACAGTTCAACTTTAGTAAGTCCCTTATGACTTCTCTTTGCTGTTTACCTTTTCATGCTTCTTCTCATTCTTGTGTTTGAAAGTCAAATTGTCTTTTCAGCTCTGGTTTTTTCATAAATAATGCTTGAAAGTCCTTGATTTCATTGAAATACCATATTTTCCCCTGAAATATTATACTCAGTTTTGCTGGGTAGGTGATTCTTGGTTTGAGTCCTAGTTCCTTTGACTTCTGGAATATCCTATTCCACACCTTTCAATCCCTTAATGTAGAAGCTGCTAGATCTTGTGTTATCCTGATTGTATTTCCACAATACTGGAATTGTTTCTTTCTAGCTGCTTGCAATATTTTCTCCTTGACCTGGGAATTCTGGAATTTGGCTACAATGTTCCTAGGAGTTTCTGGATTTCTTTCAGGTGGTGATCTGTGGATTCCTTGAATCCTGATTTTGCCTTCTTGTTCTAGAATATCAGGACAGTTTTCCTTGATAATTTCATGAAAGATGATGTCTAGGCTCTTTTTTTGATCATAGTTTTCCTGTAGTCCCATAATTTTTAAATTACCTGTCCTGGATCTATTTTCCAGGTCAGTTGTTTTTCCGATGAGATATTTCACATTCTCTTCCATTTTTTTATTCTTTTGGTTTTGTTTGATTTCTTGTTTTCTTATAAAGTCATTAGCCTTCATCTGTTCCATTCTAATTTTGAAAACTATTTTCTTCAGTGAGCTTTTGAACCTCCTTTTCCATTTGGCTAATTCTGCTTTTGACAGCATTCTTCTCCTCATTGACTTTTTGAACTTTTTTTCCAATTGAGTGAGCCTATTTTTCAAGGTGTTATTTTCTTCAGCATTTTTTTGGGGTCTCCTCTATCAAGATGTTGACCTGCTTTTCATGCTTTTCTTGCATCTCTCTCATTTCTCTTCCCAGTTTTTCCTCCACCTGTCTAATTTGATTTTCAAAATCCTTTTTGAGCTCTTCCATGGCCTGAGCCCATTGAATATTTATTTTGGATGTTTGGGATACAGAAGCCTTGACTTCTATGTCTTTCCCTGATGGTAAGCATTGTTCTTCCTCATCAGAAAGGAAGGGAGGAGATATCTGTTCATCAAGAAAGTAATCTTCTATGGTCTTATTTTTTTCCCTTTTCTGGGCATTTTCCCAGACAGTTACATGACTTCTGAGATTCCTTTCCACACCCACCTCACCTCCAGCTCCACCCAGCTAGTGCTTGGGGTCTTGGATTCAAATGCTGCTTCTCAGCCTCAGGGCTTTCAGCTAGGGCAGGGCTGCTATTCAGTGTGAGATTAAGTTTAGCTGCTCAGGTGGGGGCAGGGCCACCACCAGGGGCTCAGTTCCCTCAGGGGGTTTATGTGGATACCTTCAATAATGCATCTAAGCTCCTGTCCGCTTTGGGAGCTCCAGTTCACTACGGTCTCTGCTGCTGCCTCCCGAGGGGGCCTGAGTTATGGAGACACCCTGCTCCCCTCTCGGCCAGCCAAAGAGACTCTCTCACTGACCTTTGTGCCTGTGGGTGGAGGGGCCTGCATGGCTGCTGGAGATTCCATCCGTGAAACCTGCTCAGATCTGTTCTTCTCGGTGCTGTCTGGTCAAGGTAAGGCTGGGCTCTGCTCTGGGTCTGGTGTGACGGACCTTTGGTGTTGGTGTTTCAGGGCTCTCTGGAAGAGAAATCTCCTCCACTCCATTGCTCTGTGACTTCTGCTGCTCCAGAATTTGTTGGGAGTTCTTCTTTACAGGTATTTTATGGGCTGTGGGTTCTGAGCTAGCATATGTGAATCTTTCTACTCCGCCATCTTGGCTCCTCCGTTGGAAGAAACTTTAAAGGCAATGAAAATAGAAGGTGACTGGGAAGAAGAGAATTTTCAGTATTTGGTTGCATTCAATAAAAGACAAAGGATCTCATGATGGTAGATGTGGCAAGTTTGTAAGGAGGACTAGATAAATGTTATTCAGTAAAGCAGATTTTTTGAAAAATAGGAGAAGCATGGCTTGTTCATGTGCTGTGCTGGTATAGAAATAACAGGATAGACCACTGGAGAGCACAGTCATACAATGTGTTGCACTAACTAGCTAGTACAGAAACTATTTCAATAGTCTAGGTAAGAGACAAGAAGGAAGATGAGGAAAAGGAAAGGAAGAAATAAATAATATTGGAAACTGACTTTTAGATATCTAGGGTTCTTGGAAAGCAAATTCACTTCTTATAATACACACACACACACACAATCTTGGAAAATATCAGACAAAATGGACATGTATCAGAGTAACTAATTAAGAGAGTTTTGCTTTCACATATGTAAAGGTCTTTTTCTTGGTAGGTGTGTCCTATAAAAACTCTATGCACCCACATGATCAGACTGAATTGTTATATTTTTGAGGATGACTTTGAATATCTTTGGCCTATACAATATGAAAGAACAGGTATTACTATTTTTGTTTTACATTCTTTCTATTTGAGATATGGGTAGCTACAGTGAGTGATGTTCTCTTTGCCTATAGATTTTGACCATCTGTAAAAATTATGACTAGTAATGATTAACATTTCTTGGTGATTGATTTCAAATAATGAGAATGCTAAATCCCTTCAAATGAAATTTGCAAATAAATTTGAAAACAAATGTAAAATTAGAGACATGAAGAATTGGTAAAAGACCCAAAGGGGTTTGCAGTTTTTGAAAAAGTGGACTTTGAGTGATCAACTGTCAGATATGACCAATGCCAGGGACTAATACTTGATTTTGCATTTCACTATATGATTGGTGATTATTCTTTCAGTGTTCAACAAATATTTATTTAGCATCTCCTATCTGTAAGACATTTTTCTAGCTTCTTTGATATAGATGAAAAATAATATAACCCTTGCCCCCAAAGAGGTTCCAATCTAATAAGTGTGAGAACTATTATATGTGTGTATATGTATATACATATATACATGTATATATACATATATGTATATGTGTATATGTATGTGCACACAAATTAATGTGACAAATTGAGAACATAATATGGGTAATTGAAAGATCTAGATTGAGTCATTAGAGAAAATTTGAAGAGATTAATTATAGTTATATCAAAGAAGGAATACTTTAGGGAAAAATTGGTCTTACCTGAAGTAGACATAAAAGAAAATGATGACCTTTAATAAGCAGAGTTGAGGAGGTATTTTCTTGATATAGGGAATACCTGTGAATTATGGAGGAATGCAGGATGAGATTGATCAATAGCTCGTGGTCCATTTTGAACGTTGTATAGAATCCATGAAGGTTGAGTGATGTGGAATCTGGAAAGTTAAGGTTGGAGTCTGACTGTAGAGGGTCTTGATGGTTTTTGGTAAGCAGTTTTTGTTAAGCAATAAAGAGGACAGGCAGCTAAGAAAAGATTAGGGTCAAATATGACATTAAAATTTCAGTTCTAGGAAACAGAGAGGTTTGTTGGCACCATCAACAAAATAGGGAGGTTAGAAGGAGAGACAGGTTTAGAGTTCAAGTTATGTAATGATTTTGATTTGGAGCATATTGCATTGAGGTACAAGAAGTTAGAGATATGGAACTGGAATAAGAGAATAGGGTTAAATGTCTAGCTTTGAGAGCTATCTTTGTAACAGTGTAATTGAAACTATGGGAACAGATGAGATCACCAAAGGATCTCATCAAATTTGGAAAAAGGATAAAGAGAGCTATAACCATTGTCTTCCTTTGGTAGCGGGCGCTAGGATTTTTATCATCTCTCCCCCGTATTATTACAATAGTCTCCCAATTGATGTTTTCACTCTCAGTCTCTCCATTTTAATCAATCCTTCACATAATTATGTAAGTACAGTAATCTGAAACAGACTGGCAGGTAGCTGAGGACAATTTGGAGAGAGCAGTGACATGGGTGGAGGCAAGGGAGGCAATAGTATAATGGTGGAAGAATTGATTGATAATGTTGAATGTTGCTGAAAATGCTTGAATGAAAGGCAACAAGATGGGGAGAGAAAAGTGGTTTGGAAATGTCAATTAAAATGGAATTATTGACCTGGAAAAGAATAGTTTTAAGGATACTGGTAATAATAGAAGCTTTTTTCAGATAATTTTATATTCGACATGTGGTGAGGAAGTAGCAGATGTGAATGATGATTACTTTGTATAAAAGTTTGTTTTTAATAGTGAATCAAAGAAGACATACAGCTTCAAGGTTGGCAGAGTCAAAAGGAGGGTGTTTTAGAATATGTAGGTATAGTTATATTACTCAGTGAGGAAAAATTAAGTAGAGCAAAAGGTTGGCTATAAGGAAGAGAATAGGGCAATGATTCATGAAACAAAGTCCTAGATGAAACAGAGGAGCTGAAATCAAGGTTCATATGGAGGAAATTGTCTTAGCAAGGAAGTTCACTGACAAAGTTCATGATGAATTACTTCAGTGCTTTCGGTTACTGAGGTTAGAAAGACAAGCTGGTTTAAGGAGAGGAGAGAAACACTGGAAGAGACATTGTGCGCAAGGTTAAAAGTAGTTAATCAGAGATTAATCTAAGTATTTGTTAAACAATAGTGAAACTAGCATTGAAATTAAATAACATGAAGAGATAGTATAGTAATGCATTTATAAGGGAATAATAACTTGAATTCTACTTAACTTTCTTGAAGAGAAGCCCTAAATGAGCCATAGTCAAGATCTGTTCAATTCAGGTTTCTCTCTTCATTCATGAAAGTGAGTAACAGGGAGATTATAGCTCATTTGTGGGACACTATGTCTACCAGACTGTATCCTATAGCATGGTTTAAGATATTCATAGGTTGTGGGGGGAAGTACCATAATTAATAATTAATTGCATTTATAAAACTGTAGCTCTACAAAGTGTTTTCTTCAACAGTTAACTTTGGGTAGTATGTTATAAAAATATGATTACTTTGCCCATTTTTCAGTGGGGAAAAAGCATTTTATTTGTGTTCATGTAACTTGTAATAGTAAGTTTCAAAGTTGGAACTCAAACTCTGGTCTCCAAAATCCAGTACTCTTTTAGATCTGTGTGAGGGTAGTGTAAAGAGTCCTAGCTTTGTAGTTAGAAGACCAGAGTTCAGTGTGATCTTGAACAAGTCACAATCTTCTGGGCCTCAGTTTCCTTTTATATGAAATAGGGAAAACAATGCCTGTAATATCTCATAGGGTCATTTGAGGGAGAAGTACCATATCAATGTGAGTTGGTATAGTTTCTGCTACAATGTGCTGAATCTCAATTCTCAAAGGAGACATATATTGTATGTTATGTCTCCTTTTTTCTGGCTATTCCCTGAGTGACTTCAGTTATATTCCTTCCTTCCTGTTAGGAAGGAATGTGTAAAGCAAGGTCAATAATCACTTTAATCAAGCACATATATCATTCACTTAGTTCAGGGGAAAAAGTCAGTACCCTGAATTTCATAGAAAATACAGAGAGATCAAAATGAACACATGGGCTTCCAGCTGTCTGACATACATTACAGATAGACAGATAACTGACCATAAATGCATAGTTACCAGAGAGGAAAACACCAACATCTGGATTTTCAAAGCTGGGGGGGTGGCTCCTAAGCATCTTCCCAGGGTCTCTTCTGACCCAACAAAACACTACCAGTCAGTAAGCCCCCAAAGTAAAACCTCTCCCTCAGAGTATTGATACATTTTTTTAGAGCCAGAGGGCATCACAACCCTTGAGAACCAGTGCCTCATTTAGAAACTTAACAAAAAGTGTGGGCCTTCCTACAAATCTTCCCTGATCAAACTCCCCTTAATGAGCAGGCCCATTAATGGGTGGGGAAGATCTTCTTTAGTCACATTATTCAATCAGAGGCATTTGATTATACTAAAAGCAAAAAAAAAAAAAAAGCATTATCAATACAGCATGGGATTTGCCATTTAACTCTATGTCCTCCCCTAAACCATGTCTTCATATGTATACCTAGCCTATCTTTCATTTCTTTCACTTATTCTATTGGCACTCTTTATAAATAGCTATGGATCTTCCCAACCCTCTACCTGCTATAATTTCATTTATTTATGCTTAGGTTCCATGATAATGGGTAAAAATAAAATGCACACAATTCTAAAACCTCCCTGATGTAAGAAGTCTTAAGATTACAGGGCAAAAAATGGTAATTTTCTTTCTTGGTTGTCATAGGATTATATGATTTAGAGGAGAAAGAGACCTTTAGATACCTTCTGAGAAACTTTTAAAGAACTGAAGAAAGTGCTAAAATTCATATATATACACATATACTCACATGTACACACATGCCAACATATATGTATATGTGTGTACAGATGCACATATATACATTTACATACATGTATATACACATGTACATATATGTACACATTTACATATATGTATATATGTGTGTATATATCTATATTGATCTACCTAGTTAAGTTCATAAACTACTGAAATTTATCCAAAGAACTACTAGGGGAACATGGACCTTAAGTTAAAAATTCCTAATTTAACGCAGGAAAAACAGAAGAAGCCAACAGAACGCTAGATAGCCTTTTCTATTCTGGCAAAATTATAGTCACATTTTGTTGGAGATCTGTCCTGGATATCTAAGTACCTGAATGTTTCTGGTGCTAGTCAATTTCCATCAATTACAAAACAGTCATTGAAGTCAAATGAAGGCATGAAAGCAAAGTTTGAATGAACTAAAAATATTCTATTGCTTAAAACAATAAACAGCAAAGAAGAAATAATTTTTTTAATGCGCTTGGGCTTGTATTAAAAATACAGATGTACTGTATGCATATGAAATTTTTGATTAAAATGTCTCTCACCAGTCTGTCTCTTTAATTAAATAAAACCTGCTTGGTATTAATCAAGGCATAAAGAATTTATGCCCCAAATCCAGATTAATTAAAAGCCCGGGAGCTTGAAGAACAGACTGTGTAGAAATACAAAAATAAATCAATCTAAACATAATATTTATGGATATGGACTGCTTATTACTAAAAATATAAATAATTTAATATGAGTGATTTATGTCAGACACATGATAGAAATCCTTTCCCATATTTTTAGAATTTATTTAAATAAAAAGTTGAGCCTATACTTTGATTCACTGAATTCTATATTTAATATTAATATTTTAATTATATAGAAATGATACCTCTTAGTAGTTAATTCTATCACATATTCTCACAAATTTAATAATTGTACCATAATATCAGGAAAGCAAATCTAATGCAGAAACTTCCAGTGCCTACAGGGCAGGAGTTGATATCATAAAGAATGACCCATTATATTGCTTTGTCTAGCAGAAGCAGAGTTACTCTATAAGAAACTTCTCATTTGTGTGTCTGGGCATGCCAATGCCCATTGTTATTTCAACTGCCAAGTAACTCATCAAGATAGGTTGTTGTTGCTTTTTAGAGCAAAAAAACAAGTGCTTTCACCTTGTTTATTGTTGTCATTGGTCAAATATTTATTACATCCAGATTCATCCTAGATGTAGCTATATAGGAAATTTTTACAAAGTGGCCACATTCTGAAACATTCTGCTAAGCTTATTACAAGTTTTCCCCTCTTAATTTGACTTCCTTTTTTTCCTACATAAATGTGGGTCTGGTAAAGCAATGAAGCCTGCATCGTTTTGATTAAGATCCCCCATCCCCTGATTCTGATTATCTTTGTTCTGCTAGTATTTTCATTAAAAAAGGGATGAAACAGGATTTTGAAAGTTTTCTCCAAAAGCTTACTTTAAAAAATATCATTGAATACTGAGATATGTACAGAACCATGACAATGGTAAGTGAAATGACATACTTAGCTCGAGTACCCAAAGTCAATCTCAGAAGATATATAAAACTGATTAACCACTGTTCTAAATACGCTATCCTTTCTGAGTAAGGGAGAAGGCCACAGTTTTATACTCTTGCCTCAAATATATAATTAATTATGATATTAATATTGCTTTTGTAATTATTGAATGCGAGGGCTTATAATTTTCATTTTATTGATATTTGATTTTTATGCCATCTTTTGAACACCCACAGACTTAAAGTTTCAAAAAAAAAAAAAACCCAGTGTTTTTAGAATTGGATCGATATATAATTCCATCATTTTTCATGAGTATTGTTGAGAAGTTGAATGCCTATCAGTTTCTCTTTTCATTCAATAGTACTTACCTATAGTCTATTACTGGTGAAAAACTTGCTTAACTTATTTTTACATTGAACTCAGTTTTGCTGAAAAATTCCTCTTAAAGAAAAAAAAAGCACTACATATGATAATATGTACTGTCTTAATGTGCAAACTTCTTCCATCACTGTCTATTCAACAGATCTATAATTTAGGGACTTGCCAGGGCCTTGAAAAACCAAATAATACTGCTGATGAGTAGCAAAGGTTGAATTTTGATCCATATAGATAATGGACCTTAATGGAAAGAGTTCTTGATTTACAGTCAAGAAGTGCCATCTCTGTAAGGTACAAAATATTTAGCTCTTCTACAAAACATAAAATGAACAAATCATTGATGTAAATTGTTCATATAATTTGTTGGGAGTTCTTTGTTGACCTCAGGTAGTTTTCATAAAAATTGTAATCCATTCTGAATTAGATTGATTGCAAATCTAATGAGTTCATTTTGTTAATTGTCCTTAGCTTAAATCAAAAATTGGATGCCATTTGTATCACTGTAATCTTTTCTTCAAAGTGTTTTGACATACCAGTTGTTGCTCCTAAATGATATTCCAGACTTAAATAGGACTCATCTAGAAACTAGTACCCATCCGGCCTACAATAGCAAAATATTATGCAGGCACAAACAAGTATGTGTCTCTGTTGATGTATATATTTCATGCGTGTTTTCTTATCAGCTGAAGATTGTAGGTGACTGATGCTTCTCAGCAAATTGCTTTCCTCATCCAATTCAACTAGCATTTGTTAAATGTATATTTTGTGCAAGGCATTATGCACTGAGGATTAAAAGCAAGGAGCACATGTCCTCAAGGAACTTATAGTCTATTGAGGGGATACAACTTAGAAAGAGAAAATTACATACTGTGTAGTCTGAGGAAGAGAAAGGAAGAAGCAAGGGGGCCAAGGAAGGTTTCTTCTCGGATATACCACATTGGGGGAGCCTTGAAGGAAGCTATGGCTTTTAAGGGACACAGTTTGGGGTGGGAAGTAGGGTGGTGCGCTGTGTGCATATACGAGAGCCCGTGCAAAGGAAGGGGAAGGAACACATTCAGAGGAAAACAGAAATGTATCTGGGATAAGGAGTATGGGAAGGAGTTGGGGGAGGAGCAGGTCAATAAGCTTGGGTTAGCAGACTGGAACCAGACTGGGAAGGGATCTAAATTTCAATTTGTGTAGAGTTGGCATTTTGTCTAAGCTAGGAAGACGTGGAAAATTCTTGGGAGAGAAGAGAATCAGATCTTGAGGTCATCTGTTCATTGTATAAAGGACAACTCTTTCCTGGAGGATGTATTAAATCAGTCAATAAAAATCTAAGCATCTTTTATGTGTGATTCCCTGTGCTAAGACATATATGAGACATAAAAATCACAAGCTGATGAACTAGTAGAGAGATTTATCACATGTACACAAACTAAGAAATGAGTTTTAAGTCCTTAGAAAGAGAATAAATTGCAATGAAATCAAGTAAGTAATTTCAATAAAAGTGAGAGAAGTAAGGAAAGCATCATAATACGGTGATTTAAAAAAAGAGCACTAGCTATAGAGTCGAAGGACCTGGGTTCAAAATCTACCTCTGATACTTACTGGGTATGTAACCTTGGATAAATCACTTATGTGATTTGACCTTATGATGCTATGTAAATATTGTATTCAAAGGAGTCATATGGGGTGGGGAGATAGAATTTTCTTCAGGATATTAAATTTGCAGAATGCAATTGGAAAGATAACTGATTTTTTAATGTGCTCTCTAAGCAACAGATAACCTAGTTGAATTTTGCTACTTTTTGTAAATTTTAACCTCTTACAAATAGTTGTATAGAAGTTATATTGATTCAAGTACTTTATGTAAAAAGAATTTGAAAATATAGTCCCATCCGATAAACCTAATGGCATGCTTACCACGAAAACAAAACAAAACAAAAAATAAATAAATAAAACTATTAGGTAGCATTCCTTTTGAACTCTGAGTCTCAAACTTTGAGATTCTTCTAGCTGAAATGTTTGACTAAGCTGCTGACATATGTCAGTTTTTAAATTATTAAAGACAGCAACACCACATCAGTTCCTTGCTTGTCATTGTTCTTCTTATGGCAGTGATTGCAAGTTACAATAACTGTGAAGACAATGCCAACTAATCCTCACTGCTACCCTTAGATGCTGAATTTTCCCAAGGCTGATTGATTTTGGAGAACTAGACACATTCACTTCATTTCTGGAGCCTGAGAAATAAAAAGCAGTTGGTTTAATTATAAATATTCCCATAGTGTTTAGAAAAAAATAGAAAAAGATTTGTGTTTCTCAGATTTTCCAGTTTTTTGTTCACCCAGAATTCCCTTAAAAGAGGATAATACAGCATGTTATTATGGGGAGATAACCAGTGCTTCCTTATGGACATACAGTGGGACTTCAAGACACCTGCCTCATGCTTTAGTGATTTGTCTAAAGTTAAAATGAACAAATTAAACTGTGTCCCTTTTGGTGTTTGCATGAAACAAATGGTAAATGGAATTTTGCTTTCTATCGTCACCTCTTTTAAGATTAGGTTGAATGATAAGATATGAAAGCAGGTGTGATAATGAGTAAAGGGTTATCAGCAGACATAATTGCATCAGCTATTGTTTTAAGCAGTTTATTTTCCTTGTGTATTGTATATCAATTGCAATTGTCAATAGCAGCTAAGCTTGTAAATGCATAGACATTTCATTTTAGTCTCCACTTACTAATCAAAATCAGTTTATGGAAAAGTTCCATATACATATACATACACATACACATATATATATATATATATATATATATATATATATATATATATATATATATATATATATGATTAACAGAAAGAAAATGATTCAAGTACAGTTGCACTTATGGAAGATGAAGTCCTCAATCTTTTTGGGTCATTTCAAAAATTCTTAATTCTTGGAGGCACACTGCTTACTGATGAACTAGCAAAGGTAAGCAGTATTTCTGACAATGGATTTCCTAGATGGCTCAGTAGATAGAGTGCCAGACCTGAAGCCAAGAAAATTCATATTCCTGTGTTCAAATCTGGCCTCAAACACTCTGTGATCCCAGGCAAGTCATTAAACCTGTTTATCTCAGTTTCTTCTTTGTAACATCAAGGACCCACTGACATATACAGGAGGGTTTACTATATAGGTTCTCAGATCTGCTTTTTTAAAAAGAAAGCAACTTTTGAGGGGTCAACAATCACTTTAAACAAACACATATGCCAACAGAGAAAATATAAGCAGAGAAATAAAGATCAACAGACAGGGCTTCCAACTGTCTGACCATAAGCAATACATACATCACAGATCAACAGACAGATCTAACTGACCATTACATACATACATAGTTACCAGAAAGAGAAGCACCAACATTTTGATTTTCAAAGCCATGGGGCTCCTTAGCAACTACCCAGAGTCTCATCTGGCCAAACAAACACTTCCAATAAGTAAACCCCAAAGTAAAACCTCACCTCAGATTATTTATACACTTTTCAGAGCTGGAGAGCAGGACCCTTACACCCAGTGCCTCAAAAGAAATTAATAAAAGATATTGAGACCTGTTAATGGGCAAAGAAGATCTTTAACTCTTCCCCCCAACCACCATTAACCTTACATTAACATTAAACTCATCTGTAAAGTGAGCTAAAGAAGGAAATGCCAAATCACTCCAGTATCTTTGATTTCAAATATTGGTATATTTGAAAACCTCAAATGGGGTCACAAAGACTCAGGAGTGACTGAACAACATTTTTTTTAAAGCATTCCTTCATAAGAGAGCAGGGCACTCCCCTAATAATCTGATGTAATGCTTGTATCTGTGCCCATAAGATTACACAGTTCAGACTTGGGAGGGATCTTAGAGGTCATCTCTAACCCCTTACTTATTGGAAAGAAATCTAAGGCCCAGAGATGTTGTTACTTGATGAAGGTCATATTGTTAGTAAGTTCAGGAGTCAGGATTCAAGTCCAAGTCTGATGATGGCAAATTCTATTCTTTCTAAAATAATGGTTCACTTTTTAAATAGAGTTTTACTTTATTCTTTAGGTCAAATCTAAATACAAAGAAAGGTAATGGGCAGTACACATTTTTTATTGGTATATTGAGATCTATTTAACTGGTGTACACAACATGAAATGAGTGAACCATTGTGCTAAGGCTAATATTTTGGTGGGAACCAGTTGTTTTGTTACTGTTGATATGTGTTGTAATGCAAATATATTAATTTATATATTTGTTGCTCCTTCAAAATGATATTGCCCAATACATTGTATAAGGAACTAGTCAGAGTTATGAAAACCTAGGTTTAAATCCTACCCTAGTGGCTTACTAGATATTTTATCCTGGTCAAACTATTTTACCTTTGACCCCAGTTTCTTCCTCTTTAAAATGACATGTGGCTTCTATCCACAACCATTATTCAGTAGATGTGAAAACCCCAATGCCTGACCAATAATTGCTTTAGAATGAAAAAAGGACCATTCTTTGGCTTTTAGATATGAGTGCTGTTTATGGAGCCAGGCACCACTTTGGCTTCCAACTCTAAGCACTACACACCTTCACAATGTCCTCACACTAAAGGAGAAGCCTAGGTAAAAGCCAGTGCATGGTTGGATTAGATGTTGTTGCTGATATCTACTATTGGTTAATGTCTAAAGGGGGAAAGAAATTTTGGTAAATCTATGAATAATCATTTTGTTTTAGAATCTATTTCCAAAGCTGTCTGTTTTTTAAAGAAAAGGTTTCTGTCTTCAGAACTAAGAGCACTCAGAATATGTATTCAATATGCCTCATTCTCTGATGTGAATTCAAACACATGTGCAGAATCTAGCTACTCCCTTATAACAAATGCACAAATTCAGGTGACTTCCAAACCACATGTTCCCACACGTTCCCATATTTCATATATGGCAGTAACTATATTACTAAAATGATCATTTCAAGGCCACTTGTTTGAAGAAGTTTATGGCTAGGGTCACCTGGGGATATTTAGGCATTCAGTCTGGGGGTCATGATCTCAGTCAGCTGGTTACAGTATGTATCAGATGCAATTGTAACTCTATTATGACTATCCAGCTGCCATTCTTTTGGCATATGCCAAAATAAATCACTGAAATCATTATGGAAGGATTGCATTACCTCCTTTGTCATTTAAAACTTTTAAAATTAGGTTCCTTGACCAAGAGACATGAATGAATGTAGAGCAGAAATAATTGGCAGAGTATAAAAACAAATACATTATGTTAAGTTTCACCAAAAAAAAGAGAAACTGAATGAGAATGAAAATACGCAGAAGTGAAGAACAATATGAAAGAAGAGAAACCAAAAAACCCCAAATCCAGTAATACTAAAAGAAAATATGCTCTCAATTTAAGCAAAAGAAAAAAAAAATGATCCTTGAAGTCAGAATTCAGAGACAACTGAGAAGCATGTCTCTTAGAATAAAAAAAAAACAACTTGAACATCAAAATTCAAGAAATTAGAAAATTGTCCAGAATTTCTGAAGACAGAAGTCAAAATGCCAAATGAAAAAATCCACAGATTGCCTCTAAAAAATGCTATGAACTCCTAGACACAGTAATTCAATGTAACAATTCAATTCAAAAGTAATAAAATTTGAAAGCAACCATGAAATACTCCAAATAAAGCAACCTCCAAATAAAAATAAAGAAAAATTCAAATAATTTGTAATCACCAGAAAATGTAGGCAGGAATGAGAAAATGTGATCCAAAGAGAAATATAATTTGTGATACAGACCAGGGTGAACTACCCTGCAAATCTGATCTTAACCACAGATGAAAAAAGGTGTACTTTCAATAATAAAGGAGCATAAAAAACATTCTTAGAAAACCAGAATTGCAGAATTGTTTGATTAACACCCCAAACAACATCAGTGAAGGAGGGGTGAGTGAATTCAGTAGCCAAGGATGGCATTAGAATGACAACAAAGAAACACATGAGTTTTCTTTCTAAAAGTATACCAAAAGGCAGGGGTAATGGCAGAAATCTGGTGGAGGTAATTGATGGTGGATTGGTAGGTCAGGGGTATTATGGAGAGATCTTGTAGAATCCTGAATGCAGATGAATCAATGTTTTATGTAGTATTAAGTTACTAAGTGGGAGGAAGAGGATAGAGAGAATTATATGATGTGGTCTAATCAAGTTGAGAAAGTTAAATATTAATTGAATAAGTTAATCCTAAAGAAATTGTGGGTTAAAGAACAAATAATAGAAAGATAATTTCATTGACAAAAAAAGAGAAAAACAGATCAATCAACTCAGACTACAACAGCAACAACTTGTAAAATTCCTATAAAATTCATAATAAAAATCTTCAAACTCGAAGAAGAGATTGATAAAACTGAGAGTGAACCCCTATTAAATTGATAAATAAAATTAGAGACTAATTTTAGGAATAACATTTTAAAAGATAAAACTTTAGCTATCTGAATTAAGAGAAAGGGAAAACTATTGTTATTATCAAAAACAAAAAAAGAAAAATTACAACAAATAAAGTAATAAAGTAAATCATTTGTAATATTTTACCCAGTTATATATCAACAAAACCAATAATTTAAGTGAAATACAAGAATATTTAAAAATACAATTTTTTCTCTCTAAACAGAAAAAACCTATACTGAATTTAAATAACTTAATATCAGAAAAAAATGTACTTTGAAAATTCATAAAGTAATTCAGAGAAAAAAAATTCATTAGATATACAAGTGAAGTTTATCAACATTTAAAGAAAAGTTATTTTCAAAATTATATTGGTTTCCCAAATAAGAAAAGTTCCCTCCAAAAAGAGAAACTCCTAGGAACATTGTGGCCAAATTCCAGAATTCCCAGGTCAAGGAGAAAATATTGCAAGCAGCTAGAAAGAAACAATTCCAGTATTGTGGAAATACAATCAGGATAACTCAAGATCTAGCAGCTTCTGCATTAAGGGATTGAAGGGCAAGGAATAGGATATTCCAGAAGTCAAAGGAACTAGGACTCAAACCAAGAATCACCTACCCAGCAAAACTGAGTATAATACTTCAGGGGAAAATATGGTCTTTCAATGAAACAGAGGACTTTCAAGCATTCTTGATGAAAAGACCAGAACTGAAAAGACTTTCAAACATAAGAATGAGAAAAAGCATGAAAAAGTAAACAGCAAAGAGAAGTCATAAGGGACTTACCAAAAGTGAACTGTTCACATTCCTACATGGAAAGACAATATTTGTAACTCTTAAAACTTTTCAGTATCTGGGTAATTGGTGGGACCACACACACACATACACACACACACACACACACGTACACACGTGCACGCACACACACATACACACATGCACACACATACAGAGACAGAGAGCACAGAGTGAATTGAATAGGATGGGACCATATCTTAAAAGAAATTAATGTAAATGGTGAGAGAGAAATGTAGTGGGAGGAAACAGGGGAAAATGGAATGGGGTAAATTATATCTCATTCAAGAGGCAAGCAGGAGACTTTTTAGTGGAGGGAAAAAGAGGAGAGCTGAGAAAAAAAACAAGAAGTTTACCCTCATCACATTCGACTAAAGGAAGGAATAAAATGCACACTCTTTTTGGTGTGAAAACCTATCTTACAATACAGGAAAGTGGGGGAGAAGGAGATAAGCAAGTGGGGGGATGATGGAAGGGAGGGCAATGGAAGAAGGGAGCAATTTGAAGTCAACCCTTGGGAGGGACAGGATCAAAAGACAGAATAGACACAATGAGGGGCAGGATAGGATGGAGGGAAATACAGTTAGTCTTACACAACACGACTATTATGGAAGTCATTTGCAAAACTACACAGATAGGTCCTATATTGAATTGCCTGCCTTCCCAAAGGGAATGGGTGGGGAGGGAGGGATGGGGAGAATTTGTAACTCAAAGTTTTAGGAACAACTGTTTAGTATCGTTGTTGCTACTAGGAAATAAGACATACAGTTAATGGGGAATAGAAAGTCATCTGGCCCTACAGGACAAAAGAGAAGATGGGGACAAGAGAAGGGAGGGATGATAGAAGAGAGGGCAGATTGGTGATAGGGGAAATTAGAATGCTCGGTGTATTGGGGTGGGGTGAGGGGATAAAAGGGGAGAAAATTTGGAACGCAAAATTTTGTGAAAATGAATGTAAAAAGTTAAATAAATAAATTTTTATTAAAAAAAAATAATACCTGCAAAACTGACTAAACAAATTTTGGAACTGCAGAACCCACAGAATGACAGAGTGAAGCAAATATCCAGTACAAGACAGCCTGGAAGATTGCCAGGAAGTGTCTATTGCACCACAGTAGGAGCAGATCACAGTCCAGTGTGGTCCACATCAGCACAGAAAAGAGTTGAGCAGGCCTTGGAGGGACTGAATCTTGGGTGCCTATGGCAGTTTCCAGACTTCATGACCTCAAATCACCAAAGACAAATTGGAAGGTCAATGGGAAAAAAAAAAAACAAACCCGTGGGGCCTGTGTAAGAGGTTAGAGTGGTTGGGCCACAGCTCCAGGGTGGCACAAGAGGAGGAGGAGACCACAGTAGCAGCAGCAGGGATAGTTATAGCTGTAGTAGCAGTGGCAGTTGTAGTGACTGTTTCTGGAGCTCTAGCCCCAGAGATTGTGGAGGGATTGAGCAGCTGACAATATATCCACCCAGTCCCACTCTAAGCAGAGAATTACTTTGACCAAGAGCTCAAGAGTTAAGTAAATAGCTGGGAAAATGAGCAAAATCCAGAACAAGAATCTGTTGAAAACTAAAAATAAATAAATAAAGTAAAGCAAAATAAAATAAAAGTGGAGGAACACTAAAAAAAAAAGTTCCCCAAATAAGAAAAACAAATTATTTATATAATAATAGTAATGTGTGTGCATAAGTGAGAGAGGAATCAGGAAAATAATAAGATATAATAATAAATAAAAATAAAATAAAATGATAAGTAATCCTTACTGGGTGGGTGCTTACCCTGTGAACATAGATGGGAAAATATAATTTCACTAATATTTTACTAAAATTATTGTCTTCAATTATTTATAAAAATTATATTGAAAAAGGAATCCAAGGCTGATGCTAGCTAGATTGAAAAAAAGGTCCTTGGTGTACAAAAATGGCAAGAATTCCTGGCCCAATGAATATCAGCATAAAAAAAATTGAATAAAATATTTCAAAGAGGCTATGACTTCACATCAAAGGGACCCATATGGACACATTTTTTAGACCAGATTTATTGTTTTGGCAAAATATAGAAATAAAGTATCTATTAGCTAGGGACTTAATAAATTATGTTATATGAATCTAAAGGACAGTTTTTGCATTGTAAAAATGACAAAAGGAATACTTTTAGGGGAACCTAAAATATGAACTGATGGAGATTGAAGTAACTGGAATCAGCATTTTAAAGAAAAATGATTATGAAAGACATGAAAACTTTGACCAAGGAAATGACCAACCAAATTCTAGAGGACAGATCATGAAATATCTTGACTGCTGCACCTCCTGAGAGAAGGGAGTTGGACCCAAGATGCAGAAAGAGAAATGCATTTTTGAATATTGCAAACTCATAGATTTATTTTGTTTGATCATATTTCCTTGTTACAAGGATTATATTTTTTCTATTTTCATTTTGTCAAGGCTACTTGGAAAGGGAGAAAGGAGCTACTGATAGAATTGCAAAGAAAAAAAGAAATAAATGTATTAGGGTCATTGAAACATTTTTAAAAAGCACAGAGGGGAACATGGAGTATTTCAAAAGGAAAACAGATAAATGGGACAACTTTGAAAGTATTGCTTTGAATTTATTATATCTTTTTTATATAAAGGAAGCTGTACATAATAGAGATTTATGGTTTTACACTTATGTCCCTTTTTTCTATATTACTTTTTATCTTTATATATATAGAAACATTCTTTTCCAGGTTTAGAGTTCAAAATATTTTTTGAAAGGAAATTTTATTTGTGAAGTATTGCAAATCATTTCTAAGACCAAAGCTAGACATTATGATTTTAAAAAAGACTACTGATCCAAAATAAACATTGTAAAATATTCTCAATTCAATCCGTTTGTGAGACAATGGGACTTTAGAGCAGAATGTAATTTAGGGCTTCTTAACTGTTGAATTTAGAAAATATGGGTAAAAAGTTATCCAAAACAATCACAAAAAAAGGAAAAAGAAAAGGTACTTTCATGTGGTATGTGGTAAAGCTCCAATGTTATAATACTATTATTACAAGAATTTTCCTCCCTATTTATACACAAGGACTGTTGTAATGTTCTCCTTAAGGCAGGAAGGGGACTGTTCAGCTCTAGCCTATACTGATAACTTCTTAGTCTTGTCACCTTGAAATCTTTCTCCCCAAGTGATTTTGAAAATGGATACTTGTCATTATTGTAGGTGAGAAAGATTAAATATTTACTCTATTAAAAAAAACTGAACTGATATTTTGTTAGGATTCATAGAATGTTCCTTCATGGGAATGTAATAAGTATAATATATCTAAACCTATTTAGCTAAGTTTCTAAAATATCTTTGTAGGAATTAGAGAGGCAAAAATGAACTTGATAGAACTACATTTTGTTATTTTATAACTAGCTGAATGATTTGACCCAGGAATATCTAGTAATTAGCTGACATCAGTGTAAAAGAGGTCTTCATTGAATTGCCAAAGAAGATGATGATCTTATGCTTTTCAAAATTTCAAATGATGTAAAGCTAGGAAGGTAAGCTAATAAGGATTTTTAAAAAAAGATATCCAAAGACTGCAACAGGAGACCGATGCTAATTATATTAAGGTTTAGGGGTGCTGGGACCCCAAGATAGTGACATGCTGGGTCCTCCCCAAATGAATTCAACCCAAGCCTTCTTTCAGGGAAAGAAAAACAAAGTTTATTAAAGATCCACCATATTGGGTAGACTCTTAAGGAATCTGAGCTTGTGATACTTGCATCGACAAGTGGGCAAGTGGGTCAGATAGAATCTTAGCCCTTGTGATGAGGGCCAGATTGAATTTGAGCACCTTCATGGAGGTAAGATGGGTCTTATATACAGAAAAACTGTGGGAGGGATCTAGAGGTGGCCAAATAGTCTGGGGTGACTAGAGGAGGGATCCAGGCAGGATCTTGGTGGGACTAGAGGTCCTAACTAAAGGTCTAACTTCTGGAAATGAGAGAATGGAATTTTGATAGGATCAAGGTGGGAAGTAGCCAGAGGCAATCTGGAGGTAACAGAGATTTGGGCATAATAATAATGGAAAGTCTATGGCTTCAGGCAAACACTAGATCTACTGGGAAGAACAAGGAGAGTTCCAGGGGGTTCCTTGAGCCTGTACCTCAACAATTAGATTCAATTCAATAGGGATACATATTCAATAAAGCACAGATTAAAATTTAATTGGAAATTAAATAATCAAATCCTCAAGTACGAGTGAATCAAAGAACGTCATAAAAACAGTAAATAATTTAACTAAAGAGAATGACAATTAGAAAATATATCAAAATTTGTGGGGTGCAGACAAATCAGCACCTAGAGGAAGCTTTATTTCTTTACTTACATTATCTTAATAGATGCAAAAAAACTTTTGACAAAACATAACACTCATCCCTAATAAAAACACTACAGAGTCTATGAATACATGAAGTTTTTCTTAAAATGATAAGTAGCTAGAAAAAATAAATAGGGAAGAACAAAAGATCAAGAGTATAATGAAAAAAATATAAAGAAAAGTGGCTTAGCAGTAGAAATCTCAAAGTATATTACACCATAACAATCTGGTACTGAATAAGAAATAGTAGCAGACCAGTGGAATAGTTTAGGTACACAATAAACAGTAGTTAATGACCATAGCAGCCTAGTGTTTGATAAACACAAAGATCTGAATTCTTGGGAAAAGCATTTATTATTTCAGAAAAACTGTTGAAAAAAACCAGAAAACAGTTTCACAGAAACTAGATTTAGACAAACATCTGACACTATGTAACAAGATAACATCAAAATAAGTACATGATTTATACATAAAGGGTGACACCATGGGGAAAATTAGACAAGCATGGAATAATTTACCTTTCATGTCTGTTGTGAGGGAAGAATTTATGAACAAATGAGAGGTAGAGAGCATTGCAAGATGTAAAACAAATGATTTTTATTGAATTTGAAAGTTGTTGCAACAAATGAAACTAATGTGGCCAAGATTAAAAGGAAAGTGGAAAACTGGGGGAGAATTTAATTTCTTTAATAAAGGTCTCATTTCTCAATTACATAGAGAACTTAGTGAATTTCATAAGAATACTAATCATTCCCCAACTGATAAGTAATCAAAGGGTATGAACAGACAGTTTTCAGGTGAGGATATCAAAACTATCTGTAGTAAAACAAAAAACTGCTCTAAAATACTAATGATTAGAGAAATGCAAATTCAAGCAAAGTTGAGGCACCATGTCACACCTATCAGATCATCTAACTTGAGAATAAAGAAAAATTATAAGTACTGGAAGAAATGTGGAAAAATTGGGACACTGATCTACTGTTTGTTGGTGAAGTTGTGAATGGATCCAACCATTCTGGAAAGCAATTTGGGACTATGTCCTAAGGAATATAAAACCATGCATTGACCCAACAATACCACAGTAGGTCTGTATTCCATAGAGATTTTATAAAAAGGAAAATGACATAGAGATACAAATATATATATATATATATATATATATATATATATATATATATATACAGAGAGAGAGAGAGAGAGAGAGAGAGAGAGAGAGAGAGAGAGAGAGAGAGAGAGAGTAGTTTGTTTTTTTGTGGTGATCAAGAATTGGACATTTGGGAGATGCCCATTTATTGGGGAATGGCAGAATAAGTTGTATTATATGATTTTCACAGAATATTATTGTGCTATAAAAAAATGCCATGCAGATTAACTTCAGAAAAGCCTGGAAATATTTTCATGAACTGTTGCAGAGTGAAGTGAGTAGAACCAGTAGAACTTTATACACAGCAATATTGTATGATGATCGACTGTGGATGACTTAACTGTTTTCAGCAACAGAATTACCTAAGCAAAATCTGAAGGATTTATGATGAAAAATACTATCCACCTTCAGAGAAAGAACTGATGAAGTCTAAATTCAAATGAAAGGATACTATTTTTACTCTTTTCTTTGTCTGGATTTTTCTTTTACAACATGACTAATATGGAAATATGTTTTGCATGATTGTCCACACAAAACTTACATTGAATTGTTTAACATGCAAGGACAGAGTTAGGGAAGGAAAGAAGGGAGAGCATTTGAATTTCAAAAATTTTTAAGAAGATTATTAAAATTTTACATGTGATTGGGAAAAAATAAATATTATTAAAAGTAGACAAACCATTGGTTAATTAGATTAGAAAAAAGAAAGCCAAAAAAGAAAACCAGTGTCAAAAATGATGAATGCATTGCCAATCAAGATAAATTAAAGTCATCATTAGAAGCTATTTTGCCCATTATAAATGTGAAATGGATAAATATTTACAAAAATACAAATTAACCCAATTAATAGAAGAAAAAATAGAATACTTAATCCATTCTTAATAAAAAGAAATTGAGGGAGAGTTAGGTGGAGCAGTGGATAGAGCACTGGCCCTGAAGTCAGGAGCATATGAGTTCAAATCCAGCTTAGACACTTGATGTTTACCTAAGAAAAAATCCCCAGGTCCATATGGATAAGTGAATTTTATCAAACATTTAAAGAACAATTAATTATATGAATTATTTAGGAAATATGTATGAATTATTTAGGAAAAATGTAAGAGAATCCTATAAAATACATCCTTTGACACAAATATAGATTGGATACCTACACCAAGAGGAGCAAAAACAGAGAAAGAAAACAGCAAATTTCCCTAACGAATGGTACATCAAAAATTTTAAGTGAAACAGTAGGAAGGAAATTATAGCAATATATCTCATGGTCATACACTATGACCAGGTAAGGGTTTACTCCAGGAAGGACTTTTTCTACAATAGGAAAACCAAAAGCAAAATATTCAGATTATTCGCTAGCCTTTCAAATGGGGAAACAAGTACTTTGCATCACATTGAGAAAATAAAGGTCTTTAGAAAAGACTGATGTCAGGAAAGATCAAAGGCAAAAGGACAAGGGAATAGCAGAGGATAAGATGGATATATAGTGTCACAGAAACAGTGAACATGAGGTTGGACAGACTTTGAGAGATAGTGAAGGTTAGAAGGGCCTGAAGTGCCACATGGTCACAAAGAGTTGGACACAATTAAATGAAGGAGCAACGACATAAGCATAACTGAACATATCAATAAAAAAATCACATAATTATTGTCATAGCAGCAGAAAAAGCTTTTGATACTCATTCTTATTAAAAATATTAGAAAGCATAGGAAGCAATGGTGCTTTCCTTAAAATGATAAGTAGTATCTATCTAAAACCAAGAGCAAATATTATCTACAATACAGATATACTGGAAGCCTTCCTAATAAGACCAGGAATGAGCAAAATTGTCCATTATCACCACTCATTCACTATTGTACTAGAAATGCTGGGTATAACAATAAGACAAGAAAAGGAAATGAAAGTATTAAGAACAGGCAATGAGGAAACGAAAGTACTGCTCTTTACAGATGATATTATATGATATTATAGTAGAAAACCAACCGAGAAAATCAGTTGAAACAATTAACATTAGCGAAGTTGTACAATATAAAATAAAGCCACATTTCAGCATTTCTGTATCTTACCAGCAAAGTCCAGCAGGAAGAGATAGAGAAATTCCATTTGATATAACTGCATACAATTTAAAATATTTGGGAGTCTGTGTGCCAAGTCAAACCCAGGAACTATAGGAACACAGTCACAAAACACTTTTTACATAAAGTCAAATCTAAACAACTGGAAAAATACTAATTGTTCATGGGTAGGCTGAGACAAAATAACAAAAGTGACAATTCTACCTAAGTTAATTTACTTGTTCAGTGTCATACCAATCATTCTACCAAAAATTATTTTATACAGCTAGAAAAAATAATAACAAAATTTATCTGGGAAAACAAAAGGTCAAGAATATCAAGGGAAATCAAAGAAAAAAATGTGAAGGAAGCCAGTGTACCACTAACAAATTTCCAACTACACACATTACAAAGGTGTGATCATCAAAATAATCTCATACTGGCTAAAAAATAAAATAGTGTATCAGTGGAATAGATTAGGTACACAATATAGAGAAGTAAATGATCAGAACAGTTTACAGTTTGATAAACCCAAAGATCCAAGCTTTGGAGGGAAGAACTTGCTATCTGACAAAAACTGCTGAAAAAAAAAAAGAAAGTAGTTTGGCAGAAACTATACATGATCTAACATCTCACATTGGTATAGCAAGGTAAAGTAAAAATGAGTACATGATACAGATACAAAGGGTAATATTGTAAGCAAATTAGGAAAGCATGGAAAATTTTACCTTTCAGATCTTTGGATAACAGAAATGTTTATGATCAACAATAGATAGAAAGACCATGAGAAGTAAAATGGATAAATTTGGCTCCATGAAATTAAAGGCATTTGCACAAACAAAACTAATGCAGCCAAGATTAAAAGGAGGGCAGGAAAACTGGGGACAAAAATTTATAGTAAGTTTCACTAATAATGAAACCTCATCTCTCTAATATAACAGGAAGTGAGTCAAACTTATAAAAATAAGTGCCATTCCCCAATTGATAAATGGTCAAAGAATATGAACAGGAAGCTTTCAAAAGTCTAAGTCAAAGCTGTCTGTAGTCATATGAAAAACTGCTCTAAATCACTAATGATTAGAAAAATACAAATTAAAACAAAGGTGAGGTACCACTTCATACCTATCAGCTGATTGATATAACATAAAAGGAAAATGATAAATATTGGGAGAGATTTGGAAAAATTGGGATACAAATGCACTGTTGTTAGAGTTGTAAAGTAGTCTAGTCACTCTGGAGAAAAATTTGGAAGTATGCCCAAAGGGCTACAAAATAATGCATTCCCTTAGATCCAGCAATAGAACCAGTAGGTCAATATCCCTCAGAAATTTACAGAAAGGAAAAGAACCTATATGTACAAAAACATTTATAGCAGCTCTTTTTGTGGTGGCAAAGTGTTGAAAATTGAAGGGATACATATCAATTGAGGAATGGCTGAACATATGATTGTGATGTAACACTATTGTACCACAAGAAATAATGAGCAGGATAGTTCCAGAAAAACCTAGGAAGACATATATGAACAACATTGTATTAGAAATGCTAGTTATAGCAATGAGATAAGAAAAAGACTGATACAGAGTGAAGTGAGCAAAACCAGGAAAACACTGTGCCCAGTAACAGCAACATTGCAAGGATGATCAGCTGTGAAGGACTTAGTTACTCTGATCAGTGTAATGATCAAAGACAATTCTGGAGGACTCATAATTGAAAACACTATCCATTTCTAGAGAGAGAACTGATGAATTCTGAATGTGGACTGAAACATACACACACACACACACAGATTTTACATTATTTTTCTTTCTTTTTTTCAACATAACTAATGTAGAAATATGTTTTGCATGATTTTTACATTTATAATGGGTATTATATTTCCTGCTTTCTCAATTGGTAGGGAGGTGCTGGAGAGAATTCCGAATTCTATTTTTTTAATGAATGTTAACATAAATTAATAAAAATTATTTAATAAAATAATAGAGACAAATATAATATCCTAAAGTTAACTGCATCAATAAAAATAAGAGAAACATTAACATGAAACATTCTATATGGGGGATGTTGAAAGCTGGGAGTCTTCATAAGCAACTAATTTGATATGAGAAAACAGTATGAGATAGAATCCAAGAATCCTAATGTAATCTCAGGTGAAAATAATAGAATTGTTGTATTTCAAGTAAGAAAAATAAAAGTACTTATCCCTCATTATACCTTTTATATGTTAATAAAATCTTGCCACTACCTTTTAGGTTAGTAATTGAAAGACTAGAAAGGGTTAAAAAATTGATGATCAATGTGTTGCAGGGGTTTACAATCATTCTATAATATAATCTATTGATGGAACTGTTTATTTTAAAGAGAGAAGACAAGTTTAGGTTAGAGTGGGAAGTGAGAGTCACAAACAGACAGACTTTAAGTAATTGAAAGAGCTTTTACTAAAGATCTTCTATATGACAGGCATGTTGGTTAATGCTGGAGATGAAAGCAAAAATAGTCCTTGTTCTCAAGAAACTCACAGTTTAATAGAGAGACAACATGCAAATGACTATCTACCAACAAGATATATACAAGATAGGGGCAGCTAGGTGGTGCAGTGGATAGAGCACCAGTGCAGGAGTCAGGAGGATCTGAGTACAAATCTCACCCCAGACACTTGACACTCACTAGTTGTGTGACCTTGGGCAAGTCACTTAACCCCAACTGCCTCATCCTGGGTCATCTCCAGTCATCCTGATGAATATCTGGTCACTGGATTCAGATGGCTCTGGAGGAGAAGTGAAGCTGGTGACCTGCACAGCCCTCCCTCACTCAAAACAAAGTCAAGTGAAATCATGTCATCATTTCTGATGGCATGATCTTCTGTGGCAATGGACTAGCACAACAACATACAAGATAAATTGGAGATAAGAGAGGGACAGCACTAGCATGAAGGAGGAATGAGAAAGCTTTATTGATTATGTTTGATGTATGAGGGCAAAACAAGTACCAATAAAAACTCTTTTGAGGAAGATTTCGGCTCAATATAAATAAAAGTCACTCCTAAAGGGAATGGCCCCCTTGATGAAGAATAGACTTCATGAGTTCACTGTGATTCCTATAGAGCAGTGATGTCTCAGGCAAAGGTTGAATTCAGTGTTCCCTGGGGTTCCTTCTAATTTGGACTCTCTTTTTTAACTGAAAAATGTGAATGTTCATGATATGATCTAAACCTAGTTCCTGGATCCAAACTAGAAAATGATCCATTCTATCCCCATCACGTGAATAGTACCCTGAACTATCTGCTTAAAATTGAGTCATTCCTGAAGAAGAGTTTTATGTGGTTTAATTAAAGAGAAAGCAAATTAAAAGTTCCAAATTGTTATTTTTAAAAAGTTCCAAATAAATATACACAGTATATTTGATAAATATACACATGAAAATGTGTATGAAAATTCTTCTTGCAAGATGCCCCTGATTATGGCAAAGTCTTTTAAAAATGTAATTCTTTATAAATATTTTGTTTTTATCTTTTTAATTGTCTTTTACATCGTGAATTAATGAATATAGAGGGGAAATTGTTATCCAAGTTTATGACAGATGATGGATAGAAGAGATGACAGGTAGCGTGCATCATGTAACATACTGACTGACAGCTGCCTTTTGTTTTCCCTGTACAATGCTGAGGAGGCTAGAACTTAAGAGCTGCCTTTACTATCTCATTGATGGATCATTTACATAAATTTCTGAGGCTGTTTGTGTGATCAACCTTTTTGCTAACATGAAATAATATTCATCATAACAGTGGCTTTGAATAGTGATGGGGTGCCAAAACAGCCAAGACATCTCTGGTTCCAGTTCTTGGAAGCAGATGACAGTCAAAGGTTTGCAGGGAACAATGGTGGTTGTCGGGTAGGTTGTGAGAACAGTAAGAGCATATATAATGTATCCAAGTCCAGGAAACTGAAAATGTAGCAAAGAAAACTTTAATTTTATTGACTATTCTGAGCCAGAAGAGAAGATGATGGCACGTTTTTCTTGTTGAAGACAAGAAGGAGTTTATAAGAGCAGAATACTATCTTTTCTATAATATGCAATTTGCCATTTAATTTTCTTTGTTTCTCTGTGACAAAAAAAATGAGGGAGAAATTGTGGAGGGAAGGTTATAATTCAAAATGATAGTGGTAAAAAAAAAAAAAAAGCCCACAAATACACACATATATGTTTCGGGGTTTTTGTGTATATGTGTGTGTGAAAGCTAGGAGAATGAGTTTGAGATGTGTAAAAATTATACTTCTTTTATAAATATGGGTATCATTTTGACTGAAATTCTGGGCTTAAACCTTTTTTGAAATTGAGACAAAACTAATGCAGCCCAATTTTAAACACTATTATGGAGGTAATCCCTACACCCTGAGATTCCCTGAATCAAAGTCAGTTTTCTCAAAAATAGAGGAAATGATGAAGAAGCTCTATGAGGCTGTTTGACTTGATCTATATAGATTTTCTGTGGCATGTGGAAATGGGTCAATGCAAGAACCATACTGTCAAAGAGAAAACACATAATTTATGAAATAACTTCGTTAAAAAATTTATTTCTTCAGATAGTTTGTTTGGTGTTGTTTTGGAAACAGTTTTTTTTGTGTGGGTGGATGACAAAATTTTATTATGTTTACTTATTTTATAAGTTATTTATTAATTTTAAAAATATGTCTTTATGAAGCCCTGTTGTTTAGTCTTTCTTTGCTTTTCTAATTTCCTCCTTACCCTTAGCTCTTCCCTTCTCTTTCTTCCTCAAGCACAGATTTCTTTCTTGTTTACTCTTTTCTCATAGGAAAGCTTATTCTAAAGAAAAACTGTCTCATTAACACTATTACCCAAATAATTAATAAGCTTAAAAGTTATATTACTTCCAGAAATATCAGCATGCCAACTATAGAAAAGTCACTAGACAAAGAAATAAATCTGTAATTATGGATCTCAATTATCAGCAAGCAAATGTATTCAATATGAGGTGAAGAGAGGTGTTCTATGTATTCCCAAAATCACAGTGCGTAGATTACTATTTTGGATTGCATGATCAGTAAGAAAATTTCTTCCAAAAATTACTTGAAAAAGTTCTAACTTCATTCTCTTACCTGACTTCAAGTTTAGGCTCTTGGAAATAGAATCTCTCCCACTAAACCACCTTAATTTCTTACCCCTAACATCACAATAGTTGACATTTACAATTAGGCAAACCCAGAGAAAATCACAGTTATAGTTCATTTCTGCTGTTAAAAATACAAACTACGATTGGGGAAGAAAAAAAAAAAACAAACAAATCACTAGGATTATATGTAGGTATAGAGGCATGTATGCCCTTGTAGCCTCCAGAGGAATTTTTCTAACAGTAAACACTTTTAAATGCTTATTCCTGCAACTTTTTACAGCTTGGTCCATGACACTGACTGACCTCTGCTAAAGAAGACTGGAATTAGAAAAATCCCAACCAATGAAAAAAAAAATACCTTTTAAAATATGTTATAAAAGAATATTATTTTTAAATAGAGAAATGAAATTATTTCTCACAATTATTTATAAGCTATGGATTTTATTTTGAAAAGCTTTAAAGAGATAATTATAAGCTTGATCACACAGTTTTAGGGCCAAATTAATGACAGAAGTGAGCTTTGGAGCAACATATTATACATAAGATTCAGTACTGAAAAAAAAAGAAAAATCTGGGTTCACATTCCTACTCTCATAGCTATTTGAATTAAGCAATCAGTAACTGGAAAAGCATAAAAAATATCACAGAAGTACTCACTGTAAGTCAAATACTATACTAAGTGCTGAGGCTACAAGCAGAAAAAAAAAAAGCAGAACAATCTTTGTACTTGAAACTCTAATTAGAGGGGACAAACATAAGCAAAAGTTGAGCTAGGAGGCAAATAGAGAGGCCAAGAAGTTCTAAGGGTAAGAAATAAGGTGGATGGCAAAGAACTCAGGTCATACAATTAAAGGTAACAGCCAATATGTCTGTAGGCTATGTGAGTAGATCAGATGATGAGGCAGAGCTGGTAGTGAGATGGTGTATGCCCAAAGACCTTTCAGAGTTAGTGTTATTTTATCCAATGACCTTTCTTAGTGTTATTTTAATGTCAATTCTTTTATTATTTTCCAAGACTTTGATTAGTTATTCTTTCTATCCCAAAGATTTTTGACTTTTAATCACCATGGACCTAACATTGATTGGGAAAGTCAGTATAAAGTCACTGAGTTATTTTTGTCCAGTCTAGGCAAGCTTAGAAAGAGAAGTCTTCAAATATTGGGATTGGGGCTGTTCAGGACCAGAGCACAGAAGGAACAGGGAACACTGCACTGCCCTCTAATATTAAGCAGACTGAGTCTAAACAAGAAGGCAGAAAACACTGGGATCAAAAGAGATCCCAGGGGATCCCTGAACCAAAACTGGGAACGAGAACAGGTACCAATTAGCAACTTTGTCACCTATGACAAATTCTAGGATCACAGTTCTAGTACAGAGAGAAATATTCATGACCTATAGGAGTCCAAGCTATGTACTAAGCAAGGAATAAGTTTCAAATTAGTGTGGCTCCCCTACACATTAGCCTGTAGTGGAGAAATCAGTCCTAGAAACCAATATTAAATAGAAGCCATTGGTTCAGTCACTCTAAACCTTCAGAAAATTCTAGCTAACTAGCTGTGTCTTAGACCAGCAGCAATCTATTGAAACTGAAACAAAGCCAACAGACTCAAAGAAGATCAAAGAATTTTTCCGAACACTAACCAGGAGCACAGGAAACAAACTTCTCCCTAAATCATAACACTTTTGAAGCACTGAAAGCTTACAGGCCTCATGATTATGTTGTAAAAACCAGCAGATGGACAGAAAATAGGCTTAAGTCAGAAATCAAGTCTTCCTTCTCCCAATAAATGAGCTACCATAAACTACCATAAACTCTAAAGTCAAGTAGTAGCCTGAAAGAATGAGCCAACAGACAAACCAAAAACTGACTCTAACAACATGGAAGGTACAGGCAAAAACACAAGTCACCTATTCTGAGAAGACAATGACTTGAAAACACCTATAAGCAAAGCCTCAAAGAAAAATGCAGATCAGACACAAATCCAACAGTAATTTTTGGAAGAGTTTTAAAAGAGAAAGATAAAAAAGAGCAAAGAAAAATATTTTTAAAACCAAAAGTAGTGGTAGAGGGGAAAATATGAACAATGAAATGAGAGCTATGCAAGAAAATTATGAAAAGGATGTTAATGCAAAATATTGCTAAAACTGCGATATTATTGCAAAATTATAATAATATTGGAAAATTAACCACTTAAATATTAGAAATGACCAAACAGAAGTTAATAACTATATGCAATATCAAAAAATAATAAAAGTCAAAATACCGAGAAGAAAGGAAATGTGAAATATTTGAATGACTCAGAAAATAGACCAAAAGAGAGATAATTTAAGAATCATTGGACTATCTGAAAACCATGAGCAAATCAATGAACCTAGACATCATGTTTCACTAAATTATGAAGGAATCTTAAAACTAGAGGACCAAGTAAAAATTAAAAGATCTGACAATCACTTCCTAAAATAAACATAAAAATGAAAAATCCCTATAATATAATTGCCAGAATCTGGAACACCTACATCAAGGAGAAAATACATCAAGTAGTCAGAAAGACAAAATGCAAGTACTGTGGAGTCATACTCACGATCACACAAGATTTTATCAGCTAAAACTATAAACGAAAAGAGGACTTGGAATATGATATTCTAGCAGATAAAGCTTAGATTTCAACCAAAAATAAACTACCCATAAAAACTGAGTATAATCCTACACAGAAAAACAAAATATCAACAAAAAACAAACAGGTATTTAATGAAATTGAAAATCTTCAAGCATTCCTAATGAAAATATCTGAATTTTTTTAGTGACATTCAACAGGTCTCAAAAGAAGCGCAATTAATTATGAGTGAGAAATTATAAAGGATGAAATAAACAATTTACATTTTTATATAAGTATAGGATATGTATTTATGTAGGTATAGGATATATATATATTTACATATATACATATATATGTGTGTGTGTGTGCTGTAATCTTCCAGTGTCTTGAAGAATTTCAAATTATAAAGAGATTCTGAGGGTGCTTTTATTTTTTAAGAATGATCTCAAAAGAAAAATGGAAGGGTAAAGAAAATGAATGCACCAGGAGAGGGGAGGAAGGAGAAGAAGAACTGGGAACGTTATATCACATAAATTGCATATGTAAGGAAGACTTCATTTAACAGAGGGTGTGGTAGATAAGGTAGCAGACAATATTTGGTTCTCATTCCCATCTAAACTGGTTCAGAGATGGAAGAATATGTACACACAAACACAATTCACCTTATATAATAGGAAAATAGTAATCTCTTTCCCTTCAGAGTGAAGGAGGTTAAAAGAAATTGGGAGAGGGAGGATAAAAAGGAATGTAGATTTTGGGAAACAGTGTGGTCAGAAGCAAAATAGACTCCTGAGAAGACAGTGTAAAAGAAAAAAAATGGAAAAAACAAGGAAGAGGCTAAGGAGATGCATGGAATGTTTGAAAATGTTTGATATGTCTGATCTTTACATAACATGAATGGGAAGAGAAAGGACTATTACCTATTTCTCAGCTACACATGGCATCTTCACAAAAGCTCAAAATTTAAATGTATCTTTTTATGACCTGTTCAATATTTCATGCAACAGATATTTTTTGAAGTATAGACTAAACAAATTGGAAACTAAATAATCTAAACCTAAAAAATGAGCAAGTCAAAGAATAAATCATTGAAGCAATCAATAATTCCATTAACAACAATGAAAACAATGTAACAAAATCTGTGGGATGCAGCCAAATTATTATTTTGGGAAAGTTGATATCTTTAAATGCTTAGATCAATAGAGAATGATTAGATCAATGAATTGTACACACAATTAAAACTCTTAAAAATTAATTTAAAATCCTTAAAAAATCAGCAACATAGAAATACTGAAAAGCAAAGGACAGGTTAACAAAATTGAAATGAATTATTCATTGAATGAATAAATAAAACTAGGAGTTTTTTCTTTAATAAACCTTGAGTAATTCGATTCTTTTAAAAAGTAATTAAACCAGCATCCCCGTATCAAAAGTGAATAAGATAAACTCACAAACAATGAAGAGAAAAGGAAAGGTATTATGAATTATTTTTCCTAACTATATGCCAATAACACATAACAATCTAAATGAAATAGATGAATATTTGCAAAAAAAAAATGAAAATCACAGATTATTAGAATAGGAAAAGCCATAAATGACTTCCCTAAAGGAAAAAAGTAATGGATTTATAAGCAAATTTTAACAAACATTTAGGAATAATTAAGTACAATACTGTACAAACCATTTGACATAAATTGATAAAGAAGGTGCCCTATCAAATTTCTTCCATAACAAAAATTTGTATTTACACCTAAACTGGGGAGAGTTGAAACAAAGATAGCTATAGACAAAGTCCCCCAATGAATCTCAATAAAAAAAAAATAAAACCAAGGAGATTAATAGATTACAAAGATCATACACTGCTATTGAATAGTGTTTGTACCAGAAATGCAAAGATCAATCAATATTAGTAAAATTATAAGCAAAACTTTATCTGTTAATTAAACAAATAAACATGATTATATCAATAGATGCAGGAAAAGCTCTTGATAAAATACTATACTTCTTATTAAAAATACTGGGAAACACAAGGACAAATGGAGATTTTCTAAAAATGATAAGCAATGTCTATCTGAATCCAAGAGCAATCATTACCTGTAGTAAGAATGACCCTTCTGGTTATATCAGGGATGAGGTAAGGATACCATTATCACTATTACTATTCAATGTTGTATGAGAAATACTAGTGATAGCAATAATACAAGAAAAAGAAATGGAAGTAATAAGCATAGTCAATGAAGAAACACAATTATCAATTTTTTGCAGATGATATCATGGTCTACTTAGAGAACCCAAGAGAGTCAACTAAAAAAGCCTTAACAAAATTAATAAGTTCATTAAAGTTGAAGGTTATAAAATAAACCAATGTAACTGATCACCATCTCTCTATATTCCCCCCAAAATGCAAAAGCAAGCAACAGAAACAGAAATCTCAATTGAAATAAGCCAAAATAATTTAAAGTTAATAATTTTAATAACAGTCTATAATAATAACAATCTGTTAAATAATAATTTAAAATACTTGGAAAACTACATAAAAATAAATGAAAAAGAACTCCATTAACATAGTTAAAAAACATTTTTCGCACAAATAAAAGTAGATCTGAACAGTTGGAGAAATAGTAGTTGCTCATGGGCAGGCTGAGTTAATATAAGAAAAATGACAATACTACCTAAATTAACTTACTTATTCAGTAGTTATACTAATCAAAGTACCAAAAATATCACTTTGAAAAATGGACAATAACAGCATGAACATTAGAAAAAGAAGTTCGGTAATTCATTTAGGACAAACAAATCAGATGAATAATGCAACTTTGCTGTGCTGTGAGCTGGGCTTGAGTCAACTCAGTACCCTGGTAGGATAGATCTGATATTGGCAGGAAGCAATTCACATGTAGGATATACAGTAATCAAGCAACAGACATTAATATGTTCATAGCAACAGAAGGAAATTCAACAAGGATATTCATGGAGGACACTGTAGGTTGTTATAAACATGTGAAAATTTTCATCTTCAGCCAACTGTAAGAAAGCAGCTTGAGTCCTTCATGACTATTTGTATTTAGATGATGAAGAAGGCATGTGAACAACTCATTCCTTTAATAATCTTAACCAATTAAATTTTCAGTACCTTTTAAGGAAAAAGTAGTCATACATGCATGGGGGAAGATGATTGGGATATTGCTCCCCATAACCTAATTAAAACATTGACTTGGATCGATAACCCACTGAATATGTAAGTACATTAATTTACTATGATGTCTAAAGCATAAAAACTTCACATATCCCAAAGGGCAATGGATCGTTCTTGATAGGTGGTAGTAGATTAGCATGTTGCCACTGAAGACTTGAGTGAAAAAAGTAGTGCCAAAGAACTCAGTAGGAAATCATAAGAACAGAAGATGAGAAAAATAGTCGTGTACTGACATTAAATAATAAGGAGCTTGAGTGAGCACTAATATTCACAAAATATGAAAAGGCTCAAAGAAAGGTCTCAAATATTTTTCTTCTTTTTATGGGAGATCTGTGGAAAAATAATGGCAATAAATATGGTGGCAATCATAAGTTGAGTGGTAATAAAGGGAGTACCCAAATATTAAGGTCTCTAATTCACTGAAATGTCTGTCTTTTGTAAGTGCTAATATATTACATATGGTAGGTACAGAATAAATGTGTGTTGAATGAATGAATAAATGAATGACAATGAACTTTATGGTTATTTGTTTGCTATAAGTAGGCATATCTAGATTGTTTTCTTGTCTCTCCTCCAGCCCCACTCCCCAAAAGGGAAGATACCAAACCAAGGAAAACACAAAATACAATGTGTGTAGTTTTGGAAGATGGGACAGAAAGTAGAAAACAGTGAAGTAAATAAATATCTTGCCTTTGGTTGGTAAGAGCAGTAACCTAGATGGATAAATAGGTTGGTGAAATAGTAACCTTATAGCCTACTCCAGGAGAAGAAGAATAAACTCAGTTATAGCAAGCCGCTGAGAATCTGTTACATCAGTTTTACTTTGTGTACATGGCTTTTGCAGTGTGTGTCTTATTTGTGATGAGCACATCTAAAAGAAACAGGAGAAAGGAAACCCTTGGGATAACACTGTTTCTCTGATGCATCCCTGAGAGATTTTGGAACCATGTTCATGTGCGTGCGCACGTATGTGTGTGTGTGTGTGTGTGTGTGTGTGTGTGTGTGTCTGTGTGTGTATTACTAAGAGTTAAATATCAAACTTTCTTTTAATTTGTAGATTATTTCTGTTAATTTGGAAAGTCATGCTTGACTGACTTGTGTACTCCATAGATTTTACTGCATAATTTCATATAATTAAGGTTTATATCATTACTAAAAATAACCATCTTGTCAGTTTTTCTCCTTGAAGTCACATTTTTCTTCTTTTTCCCCCAGATACATCTAAATAAGAAGTAATAAAGTTTCTGAACAGAGAGTATCCCCAGCAACATTATAAATGGAGGTAAGATTATAATGCCAACCCCATAGCTTAGATATTCTCAACTTTGGTCAGGAAAAGAACTTCCCTATACCCTGGCTTCCTTTACGTAGCCTCAGTATAGTATCAGAGCAGTTCATCTCCAAGGTTCCTTCCACCTGAAAATCTTGTAATGCTAAGAAGAGTTTTCTATTGCAGTCTTGATTTCCCTATTAGCTTGGAGATCAAGTTCAAGAGGTATCCTTAAATATGTTATCCATTTATTTATATTTCATATAGAAACTTTATGTTGGGCATGTTAAAAACTCAAAAGAAGGTCCCAAGCACTTGGAAACCAAGCTTCCGTGACAGAAGAAAAAATATACAAATTATGGAAAATATAGTTCAGATATTTTAAAACAAAAATATACACACATATAGAAAGAGAAGGTAAATTATAATGTAAATAAGAAATTTCATTGTAAATAGTGTTATAAAAGTCTTAATGCAGGTAAAATAAAGCTATAAAAGCTTAAATATATCTTTAAAAGGTGTTTCTTTTTGCTAACATCCAGTTTAGACATCATGATAGCTTGTGAAAATTCTTAGTTTTTGACCAAGATGGATAATGATAGATGGAAAAAGATTGGCAGTCAGGTAGATAGAAAGATAGACAGAGAGACATTTTACAGAGGTATCCATAAATCTAGCAATAGAAGTCAGTACCTTCTCTACAACTTAGAGTACCAATGACTTGGTAGAGATCCCACAGCCAATTTGTTTCAGAAGTAGGACTTTACCAAGTTCTTCCTGTTCTGAGGCCAACTTTTTAGCCACTATCCAATGTGACCATATATGAATTAAATAAAAATTATTAAGCACTTTTAACATTCAAAGCACTATGCTAAGAGCTAGGGATAAAAATAGAAAGGCAGGACAATTTTTGTTACTAAGAAGTTCAGATTTTCTTTGGGGAGACAACATATATGGAAGATTTCAGCTGTAAGAAAGATGGAAAGATCCAATTGTCCTTAGTATACTATGGCAAACCAGAGGTTAGTGCCTCTTTTTAAATGTCATTTCCACTGATCAAATACTTTCAGTTTCTAATGTTGAACCATTTAACAGTGTTAAGGACTTTAGTAGCAAAAAGTTTCTTTTTTCGGTCTTCAGTAGCTATGGCTATAGCATTTCTAAGAGCAGTTATCTGGCTGCATCTCCCTAAGGAAGGCATCCCAGAACTATGGCTGAGGGCATCCCCATTCCCAAGGCTCTTAGGTTCAGGTTCCTGGTCTCTCTTCATTAGGAAATGAGGGGAGATGGTGGTCAGTATGGTAGTGGTAGACTTACCTGACCCAAGATTTCTCCTATCTCTTCTTCTGGGTGCCTTGATGCTACTTTGGCTGTCTTGTAGGGAGGGGGATGGCTAGCTTCTTCTTCTCAAAAATTGCTTCCCAGTATGGCTGCGAGGGTTAGCCTGAAAGTAGAATAGGATGGATAGGCACGAGCGCAGGCGATGTTGGCAGGCGGTGCTGGTGGCTCAGATGCCACTGTCAGGGATCTTTTGCCCATCTTCTTATTGTTCACGGTTGGTCAGCAGTTGTTTGTGACGAGGAGGAATGTGTCGCCCCTTTCCACAATGATTTCTTTCTTCACAGATTGATATGGGGGCTAGGTTGGAAATAATTCCAGTGGTTTGCTTGGGTATAGCTGTATCCGTTGTTCTTATGATTAGAGTGCTGGGCTTTCTGAATCAAGGTCTAAGAGCTGGGGATGGTCAAAGTGGTCATGGTGATTATACTTGCGTGATATATGCTACCTACTGTGTATGCATACAACACTTACATATATACATATGTAGACAGCTCATGTGTATACACATATATGTATATATACACATGTGTGTGCATGCATGCATGTATACTCCACACCTGTTATTTTATCAGTACAGGGAGGAAGAGAGAGAGAGAGAGAGAGAGAGAGAGAGAGAGAGAGAGAGAGAGAGAGAGAGAGAGAGAGAGAGAGAGAGAGAAGGGAGGGGAGGGAGAGGGGGAGGAAGGGAAGGAAGGAAGGAAGGAAGGAAGGGAGGAAGGAAGGAAGGAAGGAAGGAAGGGAAGGAAGGAAGGAAGGAAGGAAGGAAGGAAGGAAGGAAGGAAGGAAGGAAGGAAGGAAGGAAGGAAGGAAGGAAGGAAGGAAGGAAGGAAGGAAGGAAGGAAGGAAGGAAGGAAGGAAGGAAGGAAGGAAGGAAGGAAGGAAGGAAGGAAGGAAGGAAGGAAGGGAATATGATAATTGTGGCCTAGTACAATTCTGTCTCATCACTTGGGCATTTGGGAAGCAATACTGCTTGGCTTTTGGCCTAGGCAGTGTAACATTCTTGATTAAAACATATTCAGTAGACAGAAAATTTACAGACAAAATACAAGAGCAATAGGAAGTTAATGTTTTAGCTAGCAGAATAAAGATCTAAAGTATATCAATAAACTATAGCTCTTTTCGAAGTATAGACTATTGGGATTAAACTAATAAAATGAAATCAATAAGGAAATTATGAAATTCATAGATTTCTGTTGAAGAAAAATCAACCTAAAAAGTACAAGACTGGCAAAGAACGGCTAGATGGCAGTGCAAAAAAAAAAAAAGTCACCACTCTTCTTCTCAGGTGCATTCAGTCACTACCTCTTACCTCCTGGATAAAATACAGATTCTTCAGCTTGCTACATAAAACCCTTCACAATGTGCTTCTACTTACCTTTCAGGCTAATGTCACATCTTCTTTTCAGGTATTGTACATTGTGGCCAAACTGGCCTTTTCACTGTTTCCTTAACTGTTCCTATGCTTCTGCTTAGGCGTGCCTGGATTGTAATTCTTGCTTACTTTTTCTCTTGAACATCCCTGGATTCCTTTACAAAGTTCCCATTATATTTCACTTCTTTTAGCTTTCCTGATTTCCTTTTTATTGATTCTCTCTTATCCTAAAAGAAACATGGAGATAGTCTATTTATGTATTTTGTAGTTCAGTTGTTTCAGTCCTGTCCCAGTCTTTGTGATCCCATTTGGAATTTTCTTGGCAAAGATACCAGAGTTTTGCTTTTTTTTGCTTCTCCAGCTCATTTTACAGATGAGGAAACTGAAGCAAGAAGGGTTAAGTGACCTGCCTAGGGTTACACAGTTACTAAATGTATGAGGCTGGATTTGAACTCAGAAAGATAAGTCTTCCTGACTTCAGGCTCAGTGCTGTATCCACTGTGCCACCTAGCTGCCATTTATTTATTTTACCTAATTTGCCCCAGTGTATAACCTTGGATGCGATAAGAGCTTAACAAATGCCTATTCAATTGATTTTATTTATTTCTATGTAAATTATATTTCAGCTATGGTTTTCCCACCCTGTACTTGTGCAGTTCTTTGTTTGAACATAAATACAGTACTTTATACTTATTTCTGTGGCAGTCAGAGGGCACAATCTATAGAGCACTTCGTCTGGACTCAGGAAAACTCATCTTCCTGAGTCTGAATCCAGCCTCAGACACTTACTAGCTGTATGACTCTGGGCAAGTCACTTAACCCTGTTTGTTTCTGTTTCCTCATCTGTAAAAAAAAAAGCTGGGCAAGGAAATGGCAAAGCACTCAAGTGTCTCTTTGCCCAGTGGGGATACAAAGAATCAGACATGACTGAAATAACTGAACATGAATACTTATTTCAGGGTTTTTGCCTGCCACAAGTCTTTCTCCATTCTAGTCTATTCAGCTTCCAAGGTGAGTTTCTCAAAGAACAAATCTCCATTTCATGTCACTCTACTCATCAATAATCTCTAGTGATTCCATATCATCTCCAGGATCAAATATAAAATCTATTGACATTCAAAGCTCTTCATAACCTACCATGACCATCCAAACTTTTCAGTCTTCTTACACCTGAAATTTCCCTACACCTTTCAATATAGGGATATTGCTGTTCCTCTAACAAGATACTCATCTCTTGACTCTGGGCATTTTCTGTGGCTATCTCCCAAGCACAGGATGTTCACTCGCCTCATTCCTGCCTCCTGGCTTCTAGCAGTTTCAACTAAACTTGCAGCTTTCAGAGGAAGCCTTTTTCAGTTCATCTCAATTAGAACTTATTCTCTCTGTTGATCATTTCCTTTTTGTCCTGAACATAGACTGTTTGTACTTGGTTGTTAGAATGTTATTTCCTCCATTCATTTGTAAATGTAGGCACTCTATACATGAATCATCATATTAAATACTTGTAATTTTGACAAAGTCAATGAATGATTGAATAAATGAATGAATATAAAAAAGCATTTTAAGTACTTATTTTTAGAATCTATATTTAAGTACTTATTTTGGGATCCAAATACAAGAAGCAAGACGGTCCTGCTGTGAAGGTTCCCATAATTTAAGCAGGAAATAACACATATATACTATGGAGGAGCCATAGCTAAGGAAGGGAGTTTTGTTCTGGGAATTCACCAAAATGGTGAATGAGTTGTAGAAAAAAACAATGACTGACATGTCTTTTCTAGTAATAGCAATATTAATGTGATCACTGTGCAGAGAGCAAGAGGTGGATGATATATGGTAGGTAGGTAAATAGGTAGATGGCCAAAGAGGTTCAGAGTGGATCTGAGGTTGATTGGATATAATGACCTTTCACCCATTAGGAACTCAGGATGCCAGGGAGGAAGCTGGCATTCCCAGTAAGAAGTTAAGATGACCAGAGTGGAGATATTATTTTCACCATTTCACAGATGAGGAAACTGAGGTTTAGAAAGGTCAGCTGACTTGCCTGTGGTCACACAGTAAATACTGGGAGTTGAATTTGACTTGCATATTCTAAGTCTAGCACTCTCTCCACATTTCCTTTCAAATGTGTCCTCTACCAACTTTCCCAAATTATTGCCTCCATGCTCCCAAAACCCAGCTAACGTCATTGGTGGTTGCAGGAAAAAAATATAAATCACAGGGATTAATGGAAATTAACCATATTGATATTTTTTATCCATCTATATAATTTTCAAGGTGCTTGTCACCTTAGCAATTTAATGCTCCATTCCACCAGCATCAAGTAAATATCTGTCAAAAAGAAACTAGGAGATGAGCGTCTGTCTAATATTCTTACTTGGTTGATGGGCTGTTTGAGTGAAGATAAGGGTTTATAGCTTCTTTTGCACCAATAGTTTCCTACTTACTACATATTTGGCAAGCTCTTTTCAATCCTTCTTTAAGACTCATTTATTTGGAGGATTTCCTGAGCCACAAAAGCACCTCATCAAAGTGACAAATTAGGAAAATCGCCTGCCATAACGAATTTTATCAGTTTTTATTCGTCATCACTTTCTATTTCCTAGAGTAGATTCCCTTCCCATTTGGGCCCTTTTCTTCTAGTTGTTTCCCAGATCAAAGTGTAGCTATGGTTCTTAATTGACTGCATTCTACACCACCAAGAAGATGACAGATGCTCAGTTGTGACCATAAGAACAAAAGTTTTAGCTGGAGTTTTGGAGTTTTATTAGCTAGATTTTTCATTTAATTTCCAAGAGACACATTCACATAAACCACATATATTGTTCCTGGTGGTATCCAACTACTGCACATGAGATTGGTCACTGGTGAAGCACTAGCTTGGTTAAAGCACATTTGGTCAGCTGAAAACAATTTGGATTATGGGCTATTATGGTCCCTAAAGAATTAAGTTGTGGATAAACAAATAGGCAAAGGAGAGATTCATGGTGGGCATCATTAGCCTTCTTTGGAGAATAAAGGAGAACTATGCAAAAAAAGTACAAGTAATTCTATATGTGAATGGAAAAGGAGGTTAGCCCATTTTGCAAAGAATGTCAGATGGACAGCCTGCATACTTCATGGAATCCAAATAATGTCAGGATCTCTAGAGGATGTCCCTAAAACAATGGGTCAAATTCTTATGAAAGATTTATGAAAGAGAAAGGACAAGAGTCACATAAGGTAGAAATATATTGGTGTGAACTTATCTCTCAAAGGGAATATCTTCATTAATGAGATTATAGATTCACTGAAGTGAAATCTCATATCAAAGTAATCAGACCTCATAGGATGGAAAGTGATTTGTGAAATCTTAAAATTTATTATTGATTCTAAAGCTTGAAAGGATTTCAAGAGAATGGATTGGCACCTAGAAGGGACATCATAGGCCACTGAATATAACCATCTTATTTTGCAGAGGAGTGAGGTCCAGAGAACTTAAGTGACTTGTCTGGGATCACACAACTAGTAAGCATAAACTCAGTTCCTGACTCTAAGTCTAGCACTCTATATACTGTGCCACTTGGTGCCTAATCATTTAGTCAGATCTTCCTTATTTTACAGATTGAGGAAACTGAGGCACAAGGGAGCTAACTAGCTTGCACAAAATCACACAGGCAAGCATTAGATGTGGGATTTGAATCCAGAATCTTTGACTCCAGAGGTAAGAGTTTTTTTCCCTCTGGATTCTGCAGCTTCCCTTTGGAAGCGCTACTTGGTTTATATAGAATATTAGGTATAGATGCCACTGAAAATCTGTGAAATTGAGTTACATTTATTTGTTTGCTTACCCCATACAGCTGGAGAAAGAGTTCTTTCCATTCTTACCTTGCAAATGATTGGAGGTGGCAATAGCCATCACTCCAGGATCTTTCCTGCAATGTTGTTTGGAAACTTCCAGGAGGCTGGATGCCTTCAAGGAAAAAAATCCTAACACATGGCACACAGCAGAAGATGAATGATGATCCCGCTAACCATAGAGGATTATGGGCCTGGTGAATGACCCCCTCCTGATCACAAGAAAAGTCTAGTCAGGGTGATGCAATTACTTTTTTAATTGCTCCCCCACTAATGACGATGTCCTAATGAGATCAAAACCATTACACTTTTCTTTCATCTGTTCCTACTTCCTTTGAACTAGGGGCAGGAGGTATTTGTTTATTATCAGAAATTGGTTTCAAATGAGAAAGATTGTGGAAATGAGCAAAATAGTAGAGCAGCCCTTGAGGCTGCTGTAGTTTGATTTCCGTCCCTTTGCAATCGATTGCAAGGGAGGAAAGCTTGGTGACTCAGATCTCGACTCGAAAGAACTGAGAAATCTCCCTGCCATTTCAGATTACCGTTTCTCTGGAGGCTAATGGAAATAAAGGGTCAAATCTTTCAATGTCAGAGCAGCTTGACATTTCCTTCTGTGGAAGGACAGGATAACATAATGGGTGCCACATTTAGTGGATGTGGATTCCAAACCAAGGACAAACATGTTCATTTGCAACGCTTTACAGTCATGTCTTTAATGTTTCCTTGTGCGATGCAGTTAATGATGTGAAATGATAGACCATTTTATAAGCTGCTTAAAATTCAGCAAATTATGAATATTTCTGGTTTCTGGGTATATCTCATCAGGATCAAAAACAAATTATGCTTCTCTTCTTAATTCATCTATTGCATTTTGGGGAATTGAATTTTATACTTTCAATCAGAATCCAAGTTAAAGTGAACATACTCTGATTTACAAAAATCTGCAAAATGAGACAGGGCCAATTTAAGGTAGCACCACACAGCTGATTTCAAACAGAGCCACAACTGATTCTGAAGGGGGAAAGAAGTGGAAAAGATCAAATGTCATTTCGGATCACAGTCTGTAAAAATGCTAATTAAAGCAGTGGGCCAGATCCTGCAATGTCAAAGAGATAGGAGGGTTTCCTTTTCCTGGAAACAATAATATGCTTCTGGCTTCTGTGCAAGTATGAATCTGACAGCTGCCAGGAAAAGGGGCAGCCAAACCACATGCTGACAAGATTTCCACTTGTGTACTGTAATGATGAGGACCTGAGGAGAATGTGCATGATGACGGCCAGCCTGTCTCAATGGGAGCAAATAGTCACATTAGGGGCACCCTAGATAATTCAGTAAATGGGCTATATTTTCATTTCCTTGGGTTTTCTAACAAAGGGGTCTTTAGGAAAGATAGGTATTCCGAACATCCTCCATTGTTTTCATTCATGAAACAAACATTTTAGATAACTGTGAAGTGATAACTTTCGGTGTCTCACTCATGCCCCAACCTGATGTTCTGTAAAGTCATTTGAAGATTTCAATCTTGACATGATTTATAATATTAATATGCTAATATTTTAAGTAATGACTAGAGTCTACTTCAGAGGGTTCTTTGCATTCTCTGATGTTTCTCAAAGGATGTAGGCATTTCTCTATATAAAGATATACGTGTATGAAACATATGATATGCACATATATTACTTTTTTCAGCATTAGCCCAACGGAAATCTTACTCAAAAATCCTTTTTTTTCCTTGTTAGATATGTTGCTCTCTCTCCAGTGCCAATGTGTTTTTTAGGTACAAGATCAGAGTGGCTGAATTGGTCTTATTTAAAGAAATAAAAATAAATCACTGATGCATTACTCTAAAAGATATCTTTTCCTAGGATAATGATAACCTTTACAGATAAGAGAAGAGAAGGAAAGTCTGATATGGGGCTGGCCAGTACTATCTTTGCCCTCACTCAGCTGAAATTGGTCAAAGGTAGATATTAATAGCTCCTGCTCCTGCTGTCATGACTTTCTGATTGTCCGAGGGAAGTTCTTTGAGGTGAGAAGGAACTGAAAACTCACCTCATAGTTTTTCCCAGTTTACAAGAGAAGTGCAAGACAGGGAAGGAGATCTACTAAGCTTATATCCTAAAAGGATCCATATGAATATGAACATGAGCAGTCAGGCTTCTTCATCCCAGGTTCATTTCAATTTGGATGATTTGGGCAGTGGACAATGTCCTATCATGTTAAGAATAGTGCTTCTAAAGTTAGTTAGAAAATAAACATGAATTTGAGTCTCATCTCTGACATTTACTCTCCCTATTACTAAGTGCAAGTCATACACCAGTTTCCTCATCTGTCAAATGGGAAAAATCCACTTTTTCTTTCACATGGTTATTGTTAGGAAGCTGAATAGTAAACCTTAAAATTGTTTGTGCCTATGAGTTATTATCATTCTTGAAAAGATATTTTCTCTCTTGTTTGATAATTTTCCCAGGTTGGAATTAGTCAAAATCTGGAGTAAGTTGTTGACCAAATAATTTTTTTAAAGACAGAAAATGGAAGCAAAGACAATTTGTAACAGTAAGCACCCCAACATACACAGGGGAACCTGCTATCTCAGGTTCTTAGATCTGCATTTATAAAAGGAAGGCAGCTTCTGAGGGGTTAATAGTCTCCTTTGATCAAACTCATATATTCACCTAGTTCAGGAGAAAAAGTCAGCAGTCTGAACTTCAGAGAAAATACTGAGAAATAAATCAAAGATTAACAGACATGGCTTCAACTGTCTAACTATAAATCAATGCATATATTACAAATCAACAGATATATCCAACTGTCTGACCATAATTACCAGAGAGGGAAGCACCAACATCTGGGTTTTCATAGATGGAGGGCTCCTGAGAGGCTTCCCAGAGTCTCATCTGAGCAAACAAACATTTCTAGTCAGTAAGCCCCAAAACCTCAAATCAGAGTATTTATACCTTTTGAGGCAGAGGGCATCGCAACCCTTGAGAATGAGTGCCTCATTAACAAAAAGGGTGGGCTTTCCTACAAATCTTCCCAGTCACATTAATGGATGGAGAAGATCTTTAATCATATTAAAATAATTAACAATGCAAATACCTATGCTGTTTCTAGTTAAAGAAACTCTTGTTTCTGTAATTTACTCCTAGTAAAGACTCTTGGTTGATAAAGGCAAGATTCAATCTGAGGCACTTGATTATACTAAAAAAAAAAAAAAAAAAAACAGCAAAAGATACTACTTTGCCTGTCATTACACAATTTAAAACAAGAGTGAATTCAGGAGCAAATGGTGATGATATAAGAAAAGTGTCCATAGTGTTAAAGGGCTGAGCACCTCAAGAATTTAAAACTGCAAAAAAGGAAACTTTTTATCTTTCATTTACAGAATCTGCCTGGGCACACTGCTTAAGTTATCATCAGAGAAATTCATGAAGAAAACTTTGAAAAGTTGTATAATTTTTGTTGCCTACAAAGGCAATAAAATATACTACTTATACATGTATGGAGACATTTTATTACTTTTAAGATGTTGAATTTTGATTGGATGATAAATAGAAAAATGTCTGGATTCCTGACTCCTAGAATCTCCTTCAAATCCATCTGCCATAGAACTACCAAATTAATCATCTAAAATTACAAGTTTAAGCATGTCACTCCCTTTTAAAGAAGTTTTAGTGGCTCCATGCTGTCTCTAGGTAAAAAAAAAAAGATTATAGGACTATAGGTTTAAAGCTGGAAAGGACTTTAGATGTGTTCTAGTACAGCCCCTCTACACATGAGGAAACAAAGGCCCCTGGAGGTTCAATGACTTGACCAAAGGTACACAATATCTGGGGTGGCAATAGATTTTATGTCTATCAATCCTAGAACTGCAAGTCCCTTCTCAATCTGTCTGCCTCCAGCCTGTCTGTCAATGTTCATTGCACATCATTGCTCTTCACATACTCTATATTTCAGCCAAACTGATCTACTTCTATTCCCTGAACTTGGCACCATCCCTCTTGCCTCCATGCCTTTATATAGACTTTCTTACCACTCCTCTCACTCCAACTATCCACTCCAAGCATGGAATGCACTCCCTTCTCAACCCTAGTTGTTAGGACACCAAGACTTTCCTTTAAGTCTCTGATCATGTTCCATATTTTAGAACAACCTTATCCTGGTCCCTGCATAGTATGTATGTGCTCTCTGTCCCTTCTCCTAATATTACCAAGTATGTGCTTTGCTGTTAATATACCTCAACAGAATATAAGCTCCCCAAGGGGCAGGGAGCTTATCTATTTAATTTTGCTTGTGCAGCTTTACTGATTCTTATAATGCTTTGCACATAGACACTGAATGAAAGCTGGATTCCATTGAGTTCATATATATGCATATAAGCAGGCATATACATGTACAGTTAAATAGTTTAAACAATTTGCACCTGACTTTGTTGCTGTGGACATGCTTTAGGCCCTGGGAACAATTTGTGATTAATTCTTCAATGGCAAATAAAGTTTTTATGTTGTTACTGTTAAACAGTAAGAGATGGGAGGAGGATTCCATTCCAGAAGGAAGCTGCTGCTCGTAAGATAAAAGGAGTCCTAGGAATTTCATTGGAGAAGGAAGTGTCTGCTATGAAAAGGAAAGGAATCATAGAGATTCCACGTCATGCAGGGGTGCCACCTATTTTTTTTCCCAACTTAATCAGGAGGCAGGAGGCATAGAGGAAAGAGTGCTGGAATTGCAGTCAGCAAATGCATCTCCCTAACTATAGTTAGGAGGCAGTGGTCAGGGCAGGAGATTTACACGCTTTCTTTTTGCTAGTTCTACCTTGAAGTGCAAACATCACCCTGGGGATGCTTCCTCTTCTGCCAGCCCAGACTTGAGTCAACAGTCTCCCCATGCTCATTTTCTTCTCCTTTTTGTCCTTATGATCATAAGAACATAGAGAGCTGGAAGGGACTTTCTAGGCCATTTAGTACAACTCTCAAATTTTACAGATGTGTAAACTGAATGACACAGGAAGGGAAACTGTAGAAGTGAGGTATTTACCTGGACCTTCTAACTCCAAATCTACTGCTTCTTCCTCATATTTCAGCATCCCCCCTCCCAAATTTGCCTCAGGTGAAGAAATTCCTAGAAATTATAGGAGTTCCAATCCTGAGTTTGCCACTCACCTATGCCCTTTGGTATATCATCTTACCTGTCTAGGCCTTGTTTTCCTCATCTGTAAAATAAGCAAGTTTAAACGAAGTGACCTTTTAAGTCTCTGCTAGAGCTGGACTTCACAATCTATAAATCTGGAACATCAAAAGGCTGAGGTTCCCTGTGCTAATAGACCAAAAATTTCCTGACTACACAGTTTAGCCTGCTGTGCTCAGTTTCCATCATCTTGCTCAAGTGGGAACAGATTTTAGTGGGCTGAAAAGAAAGTCCAATTTGTCAGTGAAGTCAAGGTTTCCTGAGGATATCGTACTTGTCCAGGCTTGGGCAGAACAGAAGAGCACCATATATTTCCTCTAAGACCTAGTGGGTATGCACACTTGGCTAAAATATGTCTGAGGGCTGAAGTGGTTTTCTTTGTTGAGCATTTTAAGGTTTGCAGTTTACTGAACTGTGAACTAATGAGATACTGCTGTAACTTCCTGAGACTAAGCTCTCTGAAGGGACCTGCAGGATTAGAAGATTAAAAATAGAACATAAGCACATATGGAATTTCAGGGTAAAACCAGGTAATCCTGCTCTTTTGGGGGGTTATCTTAATTCCTAATTCTCCCTTGATCCCCTTCCTTCTCCACAAGCAAATTTAGATGTCTCCTTAATGTATGGGTTTTGTTTCTGTTTCTGCTCTCCGTTGAACTGTATGCTCTGTTGTATAAGATCTATTTTTTAGGTGTACCCCCTATTTTGGAATTAATTTCTTAATTATTATATTCTCTGCCTTCAGAATCCCTAAGCCAGTGTAAAAAATTATTTCTGTCAAGTTTTCAATGCTGCTCATAATTTGGAAAGCTTTGATTCGTTCACTTTGAAGTCGCTCCTTTTCCAATGAGAATAAGCCTTAGTTTCTTGACCTTTCAAATAATTTATAGAAACTCGACTATACTGTAATTTAATTCTGTGCTGAATATATGCTTTGGTCTACCTTTTTTTTCTTTCTTCTTTATACTTTAAGAATATCATATCATTGCAGGGTATTTTTCTTACAATTGCCTTATTTTATTCTGCCATCCCCCCCAACTGCTGCCTGCTCCAACAAAAAATGGCCCTTCCCTTCTATCTTAACTCTCCTTTTTTGTCTGGATTATTTGATGTATCATTTTCTGCCCATGTCTTATCCCCCTTGTTGAGGACAGGGACTATTGTTCTTTTCTTGTATGAATGAATAAATATTTATTAAGCATTAACTATAGTTTCAATCACTGGTAAGCATTGGGGATACAGAAAGGAAAAAAGTTATACAACCCTCTAAATGGAGGAGATGATACATAACAGAAAGTTCAGAAGAACAGCTGAAAAGTCAAGGAAGTCCTAAGGCTGCAGAAGTGTGGTAGATGTCAAGGCCTAGCTATCCTTGGGTTACTTAAGCAGTTAAGGTGACAGTGCTGAGGGAATTCCAAAGTAAGAATCAAGATAGCTGCTAAGGTCTAGAGGATCTTATCTTAGGGAGATCAAGCCACTAGTTAAAACTTGGTGGTCTTTCATAGCATCAGAAGGAATAGGGTTGGGGACTCCTATCTCACTTAAACCTTAGGAGCAGTTAAGCATCACAAACAAAGGGGGAAAACAATATAGAGTACTGTAAATAATGACAGCTTAAGAGCTACCCACAGGTAATTCTAGTTGGGTTTTAGGATGGCCCAAGGTCAGTGACTTGATCAACTGAGAGATTAAGTTGGGTATGACTTCCCTGATGACGATGTCTTTCCTCCTCATCTGCCTATTCAAGGATTATTTTAAGGAGAATTCTTAGCGTTGTCCTTCTTAATTCCAGTGGCTCATGGTGACAGCTTCATGCTTTAATTCAAACCATATGTTGGCTGAGTCCTGGAAGGATTTGACAATTTTTGTGTATTGTGTGTCAGGTCTTCAGTAGTCTCTTGGTCCTCCCCTCACCCTGTGACAGTGGCAAGCTCTTCAATTAAATAAAGTCTACCTTCTGCTCATGTCCTTGCTTTGACTTTTCCCTGTGTCTAGTGATGTTTTCTGTCCCTAAGCTCACTCTAAAAGGGGAAGGGAAATAAAGAACAGTTTTTCACTCCACCCTGCAGCATGGGTTCCAACTTGCACCCATGTTCATTGTTGCTGCTTTCTCTTTGTTTTTTCTTCCCTTTGCAGGTGATTAAACATTGTTCTTCGAGGTGGACATGATCAAGAGTGAGCCAAGTTTCTTGTGAGTGGTCTTTCTTTTTGATACAGGTGCTTTTCCTGCTATTATCTAGCTCCAATCCAAAAGAATCTAGTACTTCTATATCATTTGGACTCACCAAGAGAGCCTCAAGCCTAGACATTCTAAATAGGTTCTTCAGGACATTCACATGAATGGGATGGTTTTCAAGGGCACTCCATATGTGTAGAATACCCCAACAAGTGTTAATCACTTAGGCTGAGACTTAATGAATGAAGCACAGCTTATGATCTAAATATCCGTTTTGTAACTTCTCGTGCCCACTTGGTTGCTTTTGCTAAGACTTAACCATACTTCTCAGGCCCCAGTGATTTTACTTTCACCTACATGGTGCTACCCCAGACTACTGCCTTAACTCTCAGTATCATCTTGGGCAAGTCAATTCTCCTACACTGGCCTCAGTTTTGTCATTTTCAATGAGATGCTTTAATGTTAAATAACTTCTGTGGTCCTTTATATCTTTAAAGTTCTATGATCTGGGATTCTGGGATTCCAAACCCAATGATCTTTGCTATGCCCTTTGTGATTTATTCTGTTCAGTAACCAGCCCCATGGTGGGTTTTCTTATTTTCCACAAAATTTGGTCCTACGTTATGAGAAAGGGAAAACAAGATCAAGAACTTTCCAAAAGAATACACATGAATAAGTGATCCCTTTCTTTATCAAAGGACGAATGTTAAAGATCATCTAGTAGTACAAGTCTGATATGAATAGGGAATGGAAGGGGAATTCCCCTTTGTTTCTTCATATACAGAAAAAACAATGCAAAGAGAGAAATGGACTGAGCTTAAACTCAGTTATATTGTTAAATTTTCTATGCATTCCTTATACCTCAGAAATCAGCAAATGCTACAAATCAGCCTTTGATTGTTTTGTTGAATGTCTAGACTGAAGTGAAAATCTTAATAAATTAGAATAAATGGGGGCACCTAGGAAATACACCTACTGGCCTTGGGGTCAGGAGGACCCAAGTTCAAATCTGACCTCAGAATCTTGACACTTACTAGCTGTTTGACCTTGGACAAGTCACTTAACCCCCATTGCCTTGTTTTCCCCAGTCCAAAAAAATAGAATAAACTTAAAAGTTCTGTGTGCATACATATATGAGAACTGATAGCTAAATATTTGCCAGCATGACTTTGAATATAAACATTTTTGAAATGTTAAAAAAAATGTAAGTTATAGGTTTCATCATCATCATAGTATTATTATTTTCCCATGGATATGAAGGAGAATTTTGAGTTGAATGCCCAGCTTCCTAAATATAATTAAATGTCCATTTTAGTGCATATTTGACCATGATTTTGTAATCATAATTCTACAAATACTTGCCAAGGTAGAGGGGATTCTCATTTTCATTCCAGATTGCATTACTAGAGAAGCCGTCATTGTTAATAGGGAAAGCGGGTTAATAAAAGTCTTGCCTTGCCAAAATAAAAGAGAGTGAAGTAGTGAACTGGCCTCACTATCAGTGAACCAGCTCTTATAATTAGGTCACTCATCTTTATTTAATGGTGAATAATAGTCTATTAAAGCCTTACTCCTCAAGAAAAAAAGGGAAAAGTTTAAGTTCATTTAAGTAGCATAAAATTTTTGATTGTATACATAATACCCACAGGTAGATTAATGATTTTAAATATATATATATTTAATTTATATATATTTATTTATCATCAAATTATTATTTAATTATATTTTTATATAATTATATATAATATAATTATATATTATTAAATATATATTTATTTATATTTAATTTATATATATATAAATAACTGTGATATATAAAATCACTGTAAAAAGATATATTTAAAACAGAGAACAGAATCAATACTATTTACAAGAATGAGTAATAATAAATAGAAAATATATGAAGAAATTTGGCATTCTAGATAACACTGGCATTTGAATGAAGAAAACATTGATTCAGATCCTTCTTCTGACACATACTGGCTGTGAAACTTTGGGTAATTCACTTAACCTCCTTTCCTAGGCCACTGTAAGACTATCAGTTACAGAGAAGACACTGGAATGCATCAGTAGAAGTTATTTTCCAGGAGCTCCCTATTTCTGATGAAATTATAAGTCTTGTAAAAACTAAAACAAGACAGAATAGTATATGTCATTAATGATTATTGATTATTTTCTTTTGAGTGTATATGTCAAAATGTTCCAGAGAACAGAGGGTACTATGTAGTATTATAGGGTATAAGCATAGTTTTTCATTCACTTAAATGAAAATAATTCTTCAAAAAGGTAAAACAAAATAAAGATACTAAATATTACTTCTCTCTCCTTTGGGCCTTTCAAAAGCTTACAAATTGGAAATTGCTACAAAAATGAGAAATTGTCATATGTGGTAAAATATGTAATGATAGAAATGCAAAAGAGAAAGAAGAATAATGAAGAATGCAAAGACAGAGAAGGTGGGAATGAAGACATGTTAAAAAATGGGGAGGGAGGCAGGATGGGGGCAAATTTAAAAAGGAAAATCAGAAAAAAAAAAATTCCCACCAAGGACTATTATTGTTAGACTATGCAATGCTCTCCCAATGAATTGGCATGAACTATAACATCTGAATCATTTAAAAATAGATTGGAGAGATTAATGGAAAAAATATACTATTAGGAAGAATTCTGTTCTCCAGGGGGCTTGCCCTAGATGATCTAATAGGTTTTTTCTTACTAATTTATAGGCAAGGATTAAAGAAAAAATAGTCAAATTGAAAAACAGAAAAAATAAGGTACAATTGAATCTTGTTGCCTCTAATTATACTGTATCTCGAAAGAACAGCACCTTCTTTTGTGTCCCCCATGACGTCTTGGAGAGTGCTCTGTAAGTTCTGGCACTTGCAACATTCTTTGTTATTTCTTATTTCTTTCAACATCAACTCAAATCATTTTTTAAGTGCTGATTTTGTAAACTATTCTGATAGTGAGTGAAATACAAAGGAAGTAGAACACAGGGTCGCTGACTTCAAGGGTCTTACATTCTAGTTAATGAGACACATCCCAAGTTAATGAACAATGTGCTAGATCCCATACTGAGGTAGGGTTTTGGATTTGAAGTCAGGAAGACCTGAATTTGAATTCTGCTGCTCTATGAATTAATAGCTCTATGATCCTGAGCAGGTCACTTCATCTCTCTCAGTCTTGATTTCCTTATTTGTAAAATGGGGATAATGATAGCATTTTTCTTACAGGGTTGTTGTGAGAATTAAATTATTAGCTAATATGTTAATTATTTTGCAAGCTTTAAGATAAGATAGAAATTGAAGATATGATGATGATAGTGATGAGGGTTAAATATATGATAAAAAAATAAGTGCTTATTTATCTACTGAACTGAAGATGATAGTAGCAGGGGGGTGAGGTGCCCAAAGGTCTAAGAAGCAGCATGGTTGTAATGGACATAGGAAAACTTAAATTCAGATCTTTTCTCAGGAACTAGCTGTGTAATACGGGGCAAATAATTTAAACTCTCTGTGCCTTAATTACTTCATTTGTAAAATGTGTGAAGGTGAATTCTCTGGCTTCTAAGGTCATTATTCATCTCTAAATCTATGATCCTTTGAAACATTCATATATAGTCCCCAACTGGACCTTCAGATCTATAGGTCAATCCTTTCATCATCTTAGACTGACTACTTATCAAGTTTATTCTAAACAATCTGTCTCTTCATTCTCACATTTCCATTGCCTTTCTCCCTCCCTCCATGTTTCCTTCTCCTCTCCTCCTCCTTTCTTTCCTCCCTCACTTTTCTTTTTTCCCTCTCCTCTTTCTCTTTGGCTTCTCTTCCTTTGCCCCTCCCCCTCCCTCTTACCTCCTCTCTCTCCTCATACACTAATCTTGGTAAAAGAAGTCATCAGTATCAATTAAATCCCAAGTCCATCCTCTATGATTAGTTATATGAAAATTGTCTAAATCACCGACCCTGCTTCAAGTCCAGTTTGACATTAGTGGGTTATTTTCTGGCTATATTACTATACACATCTTGTGATTTTATTTAAAATTTTTGTACCAATATTCATTGGTGGATAAGTCTACAGTTTTCTCTTGATGTCTTGTCTTTCTCTCTTTCTTTTTTTTGACATCAGGAATATATTTGCAAACTCATAAAAGGAGTTTAGTAGAGTACCTCTTGACTCTAGGGAGATAATTATTAAAATATAAATAGTGTTCATTACTTAATAAGATTCATTTTAAATCAATCTTTTTTTTTCAGCGCCTTTGCTCCTTTTTTGTCCTTTTGTATTTAATTTATGCCTTACTTGATTTTTCTTTTTCAGAACTTGAGTTAAGATCCCTAATTTCTGTTGTTTTATGGTTTTTTTTTCCCATTTGGATATATTTTAGTTTTTATAGCTACTCATCTTATTTCTTTCATTTCTCAGTTTTCCTCACTTTAAATACCTCGGTCATCAATCAGGTAATCACTCTTTATTTCTTCTGTGTCTGATATAAGTTCACTTCATTCATTTTTAGTTTGTTCATTTAATTTTCCTGTCTTTTTTTTGATCAGATTAGCTAATGACCTATATGTTTCATTGGTCTTTTTAAAATCAGATGTCAATTTGGTCAGTTTTACAGTCTTTTTATTTTCAAATTTATTTCCCTTCTAATTTTCATAACTTTTTCTTATAAACTTCTTTTAGAGTTGATATTTTATTTTCCATTTTCATTAATGCTTTGCTTTTCTATTAAAAATATTTCAGATATATTTTCCTCCTGGCTTCAGTTATGCCTCATAAATATTAATGCTTTATTTCATTTTTGTCATATATTTAATATAATAGACACATATACATATATTATATACATATAATATCCATTTATTACTTAGAGTGATATTACTGACTCTCCTTTTTATATTTGTATCTTCAACTCATATTTCCTTTATTAATGATTTTTTTAATTTATGAAAGGAAGATTATTTTATAAAATTATTTTTACATGTATCTGCCCTCCAAGCCCTTGGAAAATGATCCATTTTTAAATGTAGAGTTCAAAGATATATGCATATCGTTAATATAATTTACTTTGATTTTAGCAAAATTTTTTTGATAAAATATCAATCATGCTCTTTTAGGAAAAGATAGAACCATGTGGACTAGACCAGAGGGGTATGCCCATTGAATTGCAGTCTGCAACACTCCTAAATGTAGTTGAAACTAGATAAAAATGTAATTGAGAAATATTTAACAAAAAAATACAATGAAATATAGATGTCAAACATAGGTTGATACCACTAGACTAGACAATAGTACAGATCAATAATAAAGATTTAGAGTTGAGTGGCCAAGCTAAAGATTTGTAATTAATTATACTATTTCATTTTTAAGAGCTTTCCAGTAGGTTGTTTCCAAGTATCTAAGTTTGGTTCTATGCTAATGTTAAACTTTTATTTTTAATCAGCAATTTGGATTGGAAATTTATAGATGACACAGAGGTAGGAGAACTAATATGCTAGGTAATAGTCAATAAGGTTAGAAAATAAGGTTCAATATAATATGACAAAATTTTACAGGGTTATTTGTAAACTCACTTTTTTGTTCTATGTTGGGGAAGTATGGTCAGTTTCTCTGGAAATGATCTTGGAGTATCAGTGTCTAGAAGCTTGATTTGCATCAAAAGTGAGAGAGAGAGAGAGAGAGAGAGAGAGAGAGAGAGAGAGAGAGAGAGAGAGAGAGAGAGAGAGAGAGAGAGAGGGAGGGAGGGAGGGAGGGAAGGAGGAAGGGAAGGAAGGAAGAAAGGAAGGAAGGAAGGAAGGAAGGAAGGAAGGAAGGAAGGAAGGAAGGAAGGAAGGAAGGAAGGAAAGGAAAGGAAAAAGAAAGTCTTGTGAGATATCACAAGGCTGTCAGCAGAGTATAATAGAACACAAGAGATGCCCCATCCCAGGCACTGATTGGCTTAGCAAGGTAATATGTTCATGGTGAGAGATCTGACTGAATCTTCACCCAACTTCTCTAGATAGCTCAGTCTCATCCTAATTCTTTGAAGCAATCAGAAAGAGAAGTCTTAGGGGTACCCCATTAGTAGCTTTTCAGAGAGTGTGGAGGCAAGGAGGAGATCAGATTTATGCTGAAGCTAGCTTATATTAGCCTACAAGCCAACTATAAATTTTCTGTGTGACACGCATTCACATCTTAGACATTGGCAAATACTACGGACACAGGCTTGATTTGTTGTTTTGCTTGTTATCTCAAGATCATGACTGGGAAAACGTTAGTATTGTGGAATAAACTGAAAAGTTTCACACTTTTTGGAGAGCTCATTTTTAAACATTTTCCAGCACACTCACCCCTAGAAAGGAGTGAGTTAGTTATTACATAGTGCAAAAGGGTGGAAAAGGAGTCCATGTTTTCATCTGTGACTGAGCTTGCTAACACTCCAAGAAGTTTAAAAACTTTACATTCAGATTTGGTATACAATATCTAATCAGCATAGCTCCTCAATATTGACATCTCTGCACTCTGGAGTCAAGATTTGAACCTGGATTTGGACTCTCTCTTAATGTCTTCTATGCAGTTATCCTTTACCATGTTCTTCTAGCAGTAAAGACAAAGGTGCTTAGAATCCTGTCTCATAGCACAAAATGCAGTGTGTGTGTGATTGCAGTTAAAGGCTTTTGTGAGAATACAATTAAATCAGCAATACTGAACATTTACTTGGTAAAAGCTAATCAATATTTTAGAAGCCTAAGGGTTCATGTCTGCAGTTAGCGATAAGAAATGGAAATTATTATTGCTTTAAGAAAAATAAAAAAAATAAGGTCAATAAAAAATGAAAACTGATATAAAATAACTTATTTAAAATGAAACAAAGCAAATATTTAATATTTTGAGTTCATTTATTGAGTTCTTAAAGGGCTAATCATGAATTTTTCTTAAAAATTATTTTGATTCTATTGAGACCGGAGCACAGCTGCTTTTTGAAAACATGCCCATGCTTACAATAGCACTAACTAGTAAGAATTACAATGACCCTTAATTTATTTGGGATGGAGAGGCAAAAATGAGTTATTCTTTATTACTTATAGTAGATTTGTCTATTTTAAAACCTCTATGATAATGAGAAGCATTGCGGTACAAGGGAAAGAATGTTAGATCTGTAGTAGAGGACCTAGATATGAATCTCAGCTCTCCCACTTAAAATGTATGTCAGTTTGGTTAAGCTGATTATCCCATATGGGCTTTAGTTTCATATGATGTAAAATGAAGGAGTTAGAATAAATGACCCCAAAGCTTCCTTTCAAGTCATCTGATTGTATGTGGAGTCCTAAAAGGCATGCCTTACATACTGAAGAGGAGGTAGAAGGGAATGTTGGATGATTAATCATCAAGGATGACTTAGAAAAACAGGTTGAACTGTTTTCCCAAAAGAGGAGAGATAAGACTATTCATGGAACTTAGAGTAGCACTGACAATGAGCTGAAGTCTTAGAGTGGTGCAAGGACCAGTTGGCATCATGGTCATGAAAGAAGAGGACCTTCTAATAGACTTCAGACAAAATGACCATGAAAATCTAAGTTCAAATGGAAACCCAAGTTAACTGGATATCCTCTGGCCATACTAAAAGGAGTAATATATTAAGAAAGGAAAAGTTATCAAAGGTGTCATCTAAACACAAAAGAGTATACAAAAGAGGAGTGCCCTGAGAAGTTATCTTCATAGATCTATCAGTACTTGGATGAATTGAGTTACCCATTTGTTAATGAAACTACACAACCTATAACAGTACGATCAGTGCTTTTGTGAATGGAATCCCAACATCTGGCATTAAAGGGATGTTCCCAGGTTAGCTTAATCCATATTAGGATGGCCTTAGGAGATAGAGAAAGTTATTATAGTGTCCCAAAAACTCTTTGGAGATTGTAGGAATTTTGAAGTTGTCAAGATTGCAGCTCCACTTTGATTTTTCCTGATGTATTCCCAAGTAGCCTAGTTTGGTTCTAATACTGCTTCCCCCAATTCTTGTATATGTGTGGCTTGGGATCACCAAGTCAGAATTAATTCCACTTTTTAGAAGTATTCATGAAGTTCTTCAGTTTTTAACATCCATCAAGATTCTCAGGTCCTAAAAGGACCTGATATCTCCTTGATTTGCGTATCCCCTTCAATGACAGTCACAACCTATCCATGACTATCCACATTGTGTGTTCTAGGCTATGCCTAACTCAGGTCTTGGTAGTTTAAGTTCAGTGCTTGAATGCAATGTGACATATGTAGGCCATTCAACAATTAATGAAATATTTACCTAACCACAGAAGAAGTCTGTTCAACAAAGATAACACCATGAAATGACTTAGATAAGCAAATCTTCCCTAACTCTAGGTTGCTCAGGATGGTCTACCAGCCAAGTCTGAGTGAGACTAAATCTCTTTGTGGTTGTTTTATACTTAGAAGACCAAGGAATTATATAAAAGACCCAAACCTTTAGTTCCCTGACATAATGAAATCTTAGAGATAAATTCAGTACCACTGGAGACAAACTAATCTTCATGAGTATGGGAAATTTGAATATTTCTCCCACAATACTGTGTGGCTCTTGTCTTTGTTGAGAAGTCCTTTGGTCTAGAGATTGTTTTTACTTTTTCCTGACATTGTAAGGATACTGACTGCCTACCTATCATTAGACATGAAATCATCCCATGTTCTTTTTCTATTATACATTTCCCAAAATGTGTTTTTCCTATTCCTTTTCAAAGACCCTCATTGATTATATGTTTTAGCTGACCCACAAAACAAAAATAACAACAAATGTGGCTCTCCATAACTCTCTGTGAAACTGGTTCATTTTCAATTTTTTCAGAAACAGTTTTGCTCCATGTCTCACAGTCATATAAAAACTGTGGTATAAAATTGGTATTAAAATGGTCCTTTTTTTCCTGGTAGATGCATGGGTCATAAAAGGCACACTGCAATTTCTTGAAGGTAATCCAGACTGTTTCCCCTCCCCTCCCTGTTAAACTCTGAATCTAACTGACTCTCTCTCTCTCTCTCTCTCTCTCTCTCTCTCTCTCTCTCTCTCTCTCTCTCTCTCTCTCTCTCTCTCTCTCTCTCTCACACACACACACACACACACACACACACAATATGAGAGAAACTGTAAAGGTTATTTATCTAATTGCATTATCATAACTTGGTCAATAGTCACTATTTATATTTCTTTTGTGGATGTTGAGGAAAAGCTTTTTTGAGCAGTTGCAGATCTGTCTGTTGGTTTGCAGAGTTGGCTACACCTAAGACAGTGTCAATTACAGACAGGAATCTCTAGAGGACCTCAATACCTACAGGTGATCCCTTTTCACTTTGGACTATGTGCTAGATATACTCTATCACAGTGGTGAACACCTTGAGCATACACCTCCTAGTTTCATGCCTCACCTAATATTTATGATCAGGGGATTGTTGAACAAGTCCAGTTCTGTTTTTTGGGAAAAAAAGGGGGAGGATGAATTAAATCTCATAACAGATACACAGTTTTGACCTTACTGTTAAAATCAGATTCAATGAAACAATGTTACGTAAAGTTCTTTTGCAACGTATAAAATTATTGATAACTATTAGCTATAATTATTATTTAAGATAGAGACTCTTTTTGCAAGAGCAAAATGGAAAAATGAACTCAGAAACAAGCAAGACCTTGGTCCAGATTTTGCTCTCAGATGCCCATCATCTTTGTGATCATAGGCAGGTCAGTTCACCTCTCTGTGTCTCTGATTCCTCGTGTGTAAAACTAAAAATAGTCATAATAACAATAGCTGAAGTAATTAATTACTTAGCGTTATTGTTAAGTATTAAATGAAATCATGCATGAAATATTCTTTGAAAAACTTAGTTATTGAATATAATGTTCTTCTTATTATAGTAAATCTATCCCTAGCCTCAGGTACAGTGAGAGATATTCTAGAGCAAACAGTACCTAAAAGTGTTTGACATTTTTGCATCAGGACAACACGACCCATCCCAGTCAAAATTATTAAGACACCAAACTTAATCTTTTGTGTTATTATCTTCCTCTTAAGGGTCTCCCTCCCTTTTGGGTTCCTTAGGTTCCCTATTATCATACCCAGCTGAAATAGAGCTCTGTGTCCTCAGTTTTTTCTAATACCTTCCTTCTCTTCAAAATGTCTTATCGCATTCCCTCTTGGTCTTCCTATGTGATTGTTTAACTAATCTGATAGACTAATTAATTTGTGCTAATGTTTTATGGTTGATAAGGGCTTAATATGTTTTCGTTTCCGTGTAATATATTTGCATTTGAATAATAGCATATCGATAATAAAGTTCTTTTTTATTTTTTTTAAAACACTTGAGAACTTTGCAAAATACTTTCATGAACATTGTTTTATTAGGGCAGCTGAATTATAATGAATGACGGGGAACATTTCAAGACCATGGGGGACTATTGGGTGGGAAAACTCCCACTTTCATTAGCCCTCTTCAAATCATACCCTTTAAGTGACTTCCTATCTCTATAAATAGAACTTTCTCTATGCCTTGAATTGCAATTAATTGATTGGAGGAAGAAGTACTCATTCATCAATTTTAATGAAGACTACAGGGTTTACTCCTTACTTAGAATCTTAGAATTTAGAAGTAGGAGGAATCATAGAGATAGTTTAGGCCCATTCCCTCTTTATAGAAATGAGGAAATTGGGTGTCTGGAAGGATATGACATAGACCTCTTAACTGTTTGGTACATATACATATGTGTATGTATATGTAAAATATATATATGTGTGTGTGTGTGTGTGTGCATGCATATACACACATACAAAAATCCATCCTTACATTCACATTTTAGTTAGGGCCATCTTTTCCCAGGACCTAGAATTTTTTTGCTGGGGTGGCCTTGAATGCCTTAAGTCTTTATAGTGATGTTTTAAAATATACATTGTCAGTAAAGATTTTCATAATCAACTTGAGTTTGTTTATTTATATTCTCATATTTTTTGACATTCTCTCTCTCTCCTTCTCTCTCTTTCTCTCTCTCTCTCTCTCTCTCTCTCTCTCTCTCTCTCTCTCTCTCTCTCTCTCCACTTTTTTTTTCTTTTTGGGTTTCCTTAATATTCTTCCCATTTTCTCAGCTTGAAGTCAGAATCGCCTGGGACCATGCAGATAATTCAATAAACTGCTTAAGAAAACAATCCTGCCCTTCTCTCACAAACTGATTCTCAGCCTTCGTTTTCACATAGTTGTTATCCCAATCAATACTGGTATGGGAGTAATTAAAGGCTCCCAGGTTTACATGCTTGGTCTTCTGGAAGGCCTGCCTTATCTGTGCAAACACTGCCTGCCGAGTTCACTTCAATCGCCCTTGAGTTCTGCAGTCATGTCCAACTCGCTCGGCTGCCTTTGTTGCTCCTTATCCCCAATCAGGCTGCTCTGTCCTGTGGAATGCTGAAATCCCCCTTGCCAATGCAGGATCAGCATTTGCTTGCATCTGGACAATAAATGACATTGCCATTTGGTTTTCTAGGTCTTCTTATCTGGGGAGCAAACAGAATCCCCCATCATTTTGCTTACCTACATTCTTCTTGCTGAGTGGCTCAAAGAAACTGCCTTCTGGTGCTTGAACTTTTCTTAAGCCTGTCCTGTCAAATGTCTGAATGAAAAGTATAAATTTCAAACATGAGGACTTAAAACCTCTGAGAATATAGTGGTGTGGAGTTTTATAACCTACACAATAATTATCTTTTTCATTTAAAAGTATTTGAATCACTCAATCAATAATAGCTTCTGGGTTTATTTTTTTCTTCACATTAGTTAGTAAAAAGACACATGGAATATGGATGTATATTCCCAGCAGCTTAACATATTTTATACTCCTAACACTTTTGGATTTTATAAAATCTCTCTGAGTAGGGACAAAATGCTATCAAAGGAGAAACTGAAGCCAAGGTGACTGTGTGGTTTGAAGCTCTTTTACTTATGCATTCTAGCTGAGTGGGTAACTCAACCCCTCGGTATGCTAAGAAATTCTTTAAGACTTTTAGGTTACAAAGAAGTGCCAACCAGCATGGGCAGAGGGAATTTCCTAAAGCAAGAATTCCCAAAATTAGTGCTGATCACCACAGTTCCAATCCCTCTGTACCGAATGAGATGTGCTATACAATCTTATTTCATAGGAGGGAACATTGAGACCTAGAGAGTTTACCCCAAAGGTCCGGGTTTTATTTGTCTTTGTTCGTTCAATGCCTGTATGATGTCTGGCAGAGAATAGCTTTACTGATAACTGCAAATACGTCCATGTCTCTTCCATCACCAAGCTGTCTTTATTTGAACCTGCTCTCAGACCATATCTCTCCCCTCTTTTACAACTAAACTCCTTGAAAATGTCATGTATAATCATGATGTCCATTTTCTTCCCTCTCTATGTTTAACTCTTTTTAGTCTGGCAATACTATCTCCGAAGTTAACAATGATCTCTTAATTGCCAAATGTAACGATGGTTTCTTAATCTCTTTGACCATTTTGCAGCCTTTGAGACTGTTGTTCATCCATTTCTGTGATCCACTGATCTCACTGGGATTTTTGGATACCTGTTTCCTGTGGTCCTTTTTCTACCTTTATGAAACTCTTTCTCAATCTCGTTTGTGGAGTCTTTACCTAAGTTGAACTGGCTAACTATTCCTGACAAACCTCTTTCCAGAATCCTCTTTTCATCTCTGTATATAGTGTTTTCCTCAGTTATCTTGTCAGTCCCCAGAGATTCACTTATCATCTCCATGCAGAAGATTCTCAGAATTATTCACCCCTAATTTCTCTTTTGACTGACTTCACTTTCACTTCTCCAACTACTAATTGGACATCTCCAATGGGATGTCCTATGAACATCTTTAAAAGGACATGTGTGAAACTGAACTCAAATTTTCTCCTGAAAGATCTATTTTTCTTACTTCTCCATTACTGTAAAGTGCACCACCACATTCACATTGAGTTATCCACAAAAACAATTAGATGTTGTCCTCATTTCCTTCCCCTCTCCCTCATATCCAATCTGTTTCCAAGTCCTGTTGATTCTACCCTTTCTGCATCTTTTTTATCCCACCCTAGATGCTGCAATCAGCCTAATTCAGGCTCTCAATAACTCATCACTGGACCATCAAAGTGATCCCCCTAAAGGGGGATTTTATAAATTCTAGGGGCTCATATTAATTCCAGAATCAAATGTAAAATCTTCTGTTTGACTTTTAAAACTCTCTACAGCCTGCCCCTTTCCTCTTTTCTAATCGTTTACTCCCCTCCATATGTTACATAATTCAATGTCACTGGCTTTCTTTCTGTTACTCACCCAGATACTCTATCTCTTAACTATAGGAATTTTCCTTGACTGTCCTCTATATGCCCAGAACTCTCTTCCTCCTCATCTCTTTTCCTGTTTTCCCTGGCTTCCTTCAAGTCTCAACTAAAAGCCTGCTTTTCTCCAGAAGCTTTTAATTTCCTTTTTAATACTAGTGAGATTATGCCCAATATCTTGTTTCTACACAGTTGTTTATGTGCTACCTTTTCTCATCAGATTGTGGGCACCTTGTGGACAGGGGCTATCTTTTGCCTTTCTTTGTATCCCCAACACTTAGCACAATGCCAGACACATAGATGGAACTTAATAAATGCTTTGTGACCTGACATAGTAGTTGCTTAATTTATTTCTTGATCCATAGTGGAATATACTGCTAGAACTGAACTCTTCAAGATAATAATTTCTCACTGCATCAATATTTTGTTCACTATAATATAAAGGAACGACTCATTTTTCTTTGATTGTCATCAGAGGGGCTGAGAAATATTAATAATTACTATCAGTAGCCCTGTAGCATAGGCAGAGGAGAAGGATTTTGAGACACAGAGTATAAGCAGTCAAAATCATGAAAGATATGACAAAGGAGAAAAGCAATGAAGCAGAGGTAAAAAAAAAAAATGGCATAGAGAAGTAGGCACATAATTTGGAGTATCTGGGTTCAAATTCCATTTTTTTTCTACTGTGTGACCTTGGGCAAGTCACCACCTCATTTTTTTTTGAACTTATTATTACAGCTCTGTTTATTAGGAAAAAAAGCAGCAGCAACAGGTCAATGTGAGGCTAAAAGTTCAAAACATAAGATACTTCATGGACAAATGACCAGATCAGTGGTTATTTTTATCCTGATTTTTTTTGCAGGTACAACTGTGAAGCACAAAGACCCAGAACTGGCTTGGTTGCTCAGTACAATAATAAGAACCTGACCAACCTTTGATTTCATCCACCTCGATGCAGCCTTTTTAACCGATCGATGTTCCATTTTTTCAGTGGTGGTGAACTTCCATATGGTGTTGGCATGAGCATCTCCCACATACACCGTCCCATCTTCTGAGGCAACAAGGTCATGGGGCATGTCAAAATGCTTTCTCACTGGACTGAAGGTATCTATAATTTCCCCACTGGAAAAGTTCATTACAAATCCTTGCAATGGTTGTTTATCTCTAAAGTGAGGCTTTCCATTCACTGCAAAGAGCAAACCTGGTGCATATGAAATTGCAAATACATTTCTTCCAAATTCTGGATGCTTGATCTCTCGAACAAATTCTTTGGTTTCCAGTTTAAAACACTGAATACGACCATTTTCTCTATCGGCGACACACAACTGGCCATAAAGGTCATTGGGCCTTAGGTTCCATCTGTATTAAGTGTAGATGTTGTACTAGATGATCATCAGGGTCCCTTCCACCTCTAAATCTACAATGTGATGATGGACTGAGAATGTATTTATGTCACTAAGAAATTTCCTGAGATGCAGCTTGTTAACATCCCTGGCATGCATTGACTTTCCTGAAATCATTTGTCAAGACTTGATTTTGATTGCTGATAGAAATGGACCACCATTCCCAAGGAGTTAAAGCCATCCATTTCTGGCAACCCTTCAATGAAATCGCCTCTTCCAATTGCAATAATCTAAAACCTAACCAGGTAATCGTCCATATTAGCAAGGACTGGGGGAGAGTAAGGCAAAAAAAAAATCAATACACGATTATAAAATTGCATTTCTTATCTTCCACTGGTCATGCTATCCATGGAAAATCTAGTTTTCAGAAGACATCCAACCTTGACAAGGTTAGTGTGGATTTGTGGCACAGAGGTTTGTATCTGTGCTTTTTTAATATCATTATTATTATTACAGAGCTTCAGCATGTACCTTTTAATTTGGTTGTCAGGGGAGACGGGAAGCAATAATTAAGGCTAAAAGATGGAGAATGGAGGTCTTATTAAAGGATATATTGAAGATGGGAATTTGATCTGAGAATTAGATTATGATTAGAGCTGTTAATGCAGCTGTGGCACTCTTGAGTGACAGAGAGGCAGATGAACTGAGCAGGCAATTATATCTACAGGAGCCTCCCCTAATCTTTACAATCCCAACTTCACAGTCACATCCATTTAAATTAATTTTTGTGAAGGCTGCAAATTTATAGCTTCACCAAATTGGAAATTTTGTTTGTTTATTATCCACAGGAAATATTTTTTTTAAGGGGAGCAAATAGCAGTGAAAGCCATGTTGTCTGTCTCACATGTCTCTTTAACTTGCAGAATTAATAATATGAGATTAATCTGAAGGCTGCTGCCTTTATGAAAACTGATTGATTCTCAGCAGCTGAACATTATTATGATTATCAGTGGGAAGGTCAAAGGGAAGGCATGTAAAAGTCATAGCTGATTCATGAGTTCCCTATATTAGGCAAAGGATAAAAAAATGAGGCTAGTGTTGTTCAGTGTTATAAGAGAGGAATCAGTCTTCCTTGCATTACAGAAAAGGAAATTCTCAGGAAAGGATTTTAAACAACTTCGGACATAGTTATTTCAAGATGTCTGTTCTGTAGAGATAGCAATAGTTCATTACCGTGCATGCTGAAAACCTATTTTAAGGAGTTCTTTGCTGCACAAAGATTAATTTGCCACTTCATTTTTTTCCTCCCCCAGCACCACTAATATAAATAATGGTTGTAGTTTAAATTGGCATTATATTTTGATAGCCTAGTTTTGAATATGTAAAGGAATATACTGCAGAGCTGTTCAGAAACTTGTAAATGGAGACCTGGAGATGGAAGTCTTCCATTCCAAAGTTTATTTGGGACTTCCTGCTGTAAGTAGGGAGGAGAGGGTGGGGAAAGCTCTCAATTTAAATGCCATTTGTTGTTCTTATAGAATTGTTTGCAAAAGAGAAAAAAAATCCGACTATATATAAAGGCATTTTGCAGATATGCCAAAAATGGGATCTCTCTCTCTCTCTCTCTCTCTCTCTCTCCCTCTCTCTCTCTCTCTCTCTCTCTCTCCAGCTGTACACAAACATATACAAGGCACACACACATTTATTTCTGTGTGTGTATACACATATATAATTTGCATGTATGTATATAGATGTATTTCTGTGCACATGTGTGTATATATATAATTTGTGTGCATGTCTGTATATATGCATGTATGTATATGTGTGTATATATAATTTGTGTGTAGTATGTATGTATATATGCACATATGTGTATGTATATATTTATACATGTGTATGTATGGATATATATTTGTGTGTATGTATATGTGTGTATACATATATTCATGTGCATGTGTATATGTGTTTATGTAAATATATGTGTGTATTTATGTATATACATCTATACATGTACACACATACACACACATATATATGTACATTTTCCTTGCCTGAAATTCCACAAATTTTGAAGAAATCCCTTTCAAATAGTTTTTTCTTTAAGCTAATACCTCCATTACTTCTTTTTTTCCTTCTCCTGAAATTCCTAGACAGGACTATTTGACAAGGTATTTATGTTGTCATCATTGTCACCATCACCATTAGTACTGTTGTCACCTTCTTTTTCTTCTCCTCTTTCTCTTCCTCCTCCTTCTTCTTTTCCCCTCTCCCCTCCTTCATCTCTTCCTCTCCCTCTTTTCTTCCTACTTCTTTCTCCTCTTTATTCCTTCTTTCTTATATTTTCTTCTTCCCCCCCCCTTTTTAAATTTTGTTTTAGGAGAAACAATGCTATATCTTTGCTACTATGTTATGATACAGGAAATGTGTCTTTTGGAATATAGGATTTATGTGGTAATTTTCAGCACTGAGATACTTTCTGGTTTGGCTGTTCGGTAGGAAGACCGATTAGTCCAAGAAAGAGTGATTTCTTTTCTCTTGTAAAGTAGCAGATGAAGCTAGGTGAGTGATTCTTCCTGTTTTCTCTGGGACAGAGAGTATGCAGGGTCATGTCAGAGTAAATAGGCTCCATGTATATCTGGTAACGTCCCTACACCTAAGTGATGGTTGCTAGAAAGGTCCAACACGCAGCCTCATCTTCCTCCATTTCCAGAGCTCAGCTTTCCCCCTATTCCAACTCCTAGAGCCATACACTGCTAATGGAAAATGAAAACAGTCTTGACCGTGATTAGCATGGTGATATCTGGGCTTTTTAGTGTTCCTCCTAGAGACCAAGAGGATCTAAACTCTAGGAGCTAGAGAACGATAATGTTTTTTGTCTAGACATTTTCTTGTTCTTATTGGTTTTGGAAGAGTATTTTTAGGAAAATAGTATTCCCTACCACCACCCAACAAAGAAGGGAGTGCCAGAGACATGACATCAAGGGCAATGGAGAATGGCTGTAGACAGGACTAGTGATGTTCCTACCAGAGTTGTTACACTTTTCTGTCTGTTTTTCTATGCTTACTTGGGGTAGAAAAATATTTTATTGTGACTTTTTCAGGGCTTTCACCAACAGTATTAGGCATTATAAGTTTTCTAGAAATATTTGAAGGAGGTTTCTTTTTTTTTTTTTTTGCTTTGCTTTTGTTTCTTGGACAGGGAACACGTAACTAAACTGCTTCCATTTAACACAGTAAGCATCACTTTGCCTCCTCTACTGATTTTTTTAAGTACCTTGTTAAGATATTGTTATATGTATAAGTTCTGTGGTTTTTGTTTACTCTTGGTTTTGATGAATGAATTTATTTAGTATTCACTATGTGTGATCTTTGTGTAATGGGTTTGTGGGGAAGGGAATCAATTCTTTGGTTATGTAGTTTGAACTTCCCCTTCCCTGTTAAAAGATCTTATTCAAAAATTCAGCTTGAATTAAAATTATAATATCTGTGCAAGAGGCAGATATTATTCTAGGCCAGTACTCTTTCTCTGAAGATAACCGTTCAGCCAACCTTGTGACCCAATTCTCCTGCTTTCTTTGCTGGTAGAAATTAAAGTCTCCCTTGGGAAGGGTGAGTGAAGGAGACACTCACTCACTCTGTGTGTGTATGTGTGTGTGTGTGTGTGTGTGTGTGTGTACACATTCACTCATATATGTATGTATATGTGTGCAACTGGGTATGTATATATGTATACTTTAAATACCTAGAGAGTTCCCTGAAGGTCCCTTTAGATGCCATATTTTTCCAACTTCTTTTTCTTCCTCTTGACCTGGCAGCTTGTTAAATGGAATAATAAAGTATGTTATGTCAGATTTTTGAAGTGAGTTTTACAGTTAATAAGGTAGTAAAATGCCTGCTAAGTACAGGGCTAGGCGTCATTTGGAAGGGGACCTTACTTGCTGTGATATTTAGTCCACAACATAAATCACAGTGCTGCCCCTGTTGCTGTGGGTACCTCATGCTCCTCCACCACCTCTGCTGCCCTGGGGCTGGGGCCAGACTACTCTCCTCTCTCACACAGGTCCAACAGGTTTTTTCCATTGACCATTCAATTTATCCTCACTCTTTTGGGGTTGTGAAGTCTGGAAACCTCCACAGGTGCCAGACATTCAGTCCTCCTGAGGCCTTCTCAGGTCCTATCTGCTGGCAGCCCATGTGGGACTGTGCTGTGCTCCCCGTGCAGCAGGATAGATACTTCAGGTCAACTTTCTAGGCTGCCTTGGCTGGAGATTTGCTTCATTCTGTGGCTTCCACAGCTCCAGAATTTGTTTAGAGTCATTTTTCACAGGTATTTAGCTGTGTTTGATGGGAGAGCTCTAGAAAGTCCCTGCTTTTCCTCTGCCATCTTGGCTCTGCCCCCCCCCCCCATGCTGTGCAATTTTTATTTTGCTTTTTTTAAAAAAATCTGCAATGAAAAATAATTTTTGCCTTGGAAATGAGAGGAAAAAAATTCTAGTGGAGTTGGTAGCTAAGACAATTTAGAAAATAATGTGAAGATCTCCTTCTTTGCCCTTCACCAATTCAAGTCACCTAGCCCAGAAGAAGTAGATTCTTGGACACTGGCAGAATTGGCAAACTGTAACAAACAAATGTGGAGCTACTGTAAAATGTTTATGGAAAGTGTGATGTGCATTGCCATACTAGAGGAAGGAAAATACTCTGATTCTCAAAACAAGTTCTCCTATAGAAAAATAAAATAAAATAGAAGAATGTGAACCAAAAGAGCCCATAATTAGAAGACTAGCTGAACTCAAAATAGTTAATAGTTCAAAATTGACTTAACAGGAAATCTCCCGTTGAATGCCCTTTAGTCTTTCACTTTGGTATCTCCTACTTCACTAAAGACCTTATGTTTCTGGACACTAGGGCAGGAAATACTGAGGCAGAAAGAGAACCCAAGGACCTGTGACCTAGCACTGGGAACAAGAAGAAATACCACCTGCCAACTCTGTCAACCTTTAACCAGTTTCTGGTGACAGTTATAGGCCTGAGAGGGGAGGAACAATTGAGCATAACTGAGTACTAAGCACAGAACAAATTCCAGAAACAACTCTCTGGCCATGAGTCCAGGAAGATAGCAGCAACTCAGTTCACTAAACATATGCCTAGCACATAAGCATGCCGTGAAATAACAAGGCAGTGGACGACAATCAAAGGGGATACAGTAGTTCAATCTTCCTGAACTCACAGAACTTCTCAATGAGAGGTGACTGTGTCCAGTCACTGGGCAGTAACTGAATTTAGCAGCAGTCTACTGAACATCAACGATGCACACACCAGCAGATTCAACTGGCAGAGCTCAGATCTGGAGAGCAGCAACCAGACCTCTCCCCATTTTAGAATCACAGATTTCACACCATTTCAGAAGCACAGAAAACATGTAGTCCCCCCCAGACTGAGCTGTGAAAACAGCAAGAGGACATAAAAGGACTGAGGCTCAGGTGAAATCTCCCAACCCAGAGCAAATAGAGTCCAATACAAGCATAAAGTTCAAAGTGAAGAACTAGATTAAGAGAAGGAGCAAATTGCCCAGTCCTTTCTGGCAGCATCGGTTGCCTGGCTAACCCAGTGGCATTTATGCACAATGTGGCCCTAGCTCATCAAAGGAACACCTTGCTTAGCAAAGTCCAGCAGGTGATGGAACTATCTAGTTGAGATTGTCACACTCTACGAAGAGCAAGCCTCTCTCTCTCTCTCTCTCTCTCTCTCTGTTTGTCCATCTACTCTGTCTCTCCATCTCTCTCTGTCTCTGTCTGTCTCTCTCACACACACAGACATGCAAAGTATATGCAGTGCTGTTGCAAAATCTCCTTATACTCAAGTTGTTATTTTTCTGTAAAATATAACTGGTTAATCTCATTCCACTCATGGTTCTCATCTAAATCCCAGTGATATCCATGAGGACAAAATTTTAATTTTTGTGTTAGGTCCCATGGGTTATCTTACTTGTTGCCTAATCTCCATTATTATCTTACAGTTAGGTGAGGAGCAAGAGAAGGAGTTGAATCTAGGTTTCCTGACCCTGAGTTCTTTCCAATACACTTTACTGACTCCTCTGACAGGGGATAGACTACTGGTCCTGGAATTAGGAAAACCAGAGTTTAAATCTAACCTCAGATATTTTCTGTGTGACCTTTGCAACTTCTGTCTGCATCAGCTTCCTCATCTGTAAAATGGGGATAATAATAGTATTGCCACCTAGGGTTATTGTGAAGATAAAATGAGGTAACGTTTATGAATCACTCTGCAAATCCTAAAGCACTAGATAAACATTACCGTTGCTATTGCTATGTCTTGTTTGTACAGTAACTCCACTAAATTTTAGATCTCAAAGTAGACTAAAATAAAATATATTAAGCCAGAGATGTGTTGCTTTTCCTCATCATGTTGATCTACCATTGAACTTTTGACTTCTTTTTAGATCTATAATCTTCCTAGATTCAATTTTTAAGCAAATACAAACACAAATGAACACACATTTTCAAGTGTGTACTTTTTTTTGTAAAGACAGTAAACACTAAACTGACAAAAATAAATTCTACCTGAATATAACTTCAATTTAATTTAGCATCACCAGGGATAGAAACAGATGTTTCAAATACTACCTGCTAATGCTGACTTTATGATATGTCATTACTAATCCTCATTGAATGGAGCGTGCATAATCATGGAGTATATAATGCATTTCTTTCCTATAACATGAAAAACTGACGATGCAAGTCCTTTTTTCTTTTAAACCACATTAATATCATAACATTCTTCTACTTTGTGTACATGTGCAAAACTTTTATAACAACACGTCTAAATAGGAAGTAAATGATACCTTTAAACACCATGACTTTTCATCAAAAGGAGATAATATACATATATATGTATATTCATATATATGGTATCTTGCAAATCACAGCACTGAATAAATGTGAACTTTTTAATGTATTCACTAATTATTCATTAAAGAAGAAAAGTAGGGTGGTGTTTTGATTTGATTTCCTTTGATCTTTAATTTTGAACATACTTTTCCCAGCTTGATCTCTCATCAATGCTTCTTTGCAGTTCTCTGACTTGTTTTCCTTCCCATCTTACCCTATACATTATATCTGAGGAGCTGTCATTTTGAAGTGGTTAGATTTCCTCTGTTTCCTACCAAGGGTAGGAACAATGAGTAGAATTTGGGCAGTCATATTTCTACTGTATATAAGAGCTATAAGGTAAAATGTGGTCCTTCAGGGGAGAGAGGGCAAATTACGGAGTTCTTTTTTACCACAGGTGTTAGATTGTAGGCTACTAAGTGGTAGTGTCAAAAGTGGAATACAGGAATTCATGTTTTGTGTAAACATTAGATCAGATGACCTCTGAGGAACCTCCTAGTCCTAAATCAACATGGTCTATTATTACGACTTATAACCTCTCTTGGCAAAATAAGATACAATACGAAATCCATTCAAAATTTCAAGTAAGACTACTTAGTGGTCATTGATTATATGAGGTACTTAAGTACTTTGAGTTTTCCTATGGCATTTCTGATTGTGTTGGGATATTCTTCTACTATTAATATAAATATTGCTTTCAATGTTGGGTGTTGAATTTTGGGAGATCTCATAAATGTTAACATAACCAACACATGTATGTATGCATGTATGAATGTGTGCATGTGTTGTGTGTGTGTATTTAAAGACAGAAGCAATTCAACATTTTGTCCCAAACACAATTCAAATAGCACAGAACCAACACTTCACTTGACCTGGTTCAAACAAAGAAGCAAAAAACAAAATGAACAGAAACAACCAAAACAAACACTGTGGGGTATATGCAAGGAAACAAACAAAATAGATCTGAGTAAAAATTACTCAGATTACAAGGAGTCAATTAATAAAGGCTGACATAACATCAACAATGTCACAATAAAAAAGAAGAAAAAGAAATTGTATACCAAAGTAGTTACCAAAGGTTACAACTCCACATAGAGTAAATAGGGACTAAGGGATATGGTTGCTATTGCCATTCAGTTGTCCAGTCTTGTCCAGTTCTTTGTGATCCAATGGACCACATTGTCCATGAAGTATTATTGGCAAAGATATTGGAGTGGTTTGTCATTTCTTTCTTCAGTGGATTAAAGCAAACTGAGGTTAAACTACTTGCCCAGGGTTACACAGCTAGTAATCATCTGAGGTCTGATTTGAACTCAGGTCTCTCTGACTCCAGGCACAGAGCTATATCCACTTGGTTGGCTGGTTGCTGTTCTTCATTTTGGAAGAGGACCAAAAGGACATCACTATGATAAAGTAAAGTTTCAGTATGTCCGACTGTGACTGATCAGACCAATATGAGCTCAGAATGCTCTGCCACAGGTTGGGCACAGACAGTTCATATGAATTTTGGGGGTGGATACTCCAAATTTGCACATCCTGTGTTTACTTTGTGCTGTCTCAATTCTGCTTTGTTAATAGAGCACAGTACCTTTTCTGATGTGGGCATGCTATGCTGAGATGTCCTGTGCCAGTGTCTCCCATATTGCACAGTCAAATTCGAAATTCTTGAGACAGACCTTGAAAGTGTCCTTATATCATTTCTTCTGACCACCATGTGATTGCCTGCCCCATGAAAGTTCTCCATAAAATAGTCTTTTTGGCAAGCATACATTTTGCATTCAAACACATGGCCAGCCCATCGGAGTTGCGCTGTCTGAAGCATAGTTTGAATACTTGGCAGTTCAGCTCGAGCAAGGACTTCAGTGTTTGGTACCTTATCCTGCCAGGTGATCCTCAGATTCTTCCTAAAACAGTTCAAATGGAAGTGATTCATTTTCTTGGCTTGGCACTGGTAGACTGTCCATGTTTCACAGGCATACAGCAATGAGGTCAACACAATGGCTCTGTAGACCTTCAGTTTGGTAGTCAGTCTAATACCTCTTCTCTCCCAAACTTTTCTTTGGAGCCTCCCAAACACTGAGCTAGCTCTGGTAATGCATGTATCAACCTCACTGTCAATGTGTACATACCTGGGAAGTATACTACCAAGGTAAGTGAACTTATCCACAGCATTCAAAACTTCTCCATTTGTTGTAATTGATGGTTCCATGTACATCCACTTAGCTCCCTTCTAAAGGGATATTATTCAGATGATTAGGTAATAAAACAATACCACCCATAACCCTATTAAGCCACTATCCAGACTACATCTTGTTACTTAAGGAGGCAATGAAAAAATGGTGGAATGTCACCAACCACAGCTTTATACATCAGGTACATCATTTGCCTTAAAAGCATGACAGTGACTGTGAAAGCCCAGAAGAACACTGTTTGAATTGGGCTTCATTTCTACCTCTATTGACTGAGTTCTCAGCCCAGCAAATTATGCATCTGCTACTAAGAGCTAAAGAAACAGATTTAGCAATAACAGATTTCAGGCTGACCTACATGATGTTCATTTTGATATGGAGGACAGTAGTGCAAATATTCTTTCTTTGTTTTCTGGTAGCACAAGAAGGGAAGATACATTAAGAGAAATCAGAAATATCTATACCACTAAATTCCCACTAAAAAGTGGGAAAATCACAAGTGTAGCTGAAATGTAGTGAAAACCAGAATGAAGCAACAAATGAAAAGCATTTAATTTATTGAATACTATGTGCTAAGCATTTGAAAAAAAAGAGAAAAAGAAGACAGTCTCAGTTCTCAAGGTACTCACAGCCTAATTGGAATGAAAACAAATATAAGAGAGATCAGTAGTGAGGCAAATGGAGAGTCCTAGTGGTCCAAAGTGTTCTGTTACAAGGCTAAAGGAAAGGCCTGAAAGTCTTTAGAAAATATATAAGCTATCTGTATCATAGGTGCAGGCCACCATCATTGGGAAGAGATAATGAGTTTTGGTGTCAGAGTAGAGAATCAATTCTAGATTCCCTTTGGCACACGATGGGATGGGGGTTCATGGTTTGTCCAGAAAAGAGAAAGGGGAGAGAGATCCTCTCTGTCTCTCTCTTTCTCTCTCTGTCTCTCTCGTTCTCTCTCTGTCTCTCTCTCTCTCTCTCTCTCTCTCTCTCTCTCTCTCTCTCTCTCTCTCTCTCTCATAGATAGAAAGAAAGAAAGCTACACAAACAGGTGGGTGGGGATACTCCAGGTATTGTTATAGTCTTGAGGCCCACATGTTCCCCACATCTGGCCTTTGCAGAGATTCAGAGAATGTCATTGATAAGAAACATTAAGGTCAGTTTGACTGGGGTACAAAGTATATGATGAAGAATAACATTACCAAAAGGCAAGTTTATAGCTCACCCTGGAGGCAAATGGCATGTTACTTGGAAATGACATGGCACCATGATTGGCCATCTGTGGACAAGATAGCTTAAAGGAGGACAGGATAGATTAGATTCATGGAGACCAAGTATAAGTCTACTGTAGTCAAGGAGAGAGAAGTGAGAATGATTTTGATCAGGGTAGGTGTGGTAGGAATGGAGACAAAAGAAGACATATGAAAGATTTGGTGAGATAGAACGAACAGGACTTGACAGCTTAATGAGATGGACTTGATAGAGTTCTAAGAAAATCCCAGGGTTTCAAACTTGGGTGATTAGAAGTGTTGCCTTCAAGAAAAATAGAGAAATTTGAAGAAAAGTAGGTTTTGGGGGAAAGGTAATAAGTTCCATTTTAGACATACCAAATTTGAAATGATCAAGGTAATTCCATATTAAGATACACAGATATCATTTGGATATAATGGAATTTGGTCAAGAATCTACTGAAAATAAGACTATATAAATTTTAGAAACATCTGTATAAAAATGACATTGGAGTGTACAAGAGCTTATGAGATCACCAAGAAAGAGTATATTGAAACAATGACAGGGTCTTAGATTATACCCACACAAAGGATATAATGGTTATATAAACAATGTAGTGATTATTATTTTTTTGAAAGATGATTGAAAAGGTTGATAAGACAGATAGGAGGATGAATGAGAAATAAGCGTATCACCAAAACACAGAAGAGAGAATCCAGAAGGTGGTTAAAGGTGTCAAAGGCTTCATCAAGTTCAAGAATGATAAAAACTGAAAAAGACCATTAGGATAAGGAGATTAGTGAGGTTTTACCACAAGCAAGATGATCAACAAGATGGTAGACTAGGCTTCCTCCAGTTCTCACAAATTCTCAAACAAAACAAGATTGATGTACCAGAGGTAGAGCAATTACATCTGTGTCCACAGAATTAGAAAGTAAGAAGCTCAACAAAATAATAGCTTTATGAATAACAGCAGAGAATGAGAACATAAATCCTTAATGCATTCACTCATCTCCCTCCCCCACCTATGAGAAGAACCAGACAATATTAAAATTATCCCTGCACTCTGGGAATTTACATTCTCCTGGGAGGAAAACAACATAAGATCATAGATTTTACTTAGATGAAAACACTGCCAAGCCCCAGAAAAAGCATATGAACTGATGTTCAGGCTTATGTTTTAGGAGTTGCTCAGGGATTTTTCTCTTGCTGTAATCTCTGAACCCCACTCCTACCCCTGACCTTTCCATCCGCCCACATTCTGTGGCAACAAGCAGTAGATCTTGATTCTCCCTGGGCATGTCAGGTGGAGAGGGATTTTAGCTCAAATTCTCTGCTTCCTGAGTTGTCTATATTTGGAAATCCCAAAGTGAAGAAAATCTACTTGGAATAATGACCACACCTTCCCATAAAGCATCAAGTGGCAGATGTTGATGTGTTCTACTCACAGAGAACAAAAAGATTATAGGGACAACATAGCTTTATTAGTCCTGAAAGAAAAGTATCTAAAATAGAATGCCAACTGTATCTAACAACAAGTATCTAAAATAGAATGCACCCATTCCAAGCAAGCTACTGAGATAGAGACCATGGACATTGAAAGGACCTTTCCCTAATATGAGATGAGACTGACATACTCTGAGGTCCAGATCTAGGGGTAAATACATTGCCAAAGGGAGCAGAATAAGAGAATGATCTTTAGGGAAAAAAAAATCCAGAACTAACAGCACCAAAGACATCACGAAGAATATTCATTTAAATACCTAAAGTACATCATCTGCTGTACATGTCACTGCCATCATCACTGCACAGTCTCATTGCCCACAGGAGTCAGGCCTTATGAGTGTTCATATTCTGAGGAACTTTCCTCACTCTAATGAAAAAATAAAAAGGAAGTATTTTTTTATGGCATCTATGGAGAGCATCAACTCACCATTAGGCAAAATCTCTGCTCAAGCTAGGCTTACGGTCTACTGAAAAGAAAACATAGGAAGAGGTAAGCATGGATTTTCTCCTACCCTTATTTTTGGAGAGCACACTGTCATCAAGCTCCATAACTGGATGGCACACAGTGTCTGGGTCACTGACATACCTAAAATGAAGTGGGAAATGCAGACAAATTGATAGAAAATTCAAATCAATGACCCTTCTTCCATTCAATTCCTGTCCATTTCTCTTCAGATTGCCTCCATATTTGAATTTCTGTTCCAACCATTAAATTGTGTTTATAGAATCCTAGCATTGTTGGAGCTGGAATAGATCTTAGACATGATCTATTTGTACTCTATTATTTTAAAGAAAAGTAAAGTGACATCCAAAGAAATTATGACTTCTTCATGTCATGTGACTTGTTAATGGCAGAACCAGGACCAAAAACAAATTGCTTGATTCTTAATTCAGTAATCTTTCTATAATATCTTGAGGCTGTAGCTTTAATGTTTTATATCTTTATTTTTATATTCAAATGAGTGAAATGGATCTCTCTTAGATCATACAGCATCACAGAGTCATCTCATTCACCCCGCCACTCCCACAGTGATGTCACCATGATTGGGTATATGTTAGACCCCTCAGAGTGGAAACTGAATTTATTAACAATTATAACTGAGAGATGCAATGTGGGGGCATTGCTGAGGCTTAATTATCCCACATCTGACTCCAAGAACTTTGCCTTCAAAAGGATAATGCTCAGTCTCAAATTCAGACACTATCAAAGTAAAATGTGGACCATTAAACCAACTTCAATCAATTAGCAGTACTGGCCTCATGTTCTGACTGCCAGCTTCTAAAGAAAGACACTCGTTCCCAAGGTTGCCTATTTAAATTCTGCTCATTCCAAAGCTGCAATTATTGTGACAATGATACTTCAGCTAAGAATAATTGAACGTTGGGGTCAAGTGAAAGATAACTCAAAGTCCTTCAGATGGAGGTGTAATGTAACATCTTTCAGAAAGGAGCTCTCTAAATGTTCAAATGGCATTTACTGATGAGCCTTCTTTACTAGTTGAGGCTACTGATAATGGCAAGGTGAACTAAAGCCAGCTCTGTAGCTGGCCAGAACTGCTGTGGGAAGGCTCCTGTGAGGCTGGTTACATGAACTGGCTAATGATGAAAGCTGATTGCTTAGTACTGAATTAATTTTCTGGCCAACAGCAGCTGAGAAAGCAAATAGGATTGGATGTAGTTTTAGGCTTGCCAAATATAAAAATCTTCTTCATTTAACCACTAGTGTGTGCTACTGAAAATGACTGTCTAATGAAACAAGAATTGAACATTTTCTGTACTTTGAATATCTAAAATATGGGGGTTTCCCCTGCCATTTGTGGATTTATTTTGTATTATTATTGTTGGCTATCTCTTGACATTGAGGTTCAAATAAAAAGAAATGAGGATGAAGAATTTTATATTGGTGGGAAATCAATAACTGATCATTTGGATGTCAGCTGCCTAATTAAAATTTTAGTAATAAGACATAAAATTGCTCAGAAATAATGGTGCACCCATATCACCTCCTTTCCTCTTCCTACTGGTGGAGTACCTCATCTCTTATCCTTCCGAGAAAATAGAGGTTATCTGTCATGTGCTGCCCCTTTCCCCTGAATCCACACCTGAAAACTTCTCATGATCCTTCTCTTCTCCTTTGCTCCAAAATATAATAGTTGGTCTTCTCCTTGCCAAAGTCAGTTCATATTCTTGATCCCAGCCCTTCCTGGCTCCTCAGACAGCCTAACTCTGATCATTCTATTTCTTTGATGCCACATGTGGCCTTCTAGGTCCTCAGATGTGGTCTTTTGACTGAGTCCAAGTCTTATAGAAGAAATCCTTTTATTAAGGGGATTTGTTCCGTGAAGTTTGGATTCAGTCAAAGGGCCTCACTTGAGGACCTAGAGGGCCACTTATGGCTCCAGGCAGCAGGTTCCCCACCCCTGGTAAGACTTTTCCATCAGAAACTGAACTTTCTTTGATTTGTTGTCTCTCCCCATAAGAATGTGAGATACCTGAAAATAAGGACTATCCAGCTTTTTTTTTCTAACTTTTCATCTCCATCTACGGCCACCTCATGAGTACTTGATAAGCTGAATGTCCCTTTCACTTATCTATTCCTTCTGTCCTTGTGATTTGTAGCATGCACTGATGACAATATGGCTTGTTTCTTGCTCCACTGATCTTTGCCTAGAAAAATCTCCAATATTTCCCAACATTCTCAGGTATTATTAGTCTTTCCCTTTTGAAACAACTTTATAATGAAGTAAATACAAAATCACAGAATTTTAGGATTTCTCACTAACAACCTAATCTAACCCATGTCTGGAAAAGAATCCCAACTCAAATATATAGGAAAAGGAGGAATAAAACTTTTACTTAAAAAACATCTACTGAAGAATAACTATCTCCAAAGGCAGATGATTCCCATTTTTAGATAGCTCTACTACTGAAGAACATTCTTCTTAAATCAAATCTAACTTGTCCTCTTTGGTAATATTCACACTTTTCCTGAACCTTTTCCTTTGTGATTGAGCCAGGGATGGGGATTCTGTGGCCGTCTGTGAAGTTTGGATTCAGTCAAAGGTCAAGACTTGAGGATCTACAGGGACACAAGTGCTGTTAAGGCCACAGAACATTCCATGACAGTCCTTCAAATACTTCAACGTAACTATTTCCCATGAATCTTTCTCTTTGCCATCCCCAAAATAACCAAAATTTAACATAATATACCAGTCATGATCTGACTGTGTTAGAGGACAGCAAGACCCTTTCCTCCATAGTCCTGGATCCTATTCGTTTTTCATATCAGCCAAGATTGTATTAGATTTTAATTTTGTGTGCAGCATACCATATAGCTGACCCACTAATCCACAAACAGATGCATTTCTTTAAAAAAAAAAGTCTGTCTCACTTTTATTCTGCTCTCTTATATTTATAGAAATTATCTTTTGAACCCAGGTTAATGACTTTACATTTATCGTTATTAAATCTTTAGATTTTGTCCAATGTTCTAACTGGTTAAGATCTTTTGCCATTGGTGTGTGTGTGTGTGTGTGTGTGGTTATTCCTACCAAAATTTCTGTCATCTGCTAATTTTTTAATCATGCCACCTATGTTTCTGTCCAAATAATAAAAATATTAATAACACAAGACCAAGCATACTTTATTGAGGTACACCACTGGAGACTTCCTGCCAAGTGGGCATCAAGCAATTAGTCACTACTCCTTGTGCCTAACCATTCAATCAGTTTTCAATACATCTCATTGTACTGTCATTTATTCCGTATCCCTTCATTGTCTGTACAAAAACAGTGTCAGAATTTATCAAATGCTTTGCTGAAATCAAAGTAAGTAGGAGAAGCTTTCTCCGGATCTATTAATTTAATAATGGCAAAAGAAAACAAAACTAGGCTAGTCTGGCATAACCCGATATTTTATTATTTATGAAATCATTGAAACCATGCTACTCTTTGAGAACACTGATTTATTTTCAGTATATTTACTATTTTTTTTACTGATCGATTCTGAAATTTTGCTAGACCTCCAAACCAAGCTCACTGGCATGTAGTCGAGGGTTTTTTTCTCCTTCTTGTCTTTTTTGTCCTTCTCCATCTCTGCCTTCTTTTTCACCTTTCTTTACCTTTTTCCCTTTTCTTTTCTTCTTCCTTCTCATTCTTCTTCTTTCTCCATCCATCACTCACTTCTTTCCTTTTTTTTTTTTGGAAAAAAAAAATTTGCCTTTGTCAAATCCTGAAGTTTCTCTCCTATTTTCCATGATCTTTTGAAAAAGACAGCAACCTAACATGCATATTCCCTACTGCTTGTGGCAATCATATCTGAGCCGAAGGACTTAAAAAATTATTAAAGAGAAATAGTATCTTCAAACTTTGCTTGGGTTACAATGATTTAGCCATTTGTAGTGTTTTCTTTCCACTCCATAGTTCATTTCTTTACAGGGAAAGCAGAAGCAAACTAGGAATTGAATACTTATTGCATCTCTGCCAAATTTTATCTTCTTCTGTACCCTAGAAGCAATCTTGTCCTATCTTTGATCCATCTCTTGCTCTCAAAATAGATAATAGAAAAGTAGAAAACCCAAACAAACATAAACAAAACTTGTCTTTTTTCATTTGCTTGTTTTATGGGTCTATTTAAAAAAAAATCCTACCCTTATTCTGTGCTTTATTTCAGCACTTGATATGTTATTCTTACAGGACCATGTCATATGTTTGTATTCATCTATGGTTACCTGCTCTTGATTTCTATTTATATACACTATTTTTTAGTTATCTAAATCCTTCAGCCTGCTTCCCATCTTTTTTTCTTTGACCTCAAAGAAGTATCCTTTAAGTTCTGCTAGGAGACAGCTGTGAAAGAAATTGTTTAAAACGTTCTGTTTTTAAGAAACAGAACGCCACCTCCTCCATCCAGGCTATATGACATATTATGAACTACACCTAAGGATTAGACAGAATCTACTCCTTTTGAAAAGGGAAAGTCACAGCTTCTTGTTTCACTACTTATTCACAGAAATAGCTAATGCCCTTATCAAAGATTATATTTCCAACAAGGTTGAAGCTACAGACATACTATAGACTGATCAATACCTATTTGATTGAATATTAATATTGGTTTAGGTCAGATTTTAGACTATATATTTGTAGAGGATAAGGGCCATGACTGTTTAATTTGGTTCCCTGGAATGATGAACACTGTGGATGGAAATCTAACATCAGATTCAGTAAGGATTGGGTTCAGATCTCACTTCCAATACACAGTGGTAGTATATGATGATGGGAAACCTACTTAACCTCTCAAAGAATCAAGCAACAATCTATGACTGTAAATTGCAGAATACTTGTAAGTCTGCTTGGTGATAATGGGGAGTTCTCCACACAGATAAAATTGCATTACATTAAAACCAAGTAAGTACTTTATTAATACATATACCTATATATTGACAATTGATTTTGAAATCTGTATATAGATATATGTTGCTATATTAATATATAAGTATACATGCAATATATACATGCATGTAAGTAGGCAATTTATCATTTGGAATATATATATATATATTCATGTCTATGCATCATAAACATATGTATATCTTAGGAAATTCAGTAAGTTGCTTTTATGGGAAATTGTTTCTAAGTAAGATGCTCAAATGACTACTTGATATAAGCCTTCTTCCCATTTCCACTTTCCCTCTGTAGACACATATTTTGGGAGTGAGAATTTCTTTATCTAGATGATAGATCAAGACCTTCAAAACACTAAATTGCCCTTTAATCAGCAGAATCCTCAAGGAGGCTCTGAGTATCCTGGCAACCATGTTGAGGTTTCTGGGTTGGTGCAAAGAAGAAGCCGTAAGGAAACTGGTCATTCTTTTCATCTGTGAGAAAATTATGTTAGGCACATTTTGGTAAAGTACGTGACATTTTCTTTGACCATAGAGGTAAGGAAACACCTTTACCAAAACCAACAGGTAATCATCATGTGTTTTTTTATTGTGTGGGTTTGTACAACTCCTGTTACATCTTATGTTAATTTCTTCTAATACCTGAAAAATGTTCGTTTACTTAATTTTCTCCTGCCAGAAAAATGACTGACCAGATCCCAGATTTGTCACAAATTCATCATTATAATTGAATATAAATTAAAATGTTGTATGGCATAATATTTTTTCTAAGTGATATGGATTAAAGATTTCATTTTTTCCCATGTGCCACTGCGGCATTACCCTTATTTCTAACACAGTTGGTCGGTAGGCTTAAGGATGACAAACTTCATCCTGAATTAAGGTGTCCCTCGGATTTAGAGTCCACTGTTTCTCCTTGTGCTTATTTTTAGATAACATCTTGGGAGAAAAGAGTAGCTTAAGTAATATATTTTTCAAACATAGAAGTAGTTAATAATTCCTGGCCTTTTCTTCATTTGTTGTGCAGTCATTTGTATCATTGTATCATTCATGTCCTACTCTTTGTGACTCCATTTAGTTTTTTCTTGGCAGAGGAACTAGAGTGGTTTGCCATTTCCTTCTCTAGCTTATTTTATTGGTGAGGGAACTAAGGTCAATAGGTTGCCCAGAATCACCCAGCTAGTAAGTGTCTGAGGCCAGACTTGAACTCAGGAAGATGAGTCTTCCTGACTCCTGGCCCTGTGCCACCTACCTGACCCCAACTCTCATTCTAAAGTTGGGTGTACAAATAATAGTTGTGAGATTACTGTACCTTAATTTCTACACTTCTCAGGACTGGAATAAAGGGGAAGACTTTTTTTCATTTTTACAACTCATTGACAGTTTTTCATTAAGGAATTTATCAAAGAAGTCAGTTGTCATTGTAAAGCATTAAAAATATTATAAACCAATCTTAGTTTATAGTTATTCTCAGAATACCACAAACTTAGCAATTCCTTCATAAATTCTTGACTGACATGAATAAATGATAAAATAAAAAAATTGATTCAAAATATGCCTACCATACCTTTTGATGTGTCATAAATTTAAAAATGTGCTATAATATTCCCCCTTCCACACTTTAGCCCAGGCTCAATCAATCAATAATCATTTATGAAGAATCTACTATACTCTAGGCTCTGTGCTAAGCACTAGGGATACAAAAAGATGCAAAAGTCAGTCCTGCCTTCAAGCAAGCTGTATACAGGAAAAATAGGAAATAATTACCAGAGGGAAACCACTAGAATTAAGAGGGATTAGAGAAAGTTTCCTGTAATGGAAATTAAGTTGGAACTTAAAGAAGGGAGGTCAAAAGTCAGAGAGGAAAAGAGGGAGCAATTTGAAAGCCAGAGAAAATGCTCACAAACCAGAGATAGAGTATCTTGTCTTATGGAAGGGCCAGGAAGGTGGTGTCATTGAAATGAAGAGTATATGTCACAGAGTAGGTTGTAAAAAAACTAGAAAGGTAGGAGGGAGCTAGGCTGTGAAGTGTTTTGAATGCCATCTAGAGAATTTTATATTTGTTCCTGGAGGCAATAGGAAGTCCCTGGAATTAATTGTGTGTGTGTGTGTGTGTGTGTGTGTGTATGAGAGAGAGAGAGAGAAAGAAGAGAGAGAGAGAGAGAGAGAGAGAGAGAGAGAGAGAGAGAGAGAGAGAGAGAGAGAGAGAGAGAGAGAGAGAGAGAGAGAGATAACTGGACCTGCACTTTGGTGTCTGAATGGAGGATGAGTTAAAGTGGGGAGAGATTTGAAGCAGACAGACCCACAGCAACCTATTGTAATAATCCAGATGTGAGGTGATAAGGGGGTATATACTACAGTGGTGGCAGGATCCAAGGAAAGAATGAGGCATATATAAGAGAGATTACAGAGGTGAAATTGACTGCAGCTTGGACATGGGCTTGAGAGATAGTGAGGAATCCAGGATGACTCCTAAGGTATGAGCCTGATGGACTGGGACAATGGTGTTGCCCTCTGTAGGGATAGGGAAGGTTGGAGGAATGGAGGGCTTAGAAGGAAAGATAATTCATTCTATTTAGGGCACATGGAATTGAGATGTCTATTAGACATACAGTTTGAGATATCTGAAAGGCATTGGGTATTGAAAGAGTGTAGGTCATTAGTGAGACTGGGGCAGGATAGCTAGATTTGAGAATCATCAGCAGGGAGACAGTAATTAACTCCATGTGAATTTATGAGATTACCAAGTGAAGTAGAAGGAGAAAAGAGGAGGGCACAGGAAAAAAACAGAGTGGTACCTATTGTTAGAGGGTATGATCTGAAAGAGGATCCAGCAAAAGAGGCGGAGGAGTAGTTAGGTAGAGGAGAGAATAGTATTGCCAGAATCTAGAGAGAAGGGAGAATCAAGTTGGAGAGAGTGATCAGTAGTGTCAAAGTCCACAGAGGTCAAAAAGAATGAAGGATGCTAAAACGCCATTGGATTTGTCAACTAACAGATTATTTGTAATAAGCTTGGGTAGAATGATAAAGACAGAAGACATTGTAAGGAGTTAAGAAGAGAGTGAAGAGATAAAGTGAAGTTACCTATATCAGATAAACCTTTGAGTTTAGCTACAATGAGCTTAAGATATAGGATGATAGTGAGCAGAGGTGGAAAGATCTGGTGAGTCTCCCCTCCCCTAGGATGTGGCTGATCTGGATATATGTGTAGGCAGTAGACAGGAGATACTGAAAATATGTGAGAATGGGGATTTCATAGTGGTTAAATGGGCTGGGTGAGAAGGGATGGAATGGGATCACTTGAACAAGTAGAAGGGTTAGCCATGCTAAGGAACAAGGTCATTTCATGTGAGAGAGGGGAAAAGGGAGGAGAAAATTACAGAAGGCATCTGAGTGATAGAAGATAAGGGACAGGGCAGATTAGGGAGTTCATGGAAAATAGCTTCATTTTTTTTCCTGTAAAATATGAGGCAAAGTTGTCATTTGAGAGTGAGTCAAGACGGAGACATGATAAGTTTGAGAAGTGATGCAAACTCTTGGAAAAGCCTATGTGGAGATTGTGACAGTGAGCTGATATCAACAGTGATGGTCCAGCAGAGGTTGTGTAACATAAATTTATGGTAGACTCAGTCAAAATGATTATTTGATTTTCTCCACTTTTGTTTAGAAGTACAGGTGTAGGCATGAAACTAAAATGTTGGGAGAGATCCAAGGCTGAGACTGGGCTATACTTAATCATATGGTAATTGGGATTCCACAGAGGATTCAAAGGAGGCTGTCCCCAAGGCAAATTCTCTATACCTCTGCTTCTTGAAAACCCTAACTCCCTCCAAAATTCAGTACATTCATTATTTCTATAAGAGAACTTTCCTAATTGACTAAAATGTTAAGGCTCTAGTGCCCTGAATAAGTACAGGGCAACTAGATTGTGGAGAGCCTTGAATGCCATGGAAAGAATCTGAAATTTTACTTGGTAGTTAATAAGGAAATGGGATATTTTTTGCCCACTACAGGGACATGGTTGAAGAAGTTTTAATACATTTTTTTCCCATAGTCTAATGATTCTAATTGTTACATGGAGAATCTTGAGACCCCGTAATATCATAATTTTGAACATGAATCCTAAAATATAGTGGTAAAGGTTTAAGTATAGTATAGTGGACTGTATGTATACTGAACCAAGGGACTTCCTGGTAGTGTTATTTGTTTGTTTTATTAATTCATAGACAGCTCATTTTGTTATCATTTGACTCTCCCAAGGGAAAAAAAAAGTAGAGTGGAGGGGAAGTCAGCTAATTGACAAGTGGTTTGTTACTAATCAGCATTTTACCGTAAATAGAATCTCAGTGGTCTCCAAAATGCCTTTTATCCTCAATGAGATTTGGACATGATTATAGCCAATAAGCTAAGGTGTAAATGGGCTTACTTTTGAAACTATAATGAATAAATGGCTAAATTCTGGACCATAACCTTCTTTTCAATTAAGTCTCTGTATAATTACTGTCAACCTTGATAGTTGAACTTGTACTAGATTTATTTTATTGAATGAGAAGTAATTTCACTACAAATTTGTGGTTAGGGTACTGTGGGCTCAAAATTCACTTATAGCTATGTAAAACAGCCATGAAAATATGCTACGGGGGATGGGAAAGGAGGAATGGATTTGACAGAAATAGTTTTCTGTTTTTATTTTCCTATGCTTTTGAGATACATGAAAGTTGAAGCTGCACTTACTGAATGAGTTGCTGATGAAAGCATGTTCTCTATGGTTGCTCCCAAGGTTTCCTTTGTCCAAAAGTAGTGTTACATATCACGATGTCTTCAGTATTTCCAGTGGTGAAAGAGTTCACCAGTTTTGTTGGTCCCTTACTGGAACAGTAGATAAGTTGAGTATAGGTGTTCTTAACTTGGGTCTATGATTAAAAACATATTTATATCAGTTTATTTCAAGATAATTGGTTTCCTTTGTAATTATCTATATTTCATTTTAACATTGAAAAGATTATTCTAAGAATGGTCCAAATAGGTTTCATCAATGACTCAGCTATTTTCAGCAATGCTAAGATTAATAAAATAATCTAAGGCAATTCTAAAGGATTCATGATGAAAAATGCTACCTAACTCCAAAGAAAGAACGGATGGCATCTGAATGCAGATTGAGGCATACTTATTTTTTAACTTTTTAAACTTTTTTTTTGGTCTGTATTTACTTTCACAACCTAATAGAGAAATTTGGTCTGTATATATGTATAACCTGTATCAAATTGCTTGGCTTCTCAATGACAGTGGACAGGAGGAAGGGAGAGAATTTGGAACTCAATATTATAGAAAAAGTATCTTAAAAGTAGGCTTCACTAGATGGACTTATGCCCATCACACACATACATGCATGAGTGCACACACACACACACACACACACACACACACACGGTTTTATTAAATGGCTTCATGAGCCATGACAACAATGCATTATCCATTGGCAAGGCCTGTCATTATGTGGGTCTCTCAGTGCAGCTGGACCTGTTCTCATAAATCCCTTCTGCAATTTGTTAGAAAGTGGCAGAGTCTGTGTTGCACTAGTGTAACCTCTAAGAACCTCCAAGAATTGTCTTACCACCATAATGAGTCAAGAGGGTCAGATTTTGGTAGAATTCACATTACCAATTGCAAAGTAAATCATAATCACCCCAGCTATGAACAAACCAATGTAGTAACAACTAAGTTAGGAGGAGGTGGGAGTAGTTGTTCCAATTGTGTAAGTTAAAGAACAGGATCAGTTAGAGAAAGTTAAAATGGTTGTGACCTTGGACAAGCCACCCCTCTCTGCCTCAATTTTACTCATCTGAAAAATGAGAAGGATGGATTTCCTGCCCCATCTCATATCATTCAGATGCCTTCTGCCACTGTCTCCTCCTTCCTTCCTTTCTTGCCAAGGTCAACCCCTTTACATGAAGGAATGATCCTACTGCATTTTATCTTCTCCAACAGTTTTCCCCCTCTATGATCCTGACTCTTTTAATTATCTTCAGTTTCTCCCTATCTAAAAACTGCACTGCTACTGTCTGAAAACATACACAAGTGTTAACCAACATAAAAAAAAAATAAAACACTTCACTAGATCATTCCATCCCTGCTGGCTATCACTTGATGTCTTTGCTCTCATTTATGGTTAACTTCTCGAGAAGTAGATTTGACTTCAGAGTATGCAGACAAACAATTAATCCTCATATTTCTTTTTCTCTCACCATTCAATGGAAATTGCTCTCTTAAAGTTACAAATGAACCCTCAATTTTGAAATCTCAAGGGCTATTCTCAGTCTATCTCTCCAGAAGTCTCTGCAGCCTTTGACACTGTACTATGCCATTCTCCTTGATGCTCTTTATGTTTTCCTGATACTGATTGATCATGGGTCTCTTGGTACTTGTTTGGTTTCTCTCTCTGTGTCCTTTGCAGAATCTTTATGAACATTATGCTGGCTAATCTTGGCTATCACAGAAAACTCTGTACTAGGCTCTCTTATCTTACCCTGCTGTACTATTTTCCCCAGTAACCTCATCAAATCCTATGAATTTAATAATCACCTGAATGAAGATGCTTCTCAGATTTATTTATCAAACCCTAACCTCTTTCCCTGCCTAAAGTTTCACATCTTCAACTTCCTATTGTACGTCTCAAATTAAAATGTCATACACATTTTCAGTTCAACATGTTCAGAATTCAAATCATTATTTTTCCCGCAAAATTATTTCATTACTTCCCTATTACAAAGTTACCACACTATTCCCCTAGTATTCCCCTAGTCACCTAGACTAAAAATATGTGTGAGCCATGAACTCATCTCTCTCACACCCCATACTCACATAAAAGCAGTTGTCAAACCATGCTGTTTCTTCCCTCAGTAACATCTCTCCCAGAGTCCTTTTTCTCTTCTCTAACATTGTGAATGCCATGGTTCATTCCTTCTTCATCTCACCCTGGGTCAGGTCTCCTTGTTTTAGTCTATCTTTACTACAGTCCATTCTCCACTTAGCTGTCAAAGTAATTTTTTCTTTCTTTCTTTCTTTCTTTCTTTCTTTCTTTCTTTCTTTCTTTCTTTCTTTCTTTCTTTCTTTCTTTCTTTCTTTCTTTCTTTCTTTCTTTCTTTCTTTCTTTCTTTTTCTTCCTTCCTTCTTTCCTTTCTTTTTCTTCTTCCTATTCCTCCTTCTCTTCTTTTTCTTCTTCTTTCTTTCTTTCTTTCTTTCTTTCTTTCTTTCTTTCTTTCTTTCTTTCTTTCTTTCTTTCTTTCTTTCTTTTTCTTCCTTCCTTCTTTCCTTTCTTTTTCTTCTTCCTATTCCTCCTTCTCTTCTTTTTCTTCTTCTTTCTTCTCTCTTCTTCTTTACATTTGAAGTTAAATGACTTGGTCAAGTTCACACAGCTAGTAAGTGTCTGAGACTGAATTTGAACTCAGGTCTTCCAATGCTCATGCTCTATTCACTGAGTCACCTAGCTATCCCTCAAAATGATCTTCTTAAATCAAAAGTCAGACCATTCCCTCCTTTTATTCCTTACACTTTAAACTCCAGTGATTCTCCATCAACTTCATGATGAAATTTAAATTCTTCTGTATGGAGTTCAAAGAACTTCATAACCTGACCCTCTATTTCCAATCTTCCTATTCCTGATTCCCTCTATGTACTTTGTCATGTAGTGATATTGGCTTCCTTGCTTTTCCTCAAAAAAGATACTCAATCTTAAAACTGTACATTTTTATTGACAGTTACCCATACCTGGAATTGTTTCTCTCCTCTATTATGGTTTCCTTTAAGTCTCAGTTAAAATCCCACCTTCTCTAAGGAGCTTCTCCCAAACCCCTTTAATGCGAATCCCTTTTCTCTATTTAATATCTCCAATTAATTCTGAATATCGCTTGTTCATATATACTTGTTTGCATGTTGTCTTCCTCATTAGAATATTAACTCCTTGAGAGCAAGATCTGTCTTTGACTTTGTATCTCTAGCGTAAAGATCTAGCATTCAGCCCAGTCACTGGCACGTAGTTAAAAACTTAACAAATATATGCAGACTTACTAAATAGATTAAGAAAGAAATTAAGGGGATGTTTAATAAGGAAGGATTTAGGTCTTGGGGATACCAGATTAGGAAGACTTCAATTTTTTTAAATTTTCTTTGTCTTGGTTATTTTAAATATGTGTTTTCCTTTACTGATTACAAATTGAACACTAATCTTTTATAATAATGATTGATATTAGCCATTTGGAAGTTCCCCACTACCCCAACAATGAAGATAGTAATCTATCCATTCTTGTAATTTTCTGAGATTCTTGACTTTTTGTTACCATAATTTCACCATGGGGCATCATGCTATATGGTAAAGAATTTTCTTGCTTTCTTATAAAATACTGAGGGCACCAATGGAACCTGCTAGATCTCCACCTCTTATCCCATGCTATTTCTTTGTGACCAGACCACATGTTCTTAATCTAGTATATTTTATTGAAGGAATCTTTTACTTGTGTTCTTTCCCAACATTCTTCAATGGTTATATGATCCAGACTGCTCATAACCATCATATAGGTTTCTAATGCCTTTTATGTACTATCAACTTTGGAATTTTTAGAGTCAATTGAATTCCATGTTTTCTTACCATACACCAACACTCTTAGAATAATGATTATAATAATATTTCCAACATAGGCTTTTGTTTTCATGGGAAGATTGAGGCCATTAAAAGAATCTCCATTTTATTAAAGGCAATCCAATTATCTCTCCTACTTCTGCCTAATTTTGAGACTACTTCATTGTCCATCTGTAATGTCTGTCTTAACTGTATAACTTAAAGCTTAGAAAACCTAATCAGGGCAAAATTGGGGAAAAGGACCAGCAGATGTTCCTTTTCTATAACAGTCAGGGTGAGGGTGATCTAGGATGAGACAAAAGGTGGTAGCAACAGAAGCCAAAATGGGAAGAATCATCAAGTCAGTGCCTGAGCTTACAGACTGAACAAAACTGGCTGGTAATTGGGTGTGCCTGGCTTCACATTTTTTGCACTAAATTCATTAAGGAAAGATCATTTCTCAAATGTATCAATTGGGAAATAAAACCTCTTTAGACAGCGTAGATCCAGCATTGTAGAGGGCTACATGAAGGTTCTGTAAAATTATCAGTCTGTCAAATGGACTACCTAAGGAGAGTCATATTTACATTATTTCAACTAAATTTACTTGTTTGCTCATTAATTATCACCTCATTGCAACTTCTCGTAGTAGAGAAAAAGGACAGACAAGCTCAAGTCACCATTCTTGGAACAATGTATAAGAAAGAGGCAAGAGATGGCCAATTATTCAAAAGCAGTACTCCTCAACTCCAATTTGGTTTAGAGTACACACAACATGGAATTTAATTTGGGCTTTTCCATTATTTGTGTAGGTTACTTTCATAAAATGCTATGTTATCAGGTTGAAACATAACTTCTAATTTATGGAGATGACATTAATTCCTAGATTAAAATAAATTATTTTTGTTTAACTTTTAAGGACTATGGTATATTGTAGGGAACTGGATCTGAGTATAGATATATCTATTTATATCCATGTAAAATACTGAGTCAGTTAATGAAGTGAGCAACATTGCAATTCATTGAGTATGTATCATGTATATGAAGGACTATACATTCCCATGTATGTATCGTACATATAAAATATTATGCATTCCCATGTATCTATATGATGAGCCCTTTATCTACAAAATTCAACATCTTTCAGAGGTCCTCAAAGAAGTAGAAAATCATTAGTAAATGATTTCATACAGTGATCATTAATTATGAAGACTTTAAGGCTTTGAGGAAGGCCATCGATTTGAATACAAATGGACACAGTCTAAAACAGATAATTCATGAAATATTTTTGATCCATTTACCTGTGTTCATTCCACCTTCTTTCCCGTCTCTCTTTTCTTACCTCCCTTCTTGTCTGTCATGAAGTACCCTTTTACATCTCCCCAGTTAATTCTATTTCACTCACGATAGTGACCATTCCAACCTCAAGGCTCATATTCATACCCTCTGCCTACCCACTCAACTGAGGAACTTAAATGAAAAAAAAACAACTAAGGACATTCTCTAAGAAAACTAACTCTCTCTTCTCCTTCCTCAATTTAATATGTCCTGTTAATCTCTAGAAATATGAACCCAGTCAGAGCATGAGACCTATGATCAGTATTCAAGCATACGAGTAGAAGGTGAGGAAGGGTTCCTTTAGTCAGTCAACAAGCATTTTATTAAGTGCTCACCATGCGTCAGTCCTTAGGCTAAGTGCCAGGAACAGGAAGGCTGAAAATATTGTCTCTGACCTCAAGAAGCACAAATTCTAGTGGATAAGATGATCTGCAAATAAGGAGGCACTTATAAGATGCATTCCAAATTGTGGGAGGTATTCTCAAAGGTGAAGGTACTAGTAACTGGGGTGGGGTTAGGACCTGAAAGAGCTGAACTGAGTGAGAATTGAGCTGAATGAATGTTGAGAAAACCAGAGATTATAAGAAGTAGAGATGAAGAAAAAATGAAATTCAGGCATGTGTAATAGGACAAAGACATGGAGCTGGAAGGTGGAATATCTGGAATATCATGTGTAAGGAATGACAAGTAGGCTAGTATAACTAGATCAAATGGTGAGAGGAGGGACTAAAATGTGCAACCTTGGTTATGAGGAGGTCTAGTTTCTGCAATGGGAAGCCTAATAAGTCTCAACCACATGGGTTGTAGGATTTCCTTCAATTGGATGTCTGTGTCTTTAAAATTGGTGAGATGGAGCTCATTGCTCTCTTTCTGCCATCTTTTCAGCTGGGCACTTTTCTATGACTCGTAGCTGCTGTGCCTAGAATGGATGAAATGAACTCAACCAGTAAGAGAGGAGTGATTTGCCTTCCTCTGTTTACCTCTTTTTTACCCTATCTGAGAAATGGGTTTTGGTATAGTTTGTTTCTGTTCTATGTTTTTGTTTTTGATTTTTTTGGTTTTTTTGTCATTCTGAGCTTTAGGTGCCTGAGGGGATCCCTACGGGATAAGGAGTTCAAACCATGGCAATCTTGGCACTAGATTGCAGGTGAGGTGGTACCGTAAGCCCATCAGGTTGTCATGGAAGCCCTGAGAAGAGGGTGTCTGGGACTCAGATCTGAGGGGGATTTTGGACTTGAAGCTGGGTTTGTGCTTCATTGGAACTGAGCTAAGTTATGAACCTAATCCCCTTCCCCTCCTTAGAGTCTGAGGTGGTGAGGCAGGAGGAGAATTATGCCTCCAATGCTTTGTATTTGTGATTATCTTTTGAAGTAAATATTCTACTTTGTAAAACTCCACTCATAAATTTAATAAAACTGGAAACTTAGAAATGAAACATAGTTTCAAGGACAATTTTGATTCTTGAGGTAAGAGTCAAATAGTGAAGCTTACTGAGTAGGAAAATGATATGATAAGCCCTACAATTTGGTTAAACCAAACACACTTGAGTGGAGGATGGATTGTCATGAGGAAAGACTTAGCAGCTTATAGAAATAGTCTAGATAAAAGGTGATAAATCTCTAAGTTTGTGTCTGTGTGAATGTAGAGTACATGAGTGAGAAATGATATGAAGGCAAAAATGGAGTAAATGTTAAACATGTTTTAAGCATGGTTGGTTTAGATAATGGTGGTATCCTTGACAATATTAGGAAAGCTGGAAAGAGAAGTTTGCTTTTTGGATAAGTGTAGACATTATATTCTATTACATTTTAAGTTTAAGATGCCTAGCCCTAAAGGAGTCCAGCAGAAACAAATCACTATAGGCTGAATATTAACTTAAAAATCACAAATTAACATTATCTATGTTGTATTATATTTTTATTTACTTTGTCAAAAATAAATTACATTTTAATCTGGTTTCAGGAGCACTTGGGACTTTTGCTAGCCACAAAGGGTCTAGGAAGTTTGACACTTCTATCCTAGAGGATATTATTTTTCAGATATCCCCCCAAAATGGTGATTGGCATTACAGATCAAGAGAGAGACAAGAGATAGGTGTATAGGCCTAAGAATCCTATACACAGATGTGCTAACTAGGTATATGGAATCAATGAGATCATCAAGAGAAATAGTATTGAACAAAAAGATGAAAAAGTTCAGAGAATAGAAGGTAATACCAAGAAATACTGGGTGAAGATTTCTAGCCAACAGGAGATGAGGCCAAGATGGGAGAGGAGAAGGAGCGTTCAAGTTGAACTCACACAAAATTCACTTCTAAATTACTTCAAAATAACATGAATTGAACTGAATTCTGGAGCCTGAAAGACAGCACTCTTTCCCCAGGTGAATAAAGCCCAACACTAATATAAAATTCAAAGTCAAAAGATAGACTAGAAAAATGAGAAAACAACAAATAAAAAGAATCTAACCATTAAAGGCTACTTTAGTGATAGGGAAGATCAATACATACTCAGAAGAAGACAATGGTGTGAAAGCAGCTATAAGTAAAGCCTCAAAGAGAAGTGCAGCCATAACCCAAGAATAATTCCCAGAAGAGATAAAGAAAGAAATTTTAAAAAACTCTGATTTTAAAATAAAGTATGGTCCCAATTTTGTTGGTGAAGCATGAGTTAAATTCCTCAATTAGAAATATAACAGCAGGGGAGTTGATAGGAGCATTGAAAGGGGTTCAGGATGTTTGGAAAAACAACTGTGTTGAGCTGGAGAACAAAGTGATTGGGAAAGTGATTGTTGCCGTAGGGACTCATGGAGATTAGTTAGCCTGACTTTTGGAGGAATCAATCCATATGCTGTCATGATTTCTTTTTAGTTCTATTCAGAAGTATATGAATAATTTTGAAGGAATAATTCTGAATTGAAAATAGTGAGAGTAATACATGGTTGGTGTTTGGTAAAGAATATTTGGAGATAGGGCAGGGACTTCCAGAGTAGAAAATAGAATGCAGAGTTGAACTGGTACACTAAAATGTTGAATTAGAGAAGGAGTATGGATAGTGTAGGAAAAAATAAACTGTAGGCTGGAAGAAGGGAATGTAAGTCATGGTAAGAGTAAAGAAAGCAAGGGGAAGAGGCTTAGAAAGAACATGTCCTAAAGCAGAGGTCTGACTATATAATCTTGATCAACAAGTTCTAGTGGTTCCCTCTTGGGGATAAAATAGGATAAAATAAAAAGTTTTGTGTCAGTTTTCTAAAGCCCTTTACAATCTATCTCCTACTTTTCTTTCCAGGCTTATTATTTATTACTCTTCCTGCATTAGTTTAGCATTCAGTCAACTTTTTCTACTTGATATATCTCTCACATCCCATCCCATCTTCCATCTTGATGCTTTTGCCCAGGTCGTCACCATAAGCCTGTAATGATGTTCATTCTCTACTCTGTCTCCTAGTATGCCTACCTCCCTTTAAAGTTTAAAGCTAAATGCCACATTCTGCAGGAAACTCCTCTTCATCTACCCTATTTCTCATACTTGCTCTTTCCATGTTGTTTGCCTCCACTAGAATACAAGCTCCTTGAAGGCAGGGACTTTTATTTCTGTGTCCTTAGCACAATACACATTACTTAGAGCTTAGAATGTGGTAAGCACTAAGTAAATGCTTGTTACATGAATGAATTGAATAAACTTTTCTTTTCATTTTCACCCATATCTATATTTTTCTAGTCCCTTAGTTTTTGTCTTACACCTATCCCTAGATTATATCATTTTTGGAGAAGTGATACACTAAATATAATTATATATATATATATATGTATATATACATATATATATATTCAGTATAAATGTTTAATATGGTGGACACTTAAATTCTCATCAGGTCGTCAGTGTTGTGGACTTAAAGACTGAGAATGAAAACATTAGGAATTTTGTTCATCTCATAATGACAAATCTAGCTATTCTTGTATTTTGAGTTTCTCCACCAATTTTTACCTTTTCATGATTTCAAGCCAGTAAGTTGTTTCTTTTTTTGCGTCTGTATTTTTCTTCTACTTTTAGAATAGGCATCCCACATTGCCTAACAGTCATATGCACCTACATTAACATCTGCCAATATTTGAGGATATTTGGACTATATTTGACAATGTATGGTGAAAGGAAAAAAAGGGAAAAATCACAAAGAGGAATTGGCATTTGTATCTAGATTAAATGGTGAAACAGGTCATGGAATAGATTTAAAGGTAGAAGGGACCCAAGAGACTCTGTAATCTTCTGTTTTTCCCTTGTGAGTTCCCTATACCCATTTTCATAAATGAGGAAACAGATATATTCCACTCCATACAAAGATGCAAATCAATACCCATCCACAATTTCTCTCCTCATTCAATTTTGTTTTAGAAAACTTTATCAAGCTTGATAAAGGGGCTAAAGTTTTAGCCCCTATCATACTTTGCTTGTTACAAAGGCAGCTAGCTAGGTGGTCCAGTGGATTGAGCAGATCACTGGAAGTCAGGAAGATCTGACTTCATTCCCAACCTTAGAGACTTACTATCTGTGAGACTTGGTAAGTCACTTAACTTCCTTGTGCCTCAGTTTCCTCAACTATAAAAACTACAACTATTGTTATAAAGATCAAATGAAATAACACAGGTAAAATGCTTAGTAGAGTACATGGTATGTGAGTACTTAATGAATGCTTGTTTCTTTCGTTCTCTTTGCTTATCTGTGTAGCCCTCATATTCTCTTCTCTCCCTAAACTAAACATTATCTCTTGTAATAATTTTAAAATGTGTGTAGATGCAGATATGAATGTAAATACCTATAATATATGTATATAGATACATAGGCACATGTATACGTGTGCATATGAATATATAATGATAATATTTAATACAAATTTTGGACTTTAATAAGGGTCAAAGCTTGAATTAAGAAGAGTCTGGACCTAAGAGTCTCTTTGTTATCTTCAGTAAATTCAGAGAATGCCTTTTGTTATGTCATCGAAGCAAATGGGGGCTGACTTAGTAATTTCCTTACAAGGCCCTTTTCATGGCATGTTAGTGATAAAGAAAAACACAGATGTCTTGGGTTATAATTTCCAACTTTGGCAACTCCGTTAAAGATACCCTTTCTTGTGTCACCAACTTCAAGGACCTGTTTATGACAGGATGCCTGCCACTAGAGTGGTGGGATTTATGCACACAATTTGGAATCATAAAATCCAATTGACACTTGTTAATTGTCTTATCTTACTAAATTTACAATTTGTTCACCTAAGAGCATTCCTTTCTCATGGTTAAATCTATTTAAGCCTGACGATTTTTGTACTGAGTCAGTCAGGTTTTGATCCTGGCTCCATAGGACTATGTTACCATTTTCTTTAAGAGGGAATTAATAAATAATGTATGTCTTTAGCCTGTTGCCTTTTCTTTCACCAACTTTCAGGTTAGCAATGCATACACATGTATATGAGGGCTACAACTTTTTAAAGTGCTTTGATTCTAGTATTGAAATTCACTATGCTAAAGCTAGTGTCACTTATTTAGGTTAACTGAATGAAAAGTACCATGTTTAAATGAAAATGTAATAAGGAAGTATAATATTATTTAATTATGTCTTAATATCTTACCAATGTTGTCCCATATGTAGTTTTCCCAGCTGGAAGTCTGGACATGAGCAATATTAGAGGCAAGAGATACTGGGGATTATTTATTCCTGCCTTCTATGATTCTTCAGTCTCTTCCTCCATCTGAGAAAAGTACATTTCCAAATATCCCCTGGGGTTAGAATGGGATAATACCAGGAAGTCTTTCATGAATTTGACTTCTGTGAACTAGCATATCTTTAAGAAAACAGGGCACATTGATGGGAAGAAGGAAAAGGTCTGGAACTTGTAAAACTACATGAAAAGACCATCTCCATTTGGATGTCAACAGGGCACAGTTGGATGTCAACAGGGGAGAGGATATCATTCTAGCTTGGCAAAAAGAGACCAGCACTAGGGCCCCTGTGTGCCAGGCCAGAAAAGACTATATTGCATGGGATAGTGGAGTGCCCAAAACAAGCTTTATCTACCTCACAATTGTACCTAAAATTATGTCAGAAATATAGTATAAAAGCAAATTTTATTTCCAAGATTATTGCAAATTGCGAAGGTATATGATTATACAGATGCACCTCCCTTTGTACAGGAGATGCATACTTAACACATTCTCTTTTAGGGAAATTTAAAAAAGAAATTCCATTTGAAATATACCATTTACAAGTGAACATCCTTTAATAAAGCAAACAATCACTAACTAATTTATCAATTTGGTAAATTGAAATTGTCTAGTTTGGGGTTTTCATAAAGCAGATTATTCTATGCTGAGTCTGGAATAGTGAATGACATGTCATTTGTGGCCTACACATGGCTGAACAATGAAATTTCAAAGTGGCTATTGATTGTCTTCCCAGAAGACACACCAGGAAACAACATGGTTCCTGGTGGTAATGAGGGGCAAGAAGAGAAAGACATAGTGTTTTTCCCCTGAAGCAGTGAAACTTCTTTCCAGATACTCTATCTAATAATGAAAACAACACCAACAACAAAAACTCTGTAAATCCCAGAAAATCCCTCTGCTATTAGCACTTGAAGAAGCATTGGTGCTTTGTATCTGGCAATGGAGAAGATAAAAGCCAAAAGCAATTTTGGTCTTTATGGGGCTCTTGTTTGGGTCACTGATATAGCCTAGTGTCATGTAAACCTTTGAGGGAAGTAGGAATGATGGGAAATATATTGTTTTTAAAATATTCTGATTCTTAAAAAGCCTTGGAGTCCCATTGTTAGAAAGCAAATTATTTTATCTTAAAGAAGCTGCACAGTGACATGGACAGTCTACAGTAAAAGTAGCTTCTCTGCTTATGAAAAATTCATACCTTTATGGAAATGCCAGAATACAAGTCACTAGTGCAGATTGTAAATTAGACCCTAGATAGAGGACCCCAAAGTATCTTTGACTTTAAATCTAGAATGGAACACGACAACGACAATAGATTTCATTGATCTATTAACACACACACATATATTTATATATTTATTTATTTAAAGCTTTCAAACTGAGAACTTTCTATGAAAAAGTCACTGGACTAAATATTATAGGAAAAATAATAAATAAGATCATCTCCATTTTAGTAAAGAAGATAAGTGGACACAAATAAATATAACAGAAGGATGTTTGCGATGACTACTCTGCGAGTGGTACCAAGAAAGCATCGTCAGATTTCAAAAGACAGAAGCATCACTTTCTACACCAGTTTCCTCAACTGTAAAGTAAGAACAATGAAAAAGATGATGTCTAAGGTCCCTTTGAGCTATAAAGTTCAGTGGTTCCATGAAAGTATGATAAGATTCCTGGAACTGGTCATGAAAGCACTCAAAGGAGAAGATCTATTGTAGCTGAACCTAAAGGAAAGGTGAAATTTAGAAAAGATTTTTGTTCTGGTGGGGAGTGGAAGATATTCAGCATATAGGGAAAGTCATAAGCAAAGAGAAAAGAGAAAAGACAAGAAAGATGTATTTAAGGAGCAGGAAACAGGTATTAGACATATGTGTGCATATGTTTGTGTGATCTAATTACATTTGAGAACACACACACACACACATATACACATCCCACACATATAAGCTGAAGATGCTGGCACTAGCAGCATGGAGAATAGGAAGAGCCAAGGCCTTTACCGAAGATTCCCCTTGGTATTATGTCAAGCATTATATCAACAAATTAGTCTACACACATATGTAATGTTAAAAATGTGACATAGGATTAGGAACATAATTTAATGGTGTTAGATTGTTGAGAGACTATCATGCCAGTGTCATGAATTTATACATAATTTTTGAACCATATGAATATCTCTGAGAAGGAAAGTGACATGACTAAATTCATGGAAAGACAGTGTTGCCAGAGGGAAAGCATACTGTCCCTGGAGTCAGGGGAACTGGTTTCATGAACCACACCTTGTATCCAAAACCAGTGTGACCTTGACTAAGACCTTAATCTTCCCTGGGCCTCTATTTTTCTGCTAAATATATGATCCTAATGTATGATCTTTTTTTGTTTAACAGCCTTATAACTCTAGCATGAAAAGACTTTATAACCTATATTTAGAGTCACCATTCTTAAACTAGAAGAATACCAGGCTCTCATATTGATATACACCCTTGGCATGAATGCAGAGATGATTCAACAAGGTACTTAGCATCTCTGGCTTTCACTTCAACTATAAAATGTACTCCTTGAGGAGTATTCAGTTAGAATAACTCTTATCTTTCCTTCTCTAGATTATACCTATAGTTTTGGTGACCATATGGCTTTAAGGAACGATCAGATATATCAGAGGAGAGGTGTTAAACAAGTGACCCATGACTCCATGTGGCTCACAACGCTCCCAAATACTGTCCAAATCAGATTAAAATATAACTGGGAAATATTTAACAACATAAATAAAAGTATAATAAAATATAGATAGTGATAATATATGGTTTTCTAAATTGATATGCCAGAAAAGAGTTCATTTGTATTAAGAATTAGCTTGAAAGGAGAGGTAGGGAAGCAAAGGAGTTTGACCTATTTATTTTTCATTATAGTGAATATGGTGACTCTATAGCATCGTAGCATTGGGAATATGGTGCTAAATGTCCATATAGTTTTTCATGCATCAGAGTTGAGCAGAAGCACATTTTTCATCTGGGATTCTAAGATCATGAACTGATCCTGCAGACTAAGCAAGAAAAGAGACAGAATGGATAATGATTTGAGTTTGCTTAGATACATGAGCCCAGTATTGTCCCTAGGGCTCTTGTACAAACAGTACATAGCTTACCTAACACAAACACTTAGGACTATTAAGATGTCTCAGAAAAAGTTAAAAACATGTAACACTAGTAATTTTCTATGTCTAGTAAACCCACCTGGGTCTTCAGTGAATTTCACTGGTTACTTAGTTGGACCAGGTCCCTTATGCGCAATCTGGTTCTACCCTGCAATCCTGGTACTCCCAAAGATACCCTTGTGTTTATGTATTCAGTGTGGCCAATTAGCTTCCAGATGGCTCCCAGTTTTAGGGGTACAAGACTTGATTTGTAGATCTACTCAGGGACAGTGGGCTGCCACTTACCTGCTGTATGTTAATATTTTCAATCTGCTTAAAACCACCCCTTTCCATCCCATTGATTCTCTTTGCCTCCTTTAATCACAGACTTCACAAGTTACAAGGTAGTACCCTTCTGGTTAAACCCATAATTAGTTAAATTAGTATACCTATTATAAGATACTTAACACATGAACAAGCTAGCCTCTGCTTGAGAATCTCCAATAAGCAGAACCCACCACATCTCAAGGCAATCCATTAAAGCATCTTTATTCAGACCCTGAGTCTCTTAAAAGTCACCTGGAAACCAGTCACCCAAATTGATGACCAGACCCCTCTCAGATACTGTGGGACCTTGCCCAAGTTCCTTAATCTCTGTAAGCCTTAGTTTACTCATATGTAAAATGGAGGTAATAGCATTTTCCTCTAAGGATTGGTATGCTAATTAAATGAGCTAATCAAATATATACATATATAGTGCTTTGCAAAGTTTAAAGTGCTAGAAAAAATGTTAAATGGTGATATCATCACTGCTATAGAAAAGTCAGCTAACATCCACATAGAATGATGTCATGTTCATAGGCATATTAATCAATTAAGAATATGATGCCAGTTCCCCTACTGCACCAGTTAGACAGATGTTTCTATAATTACATAAAAGAAACATCTTCTGCTCAGAAATTAGAAGCATATATGCTTTTTAAAAAGCCTCAGAGGCTCTAGAGATGGGCTATGTAAGCACTGAGTAGATCATCCCCTCAACTGGAGAAGCCTTCTATGAGGACAGTAACTTCAGATGTTTAACTTTCAAACCAGGGTTGTTCTTTAATCCTATGCCATATATAGCTAATGCCAGTCAACGATTCCCCTGACTTTTCTCTTTTGAAAAAGAAAGGGCAGAACTAGACCATCTCCAAAGAAACCTCCTAGCTCTATGATTTTTGAATTCTAAGTATAATTCTGTAGATATACCCAACTACCACTCTAGCTATATACAGACAATCATATGTAACACTGATAAACACAAATTATCCAGATGAGAGGCCTAATGATGAATAAAACTAGACAGACAGCTCTTCTTTTTTTCCAGTGGAAAAGACCAGAGGGTATATGATTTGGAGGGTAAGTGGAACCAAGGAACAATGGGGGCATCTTTACCCTTATTTAGTCATGAGTGTAATGTCGAGAAACATGGCTGTGGCTCAGACATTTTCAAGACAGACAACACTTCACCCAACCAGAATGAATGTTAGAAATGCTCTAATGGGTTATCTAAGCCACTTTTCATTGGACTACCCAGCTAAATATGTTAAGTACCTCATTAAAAAATCTTCATTCCATGCTCTGAATCACTTGAGATTCTTAATATTATAGATAGTAATACTCTCCATTTTAAAACCGAGAGTTTATTCGTATGGTTAATATGCATATTAATCTGTAAATAATGCAGAAAAGATTTCCTACCTCATCCGTATTTACTGAAGGGTAAAAATGTGCATCATCTTAAAAAACATGATATCATAAATGGGTAATTTAATCCTAAGAAATAGCTATTCTATACATTTTTCATAAGTCTACCTCCCACACATGCCTTTTTAACCCAAAGGAGTTTTTGCAAAGTCTTTGTTCTCATTTCATCTGGGTGTTGGTGCTGGCTCTTGCAAATGATTGAAGTTGTTTTCTGACTCAAAAGACTGTTTTTCTTTCCCACTCACAGACTTAGGTCACAATTACGGTGCCCTGTTCTTCCCAACATTTTTGCCTTGCATGAGTGAGCAGCACTGAAACCTGTGATGATACAACACCATCTGGGAAATGACAGTAGGCGACAGACCATGCTGGCATGTAACAATCAGGGATGGCATGGCTCAGTTTGAACAAAAACCAAAAAAAAGTGCTATGCTCGCAGAAGGCCAAAACACCAAAATACAAAGCAAAATAGACCCTAATGTATAATGTTGGGCAGAGAGCAAAAAGAATGAAAAATATCTCTGTATGAGGCCCTAGGACATATAATCCAGGGGATTATGACAGCCACATCATGGAGGGTTGGAAGAGAGCATGAGATCAGCGAGCTCATCCCCTACCATCAGGTAAGAATCATAGTTTTAATTCCTTCTACAATCCCAGAATGAATGAAGCACAATCTTCTAAGCATTACTTGACCTTTCTATTGAGAAATAGCCCCTCCACCACCAGCACCTGAGTTAATAGGCTCCATTTCTTCAAGCTTGCATAGAGAGTGTTTTGTAGAAACTTAGGAAGACTTGTATAAATGGATATGGAGTGAAGTGAGCAGATTCAGAACAGCATCTACAGAATCGCATTTTAACAAAAACTTGGAAGACGAGAATGCTGATCAACACAATTCCAGACGGCCAATGATGAAGGATGCCAGAGAGATGGTGGAGTCGGAGTGAGAATAAGACAAGCATTTTTGGACATGGACAACGTGAGAGTTTGTTTTGTTTGACTACGTGTTTGTTACAAAGATTTTCTTTTTTTTTCACGAGGGTAGGGTAAAGGTGGGAGAGAAAATAAATACGTGTCAATTGAAAATAAAATTCAAAGGATTTCACACATTGAATTTTCAAGATAAAAAAATAAGCTGTATATGAATAAGATCAGGAGTTTCTGTTCATTAAACAATTACATATCAGCAAATCAGGGAACTATGATTAAGAATAAATAACATTATGTTTCCGTTGGGAGAAGGTCTTGATATTGTGGAAAGAGGAATAAATAGGAGTTTAGTTCAAAAACAACCTCTCTTCTTTACCACCTGTGTGGTTATTAGTAGGTAGGGCCTGAAATGAGAAGGACAGCTTGGCACTGTTACCAATTATGATCTGTGTTTCCACTCCTCATGCCTTACCATCCACAATTGCTGGTCCTCTCACAGCCTTTACCATAAAGCACACCCCAATCAGCCCTGTGGATTCCAGTGCAATGGCACCCCTCTTCTGGGGTTGTTTTTCTTTTCCAGTTCATCCTGAGGGAACAACCAGATTTCTTTATGGAAAGAGCCATCCCTTTGCACCATGTAATTGCACCTTTAGGCAATATGTCCTCTGAGATCACCTCCCTTCCTATGGGCCTTCTATATCAAGGTTATCAAACTCAGATAGAAATGGGGCCACTAAACCATGCATAAGGATCTCTATGGAACATATATTGACTCAGAAAATCACATATTAACTAAGTTCTAATGTAGTTTTATTTATTTTGTTAGATAATTCCTAATTACATTTTAATCAGGTTTATGTTCCATTCATGGTGTCTGACACCTTTGCTCTATTTCCACAGTTGTTATCTCCTCTCCACTCCTGCTCTAAGTGAAATAATTCCTACTTATGACTACCTATCTATCTATGTCCTGAAATAAGTCATTTAATCTCCTTGAGCCTCAATTTCCTTTTCTGTATATAAGCCTTGGCCCAGACTCCCCCAGCCCCAAGCCCTCCCAAAAACTCTGAGTTTAATTTTAGAGAAATATCCAAGGTGATGTGTCTTTTTTTGGTTCATATCCCTCAATTGCAGTGATCTATGGAAATATCATAATTTGCTCAAAATTTGACTTGTGTTTGAATTTTCTTGAAATTGGTTTAAAAAATAATGATTCTCAGTTCCCATGTAAGTACTCAGTTTATATTATAGGAATTGAGAATGAGTCGATCTTAATTTTACCTCATGTGAAATGCAAAAAAAAAAACAAAAGCAAAAACAAAAACAAAAAAACAAACCCACAAAGGATTTCCAGGATACCATAAAAAGATGCAGAAACATATAGACTCCAGAGTAAGTCAAATCAAAAAATATATGTTAAATAACTACTGGGTACCAGGAACATTGGTAAATGCTAAGGATACAAAGAAAGGCAAAATAATCCATATCTTTAAGGACCTCACAATCAGAAGAGAAAGACAACATTCAAAGATCAAATAGAATATATAAAGTATAAAATGGAAGCAATCTCAGATGGAAGGCACTAGCATTAATGGGGACTCAGACAGGCTTCTCCCTGAAGGCAAGGTTTTGGCTGAGACTTGAAGTTATCAAAGGAAGTCAGAAAGGGGAGGTGAAGTGTTCTAGGTATGGGGTGTAGGTTGTGAAAATGTACAGTCAAGAGATGGAACATTTAGTGCAAGAAACAAACAGGACCATAGTAACTGGATCACAGAGCACACGAAAGGGAATATAGTAGGAGAAGACTACAGTTGTAGGAAATGTCTAGATAATAAAGTGATTTAAAAGCCTGAATATTTTGTATCTGATCCTGGAGGCAATATGGAACCACTTCGGTTTATTGAAGGGGGAACACCATGGTCAGATCGGATCTTTTGGAGGATTACTATGATAAGTAAATGGAAAATTGACTAGACTGAGGAGGAGAACTGAGGCAGGGAGAACATTCAGGAAGCTACTGCAATAGGCCAGGGCTGGGTAATGAGGGCCTACACCAAGGTGTTGGTAATGTCAGAAGAATGAAGAGTATGTATACGAGACAATTAGGAGGTGGTACACTCGTGTATTCTTTGAGCTTCTCCTACAGGAGAGAATTGGAGTTGGATTTGTTATCAGGGCAATATCCTGACATCCCAGTGAACTCTCTATCCCTCAGAGGGTCAAAGATAACTCCCTTACAGGTTCTCGGTGACATCCTGTGATTTAGAGTTCCTTGAAGGCAAATACAATTTGAGGGCCACTAAGCAAACGAGCCTCCTTTCTATTAGTGTTTACCGCACTGTCCAAGTAACGTACTGACTTCATTTTCCAAGTAGAATATAGTGTAAGAACTACTGTTACCATATATCCTGTTTTTCCAAGGAACATAAGGCATAAGAATGTATTTTTTCCTACTCCTGTTGAAGTTGTTAAACTAGTCTATCCCTGTCATGTTTCTTGCTACAAGTTACCATCAGGCTTTTCCAGGGTGGTTAGGAAAGGGTAAGAAATTACTGTGCTTCTTGAAAGAAGCACACAAGCATAAAAAAATGTAGATAGAACATACTGAGGGGCGAAGGGACAGAGACAAGTGGAAGGTGAGAGGAAGCATGAGGAAGCGTAGTGGAGTGATGGTAAGGGAGAGCAAAGAGAGAGGGACTTTATCTTATTCATTTCTATATTTTTCTCTGCCTATGGCCTGAGTTCAGAGATCTATAAATTCTACATAGAAAGTCCTTAATGAATCATTGTAGATTATTGAATTAGTATTTGTAAGTTTTAGTTTACCACACTCCTGCTTTGTGGCTTGGGCTAGACTATGTTTAAAAAAAATAAACATTTTACAGACTTAAAGCTTTTGATTCCCCAAGTCACCCAGTTGTTCAGTTCAGATTTATTTTTCAACCTCAAAAAATATATCAACACCAAAAAAGCCTAGGAGCATCTATAGTATCTATCTTGAGATCTTTTTTTTTTTTTTTATAAAATATATACTTTTTCCTAAGATCCAAAAACAACATTTAGAGTGTTAGCCAACTTTCTTATGTTCATAGCAAACTTTTTTTTTGAAAAAAAAAAAGAAAGGGAAAGGGATTCTATACAAAATAAAGTCCATACTCATTCTTTAAATAAAACAGAAATAGAACAAAGTGAACTAACTAAAGCTAGTATTCCCCAAAGAGAGAAAATGCTTTCTCCAATGGTTATTTTCTGCAATATTCAACGACAAATGGGTCAAGGAGGCTATGCATGTGCTAAACTACTGGGGTTTGGGAAAGAGGTTCGTTCCTTCCTTCCTTCCTTCCTTCCTTCCTTCCTTCCTTCCTTCCTTCCTTCCTTCCTTCCTTCCTTCCTCCCTTCCTTCCTTCCTTCCTCCCTCCCTCCCTCCCTCCTTCCCTTCCTTCCTTCCTTCCTTCCTTCCTTCCTTCCTTCCTTCCTTCCTTCCTTCCTTCCTTCCTTCCTTCCTTCCTTCCTTCCTTCCCCCCTATTTTTTGACAACCGTAACTAGCAAACTGAACATGGCCTAAGGTTGCCAGTACCACTACAGGTGAAAACATAGAGTAAAGTACTCCTACAATTTTTGTTGATCTCAGCCCGGGGCAACATTCACTTGTATGGTTCTGGCCTCTATTTGTCTATAATCCATAGATATACTCAAACAATAAAACAGTTTTTAGCAGGAGAGGAAATAACTATATTCTCCTCTAAGGAGAGCTTTTACTAGTCTTATTAACAAGTGCAATCAAGTACTGTGCCTTTTTGTGTAGAAGGTCAGTAGAGGCCTGTTCTCACCTATCTGCCTTGGGTGGCACTCCTAGACTTGACCTCTTGTCTCTTTTGACCTTTGCAGTTTGCCAGAAGTAGCTTGCTTAGTTAAGCTCCTGAACTTTGCCACTTCTGAATAGCTCTGCTCTGTTGATTCCTATAACCTAGTCTAATACAGAGAGATCTCTAAAGAAATAATGATGAAGCAACACAGATGTTTCTTCTTCAATAAACCGTTATACTCCCTTTTCCTCTTATGTACTAGACGCTGTTTCAGTTTCTGAATAAGCATTCATCTGGGCAATTCCTCAAGACAACATGAAGGTTAAGTATAGTTGTCAGATGTTAAATACACATTAAATATACTTTGCCCTCTAAACTTCTGCTGTGTAGACCCCACTTTTCACTACACAGCTATTATTCTACTTTTCATGTATATTATCAGCTGGGCCAAAGTTAATTTATTGCCTTGGTTGATTTTTCTTCTTAATGGTCTCACAGATATCATTTTTTTCTGCTCTTATTTTATTTTGTCTATTTTGTTTAAAATTCTTTGCTACCACAAACTAAGTTATTTTGTATATATTTTGATGTATATTATGGAGTATTTCTTTTTTATCAGTTAACAAATTAGGTTAAATGCATAGCAGAATAATCTTGGGACCAAAAGGAATGGATCTTTTTGCTACTTTCTTTTCTTTTATCCTTCTTTTTTTTTCAAAAAGTTTTTCAATTACATGTAAAGAAAGTTTTTAGTATTCACTTTTATAAGATTTGGAGTTAATTATTTTTCTCCTGCACTCCTTCCCCTCCCCACTTCCCAGTATAGCAAGTAATCTGATAAAGGCTATATATTCAGAATCATATTAAAAATATTTCCATGTTAGTCAAGTTGTTGCCACTTTTTTTTCCCAAAACTTTAAACTGCTTTCCACAAGAGTTGTGCTAATATATGGTTCCAATAACAATGCCAAAGTGCTTGTCTTTTCACAAGTATCTTGACAAATTTCCTATCATAATGCCTTCCCATTGTTATTTAAATTTTGAAACGACTAAAAGGCATACGTATAAAATACTTCTGAACGTTGGGGGGGGGTGGAGCCAAAATGGCGGAGTAGAAAGACTCATGTATGCTAGCTCCGAACACATAGCCCATATATTTCCTGCAAGAAGAACTCCCCACAAATTCTGGATCACTGCAAGGCACGCAGAAACACAGTGGAAAAGATTTCTGTTCCAGAGAGCCCTGGAGAGCCGTCGCCAGGGTCCGTCGCGCCCTGGAAAGCGGAGCCCACCCCTGTGCTGCCCTGGCTGCACGGCCCCAGAGGAGCCGATCCAAGCAGGCTTCAGGGATGGAACCTCCTGCGGCCGGGAAGGTCCCTCCACCCACAGGCAATAGAGGTCAGTGAGAGAGACGTCAGTGAGAGAGACGTCTGAGCTAGCCAAGAGGGGAGCGGGGTGTCTCCGTGGCTCGGGCCCCCTTGGGAGGAAGCGGCAGAGGCAGAGGCAGGGGCAGTGGCAGAGGCAGCAGCAGCAGCCCGGGACTCCCAGAGCAGCAGGCAGAAGCTCAGGTCTCTGCATAAAGCCCCTGAGGGAGCTGAGCCTAGGAGGTGGCCCTGCCCCCACCCGAGCACCAGAACATAAGCTCACATTGAATAGCAGCCACGCCTGCCACTGAAAGCCCATTTGCATCTCAGACCCCAAGCACTAGATGGGTGGATCTAGGCAGGGGTGGACAGGAATCTCAGAAGTCAAGTAACTGGCTGAGAAAATGCCCAGAAAAGGGAAGAAAAATAAGACTATAGAGAGCTACTTTGAGCGGGTGCAAATGTTCCCACCTTTCAATTCTGATGACGAGGAAATATTCTTACCATCAGGGAAAGACGTGGAGGTCAGGGCCTCTGTATCCCAGATATCCGAGGTGGATGTCCGGTGGGCTTAGGCCTTGGAAGAGCTCAAAAAGGATTTTGAAAATCAGGTTATACAAGTGGAGAAAAAACTGGGAAGAGAAATGAGAGAGATGCAAGAAAAGCATGAAAAACAGGTCAATACCTTGGTAAAGGAGACCCAAAAAAAATGCTGAAGAAAATAACACCTTGAAAAATAGGCTCACTCAATTGGCAAAAGAGGTTCAAAAAGCCAATGAGGAGAAGAATGCTTTCGAAAGCAGAATTAGCCAAATGGAAAAAGAGGTTCAAAAGCTCACTGAAGATAATAGTTCTCTCAAAATGAGAATGGAACAGATGGAGTCTAATGACTTTCTGAGAAACCAAGAAATCACCAAATAAAACCAAAAGAATGAAAAAATGGAAGAGAATGTGAAATATCTCATGGGAAAAACAACTGACCTGGAAAATAGATCCAGGAGAGACAATTTAAAAATTATGGGACTACCTGAAAGTCATGATCAAAAAAAGAGCCTAGATATCATCTTCCATGAAATTATCGAGGAAAATTGCCCTGACATTCTACAACCAGAGGGCAAAATAAGTATTGAAAGAATCCATCAATCACCGCCTGAAAGAGATCCAAAAAGAGAAACTCCTAGGAACATTGTGGCCAAATTCCAGAACTCCCAGGTCAAGGAAAATCTTGCAAGCAGCTAGAAAGAAACAATTCCAGTATTGTGGAAATACAATCAGGATAACCCAAGATCTAGCAGCTTCTACATTAAGGGATCGAAGGGCATGGAATAGGATATTCCAGAAGTCAAAGGAACTAGGACTCAAACCAAGAATCACCTACCCAGCAAAACTGAGTATAATACTTCAGGGGAAAATATGGTCTTTCAAGGAAACAGAGGACTTTCAAGCATTCTTGATGAAAAGACCAGAGCTGAAAAGAAAATTTGACTTTCAAACACAAGAATGAGAAGCATGAAAAAGTAAACAGCAAAGAGAAGTCATAAGGAACTTACCAAAAGTGAATTGTTTACATTCCTACATGGAAAGACAATATTTGTAACTCTTAAAACTTTTCAGTATCTGGGTAGTTGGGGGGATCACACACACACATACACACACACATGTACACGCGTGCACGCAGACACACACACACATGCACGCACATACAGAGACAGAGAGCACAGAGTGAATTGAATAGATGGGACCATATCTTAAAAGAAATTAAGATAAATGGTGAGAGAGAAATGTAGTGGGAGGAAAGAGGGTGAAATGGAATGGGGTAAATTATATGTCATTTAAGAGGCAAGCAGAAGACTTTTTAGTGGAGGGAAAAAGAGGAGAGCTGAGAGAAAAACATGAAGTTTACTCTCATCACATTCGACTAAAGGAAGGAATAAAATGCACACTCATTTTGGTATGAAAACCTATCTTACAATACAGGAAAGTGGGGGAGAAGGAGATAAGCAAGGGGGGGGATGATGGAAGGGGGGGCAGTGGGAGGAGGGAGCAATTTGAAGTCAGCACTCTTGGGGAGGGACAGGATCAAAAGACAGAATAGAAACAATGGGGGGGCAGGATAGGATGGAGGGAAATACAGTTAGTCTTACACAACACGACTGTTATCAAAGTCATTTGCAAAACTACACAGGTAAGTCCTATATTGAATTGCCTGCCTTCCCAAAGGGAATGGGTGGGGAGGGAGGGATGGGGAGTATTTGGAACTCAAAGTTTTAGGAACAACTGTTTAGTATTGTTGTTGCTACTAGGAAATAAGACATACAGTTAATGAGGAATAGAAAGTCATCTGGCCCTACAGGACAAAAGAGAAGAAGGGGACAAGAGAAAGGAGGGATGACAGAAGAGAGGGCAGATTGGTGATAGGGAAAATTAGAATGCTCGGTGTATTGGGGTGGGAGGAGGGGATAAAAGGGGAGAAAATTTGAAACCCAAAATTTTGTGAAAATGAATGTAAAAAGTTAAATAAATAAATTTTTATTAAAAAAAAATACTTCTTATCTTTTTGCTACGAATAACCTTTGTGGGCACAGTAGTATCCTTGACAGAGGGCTAGGCTTAGAAGGAGGATTCCTGGGATTAAGTTCTGCCATATATATTGTGTGTGATCCTGGGACAGTCCCCAATTTAATTTCACAGTGCCCCCAAGCAGTTCTTTAAAACTTTGAGAGCAGCTTTTGATATGATTGAAAGAGGGAGTTTATTCATAAGGAATTCCATCTACTGAAGAGATTATAGTTCCAAGTGACAACAAAAAACAAGACAAAATGAGAAGCCGTTACATAATCATTCCTTTTAGTAAAAGAGCCCTGAAGGCTAGATCCAAAAAGTGCTTACCTTTAAAAAATAGTTTTATTTACTTCATTACGTTCCCAATTACATATAAAAATTTTTAATATTAATTTTTTAAAATTTTTAGTTCTTTATTATTTCCCTTTCTTTCACTGCTTTTTCCTCCCCTAAACAGGCAAGCAATTTAATGTTCATTATACATGTGAAGCAACGCAAAGCATATCTCCTTTAAGCAACAGGGCAAAAGAAAACACAAATTAAAATATCAAGACAAAGGGTGCTTTTTTTGAAAAAGATGCTTGAAGGGGCAGAGCAAAGGGGTGGAGTAAAAGCAGGGACTTCTAGAGCTCTCCCCTTAAACTCAGCCAAATACCTGTAAAAAAATTACTCTAAACAATTTCTGGAGCTGAAGAATGCACAGAATGGTGGAGTGAAGCAAATCTCCAACCTAAGCAGCCTGAAAATTCAATAGGAAACACCTATGATGCAGAGCACAGTCCAGCCTGCGTTGCACCAGCACTGATGAGACCTGAGCAGGCCTCAGGGGGACTGAATCTCTGGCACCTGTCACAGCTTCCAGACTTTACAAACACAAAATGCTGAGGAAAAACTGGAAGATCGCTGGAAAAAACCTGTTTGACCTGTGTGAGAGAGTAGAGTGGTCCAGTTCGGCCCCAGGTTGGTGCAGGGGATGGAGGAACCTGTGGCAGCTACAGCAGCAGCAGGAGCAGTGGCAGGGGCTGTTCCTGGAACTCTAGGCCCACAGATTGTGGTGGGGATCCAGCTGATGACAGTACATCCCCCACCCCAACTGGAAGCAGAAAGCAACCTTAACAAACAGCTCAAAAATCAAGTAAAAGGCTGGAGAAATGAGCAAAACAGGAAAAACAATCAGATTGCAGAATCTTACTTTGATGACAAGGACAAGTACATCTAAAACATGCAAGAAAAACATGAATTGGTCTCAGGCCATAGAAGAGTCCAAAAATTATTTTGAAATTCAAATAAGAGAAGTAGAGGAAAAATTGGGAAGTGAAATGAGAGTGATGCTGAGTGAACAGCTTTCTAAAGGGGACCCAACAATGATGAAGACAATAACATCTTAAAAAATAGACTGACCTAAATGGCAAAAGATCCAAAAAGCCAATAAGAAGAAGAATGCCCTAAAAAACAACATTGGCCAGATGGAAAAGGAGGTTCAAAAGGTCACTAAAAAAATAATTCCTTACAGATTATAATGGCACAGATAGAAGCTAATGACTTTTGTTAAAAATCACGAAATTATAAAACAAAACCAAAGGAATGAAAAAAAAAATACCAGACAATATCAAATATCTCATTGGAAAAGCACCTGATCTGTTTGTCAGTTGTCAGTCAAGATCCAGGAGAGACAATTTAAAAATTATTGCACTACATGAAAGCCATGATAATAAAAAGAGTCTAGACATTGTCTTTCAAGAAATTATCAAGGAAAACTGCCCTGATATTGTTGAACCAGAGGGTAAAATAGATATTGAAAGAATCCACAAATCACCTCCTGAAAGAGATCCCCAAAAGAAAACTCCTAGAAATATTGTAGCAAAATTCCAAGGTTCCTAAAGGTCAAGGAGAAAATATTGCAAGCAGTCAGAAAGAAGCAATTCAAGTATTGCAGAAACACAATCATTATAACAGAAGATCTAGTCACTTTTACATTAAGGGATTGAAGGACTTGGAATATGATATTCCAGAGATCAAAGGAGCTAAACCAAAAATCAATCATGCAGCAAAACTGAGTTTAATACTTTAGGTGGGGAAGTGGTCATTCAATGAAATAGAGGACTTTCAAGCATTCTTGATGAAAAAATCAGAGCTGAATAGAAAAATCTGACTTTCAAACACACGAATCAAGAGAAGCATGAAAAGGTACACAGGAAAGAAAAATCATAAGGACTTACTAAAGTTGAACTGTTTGTATTCCTACATGGGAAGAAATATACAAATAATATTTGTAATTCTTGAGACTTTTCTCAGTATTAGGGTAGTTGGAGGGATTATATACATATAGACAGAATGCAAAGAGTGAGTCGAATATGAAGGGAGGATATCTAAAGAAAAGCAAAATTAAGGGGTGAGAAAGGAATATATTAGGAGAAGGAGAAAGGGAGAAATGGAATCAGGTAAATTATCTCTCACATAAAAGAGGCAAGGAAAAGCTATTTAAATGGAGGGGATGAGAGGGAAGGTGAGAGGAAAAGACTGATTCTTACTCTCATCAGATTTGGCTTAAGGAGGGAATAACATGCACACTCAATTTGGTATGAAAATCTGTCTTAGACTATAGGAAAATGGGGGGGAAGGGGATAGGAACTTTTTTTGACCTTTGTTTGTATCCCCAGGGTTTAGCATAGGACCTGGAATATTATATGTACTCTACAAATATTTGTTCATATGAGGATATATCTATATTAAAGAATAGTAATTACTGATATAGATGTTATAAAGATAGAAATAATTTTATACATATAGATTTATCAGTTGGAGCTGAATAAAGATTTAGACACCAAATTAAAAAAATTAGGCTACATCATGTTTCAAAAAATGATGCGTAAATTTAAGTTATCCCAATTCAATTCCTGATAACTTATTTGGGCATTAGTATTTTTCCACTGATGCTATATTGCTGCAAATCATGGGACCCTGTAATCAATGAATCAAATTTGCAGATGACACAATTGACTATTGTAGGAGGCTTGGTAGATGTAAATAGGTTGAAGCATATTATCAATGATGGCTTCATGTGATAACTAGTTTAAAAGACATAACAGACTTCCTCTTATAACCACCAAGTATGCTCTGTCCTGGGATGCTATCTCTTCTTTCTCTATATTCATTCACTTGGTGATCTTATCATCTACCATGGTTTCAATTTCTCAACTCACTCAACTCAACCTCACTTACAAATCAATATGTGTAAATCTAATATCTCTTGTTAATTCCAGTGCCATGTTACCAATGCTTGCTGGATAATTGTACCAATATATAATATTGGCATATTAACTCCAAAATGTTTAAAAATGGGATTATTTTTACCCACCCTTCCCAACCTGACTATTTTTTTTAACTTTCTCATTTCTGCTTACATCATCACTCTTCTAGCTAAATAGGCTTGCAGCCTTGTAGCCATCCCTTATCTTTTCCCATTCTTCAATATCCATTTTTGAAATGTTCAGTTGCCATGTTATTTCGTAGTTCTTGCATCCATCACTTTCATTATATTCCCAAAGACTATGGATTATTTTTGGTCCTTACTATTTCCTGTGTCTATTCCTTTTATGCTACATGTACCTACATGCACCAACATGCACCTTCAAGTACAGAATATAGAATCTCTAATATAATTCAAAATTTCAAATCAAATTAAATCCACTAACTCTGAAAAATGCTAAGTATTTAAGGCATTTTGCTAGACATGCTTGGCACTGGGGATTCAGAGAAAAAAAAAAGAAGAAATCCCTGTTCTTAAGGAGTTTACTTTCTATAAGGATAGGGGGTTGTTAAGGAGAATACCTCTATTAGTCAGATCATTGATCAGATTACTGAAGTGGAAGATATGAATTAATAAAATGTACATTGTGGGAAATCACTGATTTGAATTCCAGGAACACTCTTCAGCCACCTAAATTCCACAATAGCTGGTTTGCCTGGGTCTGCCTGGCCTTCCAGGGAAGTCATTAATTTGGGGTCCTGGTAGCCCCTCCCATCTTGTACAACTACATAGCATAAGCTTGGACCCCTCCATCAAAACACTTCCATTCAAAACCCTGCTTACCAGCTACACACTGATGCCTGATATCTTTGGACTACTCCACATCTAGGATAAACCTCTTTGGACAATGATAACTTATTTAAACTTTTTTCTACAGTACTTAACATCATGTCACTCTATCATTTCTTCATAATTTCAGAGGTTGTCAGCACCTGCGTATTATGTACTTAATATATTCCACTAATGCACCACTCTGTTTCTCAGCTAGTAGTAGATTGCTTTGATGATTACTATGTCATTACTATTTATTTTGGAATCTGATACTGTTGGACTTCCTACCTTCACATTTTTAAAATTTGAGTACATTGATGTTCTTTATCTTTTGTTCTTTCAGATGAATTTTGTTATTATTTTTTCTAACTGCATAAAATAATTCTATGGTAGTGTGTAATGGCACTGAATAAGTAAATCAAATTAGGTAGAATTGTCAGTTTTTATTACATTGGCTCAGCCTACCCAGGAGAATTAATATTTCTCCAATTGTTTAGAGCTGTCTTTATTTTTCCAAAGTGTGTTTTGCAACTGTTTTCATATAGTTCCTATGTGTATATGCTGTGGCAAGTATACTCCTAAGTATTTTAAACTGACTGTAATTATTGTAAATGGATTTTTTGTTTGAATCGCTTCCTTCTGGGTAATACTTGAAAGTTGGTAATACGTAAAAGTGCTGATGACTTATGTGGGTTGATTTTATTTCCTGCAATTCTGCAAAAGTTCTTTATTGTTCTGATTAGTTTTAACTTGATTCACTAGGGTTTTGTTTAAGTACACCATCATATATACGAAGAGCAATAGTTTTTTTTTACTTCATTGCCTATTCTTATTCCTTCAACTTTTTTCCTTGTCTCATTTCAATAGCTAGCGTTTCTAGTACAATATTGAATAATAATCGTGATGATATACACCCTTGTTTCACATCTCATTTTATTAGAAAGGCTCCTAATCTATCTCTATTGCAGATAATGCTTGCTCTTGGTGTAAGACAGATAATATTTATTTTAAGAAAAGCTCCATCTATCCCTATACTCACTAGTATTTTTTAATAGGAACAAAAGAAGTATTTTGTCAAAATCCTTTTCTATATCTACTAGCAATTTTTTTCCTTGTTTTCGTTACTGATATGGTCAATAATGCATATAGTTTTCCTAATATTGAATCAGCTCTGCAATATATCTGTGTACATATACATATATATGTATATATGTGTGTGTGTGTGTGTGTGTACACATATCTTTCATTTTGTCTTTGTGTGAAATATTTGTGATCATTTGTAGTATTCTCCTTACTGTTATTTATGTCATAGAAGAAATTTGGTAGAATTTTGTCCCTATCATTTTTTTTTCAAATAGTTTATATAGTTCTAGAAATAAAATTACTTTAAAAATATTTGGTGAAATTCACTTGTAAATTCATCTGGTCCTTGGGACTTTTTCATAGGGACCGTATTTATGACTTCTTTAATGTCTTTTTCTAAGAGAGAGTTATTTAAGCATTCTATTTTCTCTTTTGTTAGGCTGGCAATTTATATTTTTGTAAATATTCATTCATTTCTTTTTGATTATGAGTTTTATATGTAATTTGGTAAAATAGCTTTTAATAATTAATTTCATCTTCATTGGTGGTACATTCAGCCCTTTCATTCTTGATATTTGTAATTTGATTTTATTCTCTATTTTAATCATATTAGCCAATGATTTCTCTCCCTTTTTTAACCAAACCATCTCCTAGTTTTATTTAATGATTTAATTTTTAAATTATAATTTTATTAATCTGTCCTTTAATTTGCAGGATTTCTACTTTGGTGTTTAGAGATTTAATTTTGTTTTCTAATTTTTTAGTTGCTTGCCCAGTTCATTGATCTGATTGTTTTTCCCCCTTTCTCTCTTATTGATTAAAATATTTGGAGATCTGAATTGTCCCCTCAGTACTATTCTGGTTTCATCCCCCAAATTTGGCATATTGTCTTCATTAATGTATTAATTAATATTATTAATTATATTGTACTAATTATTATAATAGATAATTATATATTAATTATGTAGTATAATTAATATTAATTTATCTTTAATACAATTATTGATCTTTTCTATTAGTCCCCTTTCCTCCTACTTTCTTGTTGAATGGGATGGATTTCTATTTGTAAGAGTTTGTATATATGTTCTTCCCTCTTTGAACCTCTTGAGATGAAAATGAGATTTAAACAGTGCCCTCTCCTCACCTCCATTTTTTTACTCCATTATAAAATTCTTTTTATGTGAGATATTTTTTCCTATTTTTCCTCTCCCTGTCTTTTTCTCCCCCAAAATACCTCTCTTTTTGTACTTCCAGTTTTCTTTTGTGATCATCCCAACAAAATAAAAATACTCATGCACTCTAAGTAGATGCCTTCTAAGTGTCCTAATGATAGCTATTGGGGATTTGATGTACTATCTTTCCATTTTGGAATACAAAGAGCATAGTTTTATTAAGTTCTTCATATGTACTCACTCATGTTTACTTCTTTGTATCAGTCCTATATCTTGTGTTTGAATGTCATTTTTTACTAGTCAGCCTCATTCTTTTCATCAAGAATGCCTGAAAACCTTTTATTTCAATAAATATCTATTCTTTCCCTTCCCCCCCTAGAAGTACACTCAGTTTTGCTGCTTAGGTTATTTTTCTTGTAATCCTCATTTGTTTGGCTTCCAGAATATCATATTCCAAATCTCCTGTTTGTTAATTCTGGTAGCTGCTATATCTCAATTGATTCTCATTGTGACTCCATGGTATTTGAATTATGTATTCTGGAGGCTTGCAGTATTTTCTCCTTACCTAGGAATTCTGAAATTTTCTTACTATGTTCCTGGGAGTTTTCATTTTGTGATTTCTTTCAGTTAGTGATTGGTAGAGCCTTTCAATTTCTATTTTGTCTTCTGGTTCTAAGTTATTAGGACAGTTTTCCTTTATAATTCCTTAAAAATATGATGTCTAGACACTTTTTTTGTTATTGTGGCTGTCAGGTAGTCCAATAATTCTTAAGTTGCTGTCCTTAACCTTTTTTTCCCAGGTCAATTGTTTGTCCAATGAAATGTTTGAGTTTTTTTTTTAATTTTCCCCCATTTATTTATTTTCTCATTTTATTTCTTGATATTTCATTAAATCATTAGTGTCCACTTTCCCAATCCTAAATTTTAAGGAGTTTTTTTCTTCAGTTATATTTTCTACCTCTTTTTCCTTTTAGCTAATTTTGGTTTTTGAAGAGTTATCCTCTTCACTCATGTTTTGTACTTCTTTTATCATTTTGGGAATTTTTTTTAAGGAGTCTTCTTTTTTAAAACTTTGCCTCTTTTAACAAGCTTAATTCCCTTTTCATTATTTTCTTGCATGTTTCTCATTTTTTCCCATTTTTTTTCCTCTACTCTTATTAGATATCTTTCTTTCTTATCACTTTTGACTAATCTAAGAGTTCTTGTCTGGCTTCTTTCCAAACTATACTTTTTTATTCCCCTGAGGCTTTACTTGAATACGTATTTTCATGTCATTGTCTTCTTCTGAGTTTGGGATGAGAGCTTTCCTGTTACCACAGTAGAATTTTATGCTGGGGTTCTTTTGTTGTTAGCCTTCCCCCCTCATTTTCCTGCCAATTTCTTAACTTTGAACTTTATGTTAGAGTTGGGTTCTGTTTTCTTCTCAGGGACTAGAGGATAGTGACACCTCTATCCCAAGTTGAGGGCTTTTGTGCCTTGTTATTTTCATAGCGAATTAAGGAAGTCTATAAGGATTTTGTGCTTTCTGGTGGTGTTATTTGAAGAGAGGTGTAATCACTGCTTTCCTGGTTGGTATTCTGGTTCCACCAAGGAAGGGTTCCCTTGGGACACAAACACGAGTACTCTGCTCTGCCCTGGAGCCATGGGCAATAACTAGGGCCCTTCTTCCTTTGCTATGGCAAGTGCTCCTCTCTATCCTGGAACTGTGACTAAATGGAACTGGGGAATAAACAATGGAGCTACACCAGGTTTATGTGCGATGATCATACAAGGTTCCCCTGTCATCTTTTACTATCCAGCTGTGTAATCCCCTTACTCTCTCTTGATGGTGAGAGATCTGGATATTGTATCTGCTATTTTCATCCTGTCGCCCCAAGACCTACTCTTACTATTCTGTGTTCTGGGCCACTCCCAATCCAAGTGACACAGACATTTTCCAACCACCAACATTGTTCTGGGCTGGAAAAAAATCTAACCCCATCCTTCGGTGAGTTATGCCACTCCAGAATTCTATCTGATGCATTATTTTAAAGTTGTTTGTAGGAGAGTATTGGGAAAGTTCTGCTAGAATTCTCCCTCTGCTGTGCCATCTTTCTCCACCCTAATAGCTATATTTTTAACAGATTATTGCTATCAAGAAATAATGCCCTAATAGATATTCCCTCCCTCCCTTCCTCCCTCCCTTCCTTCCTTCCTTCCTTCCTTCCTTCCTTCCTTCCTTCCTTCCTTCCTTCCTTCCTTCCTTCCTTCCTTCCTTCCTTTCTTCCTTCCTTCCTTCCTCCCTCCCTCCCTCCCTCCCTCCCTCCCTTCCTTCCTTCCTTCCTTCCTTCCTTCCTTCCTTCCTTCCTTCCTTCCTTCCTTCCTTCCTTTCCCTCCCTCCCTCCCTTCCTTCCTTCCTCCCTTCCTCCCTTCCTTCCATATTTTACATATACCTCTCATGCACAGCACTATGGTAGGCACTTAGAAATGGTGCTAGTTTCTGATGATTTCAAGGAACTTTAATTCCTTCAGTGAGTTGACTCCAGGCCACAATGTAAAAATGGCTTTCTCTTCTGGAGTCTCTCTGTGGACGGCTAATCTTATTTATGATCCGTGGGATTTTCTACAGCCCGGTCACAGAGGCTGTCCTCCCCAGATCTATCAATCAATCAACATCCATTTATTGAGGAATTACTACATGTAATTTGTATATGTGAGTGTCCTACATTTACTACCTTCTAGGTGATGTATGTGAGTGTTTTGAAACTTTGAATCAATTTCCTTCTGATACAAAATTATATTGACAATCTTATCTTTGAGTCTACAATTCTTCATCCACTGAATATAATACACAGATTACTTCAATATTCACATACTTATAAATAATCAAATAACTTAAATTTTGCTAGGCCAATAAATATCCCCAGGTTATAGATAATTTCTCTCCAGTAATAACAGTGTCAGATTATAATTAATGTATCTTAGGTTTCTGAATTAATTTTAATTATACACACACCCCCACACACTTATATTTTCCCACTTACCATGCTGTACCCAGGACATAAAATGAGACAGATTTGTGAAACACTTTAGAAAAAATAATTCTGACAATTTTTAGAAAGTTATCTGAAAAATCATAGCAAAAAGTACTTTGAAAAAGGCATTGTTATTATGTTACTAAATTTTAATAAACTGATCCATTTAGGAATTGAGTGAATTTATATATATATATATGTATATATATATGTATATTTTTTCTATGTGAATGATTTCACTAGTCCAAATTTACATTCATTTTTTTATGCTCTACTTTTAATCAAAGGATTTGTTTCTATATTTCTTATGCACATATGTAGGTATTTAGTCACTGGGCTATACATATTAAATACATTTATTAGCCATGTATAGATGGAAATTGTTCACATTGATATACACTTCCCTCCCAAGAAACAAATCTTTTAACCATAATTTCCTTGCTATATTTTATTAAACCATTTATATCTCTTAGAGCCTTAAACAGTATAGTTCATATAAGCAAGCATTTAAGCTTTTGATGAATGGATAAATGAATGAATTAAATGAATAAATGACTGAATGTCTTCTGAGTTAGTATGGCACAGTGGAGATGCCACTAGTATTGCAGTCAGGAAGACCTAGATTCAAATCCTGCCTCAGACACTTACTTTATTATTCTTGTCAAGTTGCTTAACCTCTCTGTGTCTATATGAGAGCATGAGACTTGATGCCTTCAAATATCCCTTCCAACTCTCAGTCTATGACTTTATGCTTGACTGGGGTCATGGGAAATTTGGGAATAATAAAAAGTTTCTGAGTGGAAACAATTAAAATTAATTCAAAATCAAACAAATAATGAATCTGAGGTGTCTCTGGCAGTGCTTGCCTGTGTTGCCTGGTGCAATTTCCCTGCAGCCTTGGTTCTAAACATGAAACTTGCTCTTTGCACTGCATATGCTGTCATAAAATGCAATACCAATGAATTCTGCCAGAAATACCTCTGCTCAGATTCAAGGCAATTGTATGTTATGCATTGCAGTGTATATATGTGCAAAGTTTTCTTCCCTTAAAGAAACTTAATAGTTTAATCATGGAAAGTAAAGACTTTTAATATTTTCCTACATTCATTCCTCAGATGTAAGTATTAAACTAGTACATCTTTGGATTATATTGTGTTAGAATGTTTGATTTTAAAATCTGCTGTTATCTCCTTTTTATAAAGATAAGTGCTTAATTGCAGCAAGACAAAAATCTTTTAATAATATTTCTCTACCATCACCTCTGTATGTTTATGTAAGTGTGAATTTCAATTTTTAGATTAAGTACAAAGAAATGTAATTTCATACGCTAAAGCTAGGATTTATTTGAGAAATAATTAGCAATATTTATATTTTAGGAGAAAAATACTCTTCAGTTAAGGATAAGTGACTAAATTTAGATAGGAAAGCTAAAAATATTAATGACAATGTGGCAGAGTTTTTGCTACCAAGTTGTAATACACATAAATTGACAAGAAAAAATGTAATTTTTTTTTACAATAAGGATTTACTTATAATGATGATGTGGATAAAAACTCTTTGCTTAAATTATAATGAAATTATAGCTGCAGAGAGCATGAAACCATCCAAACCAAAATGACATCTTAATACCAAGCATGCAGTATATTGCAATAAATCAAAGTAATATATTGAATGACTTAAAATATTCAAATAAAGAAAAACAGTATTTTGAGAAATTTGTTATTGTCAATTTTTACTTGTTTATTGTCAATTTTATGAAACTTCTTATTTAATTGTAAAAACCAAAAAGCCCTATGTGGTAGGAGAAGATTTTAATGACCTGATGCTATTAAAATGTCAGAAATAGTTCACTGGGAAAAGTAGGGGGATGAAATAAATAAAATTCCTTTATCGAATGATACTATTTTCAAAAGAATATCTGAAATCAGTAATAACCAATTCTAACAGCTTATTACCAGCCTTAAACACAGCCTAAAGTTTGCAATTTAGTTAGATGAAACAACTGATATTTTTTTTTAACATGGCACAGTTGTTACTTTATGTAAGATATTTTCATGAAGTAAGCATACATAAACATTTATTATTTTTCCACCCTCTGGCAGGGCAAATGAGAGGGGAAGATCTACATCTTAAAGTCAATAATACATTTTTCACAAATGAAGATTTATAGTGGAAAAACTGCACTGCAGTCTGTTCAGATAGTGCTGGTGCAATGATGGGCAAGAATGTTGATTTGTAGCAAAAGTTAAAGCTGGGTGGTAATGAACTTATCACTTCTACTTACTGCATGATTTAATAAGAGGCATTCATAACAAAAAAAATCACCAGAGTTAGATGTGCTTCATGATACTATGAAAATCATTAACTTCATTAAAAATCATGCCCTTTACAGTTGTATGTTTTCAAACCTTTGGAAAGACATGGACTGATTATAATACATATCAAGTTAAGGTGACCCTCAAAAGGGTGAAGTTTAAACAGATAATTGAAATTGAAAAATGAAATTGTTATATTTTTGACCTAGCAGAAATATAATTCTGCTAATTGTTTTTCATAATGAGCTATGGCTTTCAAAACTGTTGGACATTTTCAAGGAAAAAATGTAACATACTTATGTTAAAAGATAAAATTGAAAGTTTTGCTAAAAATTTTAACATGCAAGAACAGGGTGGAAAATGGGTCTTTATAAATGTTTATAGCTATAGATGATTTTATAATAAAATCTTTCCAAGTATTTATTTGTAAGAGTTACAACTGATAATCTGAAGGGCCTGGAAACAGTTTCAGAAAGACTTCCCTCCAAATTTTGATTCTAAAAACTAAGTTGGATTCATCAACCATTTCTGAAATAGCCCTACATATACTTCTCACATTTTGTAGTACATATTTATGTGAAGCAGCCTTCTCAGCATTGATTATTATAAAAGCAAAATATCAGTCAACTCTGAAAAATGTTCAAGATACTCCATACCCGCAGCATCAAATATTCCAAAAAATTAAATTTTTTATGTAAAAATAAACATACACATGTCTCATTACTATGTAAATTTGCTTTTATCTTTAACAAATGGTAAAATTATATGCATACCAAGGAACTGTTTTAAAATAAATTTCTTTATGATTTATTATCAGTAAATGTTTGATTTTTATACCTGGGGCCACATAAAAATTTCTCAGGTCATGAAATGGGGTCATGAATGGAAAAATAAGTTTAAGAAAAAGTTTAAGAAGCCCTGGGCTAGATGGCTGATAGAATAAATGCATAAATGAATGTAAAAAGTAGAAAGACATAGATATCATTGTCCAACTAGAAATAGCTGTTGAATCGGTGATCTCAGAAGTCACTTAGTCATGGGGATTCTTTTATAGCATCCTTGACTGGTGATCTTTGGCATCTAAGTGGTACAGTGGATAGAGTACTTGGCCTAGAATCAGGAATACTCATCTTCCAGAGTTCAAATCTGGCCTCAGACACTTACTAGCTGTGTGATCCTGAGCAATTCCCTTAACCCTATTTGCCTCAGTTTCCTCATGTGTAAAATGATCTGGAGAAGGAAATGGCAAATCATTCCTGTACCTTGGTCAAGAAAAGGACAATACATGACCATCCCAAGTGGTGTCATAAAGAGTCAGACACAACTGACATGAAGGAACAACAAGACAAGCTATCGTTAAACTTCATTGTGAAGACACTCCATATTAGTTATATGAACCATTTGGAGATAGCTGTCATCATGAGGGACTTTTAAAATCTATGACAATGGAATCTGTCCCCTTGAAATTTTCATCCTTTGATCTTGGTTTTGTCCTCTGAGGCCAATCAGAATCTCCCTTCTACAAGAATGGTAGTAAGGTGCATTTCATGAACACACCTGGGTTCAGTATGACTATGTTACTTCTTATTATATGCTATTGAATAAATCATTTCACTTCTCTAGGTATCAGTCTCTTTAGCTATAAAATGAAAGAGTGCAACAACTCCTGAAGACAACCTGCAGAGATATAAAGTGCCTGTAACTTGTGTTGGAAACAGTATTTAAAACTATGAAAGTGTTTCAGAAGAATTATCAACAAGTTCACTATTTCGTTTTTTTCCCATTTAAAAGAACAGGATGATAGCTATCTATGTTCATTGTGGCTGGATCTGTCTTATTCTTCAGAAAATTTCTCTTTGTTCACAGTATTTTATCAATCATGTATAGACATACTTTTTCTAGTTGGAAAATAAGTCATCTCAGCCAAGTGACCAAATCTCATTGAGAGCAATAGAAGTTCTGCTATTATCTCTTAACTAATCTTTTCTATCATCCTCTATTAGCCCTTTTTGGCCCATCCTTTTTAGTTTCATCATTTTTCTTGATAGCCAAGAAAGAAGTAAAGTAAAAATTTTCTTTCAGTGGATTCAGTTTTTTCTCTGGTTTTGCTTACCCTTTTCCATGCATTCTAAGGAAAGACTTTATCCTATTCTTCCTCTCTTTCTTTTTCCTTATTCTCAAATAGCCTGTGTTTTCCCTGACTTACATGTTCCCTCTAACAATGCAACATGACGTCTGCTTATTCTTTATAGCTCTGATCAATAATTGCACTCCATACACTGGCAACTTTTTTTACATGATCATGAGGGTGCCAGTTGAGCAGTTGTAGTTTCCACCCAATATTTCTCACCCTTACTAGTTGACTAGATACTCTTCTAAGTACACATTTCACTTTTGTCTTTTTAAAATTTCCATTCTAAGTTCTTTACTTACATTTTGTAGCCTAGTGTAAATCACTATTCATCTTTCCATTGTCATCTATAAGACACTAATTTCTCTTTCTTTTATAAAACAGTGTTCTCTTTCACATAAATATATAGCATTCATTTTTATATCAAAATTATGAATCTTAATTTCCATAATCATAAGGAGGTCATTAAAAGGTCTTTACAACTTAGAGAAATACCATCCAACTCACTCTCCTCCTATTAGTCTTGCTCTCCAAAAAAGTTTTAAAAAGAACTGTTTTCCATAGTATTCATTTATTTTTGAAATTTTTTAAAATTTTTTAAATTTTTTTTTATTTTTTAATATAAAGTTATTTATTTAGCATTTTACATTCATTTTCACAAAATTTTGGGTGCCAAATTTTCTCCCCATTTGTCCACTCCCTCCACCCCAATACACCAAGCATTCTAAATTCTCCTATCACCAATTTGCCCACTCTTCTATCATCCCTCCCTTCTCTTGTCCCTATCTTCTCTTTTGTCCTTTAGGGCCAGATAACTTTCTATTCCCCATTGCCTGTATTTCTTATTTCCTAGTAGCAAGAACAATATTCAACAGTTGTTCCTAAAACTTGGAGTTTCAACTTCTCCCCATCCCTCCCTCCCCACCCATTCCCTTTGGGAAGGCAGACAATTCAATATAGGCCATATCTGTGGAGTTTTGCAAATGACTTCCATAATAGTCGTGTTGTGTAAGACTAACTATATTTCCATCCATCCTATCCTGCCCCCATTGTTTCTATTCTCTCTTTTGATCCTGTCCCTCCCTGAGTGTTGACTTCAAATTGCTCCCTCCTCCCATTGCCCTCCCTTCCATCATCCCTCCCTCCCTGCTTATCCCCTTCTCCCCCACTTTCCTGTATTGTAAGAAAGGTTTTCATACCAAAATGAGCGTGCATTTTATTCCTTCCTTTAGTCGAATGTGATGAGAGTAAACTTCATGTTTTTCTCTCAGCTCTCCTCTTTTTCCCTCCACTAAAAAGTCTCCTGCTTGCCTCTTGAATGAGAGATAATTTATCCCGTTCCATTTCACCCTCTCTCCTCCCACTACATTTCTCTCTCAGCGTTTATCTCAATTTCTTTTAAGATATGACCCCATCCTATTCAATTCACTCTGTGCTGTCTGTCTCTGTGTGTGCATGCATGTGTGTATGTGTGTGTGCATGCATGTATGTACATGTGTGTGCATGTGTGTGTGTGTATGTGTGTGTAGTCCCATCAACTACCCAGATACTGAAAAATTTCAAGAGTTACAAATATTGTCTTTCCATGTAGGAATGTAAACAGTTCAACTTTAGTAAGACCCTTATGACTTGTCTTTGCTGTTTACTTTTTCATGCTTCTTCTCATTCTTGTGTTTGAAAGTCAAATTTTCTTTTCAGCTCTGGTCTTTTCATCAAGAATGCTCAAAAGTCCTCTGTTTCATTGAAAGACCATATATTCCCCTGAAGTATTATACTCAGTTTTGCTGGGTAGGTGATTCTTGGTTTGAGTCCTAGTTCCTTTGACTTCTGGAATATCCTATTCCATGCCCATTGATCCCTTAATGTAGAAACTGCTAGATCTTGTGTTATCCTGATTGTATTTTCACAATACTGGAATTGTTTCTTTGTAGCTGCTTACAATATTTTCTCCTTGACCTGGGAGTTCTGGAATTTGGCCACAACGTTCCTAGGAGTTTCTTTTTTTGGATCTCTTTCAGGCAGTGATCGATGGATGCCTTCAATATTTATTTTGCCCTCTGGTTCTAGAATCTCAGGGCAGTTTTCCTTGATAATTTCATGAAAGATGATATCTAGGCTCTTTTTTTGATCATGACTTTCAGGTAGTCCCATAATTTTTAAATTGTCTTTCCTGGATCTATTTTCCAGGTCAGTTGTTTTTCCAATGAGATATTTCACATTCTCTTCCATTTTTTTCATTCTTTGGTTTTGTTTTGTAATTTCTTGGTTTCTCATAAAGTCATTAACCTCCATCTGTTCCATTCTAATTTTGAGAGAACTATTTTCTTCAATGAGCTTTTGAACCTCTTTTTCTATTTGGCTAATTCTGCTTTTGACAGCATTCTTCTCCTTATTGGCTTTTTGAGCCTCTTTTGCCAATTGAGTTAGCCTATTTTTAAAGGTATTATTTTCTTCAGCATTTTTTGGGGTCTTCTTTAGCAAGGTATTGACCCATTTTTCATGCTTTTCTTGCATCTCTCTCATTTCTCTTCCCAGTTTTTTCCTCCACCTGTCTAACCTGATTTTCAAAATCGTTTTTGAGCTCTTCCATGACCTGAGCCCATTGGATATCTATTTCAGATGTTTGGGATACAGAGGCCTTGGCTGCTATGTCTTTCCTTGATGGTAAGTATTGTTCCTCCTCATCAGAAAGTAAAGGAGGAAACATCTGTTCTCCAAGAAAGTAGCTTTCTATGGTCTTATTTTTCTTCACTTTTCTGGGCATTTTCCCAGCCAGTTACTTGACTTCTGAGATTCCTGTCCACCCCTGCCTAAATCTACCCAGCTAGTTCTTGGGGTATGAGATTCAAATGCTGCTTCCCAGCCTCAGGGCTTTCAGTGGTGGGCGGGGCTGCTATTCTGGGTAAGATTAAATTCAGGTTCTCAGGTGGGGGCAGGGCCGCCTCCCAGGCTCAGTTCCCTCAGAGGGTTTATGCAGAGGCCTTCAGTAATGGATCTGAGGTCCTGTCTGCTCCGGGACCTCCTGGCTGCTGCTGCCTCTACCACTGCCTCCCAAGGGGGCCTGAGTTATGGAGACACCCTGCTCCCCTCTCGGCCAGCCCATAAGTCTCTCTCACTGACCTGTAGCACCTGTGGGTGGAGGGACCTTTGCAGCCGCCGGAGGTTCTGTCCCTGAAGCCTACTCAGATCTGCTCCTCTCTGGGTGCGCGGCCAGGGCAGGGCTGGGCTCCGCTGTCCAATGAGTGACGGACCTTTGGTGCTGGTTTTTTAGGGCTCTCTGTACAGATATCTCCCCCACTGCATTGCTGTGTGGCTTCCACTGCTCCAGATTTTGTGGGGAGTTCTTTTTACAGGAAATTTATGGGCTGCAGGTTCGGAGTTAGCATATGTGACTATTTCTACTCCACCATCTTGATCTTTTACATTTTTTACATCAATATCCATCATACACCAAAACTGGCAAATGTTAACATATAAAATTATATATAAAATGCTTAAGCACAAATGAAAGACATGATATAGAATATTTAAATACAACTTTATGATCCTAAAAAGGAGCATTTAAAAGAGGAGCTGTTTTGCTATCTAGGACCCAAAGTAACTGTATTCCTCAAACCAACAGATTCAGTATATTGAATCATAATTGCCACTGTCTAAATAATATACCACAATAAGTGAGTCCTTTTGGTAACATGTTTTTCCTGCATCTCCTACAAATATGCTTATGATTGGATAAATAGAGGACAGTAATTTCTTGAAAGTCAGCTTTCCAGAATGGAAAGTATAGCTATGTATTCTATATGGTCTATCAATGTTTCTATTTTTACTTAGGGTATACCTATTAAAGACTTTAGCTTAAAAAGGTCAAGGTTTCCCACTGCATCCAGGGCCATCTTCAATCATCCTGATCTATATCTTGCCTCTGGATACAGATGTTAGTGAGGTTGGTGACTTTTTGCAGCCCTCCTTCACTTACATCCAACTCACTTCCATGTTATGGCATCACCCCCATGATATCACTATCCTCTTCCAGAATAAAGGACAAACAACAGGGTGTATTTAGATTATTTTTTCAATTCATTGTACAGAACAAGCATGGGAGGGCAACCTACACCTCAAAAAATCCTTGGACCAAGCACCCTTGAAGAATACTTTGTCATCCTCATTTTAGAAATCTTCCTTGAGCAGTCAACCGTTCTAAGTGCACCTGATGTCAGCTCCTCTACTCTCAGACTGCATCATCTTTTGCTGTCTTAATATATCAAAGAGATAGGAAACCACACCCACTAAGGTAGCCACTGATTGAGTAATCATCCAACTTATCACAAAGTGAAAGTTCTAAGAAGCAGGAAACATTCTTTTCCATGTATTGTAGATTCCAAACCAGGCTCCTCTATGGATAATAATACCCCACACAGAAACACTAACAGGTTGCTAATAAGCCATAAATTCCATCAAACTTGGAGATTTTCACAGGGCAGCATTCCCAGGCCTTTGAATTCTTTCTCACTGCCAAATATCCATAAACCAACTGCCAAGAAGATCCTTGTAAAATCCAAGGGGGTAAACAAGGTAGAGAAAAGTAGGTCTGACTGTGCTGCCAGAGGCAAGATTTCTAGCAACATATCTCCAAAAAGGTCTGTGCTTGTCTATCTCCTCCTCAAACACCTATCTTTAAAGTCAAAGTTAAAAGTCTGAGTATGACATTTGTTAAGACACCATGCCAAAGGAAAGCAGTTTTTGTAAATTATCTTTGTATTGCTTATTAGCAGTAATTTATTTACTTGCAAGATGAACTTAACAACAGTAGTTTGTCTCCTGATGGGTCCACCAATGACTTGGAGTCAGCAGGAGCTATGGGACTGGTCAGCAAGTCCTATGAAAAGATTATGACCTGCTCTAGCATGGTTAGAGAGTGAGAGGTGGTGGAGTTGGAGTCAGAGAGTTGGCATAGGAGAGAAGAAAGTTGGGAACAGGAGGGCAAGGAATGCAATGTCTCCAGGATGGTATGACTGAAAACAAAATTGTCCTTTTGTTCTCATTCACATTTTTTGCAATCCTGAGATCATATTGGGGCTTTGCCCTTACAGATGCTATTCTGTTCATTCCCCTTTATTCTTCATATAAAGCATTTTGAACAAGTCAGAAATCATCAAACTAATTCATTCATTCTATTCTCTTGAAGAACCAAACCATAGCACCATATTCTTAATCAATACTGAACATCCATTATCCTTCTTTCTTTATCATTCCTATTTTCAATTATGAGTAATGATGATAACATATCTGTATTCATCTTTCAGTTTTCTATCTGTGACAGCAAAATACAATGATATTCTTTCCAGAGGAAAACCTGGGCTATATTGCTCTTCCTCTGCGTATCATCAGAAGTGGTTCGAGGTCACAAGTGATGTTTCCAGAGAATGACCATCATATTCTAGATGCATGCCCCAAAGAAAAAGCATATTACTTTATTTTTGCCTTCCTGTTTTTAATACTTGCATAATCATTATAAGCAATATAATAATAACTTAATTTCTTAAATATATTACGTTATGAAAAACAGACTTTGCTTATATACTATGGGGCAGGTAGTGAAAAGCACCATTTTGCAAGGGGGGAAAGTAAGACTCAGTGTGGTAACTGGAAATGTCCAAAGTTACAGAGCTAGTAACAGTCACAAGCTGGATTGTATCTCATGTCTTCTATAGTGGGTTTTTTTTGATAAATCAAATTAATTAATTTTTTCCCAGTTAATAATAACAATAAAACATTTCCTTCCCATCCATTCTCCTTTGGGAGAATAAGAAAGAAAAACAAAAATCTTATAATAAGGTTGCATATTTGAGTAAAATAATGCCATACTTTATTCATTTCCAAGCAATACATGCTTCATTGTGTATCTTGAGAAACATTGGTGGGTCATATATGACATGATCAGTCCTTTTAAGCTGCAGTTTGCCTTTGAGTCAATAGAACTCAAGGTTTTCAAAGTTTTCCACCTGAAAATGCTGTTATTTTAGTTTTGAGTTCTCATTCTATTTACTTCACCTGCCACTATTTCACACAAGTCTTTCCCAAACCATCCCTTTTGTCTTTTCTGATGGCATTTTATATTGCAATAAATTCATCTAGCACAATCAATCTACTTTTAAATTTTATTTTCAGTTCCAAATCCTCTCATTTCACCCCTTCCCTACCTATTGAGGAAGCAAAAATATGATACCAATTATATATATACATATATATATATATATACACACACATACATTCTTACAAATCACTGTTTAGTCATTTCTCAATGAATTGATCCCTTTTAGATTTCATCTTTGTCACTATAAAAACAGCAATAATAAATGATTGAACAAATAGGTACTTTTTCTTTTTCTTTGATCTCCTTGGAACATAGGCTAACTAGTGCTACAGCTGGGTTAAATGGTATGCATGGTTTTGTGACTTTGGGGCAATAGTTCCCCATTGCTTCTCAGAATTTCTAGAACAATTTAAAGCAAATGAGTATGGCTCTTTTCTGGCTGATAATTTGTATTTCTTCCTGGGAAAATGGCTTGCTCATATTCTTGAAATATTTATCAATTTGGAGATAGTGCTTACTTTTATAAGGGGGAGATAGGATTGCAGTGGATAGAGTTCCAGGTCTAAATTTGCAAAGATTCATCTTCCTGAATTCCAGACCTTGAGTATGATACTCACCCTTATTTACTTCTGTCCCTCATCCATAAAATGTGTTGTAGAAGGAAATAGCAAACCATTTGAATATCTTTGTCAACAAAACCCCAAATATGTTCACAAAGAGTTGGACACAACTGAAAATGATAGAACAACTTAACTTTTATAAACTTGAATACATGAGAGTTTTATCAATTGGTTAGGATGATTAAATATACAGTTGATTCCATCCAAATCATCAGGGAATCACTGAAATTCATGCCGCAGCTCTTTTCTGGGGCTATTAAGAGATTTCCTTGAACCCTCTGACACCTGTGGGTTCTCTTAATCATTGTATAGAAAGTAAAAAGTTGATTATTTCTCAAAGGTTCCCTTTCTGTTACTTATGGAAATGTTTATACATCAAATGTTAACTAGTATTTTTAAATTGATTGGGCAGTGCTCCTAATGAAAGAGATCACATGAATGCCTTTAATTTGAACTTTATGAAAAGTTTGTTTATCCTCATGGAACCTCATATAATATGGAAGGGGAGAGATACCAATTAGAATACAAAGATGACTTCAGGAATATAAAAATCATTTTGTGATCAGAAAACATTGTCTTGACAGAAGAAGTGGAATGAAAGACAAGTGGACTGAGTGAAATCCGAGACCTTCTTCCATATGGAAGAGAAAGAGGGGAGATTGAACATATGATCCAATGACCGTGGGAAGTGTTCATTTTATAGGCAATTCAGTATAGAACCCAAGCAACTGGGAGCCACTTGGAGTAGGAAATGCCCTAGTTTTTGGCAAGAAGAGGCTCTGTATTATTGGTATAAATTCCAGTCCATCTAGTAAACTTGTGTTTGGTTTTCTTAGAAGAAGAAGGAAAAGGAAGACTGGAAAAGCAATAGAAAAAATTGTCATTAGGGATCCAATGGAGACATCAAATTCTCAGGATACAATCAAACAATTAACCAGCCTTAATTAAATGTTTATTATATTCCAAGGATTGTGTTAAGTGATAAGATACAAAGATAGGGGCTTCACAGTTATTTCCATGGGTAATTGACTTAAGCTCTTTTAAGTTTCCTCATCTGCAAAACAGGATAGCAATTCATGCTATTGCTGCTGTTTGTCCTTTGTTTTTGAAGAGGGCCAATGACTTAACAAGATGTCATCACTCACATGGGAAGTGGATTTAAGTAAGCAGAACTGCACAAAGTCATCAGCCTCACCCTCTCTTCCAGAGTCACTGAAGACCAGTGGCAAGACAAAAGTCAAGACAAGTGGCAATGACCTCTGATGCAGTGGATGATGTTGGTATCTTCAATGCCTGAGTCTAAGAGTTCAAAACTCTCCACAGTATTGCTTTATCCCTCTTCATGGTCTTAGAATAGATTGTTCTCATCCACCCATTCCACCATGGGAAGTCTTCACATGCTTGAGATAGAAATTACCCTAATTCATTGAAGGATTTAAGGCTTCTCAGTCACACTCAACCTGGTTTAGCCATCTGCAGAGACAGTTTTACCAGGGTGTAGATACTGCACATTCTATGGCTTCTCTGAGCCAGAGGTGATAGCTGGGTGATAAGTGGACATCAAAGGTGGATGAGCAGTCCCTTAAAAGAGCTCAGCAAAGTATATTCATACCAGAAATGCTAGTCCTCCCTGAGCACCCCATATACCCCAGCAATACATGTAGAACCTACCTGACAGAGAGATTGGGAAGCTTAAAATTAAAGGTAATGCTGTAAAAAGGTCTTTAGGAAACCTAAAAACAAGCTAGAATTCAGCACTGTTACTGCCATTATAATATCTGTAGAATTTATACTACATGACTGTGTTTATAGTTCATACACTAGCACAAATATTGTCCGTACAATAATGACGTTCTTTGAACAGGCTGGTCTGAATGATGCCATACGTGCGCTCACAAAAATGCCTACATCCAAAAAGGTATGAGGAGTAAACAATTATTATACCAGTATTACATACTACAGAGCTGGGGGAGGGGAAGCCCTACCTACACATGCATAGCTATGCATCATCTAAACATATCACAGGATACTCTGGAGTAAATGAAGGAGCAAGAAAAGTTTCTGACATTTCTTTCTTGGCAGTCTGAGAGAATTAGCTATCCTATGGTTCTGAACCTGAAAAGACAGGGTATTTTCAAAGGGAAAATGGTGATAGGGCAATGTGCTTCTATTGTTCTTTTCTTTTATTAATGAAATTCCGTGTACCTCCAAAGATGGATCTACGAAATTAGCATCCCCCGTAAACGAAGATAGCTGATCTGACCTTCTCCATAAGTGTTAAACGTGATTTTCTATTGAGTTACATAGCCTGAAAGAACCTTTCATAGACAGTGCTCTGGGAAAGAGGAGAGCAAAAAATGTATTGATTTTGACTTTATTTTTAGTAAATCTACTTGTTTTGTGCAAGTTTATGCATTTATAGTTGAAATTACAAAATTGTACAATATATTTTGTATGTGTGTGTGTGTATATTTATATGTGAGCTTTGAATTCAGGGCTCTGTAGAACTGGATCATATCAGCACTTGAGAGTTGATGGTTACATTTTCAGTGTGAGTATTTATACTTCAGAAATCAGAAATTCCTAATGCTTTTTACCTTTTGGGAAGATATAGTCACCTGTTACCTTGTCTGGCCTTCTAAAATCTAACCTGACCAAGATGTTTCTAAAAATATGCCCTGCTTCTGGTGAATAAGACAGCACACCTGATAACAAGTACGAAGTATTAATAAAGATAGGTGAACCACTCAGCCAAAGATTCAAACGTGCCAAAACATATCCCTTTAAATGCGTAGTAGAAGAAAGTTTCTTTTTCTTGAGAACATGTTTTTAACAATGATAGAGGGGTATGCAATTCTTCAATTGTCCTTCCAAGGTCTAGGAGAGACAAATTGTATTTTTACATTTGGATGCTTCAAAATTTTTTCACCCAAACAGCAAGACAAAGTCATTTCCTCTAGACAATAATGTCATTCACTCACTTGCTTTTGATATAATACCATGAAAAATAATTTGGGGAGTGAGAGTTCGAGCATGAAGAGTTGGAGGATAAGAATAAGTCTCTTGTAGGAAGTTGAACTTGAGCTGAGATATTCTAAGAGTCAGAGTTGGGATGTTAGAGCATTCCAGGAATGAGAGACAGCCCACACAAAGGCAGTCAGGAAGAAAATGTAACATTGCGAACAGGGAACATAAAGTAGGCATGGCTGGAACTAAATGTGTGAAAGGGTTTCCTAGAGAGTAATATGAGATCAGTCTGGAAAGAGAGTTTGGAGAAAAAATGGTCAAGGAGGACTTTAAATACCAAGGAGAAGTGTTTAAATTTTGTCCTAGAGCCAAGAGCCAACCACTTTCAGAATTGGAAGGTGACATGGTCACATGATAATCTTATGTCATATTACTTTGGCAGCTCTGTAAAAGACAGGTTAGAGAGGAAAGAGATACGAAACTTGAGGTGAAGAAGGAGGCTATTTCAATAGTCAGGAAAGAGGTGATGAGAGTGTAACTTAGGGTAGTGGACCTGATCAACCAAGAGAATAAATGGAAAGGACCCAGATATAAGAGGAAATGTGGAAATAGATTGTCCAGAGGGCAGAGTAATGGACCCAGATTCTGAGTTTCAATCCATCCTCAGACACTTACTAGCTTTGAGACTCTGGGTAAGTCCTGCCTCAGTTCCCTCATCTGTAAAATATAGAAAATAACAGTCCCTTTCTACCAGGTTTGTTGTAACGATAAAATGAGATATTTGTAAACTATTTTGAAAACATTAGAGCAATATATATCAATGCTATTTATTTTTTAAGTTAACTTATCTGTGCAGATGTTCCTTCCTTCTAAGAGTATGACAATTTCTTATTTTTCTTTATCTATTTCTGGCCTTTTATCCTCCTATATCTGGCACCTAATAGCCATTGAATCTGTTTGCTTTTATAATATAGAATAACATTCTAAAAATTCACTATATAATCTCATTTGTGCAGAAGGAAATGTTTAGATTTCTTTTTAAGTGAAGTATTTTATTCCTCTTTAAGCACAAAATTACATTCATAGAAAATTTCAAATTCCCACCCTGTTAAGAAAGAGGAAAAAAAGTCAAATCCTTACACTCCCTGACAGCATGAAGTCAGATAATTCATTCCAAGAAGCAGTTTCCACAGTCACCAAGTCTGGATAACACTTCAAGCCTTCAGTGTCATTGACAATGATGCTTAATACAAGCTTCTCTGATGATTCGTACCAAGCTGGGCAAGGCACTAACTTCAACAAGAATGTCTCTGCCTGTACTTATTGAGCTGCAGAGAAAAACTTCATTTTTTCCATTAGTAAGAGCACTCTTCTTGTCTCGCCCCCTTTTCTCATCTCTTCTCCCCAACTTATCTACTCACTGTCCTTAATCTTTACTTAAATTCTTGGCATATTTTGCCATATAGAATCCCCAATGCTTTGAAAAAATGATCTTTTCAGGGGTTTATTTCATTTCTCTTTATTAATTTCCTTTTTTTCAGAAGAAGCAGAATTTCCAGTGAAATGATGCCATCACCAAACCATGTGGGGATTAATGCCTGCATTCAGCTCTAGAATTTATTAGCTTTATAACAATGAGTTAGTCCTATCACTTCTTTGAGCCACATTTCCTCATCTGTGAAATAGAAATAATAACAGATATACTATCCATATCACAAGGATTTTTTGGGGAAAAAAATTAGAGGACTCTATAGTTATGAGTTATTATTTATAATGAAGTCCTTTTTTACTATCAGATTAGAAGTAAATGCAGAAATTATTTCCTTTTCAGATTTATTGCTGTCTAAAACAGTGGTTGGAGGAACCCACATATCTCTTAATTTTGTAAAAAAAAAAAAAAGAGAGAGGTTGAATCTAGTACTGTTAAATGAGAATGTAATCTACAAAGGAATAAATACTTTGTTTTAAAATTTTAAAGAAGCAACTCTAAGCACAGCTTCTAATTTTTCCCACCCAGCTGAGGGTGAACAGTTCCTAAGAAAAGCTATGAAGCTATGAAGTTGTAAATCTTTGGTTTCTATCATTCCTACATTACACAACTACACCCCTGGCCTTCTATGCTCATTTCCCAATAAAACAGGAAAACTGTTATCACTAATTTATTTTTGACAGATTTAACTTTGTAAGTCACACTATTAAAAACATATACATTTAAAGCTTTTTCCTTATAGCAGCTCTGTGAATATGCAGTTATCATCCCCATTTTACAGATGAAGAAACTTGGGTTCATTGAAGGTCAATGACTAGCATGAAGTCATAGGTCAATGAGGTCAGAGAGAGGACCAGGTCCAAGTCTACTAACTGGCTAAGCCTAGTACTCTTTTTAGTGAACCATTCCATCTGCTCAATGTTTTAACTAAATCATATTTTGTGGTTTAGTTTTTTTTAGCTCTAATTCTTAAATAAAACACTTTGTCTCTTGTTAAAGGGATTTCAGGCTTCAGTAAGTAACTAGGGAAGCTTAGGAGAGAAACAAGGGATCCTTTAATGACTTCCTATTCTGTTCTCCCGTGAAGGACAAACAAGGATCTCAACTCCAACAATTAATGTGTAGATGAAATATTTTCCAGATCTGCAGGGAGGAGACGATTTTGTTTTTTGATTCTAATTTCTTCCAGGACTTTACACCCAGCCCTATAACTGGTCTACTATGGATCTTATTTTTTCTGCCCCTCTCTTACCTGCTCCTTTCTTATCATTGCCTTAGTTCTCTTTCCTTCTCCTCTCCTAATGTCAAACAAACAATTCTTCCTCTCTTCCTTTCTCACTGCTCCACCTTCCCATGACTATATTTTTGTCTCAGCACAAAGTAACCATCTTAATTAGTATTTAATGATATTTTCATTTCATTATATATATATATATATATATATATATATATATATATATATATATATATATATATATACCCCTGATTCAATATCCTTAAAGAGCACCTCTATGGTATTATTTTTATATTATATTTGCTTCAGTAAGAAAGATGAAAGAAAAAGTGTGCTGATGCTATATATTGTCTCCCCTAATGGAAATATTAATATAATTTTCCAATTTCTACTTCAATGCCATCTATCCTAATTTCTGTCCCACAAATAGCCACTAGATTAATGTTCCCCAAACTAACTCCAGTAACTGTCTTCTTACAACTAGCTTCCATAAGAAGGGCAGAGATAATGTTTACCCACAGGCTGCTTTTGGTTCATTATAGTCTACTCATTGTGATTTGAGGCTATCAACGCTGCAGGGAAAAAATGTGGTTTCCTGAAGTTGCTCTCCAACAAAGTTCTGTGAATTGTGGGATGTAGCAAGATCCAACTATTTTGATGAAAACAGTGAAAATCACAATAATCATCTGAAGCTAACACCTGTAATCTTATCTTCAATCATTCCTATTTTAGAGAGAACAGCAAGGGAAATGATCAATGGCATACAAATGTGTATGTGTAGCTCTGTTCAGCTTGGGATATATAAGGAAAAACACATCAGGACAGTTGAGGTAACATGATGACAAATTATTATGCTTAATTTTTTTAATATACAGATAGACATATCAAGACATATTTCTACCTAATGGAAGCTATGAATCTCTCTCTCTCTCTCTCTCTCTCTCTCTCTCTCTCTCTCTCTCTCTCTCTCTCTCTCTCTCTCTCTCCTTCCCTCCCTCCCTCCTTCTCTGTCTCTCTCCCATCCTCCCTCCTTTCCTTCTTCTCTCTCTCCCTCTCTCTCTTTTTCCACATATAAAATGTACATTCATATAGATATATATTCATATAGATATAGACATGAGCAGTTTTAGATATAGCTATAGAATAAATATCTATATAAAATATATAGATATAATTATAGAGTGAAAATTTGTCTATAACTATATCGACAGTTATCTTTCTATAAATCTATGTAGGTCTATTTTCACTTTGACTCAGTTCATATATGTCTTCTGATTTTTTTTCTGAAATCACTTTCTAATTGTTTCTTATAGCACAATAGTACTCCATCACAATCATATACGACAACTTGGTCAGCCATTCCCCAGCTGATGAGCATCCCTTCAGTTTTCAATTCTTTACCCAGCACAAAAAGAGCTACTAGAAATATTTGTACATTATATCCTCTTGCTTATTCTTTGATCCAACCGAAGCATTGCTGAGTCAAAAGGTATGCTTAGTTTTTCAAATTCTCCAGAATGATGTGATTAGTTCAAAATTCCACTAATAATTTTTGGTGTACCTATTTTTTCCTCAATCTCTTCTTCATTTGGCATTTCTGATAAATATAAGATATTTTAATTTGCCTTTCTCTAAGAAAGTTATTTAGGACATTTTTTCCTATCAATTAAGTTTTAAATTCTTCTGAAATCTGTCTGATTAAATACTTTGACCAATTATCAATTGGGGAATGGCTTTTATTTTTATAAATTTAAATTCGTTCTCTATTTGAGAAATAAGGTCCTTACCAGATCAACCTACTGTAAACATTTTTCATATTACTTCACTGCTTATGGGAACTTTTAGCAAAATAGAGTTTCCTTAATTATCTCTTTTAATTAGATCTATTTTGGCTTTTCTTTTGTCTGAGATAATGATTACTGCCCTAGCTTTTTTTACTTCAGTTGAAGCATACACTTTGCTCTAGTCATTTATTTTCTCTCTGTGTGTTTTTTCTTTCTGTTTCAAGTGTGTCTCTTGTAACCAACACATTGTTAGATTCTGGTTTCTAATTCTCCTGTCTGCTTCCATTTTATGACCGAGCTTATCCAATTCACATTAAACAGTCATTATTACTAACTCTATATTTTCCTCTATATTATTTTCTGTTCATCCTTTTTTATCTTGTCCCTACTCAAAAGTCTGTTTTTATTCTGACCATCATGTCCCCTAATCTGCTTTCTCTTTTCTTATTCTCTCCATATGTCTTATTTCCTTCCCCTCCTATTTCTCTGTTGAGTCAGATAAATTTCTACATCCTACTGAGTGTATATGTGTAGTCTTCCTTTTTTTAAACCAGATTCCAAGGAGAGTAAGGTTTAGACACTTCCCACTATCCTGATCCACCACTTCCCCTCCACAATTAAAGTTATTCTTTGGAAGCCTCTTTGTGAGAAAAATTTTCCCATTCCATCTCTCTTCCCCCTTCTCCAAGAGTATCCCTCTTGCTCATGTCTTTATTTTTTTTTGAAATCTTCTGAATATAATTGACTCACACCCATGACCTCTGTCTATGTAGATACTTTATAACTGTCCGAATAATGAGAAAAAAAGATCTTAGAAGTTATATGTATCATCTTTCCATATCAGAATGAAAACAGTTTAACCTTACTAAGTTCCTTATAATTTTTCTTTCATGTTTACCTTTCTAGGCTTCCCTTGAATCATGTTTTCATGTCAAATTTCATATTTTTTCTTACCTATGGAATTTGACTCCCACTGCTCATAGGGGTTTTCATTTGGGGATCTCTTTTAGGAGTGGAAGGCTAAGTTCTTTCAATTTATATCTTACCTACTAGATCTAAGTTATCTGACAGTTTTCCTTGAATTTTTTTTTAATGTGATGTCTAGGCTTTTTTTTTTAATCATACTTCTCAGGTAGTCCAGTAATTCTTAAATTTATCTCTCATTGATCTACTGTCCCGGACAGTTCTTTTTCCCAATAAAATATTTCACTTTTTTTCTATATTTTTTATTCTTTTGACTTAGATGCTTGCCCAATTATAATATTTAAGGAAATACATTCTTCAGTGAGCTTTTGCACTGCTTTTTCAATTTGACCAATTCTATTTTTAAAAGGTCATTTTCTTAGTGATGTTTTGTATTTCTTCCATTTGGTCTTTTCTACTTTTTAAGGAGTTTTCTTCTTCAATTAATAATGTAGTGCCTCTCTTACCATTAAGTCAATTTTTAAGGTGTTATTTTCTTTAGTGTTATTTGTTCCTCTTTTACCAATCTGTTCTTTCTTTTCATAATTTCTCGTATGATTCACATCTTTTCCCAATATGTCACCTACCATTCATCCCTTTCTTTAACTCTTCCAGGAATTCCTGTTGTACTTGGGTCCAATTAGCATTGTTCTTTGATGCTTTGCTTGTAGTCATTTTCACAACGTTGTCTTTTGAGTTTATGTCTTGGTCTTCCCTATCACTCTAATAGCTTTTCATCATCAAGTTTCTTTCTTGTTTATTTCTTGTTGTTCTAGCCTATTTGAACTTTATGTTAAAATTAAAATCTGCTCATAGATCCCAAAACTCATTTGTTTTCCGAGATTGTTCTGGGGATCAGTAAGTTTTTCATGCATACAAGGTGTCATAATACAAATAGAGGTATAGTCACAGTTCTCCTGGTCTATGCCTTGGTCTTCACCCAGGGATGACCCCTGCTGGCCTGTAGCCAGCACTTGTATTGGCCCTGGAACTGTATCCAGGGCGCCTCCTTTTCTACAGTCAGAGCACTAGTGTTCCTCTCTGCCTTGAAACTGTGTCTAGGGCCCCTGCTCTTTTTTGATGAACAAGAAGCATCCCTCTCCACCATGGAACTGCAACCCAGGACTGTGTATGAGCAATAGAGTTGTGAATCAATGCAATGTTAATCAGAGAATTCAAGGTCTTCCCCACCCATCAATGGGCCTGCCTATTAAGGGGAGCTTGATTATGGGAAGCCCACACGTTTTGTTAATTTTCAAAAGAGGCACTGGTTCTCAAGGGCTGTGACATCCTCTGGCTCTGAAAAGTGTATAAATACTCTGAGCTGAGGTTTTAATTTGGGGTTTAGTTTTTGGAAAAAGGTTTGTGGGCCAGATGAGACTCTGGGAAGCTGCTAAGCAGCACCCCCAGCTTCAAAAACCCACATGTTGGTGCTTCTCTCTCTGGTAACTATGTGTGTATGGTCAGACAGCTGGATCTGTCTGTTGATCTGTGATGTATGTATAGTTTATGATCAGGTAGCTGGAAGCCCTGTCTGTTGATTATTGTCGCTTTGTATTTTCTCTGAAGTTCAAGGTGCTGACTTTTTCCCTTGAAGTAAGTGAATAATGCATGTGCTTGATTGAAGTGATTATTGACCCTCAAAATTGCCTTTCCTTTTAGAAAAGCAGATCAAAGAACCTGGACAGCATGTTGGTGTCTTGCTGTTACAATCAGACAGATTTCTCCTGCCTTCCTCCTAAGCTGTCTTGGTTTAAAAAATGTCCCACCCTAACTGTTTGTTGTTTCTGCATTCCAATATTTTATTTAAGGCATTATTTTACAGTTATTTGGAGGGGAATGTTGAGTGAGTTAGATGGGTTGCTACCTGTCCTTCACCATCTTGACTCTGCATATTGGGGCTTATAATTCTAAATCTATATTATTTGCCATATATTCATACTTTAGGCAAAACTGGGTGAAGCTGAGTTTGTCTTCAGCACTCTCTGTTAAATTTTTGGTTGGGCTTCTTTGTCATTTTGATACCCACATCCTTCCCCCTGCCCCTTCTTGGCTCAGCACTCTCATATAGACATTTGATGATCTAGTGTTTCATTCTGTGATGTTACTGGATCCCTATCAAGAGTTTTGTACTTTAAGGCTTAGAAATAATAAGGTATAATAATGAATTAGTCAACTACAAAAAGGCATATTCATGTATTAGTTAATCAGCATGATGAAATGGATAAAGAGCAGGCCTCAGAATCAGAAAGACCTGTGTTCAAGTTCTGACTATGATCCATAATGTCTATATGACCCTTGGCAAGTCATATAACCTTAGAATGCTTTAGGCAAATATCTAAGAATATAAATTTCCTAGCCTGAGAGATTCGCATGCCAGTGAAATCACAGCTTCAGTTTCTTTCTCTATTATAATGTGCTGGTTAGGTAATTTTTATGATGACTAACATTAAGCAAAATGTGGTAGAGTAGATATAGCCTCAGAAGACCTGTGTTCATATTCTGGCTCTTTCACTTGCTATGTGTATGATCTTGGGTATATCATTTTCTCTCTCGGTACCTATATTTTTTCCTTTTTATTCTTCTGCCTCATGGCTTCATTAGGTACCTTCAGGATTCTAATAGGATCCCAAGTTTTCCAGGAAGCTTTTTATTTCCCCCCCTTTAATATTAGTTCCTTCTGAGATTAGTTCTAATTTGTTTTTCCAATATAGTACACTGTCTCTATCTTGTTTTTTCAGTTATTTTCCCTTTTATTTACCCTCCCCCCCATTTACATTGGGAGATCTTTGAACACAAGGATGCTTTTTGACTTTCACTGTATCCTGAGTACTTAGTGCAACCCATCACATAAGTATTTGTTAGTTTGACTCATTGAATTAACTCATGCAAACATTCTGTTCCCTCTTATGACAATATATTAAAGGTCAATATGGGAACTCTTTCCACTAATGTAGATCACAATCACGTATAACTTAGGATATTAGTCTTGAAAGCTTCCTGAGGTCCAAAGATGTTATATAACTTGTCTGTTGCAATATAGCTCATGTCAGAAGTAAGATTTAAATTCAGGTTCTTAACTCTGAATCCCATGTTCTATATCATCTGCCACATTAGCTGTCATTCAAGATAGCTAGATTGTGGACTTGCAATTAGTAATGTACCACAATTATTCATGTTTGTATCCCTAGCAAATGGCCCAGAGAGGTACTTAATATTTATTTGTCAGACTGAATTCCAGGCTATAGCATATTCCTACTGTTCATGTCCTATGTCATATTATTTATGCAGAAGACGTGTGTGTGTGTGTGTGTGTGTGTGTGTTCATCCTTTGTTGCCAAAGAAGACCATGTCATCAGAGAAATAATGACATGACTTACACTTGACTGTTTTGAGTGAGGGAGGGCTGTGCAGGTCACCAGCCTCACTTCTCCTCCAGAGCCATCTGAATCCAGTGACCAGATATCCATGAGGATGACTGGAGATGACCCAGGATGAGGCAATTGGGGTTAAGTGACTTGTCCAAGGTCACACAGCTAGTGAGTGTCAAGTGCCTGAGGTAAGATTTGAACTCAGGTCTTCCTGACTCCTGCACTGGTGCTTTATCCACTGCACCACCTAGCTGCCCCTTATGCAGAAGAAAGCTATCAATAAAATAGGTCTCTCTTACACTCAAAGAATTCTAAAAGAAAACAAAATTTAGGAGAAGGTTTGCCTCAAGGTCTAAGACAGGCACAATTAAAGCAGATAATTTGAAGTTCAAGTTTGCCACTCTATTTAGAGCTGATTACAAAAAGATGGTCTTTGGGCAGATGCTTGACATTTTTCTCAAGGTTTCAAGTTCACAGATACTTTCAGATGTCAAGATATGTAGAATTTTGACAAGCACTGTGTTGATAATAATCTAGGAAACTTACTCAACATCCTTAGCAATCATTGGAAATGGAGTTTATATTAGAAATGGTTCCGCATTTTTTTTTTGTCTAAGCAATTACACTAATTAAATTGAAAAATCATGACATCTCCAATTAGTACTTACAGAGAAATGTATATCTACAAATATGGCAGAAGGTAAATACTGATTTGTGAAGCTAGAATAAATTGCATGATATCATGCCACAGGCTCAGAATAAGACAGCATAATATGTTAACAGTTTTGTCTAATTTTCACTGTTTTTTAACTGAGGCAGGCACCTAGAACTTAAAAGAGTTAGTAAAAATATATGTAAAATATTTGAGAATGAAAAAATATCAAGTTCATTTTAAAAAAATATCAAGTTGGTTTTAAAGTAAATGTTTTTTAAAATATTCAGAAAAAGAAAAGAAACTATATGAGATTCTAAGCCTAGATTTAGAATCAGAGGAGCTGGGTTGAATTCTTTTTCCTATACTTTCAATGAGATCCTAGCAAGTCATTTAACTTCTCTGACTTTGTTTATTCATTTGTAAAATGAGAATTTCAATTAGATGACCTCCAAAATTCTTTCCAGTTTTAAATATATAATCCTATGGACTTCTCCAATGTTTCATTATAATATCAAAATAAGACCATGCTGGTATAGCACAAGTTCTTTGAGTATGGGCTCAGTAATGTATGACTTTCCACTGTTGGAGTATCATTCTAGCTTTGAATAGACAGTCTGAGCACCAGAATTGCAGGAAGATGAAAACTTTTGTTTCTACAAGTCATCTCTCCAAGACCTTCTAGTAAGTCACAAAGGAGTTGCATTCTGTCTCAGTTATCTGAGCTGCTAAAATCCAAGTCTTGAAGAATTTAGACAAGTAGTTTTGAATGACTACCAGCAGAAACATTATTTTCTCAAGATCAAGCAAGAGCTGTGTTCATTGTTATAATTATAATTTCTATCATCATGATCCACCAAATTTTAAAATGCAAACTTTGATGGCTTTTCAGTTTGCTTTCTATGCTTTTTGAATGGCTAACATCCATGCAATCATTTCTCATTCTCCAACATGGCAGAAAAAAAATAATGATTTCAAATATTTTAATGATCTCAACTTTGTGCTAGTGTTTTGTAATATTCTCAATTTCTACCTGGTTCTTTAGGGTGCCTAAAGGCTACCAAAATGTTCTATATTTCTTAACATAGCCCCCCACTTTCAGAGCAAATTAATATCATGATTCCCCCTTTTAGAGAATCATAATTTTGGAAGTTTTGTTGGACTATATGAGCAGAACTGGAAGAACATCTACTTACCAGTTATTCTTCATGAATAAAGCAAGGAGAATAAATGGCTGGTCTGTGGTCATGCAATAGTGACTGAGCATGGTCTAAAACTCTAACATTGAGGTGCAGGTATTTTTTCCCATTTATCAATGTCATTCTCATGGATAGCATGAAATTGGATATAATTTCATAACTAAGGCAATAAGGAACAAAATATATATCCCTAAAGTTCCACCCTCAGCTGAAACCTGCCCTAAGCACCCTAGGCAATGGGTATCCCTTTCTTATCACTTATAAACTTCTATAAAAATTCTAGGTGCCAATTATTTGGCAGTTATGAAAAAGAAAAGTTTATGAGTTATCTTTTTGTGTCCATATTCTAAATCCTGGCCATACTATAGTCCAGTAAGATCTCATTGACATGTGCATTCTTTCCAATAATACAGATCACAAAAAGACTGTATCTCTAATGAAAACTAACAATATTTTTTTTAAATGAAAGGCCACCAAAATAGGGTATAATAATGTATCAAAAGGAAATAGAGAGCATAGATTCTATTTTTACCAAGACTGAAGGGTTAGTTTAATATAACAAAACTACACATAAAGTAAATACTATAGAAAAGAAATAATAAAAAAAATAATTATGTGAATATATGCTGAAAAGGTTTTTCACAAAATTAAAAACCCATTACTAATTAAAAGTAGAAAATACAGAAATAAATAAAATATAGTAAATAATATGTATTTAAATCGAATAGCCAACTTCAGTTATATGGATGTAAATTGGAGACCTATCTCATTAGATCAGAGTAAAGAAAGAATTCTTCTTATCATTATGGATATTTATATATTGTTGTAAATGTTAAGAATATCAATAATACAAGGAAAAATTGATACATGTAATAAACAATAAAATTATAACTTGTGGACTTACGACAATATAATTTAACAAACCTTAAAAAGTCAACAACAAATACTGAGCAGAACCAAGTTTTAGGAAATAAACTAAATCCAAATAAGAAATTTCATTTCCACATGTTACTAATAAGGGTCAGAAGGATAAATTCCCTTCAGAATAACACAGAACATATAAAACTATCTACCAATGAAGCGCAGGAAATACAAACCTAAAAAAATTGGAAGAATATTAATTGTTCATGGGAAGTGACATGCCAACGTCATAAAGTGGTGATTTTCTCTAATTTACTTTTTCACTACTATAAAAATCAAACTGCCAAGTAATTATTTTTTGTTAATAGATAAAAGAAAAACAAATTCATTAGTAGGAATACAAAGTTAAGAATATGAAAGGAACTGATAAGGGGCCAGCCAACACTGGATCTCAAACTATACAACAGAGTGGTTATCATCTAAACATGTTGATAAAGGTTAAAAAGTAGATCGATCCTGGGAAAATATCTAGAATACCCACTAGCAAAATCAATAGAGCACAACAGTTTAGTGTCTGATAAACCAAAAGACACTAGTTACTAGTTTAAGTACCAGGATTATGACAAAAATTTCTCAGAAAAATGAAGAAGACCGACAAAAATCATGATAGTCTACTGTCCCACACTGAATACCAAGACACGACCCAGATGGATTCTTCACTTAGGCATAAAACGCAACATCGTAAACAAGACAGAGTATCAAAGAAGAAATTGCCTTGCAGATTTAAGTGCAAAAGAAAAGTTCATGACCAAAGAAGGGATAAAGAGGAATACAGAAGATAAAATGAATAGTTTTAATTACATAAAATGCAAAAGTTCTAAAAAAATAAATCCAATAAGACTAAAATCAAAAAGGAAGCAATTAACTAGGGGAAAATGCAAACAGAAAACTTTGTAGCAAGTTTCTATGAAAAGGTCTAACATCATCTATGAAACATTATCAAGTTTATAAGAAGAAATGCTATTCTATAATTGACATGTTGCCTAAGGATGAAAACACGCAACTCTCAATAGAAGAAATCCAGGTTTTCTATAGTCATATTTTTAAAAATGTTCCAAATCACAATTAGTTAGAAAAATATATATTAAGCGCTTTTGAGGTTCCACCTCAAATATATAAAACTGGCACAGAATGAACCCATCCACAAGTGATAAATGTTAGAGGGAAAGAATTGAGCATATTAGTGTGCAGTCTGGCCTGTGAATGAATAGAAGAAATCTGGAAAATAATTTGAAATTTGATGAAAGTTATCCTTTGACCCAACTTTATCATTCCTGGGTCAGTACCCAAAAAACATCAAGGAAATATGTGTATGTATACATACATACATACATACATACATACATACACACACATATACACATACACATATATATGTATATGCATATATGTTTGTGTGTATGTGTACATGTGTGTATATGTATGTATATATATACACATATAAAAATGTATGTATATATGTAAACAAAAATATTTGCAGCAACTTTTTGGTAGTGGGAAAACCCAGAATCTAAGGGAATGTCCATCATAGAATACTACTGTGCTAAAAGAAATGAGACATAGAGTATTTGAAAGACAGGGAAAGACGTGTACTAATGCATAGTAAAGTAGGAAGAAACAGAAAAAATAATTGAAATAACAAACAATATTATAAAAGTGAACTCTTTTGAAGATTACAAAAAATTATGAAAACTGGAAGGAGTAGAACCAGGAGAACAATATATACAATGATACTCTAAAAACAATTAATTTTGAAAGTTATAAGATCTATGATCAGTGACCATCTGTGTTTCCAGAGGACTGATGTATGCTATCCATCTCCTGACAGAAAGATGATAAATTTAGGTTCGCAGTTTCAGACAGAGAGATATAGATAGATAGAAATATAGAGATATCTGGACACATACACACACACACACACACACACACATATATATATATATATATATATATACATATACATATTACACACACACACATATATATATATATACATATTTGTATGCATACATATATGCGTATGTATATATATATATATATGTGTGTGTGTGTGTGTGTGTGTGTGTGTGTGTGTAGTTCTCGTTTTAATTTTTTTCCAAATACATATATAAACAATTTAAACAGCTGGGTTTGGTTTTGGTTTTTTGTTTTTTTTTTTAGTTACAAACATTTCCTCTCCATTTCTTCCCACACCCTCCTTAAAAAGGCAAGTAATTTAATGTAGGCTATACATGTGTCATCATACAAAAAATATTTCCATATTAGTCATGTTGTGAAAGAAAAAAGAACAAAAAAGACAAGAAAAACAAAGAAATGAAGAGAAAGTATGTTTGTTTCAATCCGCATTCAGACCATCAGTTCTTTCCTGGAGACAGATAGCATTTTTTATCGACACCTTGAAAGTGTCTTGGATCATTGTATTGCTGAAAATTTCCAAGTTATAATATTCTCCTGGTTCTACTAACTTCATTTTGCATCAGTTAATGTAAGTATTTCTATAATTTTCTGAAAGTCTATTGCATATCATTTCTTATATCACAATAGTATTTTGTCACAATCATAGACCACAACTTGTTCAATCATTCTCCAGTTGTTGGGCATCCTCTCAATTTCCAAATCTTTGCCACCATAAAAATAGCTGCTATGAACATTTTTAAAAATACAGATACTTTTCCATTTTAAAAAAATCTCTTTGGGATACAGATCTAGTAGAACTAATGCTGGATCAGAGTGTATGTAGTTTTATAGCCTTTTGAGTATAGTTTCAATTGCTTTGCAGAATGATTGGATTACTGTAAAATTCCACCTACAGTACCTTAGTGTCCCAAATTTCCCACATCCCCCAATGGTTAACATTTTTTTCTCCTTTTTTTTTCATATTAGACATTTTCTATTGGGTATAAGGTAGAACCTCAGATTTCTCTATCAATAGTGACTTATGGAATTTTTGTCTTATGGCTATAGATAGTTTTGATTTCTTCATCTGAAAACTGCCTGTTCATATCCTTTGACCATTTATCAATAATGGAATGACCCATCCTACTCCCCTTCCCACTTTTCCAATTCTCTCTTTCCTTTTACTCAGACCCTCTAAAAAGTGTTTTGTTTCTGACCACCATCTGGTGAAATATTGTTTCCTTTGTACTATTCCCCTCTTCTTTTATCTACCTATTTTTATTTACATGTAAGGAAATATAGATTTCTTTCCCTGACTGAGTCTGTATGTTATTCCCTCTTTGATCTAATTAAAAGGAAAGTAAGTTTCAAGTATTTGAGCCCATCTTCTTCTCCATTGTAAAAGATCTTTCACACCTCTTACATGAGGTAATATATCTCATTCTACCTCTCCCTTCCCATGTTTTCCAGTACATTCTTCTTTCTGATGCTTTATTTATTTTTTGGGGATATCATTCCATCAAAGCTCTCATCCATGGCCTCTGTCTATGTAGAGTCCTTCTAACTGACCTCCAAATCATAAAGGTCTTAGTAATTAAAAGTAACATCTTCCCATTAAGAAATACAAACAGGGAGAGGAGCCAAGATGGCAGAGTAGAAAGATTCACATATGCTAGCTCCGAACTCACAACCCATAAATTTCCTGTAAAAAGAATTCCCCACAAAATCTGGAGCAGTGGAAGCCAGGCAGCAATGGAGTAGAGGAGATTTCTGTTCCAGAAAGTCCTGAAAAACTGCCACCAAAGGTCCATCGTGCACTGGACAGCAGAGCCCAGTCCTGCCCTGGCCATGCGCCCCGAGAGGAGCAGATCTGAGCAGGACTCGGGAAAGAATCTCCAGTGGCCACGAAGGTCCCTCCACCCACAGGCGCTACAGGTCAGTGAGAGAGACTTCTGGGCTGGCCAAGAGGGGGGCAGGGTGTCTCCATAATTCAGGCCCCATCGGGAGGCAGTGGCAGAGGCAGCGGCAGCCAGGGGCTCCTGGAGCAGAAAGGACCTCAGATCCATTGCTGCAGGCCTCTGCATAAAACCCCTGAGGGAAGTGAGCCTGGGAGGTAGCCCTGCCCCTACCTGAGAACCTGATTTAATCTTACCCTGAATAGCAGCCCTGCCTGGTGCTGAAAGTCCTGAGGCTGGGGATCAGTAATTGCATCTCAGACCCCAAGCATAAGTGAGGCAGGGGTGGAGAGGAATATCAGAAGTCAAGTAACTGGCCGGGAAAATGCCCAGAAAAGGGAAAAAAAAATAAGACCATAGAAGGTTATTTTCTTGGTGAACAGATGTTTCCTCCTTTCCTTTCTGATGAGGAAGAACAATGCTTACCATCAGGGAAAGACAGAAGTCAAGGCCTCTGTATCCCAAACATCCGAAATAGATATCTGATGGGCTCAGGCCATGGAAGAGCTCAAAAAGGATTTTGAAAATCAAGTGAGACGGGTGGAAGAAAAACTGGGAAGAGAAATGAGAGAGATGCAAGAAAAGCATGAAAACTGGGTCAATACCTTGCTAAAGAAGACCCAAAAAATTGCTGAAGAAAATAACACCTTGAAAAATAGGCTCACTCAATTGGCAAAAGAGGTTCAAAAAGCCAGGGAGGAGAAGAATGCTTTCAAAAGCAGAATTAGCCAAATGCAAAAAGAAGTTCAAAAGCTCACTGAAGAAAATAGTTCTCTCAAAATTAGAATGGAACAGATGGAGGCTAATGACTTTCTGAGAAACCAAGAAATCACCAAACAAAATGAGAAGAATGAAAAAATGGAAGATAATGTGAAATATCTCATTGGAAAAACAACTGACCTGGAAAATAGATCCAGGAGAGACAATTTAAAAATTATGGGACTACCTGAAAGTCATGATAAAAAAAAAAGAGCCTAGATATCATCTTTTATTTTTTTTAATATTTATTTATTTATTTAACTTTTTACATTCATTTTCACAAAATTTTGGATTCCAAATTTTCTCCCCTTTTATCCCCTCCCCCACCCCAATACACCAAACAATCTAATTTTTCCTATCTCCAATCTGCCCTGTCTTCTCTCATCCCTCCCTTCTTTGTCCCCATCTTCTCTTTTCTCCTGTAGGGCCAGATGACTTTCTATTCCTTATTAACTGTATGTCTTCTTTCCAAGTAGCAACAACAACACTAAACAGTTGTTCCTAAAACTTTGAGTGACAAATTCTCCCCATCACTCCCTCCCCACCCATTCCCTTTGGGAAGGCAGGCAATTCAATATAGGCCATATCTGTGGAATTTTGCAAATGACTTCCATGATAGTCGTGTTGTGTAAGACTAACTGAATTACCCTCCATCCTATCCTGCCCCTCATTGTTTCTATTCTGTCTTTTGATCCTGTCCCTCCCCGAGTGTTGACTTCAAATTGCTCCCTCCTCCCTTTGCCCTCCCTTCCATCATCCCTCCCCTTGCTTATCTCCTTCTCCCCCACTTTCCTATACTGTAAGATAGATTTTCATACCAAAATGAGTGTGCATTTTATTCCTTCCTTTAGTCAAATGTGATGAGGGTAAACTTCTTGTTTTTTTTTTTTTTTCTCAGCTCTCCTCTTTTTCCCTCCACTAAAAAGTCTACTACTTGCCTCTTAAATGACATATAATTACCCCATTCCATTTCAACCTCTTTCCTCCCACTACATTTCTCTCTCACCATTTACCTTAATTTCTTTTAAGATATGGTCCCATCCTATTCAATTCACTCTGTGCTCTCTGTCTCTGTGTGTGTGTGCATGTGTGCATGTGTTTATGTGTGTGTGCGTGCATGCGTGCGTGTACGTGTGTGTGTGGTCCCACCAACTACCCAGATACTGAAAAGTTTTAAGAGTTACAAATATTGTCTTTCCATGTAGGAATGTAAACAGTTCACTTATGGTAAGTCCCTTAAGACTTCTCTTTGCTGTTTACTTTTTCATGACACATTTTCTAAAGGCTTTTATTTTTTTAAAATGTTTATTATTTATTTTAACATTCTTTTCTCTTTTAACTTTGAGTTCCAAATTTTCTTCCTCCCATTCAACTCCTTCCTCACTCACTGAGAAGTGAAGCGATAATATCATTGTGCACATGAAATCATGGAAAATATTTCTATTTTAGCCATAATGCCAAAAAAGTGATAAAATTATCAATTTTCACTCAGTGATCCACATTTCTCTCTTTGGAGATGAATAGCAGTTTTTATCGTAAGTAGTTTGGAATTGATGCGACATAATTTTTGACAAGGCTAATAAGGGAACATGTTTTGTTTGACTATGCTTATTAAGTTTTTTTCCCCTTATTGGATGGGAAGTATAGCAAAATATATTTTTCTTAATTAAAAAAATAAAATTATGTTACATAAATGTTACAGAATTTTATTAAACAATAAGAAATGTCAAAGTAAGCAGTTTCAGAGGAAATTAGGAAGACCTCTACGAATATATGCAGGGTGAATTGAGCAGAATTAGAAGAACAATTTAAATGATAAAAGTCCACTTGAAAGACTTCAGAATTTTGATTGATGCAATGAAAAACCATGAATAAGAAGACCAAGAATAAAGCACAGCTTGATTCTCTGACAGAAAGGTGAAGAATTCAGACTACAAAATGAAACATGCATCTTGGGCATTGGTCATTGAGGGATTTTTGTAATGCTTATTTGTTATGAGGATTTATTTCTCTTCACTTGCAATTATTCATCATTTTCCTGGTTATATGCTTCTTCAATAATATCCCTTGTATCACTTTAAACAAACATTTTATTCACATTTTTTCATATGTGATCTCCACTCTGGGAATCTGGGGCCGAAAATCCTCACTTTAAACACACACACACACACACACACACACACACACACGCACACAATTAAACAAAACAAATCAACACACTGACCATGTCTGATAAATGTATTTGCCTTTCCACACCCACAGTCCACCACCTCTATACAAAAGAAGAAGGCATGCTTTGCCTTCCGCCTTCTAATATCTTTATTGTTCACTACACTGATAAGTGTTTTTAAAACGTTCATAATTATTTTCCTTTCCATTGTTTTATTCATTTTTTTTGAGGCAATTAAGGTTAAGTAACTCACCCAGGGTTGCACAGCTCATAACTGTCTGAGGCTGAATTTGAACTTAAGTTCTCCTGACACTAGGGCTGGTCCTCTGCTATGTTCATTGTGTAGGCATTTCTCCCACCTCTGTTTTCTTTACTCATTTAGTTCAAATCTTTCCAAGTTTCTTGGGTATTCATATTTGTCTAATTCCCAATTTGAGTGCTCAACTGAAACATGCCTCACCAAAATGACTAGTCCTTTCTTATGTGCTAAGTTCAGTGGCCTTTTCTCAATTCAAAGTCTTCTTGACTTCAGATACTGTTTATAATATTCTCTTCTAGAATACTTTTTCCTTTGTGTTTTTATGAAATTGCTCTCACTTGTTTCGTCTTCTGCTTAACTTCTGCTTAGGTTTCTCACTGGTTCATCACCAATATCAAACCCAGCTCAGCCCCTCATGGCCTCTCATCTGATTTATTGCAATAGAGCCCTAAAAAATCTTCATACACTTTCTTTACCTTATTATTCAAGTGATTTTCCATAGACACATGACTGAGAAGATCTTGCCTCTGACACAAGTGACCTTGAGCAGTACATATAACAGTCTAGGACTTCAGGTTCCTCAAATGAGGGCTTTTTTAAATTGCTAAATCTTTGACTCGATCCATGACTACTGACTTCTATTAGACCCTTTAGAGTTTATGTAAGCTATGTTTTTTATAGTTTTTCTTGATCTCATCCCAACCTATCTTTCCAGATATATATAAATATTATATATACACACATATACATATATGTGTATATATACATACACACACACACACACACACATATATATATATATATATATATATATATATATATAATTTTATGAACCTAGTCCTGCCAAACTGAACTTTTCATGCCTATAACACACTAATACCTGGAATATAATGAAGACTTAATAAATGCTTTATCTTCATTTGTAAACAATAACTACACAATTGCAGTGTTTGTTTTCAAGATACAAACACACTTATATACATATATGCACATTATATACATACTTGCATATTATATATAAACATATATGTAAATTCATGTAAATTTTATATAGAGACATATATGCATATATACATATATATGTATATAAGCTACCAGAAAAATTGTAGAAATTGGAACAGATTGCAGTAGCTAAAAAGTTGTGTTTCATAATCAAATGATCAATTATATCAATTATAGACAAATAATCAATTATGGACATTTCTTAAGATGCTCAGTGGTTTGAAAATAATGATAATTTACATTTATATAATAGTTAATTTTTCCAAGTTGTATATGTGTATATATATATATATATATAAATGTAAATATTATGAAGAATCCACATGATACAGTCAAAAGGGTGAAAGAGTAATGACTTTGAATTTATAGGGTTCAAATCTTGTCCATAACACTTACTAGCTGTGTGACCATGAGCAAGTCACTAAAACTTCTGGAGACCTTCATTTCTTAATATATAAGATGAGGTGGTATCATGAGCGCATTTAAAGCAATTTTAAGGCAGAGTGTTATCATCATCTCTAATTTACAAATGAGTAAATCGAGTCTTACAGAGATTAAATTATTTGCCCAAGGTCAATGTTATTAAATGGCGAAGTTGAACTAGAAATGTTATTTCCCTACAACATACTTTTTTATTCCAAATGCCTGGAACCCAGTCTCTTTTATCATTTTTTTTGAATGAAGGGATAAACTGAGAAAATACAAAGGGATTAAGAAAGGGAAAACTGAAGAATGTAGGAGGATAAGGATTAGGGAAGAAGGGGCAGGATATTGAAGAAGAAAACCAAAAGATGAAAATATCTTGAAGTAGGTTGTGATATTGAAAGGGGGAAGAATTTAGTTGAGTGAATGTGAGCAATGAAACTGTGTTAGATATATGAGAAGGAAAAAAAAATTAAAAATCAAGGCTGGGAAAGAAAACCTGATGTTCGATCATTGTAACCCTCCCTAACAATTGCCAAAGATACTGGAGTGGTTTGCATTCCCTTCCCCAGCTCATTTTATAGGTGAGGAAACTGAAGCAAACAAGGTTAAGTGGCCTGCCCAGAGTAACACAGTAAGTGTTTGACTCCAGACCTGGCACTCTACCCACCATGCCACCAAGTTGCCCTATTCAGTGCATAGTCTGATATATAAGTTACAAATCTATGTATGTAAATTGAACTTGGCTCTTCAGATTTTGACAAATGACCCAGGTCTTCAGAGCAAAGAGCCCTCATGGATGGTCACTGATCTCCTCTGTGGAAGTAATGGTTATTAGACTTTCAATACCTTTTTATCTCTTCAATTTAAGAGGCGAGCTGTACTGAAGAAGAAAGAATAATCTCCTAAAACTGTCAACTTCTCACTTTTTCAGTGTCCCAAATAGGTAATTTGGGGGCAAGTTGCAAAGATAAACGCACTTGCCCGGAAGCCTGAATTGGGATGGGTTTTTAATGAAATGGGGGTTTTCAAAGGAAATGCTGACATGTGGACAGCTCACCATTATAATTATGAAGAATTGCTGAATTAAAAAAAATACTATGCACCTTGATACCACATTCGCTATAATGGATATATTTTTTGTTTCTAGCACAGACCTTACTTGGCATTTATAGGATGTTGATCACAAAACTAATTAACCTGCTCATCTAACAGCAACAAAGTACTACAAAGTACATTGCTTTAAATGAAGCTGAGTACAGTGTGCAATAAATTATTAGATTCCATTAAAGGAATTGTAAGTCTTTGTTATTAAGCTGTAAAAGGGCGATTTTTATTCAAGAAGCAGCAGTTTTGCTGTTGGGTGCTGCTTTTTTTTCCCTTCTAAGAATTCACAAAGTCAGTATTTCTAGCCCAGCCACTGAAAAGGATTAAAGCAATAGAGGACAAATTTCAAAAGCCTTGTCTACTGGGTTTTCCAAATGGGTATTTTATGCTAGAATGGGGTGAAGAATGCTGGTCTAAAGATCGGTGAAGTATGAAAAATAATTTGTGGCCTTGGTCAAGACATTTACCTCACCCCCTGCCCACCAGCTTCCTCATCTGTAAAATAATGGAATTTGACTAGGTGACCTATTCGTTCCCTTTTAGTACTTTATGTATGATACTATGCAGAGTTGGAGGGAAGGAAGGAAGGAAGGAAGGAAGGAAGGAAGGAAGGAAGGAAGGAAGGAAGGAAGGAAGGAAGGAAGGAAGGAAGGAAGGAAGGAAGGAAGGAAGGAAGGAAGGAAAACAAAGGAAGGAAGGAAAACAAAGGAAGGAAGGAAGGAAAACAAAGGAAGGAAAGAAGGAAGCGGGGCTCATAGCATTTATTGAGAGCCTTCCAAGCACCGTGCTAAACATTTTACAAATATAATCCTTCCATCCACCTGGGAAGTAGAAACTATTCTCTCCATTTTAAGAGTTGAGGATATTGCTTTAGACAGAGATTCAGTGACTTGAAGCAGCTAAGTGCTGCAGTGGACAGAGTGCTATGCCTGGAGTAAGGAAGCTCTTGGTTCAAATACAGCCTCAGACATTAACTAGCTGTGGGATCCTAAAGAAGTCACTTGTTCTCTGTCTATTTCCTCATCTGCAAAAATGGGGATAATAAAAACATTTTAAAAATTTCTTAGATGTAAAATAACTATAATTACCCATGCTATGACTTACCATGGGAAAGAAAGCCTGTTACAGAATCCTCTAATTTCTGATCCTGCTTTAAATCACTTTTGAGACACTAGAGACTCACAATTTATTGGCAAGAATGTGGATACCATTGATCTCGTAACTCATATTCAAGTGTCATAATCTCATGCTTTCTCTATGCCTAAGACCCTGGGTAACTTGTAGTATAGTCCACCACACAAGGCATTCACCAGGGACACACAGAATTTCAGGGTACACAACGATACACAGAGAAAGCCACAAATGGAAGAAGATTCCTTAGAAGTGTACTGCTCTGTCACAAAGATGTTTCACAAGGCTCACTCATTTTCCCATTTTTGTTAACGCAATGGACTGTGTTGACCTATCTCTTAACAAGATAAAAGTCAGTTAAGTCATACTCCCCTTGGGATTCTGAAACTCTCTGTTCTTTTTTTTTTTTTATCAACTATCTACAAGTAGACTCAAAATAAGAAAAGAGAGAGTAAGTGCTTATTAGAGCAATTGACAGCTGCTGTAGCTTTCTTGTATTCATAACTCAATTGCCCGTCTTCCCTGATTATGCTAATACATGTGCCTATTAAGAGTTTAAGATTTTAGTACCTTCTGGGGAATCTCCATCCAGAGAAGGTGGAAAAATAACTATTGCTATCAATGTTATGATTTACCAATGGGCCAAGTTCAGTGGAAACCTAGGAATACCTAGTAATGGAGGAGTCCTTTGGGGAATATCAACCCACAATATTTACAGAACTCTCCTCCTTCAGGGAATGAGAAGAGATCCATGTGCTCATAATCACTTTCCCTACCAGTCTAACTGCCTACATCCCACATCACCTGAGAGGCAATTTTGTGAAAAGATAAAGGTTATTCTTGTAAAAACAAAAGTATTAGCAATAGCCCTCCCTAGCCTCGTAGAATCATAGAGTTGGAGCTGGTAGGGACTTTAGATATCATGTAGTCCAGCCTCCTCATTTTTTCAGATAAAGAAATTAAGCATGGAGGCTAAGTGACTTGCTCAGTGTCACAGAGGGAGTAAGGAGCAAAACTGGTGTTTGAAAATAGATCCCCTTCCATCAGATTTAGCACTCTTTTCATTCTACCACAAATGTCACCTATGATAGACAGAGGGACCAGTCACATCACATGAAGCTTTTAAATTCTACCCTGAGGAGACTGAACAGTGGCTCACAAACTGTAACAAAAGCCATAATCCAGAAATGGGAATTGGATTATGCAGTCACAAACCCCTCTCAATCAGCGTTATAAGGCATCTACATTTCCCAACTATCCCAGACATACGAATTAACAACTGAATTCTGGTTATATGGAGCAGAATATTGAAGAGAATGCCCTTGTTCTACCCACATCTTGACTATTCCTACACGGGGCAAGAGGGCAGCTTATTCTTATCAATGGAAGGTAGGATTCTCTTGACTCTAAATATTTGGTCTCCAGTGAGTCATGAGGACAGGGAAGGCAGTCATCAATTTATGTAAAATAGGGACAGGACATGTGATTTCATTAGAATGGGTACATCCCAGATGAAGAAAGTCTCTCTGTCCCCTGGAGGGCAGCTTCTCCTCCCCTTCCCTCCACTTCTCTCCTTCCCTCTTTTCTCTTTGCTTCTCTTCTTTTCTCAGAGTATTGTCTAGAGTACTGAGTGACTAAACCAGGTCATACAGCCAGCTGCAAAACTATCTATCCATTCTGTCTAATGCAATGTAATAAAATTACAATTTTCTTTTCAAAACTTCTTCAGTATTGGACATTCTAATAAGAGGATGCATCACAATTGGGAGTACAGATGAATTACAACCTTAGGTCCTAGTGGGAGTCTCCTAGCTATTTTTCTCCTCAGGTCTCAATTCACTCTAAACTTCTCATCCCCCTTCCCAAATTCTAGCATCTGATGGCCATGGAGAAATTTCTGCCCTAAGGCTCTGTTCTTGTGATTGGTAACTCTTTTTCCAGGCCCATTATTTCAGGAAGGCATAAACAGACATTTCCTCACTTACCTGACTCACTCTATCTGAACTTCTCTTTGAAGTTCCTGCCCCAGACAGCTACCATCTCTCTCCTTTCTAGCTCCTATTTTTGTGTTTCCTTTTCCCATCTGAATATAACTTCATTGAGGATAGAGACTGTTTTGTTTGACTGTATTCCTATCTGCAGTGCTTAGCATGGTCCCTGGCACAAAGTACATTTTTTGAGCAAAACTGTTAAATTATTTTGTTCAGCTTTGCAGGTGCTCTATATCCAAGCCAGAAAGATTTCAGAAACCCTAATCTCCAATAAATTGGGGGATGCAGCAGACTCACTTGTTGTTGGTATCTTCTAGTAAAGTGGTTTTCATCATGATAACACCTACTCCACAATTTTCCAGTTCATAATGGCTTGATAATTACAGCTATTCCTAAATTTAAGGATGGAAACTGCCCAAGAGGGAGTGACCTTTTCATTTTTAAATGCCAGAGAAAGACAAGGGGACCAGAAAACAGTTAGGCACAATAAGGACCCAGAGGTAAGTGGGTTATCATGGTTGTGAATAGGCAAGCATTTGGGAGTCTAGGGAGTTTATCCACATATTCAAGTGATAACCACAATTAAGAGTCAGGCATCAAACATACCAGAGGGCATAAAACCATGAACAGGATGTCTTTCTGCTAAATTCTGTCCTGGGATTCCTTTTATGTTCGTGTCAAGGACAAAAGTATAGCAAGAAGATGAGTGATGGGATTGGATGTGATTACCACTAATTGTAGATGAGAGTTGTCAGTACAGGTGATTCTCTCTTTGTAAGCTATGGCAGTGATACCGGAGAATGAAACTGCTTTTAACAAATAAACAAATGAATGGTAGAAGTCCATAAAAAGTGGTTGATCTGCCTTTCATAATTGAATAAAATGAGACAATTATCTTTAAATTGTTTTAAATTTCACATATATTTGTGTATAAATTAGCATTATTTTATCTCTTAGAGAACCTTTCAAAACCTGTTCACTCCTACCCTTTAGTCTACTTATACTTTATTTCTCTTCAAATACTCAACCATCTATGGACATTAGCCTCCTTGCTATTTCTCACACAAAACATTCCATCTCCCAACTCTGCTTTTCAGCTGACTTCCATTCCTGGAATGCTCTCCCTCCAGATTTCTACTTCTTGACTTCCCTGGCTTCTTTTAAGTTTCAGTTAAAACCCTACCTCCTGCAAGAAGCTCTTCCAGATGTCCATTTAATGTTGCTACCTGCCCTTGGAGATTATCTTAAATCTGTCCCAAAATAACTTCTTTTGCATAATAATTTGAATATTGTCTCCAATTGTGAGCTCCTTGGTAACAGTCTGTTTTTTACTTCTTTGTAACCACGGCACTTAGCAGTGTGCCTGATCTAGAAAAAATGCTTAATATAAGCTTCTTAACTTGAATTATCTTTAAAATCCTTCTGTCTTAAAATCAATGCATGCAATATCATCTATCTATACCCTTGATTCAATTCTAATATTTTATTCATCATTTCCATATAGTTTATAGAGAGGCAAAGAGAATATATCTACTAAGACAACACCCACATTAATCAGTTGAAAATGAGTATCTTGGTAAGAAATCTCTTCTGTTAACAGAAAAGGTAAATGCAAAAGGAATATTTTGATAAATTATTGCAGAATACAGATGAATTCTGCCATGAAAAGAGTGCCATACTTACTCATATAGTAAAAATCTATTTCTATTGTCCTTCAGGATTTCAAGGTACCATACATATTTCATCTTTGATCCCCTCTATGCCTCAGTGAAGTAGATAGGGCAGCGTTATTGTCCACTCTTTTCTTATAGAAGAGGAAATAGAGATTTCTCTAGGGTTACATAGATTAAAAAAGAGAGACAAAGAGAGAGGGCAGGGACTAAAACCTAGATCTTCAGACCCTAAGTCTAATGTCATTTCTATTGTGTCACATAAAGGTACTTCTTCCTAATATGCTTTGGTAGCCTACAGATAATCAGCACAAGGAAATTGATGCTGAATTTGAATCATGATTTTTTTTGGTAAAAGTTTTGAATGAAATAGGGAATGGATGAATGAATAAATGAATGAATGAATGAATAGGAACTGAGTGAGAAGACCCAGTCTAGGCTGAGTGGATGTCTTCTTCCACTATTTAAAGACTTGCTGTGTGCAATAAGCAGTGATGAGTTGGAGCTAATTCTTACTAGCCCTTGAATACCTATTGTTAAATTTTCAGTCTGAGCATACACAGCTCAGAAACACATTAATATCACAAATCAGGGCTTGATTTATTATTTTGTTGCTGATCTACATGGAAGAAAATAATAATTCAGACAAAAATTTAAAATGTATAGATACTTCTTTTGTGAACCAGTTGTAAAACATTTATCGAAACATTCCTGATAAAGGGATTCTAAGTTTAGAGCTAGAAGGAACTTTAGAGGTCACCTAGTCCAACTGCCTTCTCTAAACCTCTTTCACCATGAGAGAAAAGAGAGAGACCCAGAGACACTAAGTGACTTTGCCAGGGTCACAAAAGTAACGTGACAGAATTGGTATGTGAACCTAGATCCTCTTCATCAGAAGGAGGATTCTTGCCATCTTCCTCTCTGCCTTAGACTTAGTCTGTATGTCTCTAGACAACTGAACAAAGAACAGTAAGTACAGGTTTCAAAGAGAAGTTTAGTTTTGATGTCATGAACAATTTCCAGACAACTAGAACTAATCAAAAGTCTAAAGGGATGGCCTAATACATAGTGACTCCACCTTCTTTGGCAGTCTTCCAGCAGAGGTTGTATGACCATTTTTTAAGTATGTTATGCTGGGGATTATTTTTTTCTTGTATGGTTTGATCTAGAGGCTTCTGAATTCATTATCAACTCTACATTCTGTGATTCTGTGAATTTTCACCTTCCCTTTTTGCTTTTCTAATTATATTTTACACAAGCTAGTGATCAATGCTTACTGAGTTGTGATAAATACACTATACTTTTTAACACAGTTACATTCTTAGGTGAAATGAATAGTGTCTACAGATAGATTTCTTATCTATAAATACTTCATCCTTAATCTTAGAAAAACAAGGAAATGTACATGTTTCCATGATACAATTATAATTGTCTCCTACTTCCAAATCTAAACACTGACTGAAATAGAATTTTTTGCTCCCTTGTCTTAGAAAAGGATGGAATATGCAAAAGGTTTTGAACTTTGGTATTATAATGTTAATTATGTTAATGGGAGTTAAGGATCTGTCCCACCCATTAATGGGCATGAACATTAAGGGAAGTTTGACTGGGGGAGATTTGTTTTGTAGGAAGGCCCACACTTTTTGTTAATTTCTATGGAGGCACTTTTTCTCAGAGGTTGTGATGTCCTCTAGCTCTGAAAAGTGTATGTATGTGTGTGTGTGAGTGTGTGTGTGTGTGTGTGTGTGTGTGTGTGTGTGTGTGTGTGTGTGTGTATACTCTGAGATGGCGTTTTACTTTACTCTGAACCTTACTCCTTAGAAGTGTTTGTTTGCCCAGACAAGACTCTGGGTAGTTGCTAAGGAGACCCTTGGCTTTGAAAACCCAGATGTTGGTGCTTCTCTCTCTGGTAACTATGCATGTATATGTGCAATGGTCAGACAGTTGGATCTCTCTGTTGATCTACAATGTATGCATTGCAATGGTCAGATAGTTGGAAGCTCTGTCTATTGGTCTTTATTTCTGTTTGTATTTTCGCTGAAGTTCAGGGTGTTGTCTTTTTCCCCTGAACTAAGTGAATGATATATGTGTTTGATTAAAGAGATTGTTGACCCCTCAAAAGAAAAGCAGATCTAAGAACCTGTACAGTAGGCCTTCCTGTGCATACTAGGGTCCTTGCTGTTATGAGTATCAGTGAGCTCTCTAAAAAGGATATACCATCAGTAGTGGAAAAGTTTTGCACCAACATGAAATTGGTAAATTGCCAAAACATCAATCTTACCTCTTACTAGCAGAGTCTTGCTAAGTCATCAATAAGTATAAATTCCATTTTTCTAAGTATGATCTTGAAAGGCAATGGAAACTCCATATAAAAAAGGTTGGGTAGGCTTGAAGTCATAGGTGGGAGACATGGGTTGTTCTCATGTACATTTACTCTGGAAAATCCACAAAGATGAAATAACTATCACTGAACAGACACAGCATTCATCTTCAGCTAATGAAAGTAAGAGGGATACGAAGAGCTGGGGATGAGTTACAACCATGATATTAAACATTAAAAATTATTTTTATGCTTAGAAATAACAAGGAATTCTAACAGTTAATACTGCAACAGGTCACCATGTGATCATGGCACTTTTAAGGTACAGGGAATAGTTATGGATGTAACCAAACCCTATCTTCATTTCTTTCATTTATTTCTGTCTTTCAGCTTCTAGGTGATGCTCCTATGTCTTGTAACACATTTGCAAATTGAGTGAATAATGATGGACAGGTACTGTAACCAAGCAGCAAGCATCCCATTACCTACAGCACTCACAGAAATACTACTGTCTGTGTCCTGATCCTATATTAGCCTGGTCCTGGCCTCCCAGAGATCCATGTTATAGTGTCGAGGACACATGTGAATAAGACAATCTATTCAACAGTCCCACTATGGACAATTTTCATCTTGGGAGCAATAAAGTAAATATATGGTTATGAGTAGTATATTGTAAGCTAAGGAAATTAGTCATTAAAATTATTAAAATGCAATTACTTGCCAAAGTATAGTTTTTAATGCCCTGTGCATGGATCTCAGGCATGAAAAATAAAGAATTATTTGAATTCCAAAATCATAATAGGGCCTGAAAATCTTGAATGCCTTGCATTTTCTTGTTCTCTCAATTTGAAGGAAAGTCTGAATTTGAGAGTAGGAACAAAAGGGAGAAAATGCCAGGCACATAGTGAATTTTTAAAATTTCTTCCTTTTGTGCTTCATGTTATAATATTCAGAGATTATCAAAGATAGAATGTGCTCTGGATTAATTTGCTTTATCTAATCCATGTAACCCAAATCCAACCTAAAATCACTACTACAAGTAATCCCAACTCTATACAAGGCTAGTAGAAGAAGGAGCTTCTCCATAGGATTACATTATTTAGTTCACATATTCTAACTTTCTAAAAATGTAAATATTTTAAAATAATCTTGCTGTAATGACTATGGCTAATTCAAGGCTGTGAAGGAGAGGGCTTAAGTTGGAGAGAAGTGGGCATAATTTGTATACAGAGAGATTTGGGCTACTCCTGAAAGTCAGCCGGGGCAGTTTGGCCTTCATCCTCTCCAAGGGCTGACAAACTATGGTTCATGGGCCAGATCTGATCAGCCACACCTCTTTGTATGATCCACTATGAAAAGTAGTTTTTATATAGCTCCCAGGCCATAAAAACAGGAAACAAGTTGGAGTTGGCCCACAGACCATAAATTTACTCCCTTGTATCAGGAGTTACTTGAGATTTTAAATGAAGACAATACTTTCTGATTCTAAAAATGACTTGATTTCTCCCAAATCCATCTAAGATCTATGGTCCACATGAGGCCTTTCCTAATGTTTCCAGCCTCTTGGAACCCCAGCCCTACTTTGTCTTCCATAAGCTTCATTTGCAGTTATTTTGAGTATTATCCCCTTCAATGTAATGTAAGCTCTTAGGGACTCTCCCTCTCCTCCTCCTTCTTCCCCATATTCTCCTGCCTCCTCCTTTTCATCTCCTTTCTCCTTCTCCTCTCCCCCCATCCCTCTGGCATACAGAAAGCAATTAGTAGGTGCTTAGTGAAGGACTGGTTGACTTTTCTTAATAGTTTCTCACTTCTATCAGCTTTCTAATCTGAACTGGGTGAGTTTGTACCTCAATTTAGCATCTTGAGCATAACACAAACATTCCCCTTTTACCTTGTTTTGCTACTTAAGATAAGCATGTTTACTCTCTTTTCAGTGTTTTTAAAGGTTTCACTACCAAACAGCAGGGAAACAACTGGGAAAGGAATGAGAACAAAACCAGGGGGAAATTTGTAAATTACAGAGGTCTTAATAATTAATTCTGTCCTTAAAGGTAAACACCAAGAGCTAAACCAAGCTGTCTTTTTAAATCCTTTCTTCCCCTTGTCTGGTAATCTTTCTTCTCACTGATCTTGGATAGGGAAAATAGGGTCTAACTCTAATTAGATGAGATACAAGAACAAGATCTAGGTTTCTAGTAAATGGATTTAGTTTGGTAAGACTCATACCTTTTCTCCTTTCTAAAATCAAATTACTAATAATAGATGATTATGAAAAAACTCAGTCAGTGAGGAATCCCATTTTCTATGTTTCTGATATGTTTTTTTGCAAAGCATTTTGGCCTGAAAGAAATTTGCATTTCCTTTTCTCACTTCAGACTTTCTGGTCATGCACTAAGAAATGCCATGATCTACATGGTTCTTCCTCTGACTATAGATTATTTTGTTTTGCCAGACTGACTTCTTTTGCTATCCAAACCACATTCCATAAGGGCCCCATCTAGCTCCCACCTCATTACTAAGTGAATGAAAAATAGGTATCTCTCCTTACTCAGTTTTCAGCACCACCTACCTTTCTGCTATCAGATTGTACAGGTAAAAGGCATATACACTTTCATTGGAAGTAGTTTACTAAAATGTAATTTTAATTTTTTAAACAATATGTGAACCATATAGCAAATGTGATCAGTCATCTCTACTAATAACATCATTGTTTGATAATGTATATATGTATATATATACACACACACATATGCATACACATGCACTCATATATATATATATATATATATATATATATATATATATATATATATATATATATAAAATTACAAATTAGTGGTTGGCTCCATATAGAAGCTTTTCCAATAACCTTTTCCCCTTCCTATTTTATGATGTTTTAAATGAAGCCCCTGAGGTACACTGCTCAATACTCCTTTTTATATACCTTATATTCCACCCAAACTGGCCTGCTTAGCAGTCCCCAAATCCATTACATCTTCTATCTATGTGCCTTTTCATAAGCTGTTCCCCTTGAACCTAATCACTTGTTTCTTATGCTTTTAAAGACTAAGGTTGACCTCATATACCAGTTCCTCCTGGAATCATTTCTTGATTTCTCCCCCGGTCCTATCAAATTACTAGCACTCTCATACTCCTCAAATAGTTTCTTTTTACTTATCTATTTAAGCCCCATAGACACAATTAAATAGAGAAATCTAGAGCTGGAAGTGATATTACAGGATACATAGGATCTGTATCTTCTAGGTGCATTTATATAGATCTGGAGTTGAACAAAAGCTCATATGGCACCTAGTCTAATGCTTTCATTTTCCGAGTGAGGAAAGCTAAGACCAAGGGATGAGTTGAGACGGGTCTAAAGTCACAAAGATGGTGCTCAAAGGTGACGTGTCAATATGTCATCTAAAACCAACAGAGCATTTTTTGGTTGCTGTATCTTCATATCCTTAGCAACCAACACAGAACCTTGAGCATAGCAACAATTTAAATAATGCTTGCAGGATTAGAATGAATCAGAAGAAATAAACTGAGAGGAAACACATACTAAAATAACAAACAACAGTGTTCATATAGAATTTTGTATCTTTTAAAGTGTTTTCATGTATGCAATTGGTATTTATTTGGCGCCTACTGACAAGTGGCATTGTTCTGAGAATATTAGGGCATACAAAAGAGTTACAAAACTCTATTTATGCCCTCCAGAAATTCTAACCTTTTAACTGAGACAAGATTGACATTTCTTCAATATTTCAATGGATCCATGATTTTATCCATATGGGTATTTATTCAGGGATATAGATTGTAACCTATTAACCCCTCCCCATTCCTCTGTGGTCCTTGGCTATATCAAGAGGGATGAGGGATCCATGAATTCAATGGACAGAACAATTCATATACAGTAACAAACTGTGAAGCAAAGTATGTTGCTGCCCCCACCCCAACCACCCTAAAAAGAAGTGATAGAAGCATTTTAGAAAGGATAATTGACTAGTTAAACTTCCTGGTGGAGCTTAAACTTGGGCCTTGAGGAATAAGAATTTGGCTTAGTGGACTGAAATAAGGACTTTAACACTAGTAGAAGAAACAGTATAAACCAAGTCTTGTCTTTGGATAAGACCATGGTTAATTCAAGAGAATGAGAAGGGGGCTTTTCCTGTATGGAACCCAGAACTTATCGTGGGACGTAGCAGAAAATAATTTGGATAGGAAGGGTAAAAAGATAGCATGCCAAAAGATCTTAGAAGCAAGACTAGAGAGTTTGGTCTTTTTCTGAAGGCAATTCAAAGCTGTCCCAGGTTTCAAAGGATAGGATTAATAGGAAATCATTGCTTTAGGATAATCAATATAATAACAATGTGCAGAGGGAACTGACTACACAAAATGTGATCATTTTTAAGGTGTGAAGATGACCTTTATCTCATTTGATAACACCTTTGTAATGTGGGTAAGGCAGGTGTTATGCCTCCCATTGGCAGGATGAAGAAACTAAGGGGAAAAAAAATAAAATGACTGAAAAGAAAACGTACCCTAAACAATAGTAATGTACAGCCCACATTCTGAACAACACTCTATAATAGACCTCAGGAAGATTTAACGGAAAACAATATGTTTATTCTAAATGTAAAGTAATTGGCAGTAAGCTTTCAATATTGCTTACTGTAGCTCTTTGTCATTTGTGTGCACAATTCCTTGAGGCATTTGGCTGCTCTCAGCCCTCAAGTTTTTGAATGTTTTGCATTCAATTTTGAAGCATCGACACAGCCCATTAAAGTTGGTCTGATTTTAACTTGTTTTTTCCCTTTCATCACTGCTAGTACTTTTCCAGCTCTAATTGCCCATCTGTTTCTGTTACTAATGAAAGAGGGAAGGCTTTGGCTCTGAGGTAATTTTATGAGTCCAATTTTTTGTGTGACTTCATGCCCACTTTCTGAGTCTCTTCCTTTCCCTGGTCTTCCAGAAGCTTCACTTTTAGTGTTTACGACGAGAGACTTTACCTATATCAAGGAGAAGAGGAGGCGAATCCTGAGGTTAGGAGCTGTGGGCTAATGCTTCTGATAAATGCCACTCACTGGAAGAATAAGGGATAAATGCCATTTTAAGCATGATAGCAAGAATGGAAATGAAAGGGAGACCGATGAGGGGTGTCAACCTGAATTAATTCTGGCTTCAGAGTAAACTATGCATTATTATTATTATTGAAGGGTGACGAGGCAGCACAGTGGATAGAGTGAGCAGCCTGGAGTCAGGAAGACTCATCTTCCCGAGCTTCAACCTGGCCTCAGATATTTGCTAACCTTGTGATCCTCAGCAAGCCGTTGAGTCCTGTTTGTCTCAGTTTCCTCATCTATAAAATGAGCTGAAGAAGGAAAAGGCAGACTACTCCATATCTTTGTCAAAAAGACAAAAATAAACCGAAATGGGATCGTGAGGCGTCGGACATAACTGAGAAACAACAAATCATTATTGTCATTAAGCATTCATGCAGGTTTTTAATAGTTTCTTTTTGCAAATATCTCATTTGATCTTCATAACAAATCTAGAAAGGAGGCTCTATTATTATCCTCATCTTTCAGATAAGGTAACTGAGACAGGCGGAGGTTAAGTGTATTTCCTGTAGTCACACATCTAGCGTCTTCCCGACTCCAGTTCCAGTACTCTATCTATCACAAAATCTAGCTATTAAGCACCAGGAAATGGTTCTCTAGGCACCGCGTATATAAAGACAAAACGTCCTCATGGAACCTACATTCTACCAAAGGAGATAACAAATGACATATACAGACAAAATAAATACAAAACAAATGTAAGATATTTAGTGCAAAGAGGGTCATGATGAGTTGAGGGGATCAGGAAAGGCCTCTTGTACAAAATGATGTTTGTGTTGAGCTTTGTGGAAAACCAGAGATTCTAAGAGGCAGAGGTGAGGGGAATGCATTCTACTTTTACCAGGAAGCCTCTGCAATGGCGCAGAGGTGGAGAATAGAATGCTATGCCTGTGGAAGAGCAAAAAGTCCAGTTTTGTTAAACCAATGACTGTGTGAAGGAGATTTGTCCATAGTAAGCCTGGAAAAGTCATTTGAATCTAGTTTGTGAAGAGCTGTAAAACAAAAACAGAAGTCTGTATATGATCTTAACAATATGGGAGAGGCATTAATGTTTACTGACCAGAGGGAGATGATTTGACCTGGATGATGATGATGATGAGGAGGAGGAGGAGGAGGATGACTCACATTTATATAGCACTTAAAGACCTTAAAGAGCTGTTCATACATTGTCTCATTGGATCTTCAGAAATATTTGAAGAAGGTGATACTATGACCATTTTCCAGATCAGGAAATTAAGGTTCAGAGGATGTCACCCAAGAGCAACCAGCTAAAATGTACCTGCAGGGGTTCGGGCCAAAGGTCTTCCTAACTAGGACATGCTGCCCTTTTAATGATCAAATTTAAATGCTCATCACTTGGATAACACATGGCAGCAAGTACAATTAATAGTATAAATATATTCATAAATGAATGAGCATATATGTGTGCATATGCGGTGTGTACATGCATACACACAAAAACACACATACACACATCTCTTTAACTAGTATGTGTTTATATAAAGAAGCGTTTAGTCATTCTTCTTGCCCTCTGCCCTTTGGGTATGAAGACAAAACCATCTTTAGAGAATATTAAATCAAGGTAATTGCTTTAACTCTTAGTTACTCTTACCTGTAAATAACTCAGAGATGCAACTGGCCAGAAATAGACAAGCAATGTGCAATGATAGCAAATCAGGTCAATAAATTGAGATGTTTACAAAGCATTTATTAAAAAAAAAGGAAACCTTTGTGCACAGCATTGTTGCAAAATCTGAGCATTATTCTTACTAGAGGGAATTAAAATTAGAATCAGAAGGCCTGGTTTCAAACCCTACTTCTGTTATTCAATATCCATGTGACTTTGTTACCATGCACTCCTTTCAGATGTGTCTGACTCTTCATGACTTCTTTTGGTATTTTCTTGGCAAAGATACTGGAGTGGTTTGCCGTTTCCTTCTCCAGTTCATTTTACAAATGAGGAAACTGAGGCAAACAGCATTAAGTGACTTGCCTAGCGTCACACAGGTAGTTAAGTGTCTGAGGCCAGAATTGAACTCAGGAAGGGGAGTCTGTCCACCTCACCATCTAGCAGCCCCCTTGCCCAAGATCACACAGCTTTAAAAGTAGCAATATCAATATTTAAACCAAGATCTTATAGCTCTAAATTCAGTCGTTTTCTAACTCCATCTTAATTTCATTAAAAAGATTATGTTAAGCTAGGTGATGAAGATTTCTTTCAGCTCTGAAATGAAATTCTAATCATCTCAATAAACATTCATCAAGCCACTCCCTAACTAAGACAGGGTGCTAGTTTCTGAGGCTCAGGACAAAAAAGTCAAAGCAGTTCCTGCCTTCAGGAGGAGGTTGCGAAGGCAGGGTGTAATCTGATTGAATGGGGTCTCAAATCACAGTGTGAATTTCAGTGCCTTGGGAGAAAACCCTAGCTTCCTCACTTCAACTACAACTCCGGATGGGACTGTGCACCCTCGTGAAGGTTTTCCTAAACTCTGCAGTGTTGTAGCAACACAAAGAAAGGACACTGTGAAACGGATAGCTTCAAGGGAAAATTGGAGGGAGAGTTATCTGTCCTTCAAACATGAAAGGGCATAGGCCTGCTGCAAGAAAACCTCTCAGCTGTATTTAATTGATTTTTGGGTAATGCCCTTGTGTGTCCCTGTGTATTTTTTTTTCTGGGATGACTGGGAGAAGGACATAGGCTGGTCTAGATAGGTAGACACCTTGTAAGTTAAAGAAAAGAAGCTTCACTCTCCTAGAAGGCTTCTTTGACAAAAATAAGTGGTTGGGAAAGGACTGAGGAGAAGGGTCTTTGCTTATGGAAAGGTAACTGGTGTTTGGGAATATTGAAAGACTAGTGCACTGTGAATATATGTAAGTGATCAAAAACCTGAATGTCAGCACTATTCCCTGCCCCTAACACCCTCCCCACCCCGCCTCCCAACTCCCATCTTTTCAGCACAAAGGAAGGCCTCAAGCACCCTGTGATTGGCAATAAATGTACACTCACTCCAAAAGGCATCCTTGAGGAAGGTCTCTGTAACACAGAGACATGATTTCATAGCTAGATTTCATGTCTGCTTGTTTATTGGAATGAACCTAACCCCAAGAAGAGGATGATGACCTGTGTATACCATCACACCAAACCCGTACGCTATGCATCCCTGTATTTCTGGCTTACGTTTTATTGACCAGAAAGCCTGAAGAATGAAAAGTTAGACCTTTTCTATGGCATCTGTCTAAAGTATACACACACACACACACACACACACACACATATGTGTGTATATATATGTATGTATATATATAACAATCATATATAGTAGAAGAAAAGGTCACAGATATGCTAGGATATTCATAGTTACACTTTTATGACAGTAAATGAAAATAAGGTAAACAAATGAAATGAAATAATATCGATTCACAAAAGCAATAAAAATGACAAATTCAGAGGAACTTTCGACAGTTTGTATGAACTGATGCAAAATGAAGAAATCAGAACCAAGAGATGCAATAGTCATTTTTATAATACTTACAATAATATAAAGGAAAGCAACAATAAAAGACAACAGATAGAATTCAGATTACTGCAATAGTCATAACCACAGAAGATTTATGATGGAACATATGTCCTTCTTAATACAGAGATAGTAGAACAGAAAAGGCAAACACAGTATCTGTTGTCAGACAAATCTGATGGGTCAGTGTTTTTTGTGTAGGCTTCATTTTGTTTTAAGGAAGAGTTCTTTAGAGGGTGAAGTACAGGGAAGTGGAAATGATAGGGGAAAATGTCTCAAAATATGAATCAAGTACATACAGGATGACCTGGAAATTTTGTGTTATTTTAAGCTATTAAAAAGGGCAGATAGGTAGAGCAGTGGATACAGTGCCAGGCCAAGAATGAGGAACTCATTTTCCTGACTTCAGATCTTCTCATACATATATTAGCTGTGTGACACTTCAGAAATTCACTTAACTCTATTTGACCCAATTTCCTCACCAGTAAAATGGGTTGGAAAAGAAACGGCAAATCACTTTAATATCTTTTCCAAGAAAATCCCAAGTGGGGTGAAAAGGAGTCAGATACAACTGAAATGACTGAACAAAAATAAAAACTTTAGCTATTAGAACTTAAAATTGTACTACAACTTTAGTGACCCCTTTAGACTTGTCTTCAACATAGAGTTCCCTGTGCTCTTATTTTATCTTCCATTGAATGGCAATCCTCCCAAATAGTTATTGACCTGACATTAATAATGAGTGTCTACCTAACCAAAACTTCTTTTCTTGACAAGAATGTCCTTTGGGACAGATCCAAAGCATTCCCAAAGAACAGATAGATTACATCTATTGCTCCTTTCTTATCTATGTATCCTGTCACTCTACTATAGAAAGAAATTAAATTGATTTGGCACAAGTTGCTCTTCACAAAGCAAGGTTGATTGTTCTCCAGTACTTTGTCCCCCTTCTAGGGGAATGCAAATTAATTTTGAGATGATTTGTTCTGGAATGTTCCCAGATACTGAATTCTTCAGTTGGTCAATCTATAATTATCAGGGTCACCTTTCTTCTTAAAAAATGTCTCTGTCTCTGTCCATCCCTATCTTTGTCTCTCTCTATCTCTCTTATCCAGCCTTGGCTGTGTAGGCATAGACATAATATTTTTCCATTTTTTTTGACATTTCTGTCTTGTACTATTTTCTATTTGATCTCTCAGATAATTCAGATTTTTACCTTTATCAACCAGAAAACTTCTGGCAGGTTTGTGCCACATAGCCCTGCAGTCCTGAATAAAAATAGCCTGTTAAATTTTTGCCATTTTTCCCCTCTCATTTAGCATTGTATTCTTGCCTCCCTGATCAGGCACTCTGACTTAAGTGAACAAAGTAGAGCTTTTTATGCTCATTTACCAAGAATATGTTAATTTTCTATAAGAGAAGAAAAGGAACAAAAAGGTATATAGGACAGAAAGATTCAATGAATTATTCTTTAAACTTGGCAAGTTGCTTAAATTGAGCCTCAGTTTCCTCCTCTGTAAAATGAGTGTTAAAAAAAACCTTAGGTATGCCATAGAGCTGCTCTAAGGATCCAATGACATAACATATACAAAGGTGCTTTGTAATCATGAAATACTCATTACTGTTATTCATGGTTATTAGGCAAGGTTCACATGCCATATAACTTTCCTGATAACCATCCCATAATATGCATGTGTTTTTGTGTTTGTAAATTCTTTGAAAATAATTTCCATAAACCCTGTACATCTAGAAGTAGATGATACATATGTGTGTGCATATGTATGTGTGTATGCTCATATGGATATGGCTATGGCTATTACATACATATATTTATATATGTGTGTATGTATCTATGTGTAAATATATATACATGTTTCTCATACATATACATATTCCTTTAAAGTTTTCAAATAACACAAAGATCAGAGGGAGTCCTAATATATTGGAAGACAGGATGAGGATTCAAAATAATCTTAACATGTCAGCATAAGATGATATAGAAAAAGAATATTTGGAAAGTCCTATACTAATGTAAAAGAAACTGACTAGACAGGTTAGGTGTCACATGTTTAAAAGTCATTCATGTGGAAAAAACAATACTAGGGCTTTCCTCAGTGGTGAGATAAATCCAACAGTATATTGTGACTACTAGAAAGCTGGAGTTATCTTAAATTATATAAAAAAAATTTCATGGATGGAAAAGACAGCATTGACCATCTAATTCAATCCACAATAGAAGAAGAACATCTGCAATGTCATAAGTGATCATCCCAATTTCCTTTAAAGATCTTCCGTGAGTGGAAACTCACTACTTCCCTCAGCATCCAATTCTATTTTTGAATATCCCCAATTGTTAGGACGATTTTCCTTACATTAGATTTCAATGTGCCTCTCTGAAACTTGTATCTGCTGATCATAATTCTGTTTTCCTGAGCTAAGCAGAACAAGTCTAATCCCTTTTCTAGTGATACTTGAAGGCACTTATCAAGTATTTTCTCCTAAAGGATAAACATCTCCAATTCCTTCAATCAGTGTTCATAACATTTGAACATGAAGTTTGACCTTTTTGATTTATGTCCTCTAATGTTGAAATTGGCTGTCCAGAAAAAAGAACTTGATGTCCCACTGACCCCTATCTAGGTCATAGAACATATGAAATATGGGTTGCAGTCCTAAGTTCCTCTTTCAAAAGGTACACTTACAGATAGGATTGTGAGGGGATCTAAAATCATAAAATAAAAGGATGGACTGAAGTAACTGGAAATGATTAGCCTAAAAAAGAAAAGAGTGATCAGGAGGAAGTGGTGAGGGGAGAGGCTCATAGTAGAAGGATTGTCATGGGGGAATATAGAGTAAATTTGTTCTACTTGATATTTTAGGGCAGAACATGAACCAGTGACTGGAAGTTAAAGGGAAGCAAATTTCCACTGAATGTTTAGGAAACAAATAACTTTCTTCCAAACTGGGACTGTCCAAAAGTAGAATAACATGAGAAATGAGTACTGCCTAGTGATACAATGAATTACCTGTCACTGAAAGTTTTTATGTGAAGGCAGGATAATCAATTATTTGGGGAGTTAACCTAAATCAGGATATATTTGGAGGAGTGACTAGATCACCTGAGGTTCCTTACAACTCTAGGATTCTGTGATATATGAGGTCTAAGGTTATATATTAGATTTAAAGAAGTAACCTTTACATTCCCCTGAAATTCCATGATAATGATGTATATGACTTGTGTGACAATGCATTTTAAAACTTAACAAATACAAGTATTAAATATATTGAGCCAACTATTCCTAGTGACTAGGTGAGTCTCAGACTGTTAATTACAAACCTCTGGGAGCTGCTTTAATTCTTTTATGTCACTCCAATGCCAGAGAGGGCACTGAAACAATAATTTATTGAATAGTCCCCTAATGGTCTAGAAGAGTTGGGGCAGCTTCCATAGGGCACAAAACTTAAAACCAGACTATCCAATTACCTTTTGTTATCAGGAAGGACACACAGACACACTTCTTGGAGTCTTATTTAGGCAGAATCACTGGTTCTTTATTCAGTTTTTAAAACATGGAAAAGTGGTACAGAAAGTACATATAGCTAGAAAAACAGTTAAGTTGTTGGTGCATGGTTACTCCAGCTATATCCTGGAACTAACACTCTCCTCCACACACTCATATTCTCTCTCTCACTCACACACACACACCTTTTTAAGTTTCAGGGATATGTGTTATTTTTTACATTACATTTACAGATTATCCCTCCTCCATGATAGATCTCTTATAACAAAGAAAAACAATTAAGTGACTGTAACAGCAAGGACCCCAACATACAGTGGAGGGCCTGCTGTACAGATTCTTAGATCTGCTTCTCTAGAAGAAAAGCAATTTTTGAGAGTTCAACAGTCTACTTTAATCAAGCACTTGGATCATTCACTTAGTTCAGGGGAATAAATGAGAACCCTGAATTTCAGAGAAAAATACAGAGAAATAAAGACCAACAGGCAGGGCTTCCAACTGTCTGACCATAAGCAATACACACACCACATATCAACAGACATATACAACTGTTTAACCGTTACATAAATACATAGTTACCAGAGAGAGAAGCACCAACATTTGGGTTTTCAAAGCCCAGGTCTCCTTAGAGGCTTCCTAAAGTCTGATCTGGCCAAACAAACACTTCCAATGAGTAAGCCCCAAAACAAAACCTCACCTCAGAGTATTTATACATTTTTCAGAGTCAGAAGGCATCACAACCCTTGAGAACCAGTGCCTCATTAGAAATGAACAAAAAGTGTGGGCCTTCCTACAAAACAAATCTCCCCAAATCAAGCTATCATTAATGTGGAGATCTTTAACTCTCATTAACATAATTAACATTACAGTGACAAGTGACTATATCTGAAAATGCATGTAACATTCTATATCTCTAGCATCCCAAACATTTCTATATTTTTTTTAATTAACAGAAAGAAATTTGTATTCCATCCCACTGGTGAAAAGGGAAAGGGTAAAGGAAAAGGAGAAGTAGAAGGGGAAGGGGAAAAAGAAAGAAAAAGACAAAGGAAAGGAAAAATTCCTTGTAAAAAATGTGTAATTAATCAAAATAAATTCCCTTACATGTATTGTATACAAATATATGTGTGTATCCTAATCAATCTTTAATCATTTAAACATTGAATAAGTACCATCTATGTGCCTGGCATTGTGTTAAGTGTTGGGTATACAAAAATGTCTAAGGATAGTGTCTGCCCTCAAAGAGCTTGCAATCTAATTATAGTAGTCGATGGTGGCTTGACTGTAGAGGCCCTACAAAGCTGGGAAGTCCCTAAATATTGTGATTCTGTTTGTTGCCTAATGACTTGTTCTGCTAAGTTTACATAACATCACCAGATTATTGGGCATTAGGTAATGATTTTTTTTTTTTAACTAATGACAGCAAATCCCAAAATGGATCATAATCTTTATCAGTAAAGGAATTACACACATTGATTAATTCATTAATAATTTCAATACTAAATTGTATATGTTAATAATAATAATATAATACATATTGTGTTAAGAACTCTATACCGGTTCAGAGTGAGAAATGAGTATCGTCATCCCTAACAATAGTGAGTATACAACACATTAGGTTGAGAAAATGCCAACATGATTCTTCCATGATAAGAACATTCGTGATATGACTCACATCTGAGAATTCCATAATCACATGATTCTAATGCTATTAACCAGATGCACCAGAAAAGGCTTAAGGTAGAAGGATTTGTGCTGAGTTGTCGAGGATGTGCAGGAATAGGCACTAATATTCTTATCTAAGGAGCTAGCAGGACAAAAGTGATTGGAAAAAGAAAACAGAAAGCCTCTGTCAGCATGGATGCTTTCTGAGGTTGTGAGGAGAAGTCATATTCTCAGAAAAGACATTTTTCAGGGATATAAAAAGCATCAATGATGTAAGCCACTCTCACAGTTTTGTTACTTAGAGCATACCTCTTTGACTGCTTAGGGACTTATTTTTGCCTCTTTGAGGTGTGATTAGATTTAGAACTGATCATGCAGCTAGAACAGGGGCAGAGAACCTGCAGCTTCAAGGTCACATGTGACCTTCTAGGTTCTTGAGTGCAGCCTTTTGACTGAGTCCAAGTTTTACAGAACAATTCCTTTTATTGAAGGTATTTGTCCTGTGAAGTTCAGATTCAGTCAAAGGGCTACACTTGAGGACCTAGCAGGCCAAATATGGCCTCAAGGCTGCATTCCTGATCTGGAATGATGAGTGATTATAATGCCGACAGAAAAATATCACTAGCATTAAAATATATTTTGTTGTCCATGAAACAGCAAAGGGATGTGATATATATGCCATATGATCCAAGTTTTTTAAAAATAGATGGAATCTCAAGAGATCATTAGGTACAGGATCTAGGCTTTCTGTTGATACATTTTTATTTTTCTTATTTTCTAGATAAGACTCACAAGTTCCAAAAGGTTTCACTGATTTGACCAAAACTGCACAGCTAAAATGAAGCAAAGTTAGGATAAAAATTGAGATCTTTTATTTCCTAATGTGGTGATTTTTATGTTACCAACTACATTGTCTCTCATAGCATAATTTGTTTGAATTACAAAGTATATATTAGCATACTTTATATTCAATATTTAGCATAAGATGTACTAAAGCATGTTTTATAACCCATAGTGCATAACACTGTTTTTGTAAAATTATTATAATTATTGTTAATAATGTAAATCAAAATTACAGTTATAAGAAAATGAAAAATGACTTCAAAGAAGAATTTCATCATTTCCAGTGTGAAGCTATATGAAAAATACAAAAACAACAAAGGCATAAGGGAAAAGTATCATTAATAAATAATTGAAAATGTCAAAGAAACTTAAGGATAAAGAACAGGAAAAAGCAAGGAGATCATGCATCTACCTAGTCAGGGAGAAAAAATAGAGGTGAATCCAATCCATTCATGGTTCAATCCAAAACTTCCAATAAGTGGATAGCAATTTTAACTCTAGTACTAGGTTCATCAGACCCGTTCGGAAAGCTGATTTTTTTTTTTTATCACAGATTATGGGATCGTTCATTTACAGCTGGAAGGGATCTTAAACACCATGAGAACCAAACATCATTTTATCTATGAGACAACTGAGGCTGGTAGAGGTTAAGTGACTTACCCACAGACACATACCCAGCAAATTGCCCATTGAAAAAAAATTGCCTCAGTTTTTCTGACTCCAATTATAGTATTCTATCTTCTGTGCCACTTAGGAGCCTTATGAAAGCTACTTGTCTTTGTTAGAAATACCCAATAACCATAATCTATGGGACTACTAACTAAATTGCTTTTTTAACTCTATTTTTTCATAAGCAAAAGCCTTTTTAGAGTACTACCACTCAAACATACCTTTGATAATGTGGATGCTTTAGATATGATGATAAATAAGAATAATAATTCATATAGCATTGACATTCAATTAAAAATGTGGTTTAAATTTTATTTTAAGACACCCCCATCCAACAAACTAAGCTCTGATTTATATTTTATGTGTATAAATATGTGTATGCTACAGGAAAGTAGGGAAGAAGTAGGGGAGAAAGTAGGGGGAATAAATGGGATGGGGAGGATGACAGAAGGGAGGGCAAATGGGAATAAGGAGTAATTAGAAGCAAACACTTTTGTGGAGGGACAAGGTCAAAAGAGAGAATAGAATAAATGGAGGGCACGATAGGATGGAGGGAAATATTACACAACATGACTATTATGGAAGTCTTTTGCATGACTACACATATAAAGCCTATATTGAATTGCTTGCCTTCCCAGTGGGGATGGGTGGGGAGGGAGGAGGGGAGAGAAGTTGGAACTCAAAGTTTTAGGTACAAATGTTGAGAACTGTTTTTGCATACAACTGGGAAATAAGAAATACAGGTAATGGGGTATAGAAATCTATCTTGCCCTATAAGAAAAGAGAAAAGATGGAGATAAGGAAAGGGAGGGGTGTGATAGAAGGGAGGGCAGTTTGGGGAAAGGGGTAATCAGAATGGATGACATTTTGGGATGGGGGAAGGGGAGAGATGGGGAGAAAATTTTGAACTCAAAATTTTGTGAAAATGAATGTTGAAAACTAAAAATAAACAAACATAAAACAAAAAAATACGTGTATGTCTACATGAGTATGAGTGTGTGTGCATATAGAGTATGAATCTGTGGTCTATCCAAAACTACATTTTTTGCTTCACAGTCACAGTTTTATGACAGCTGCAAAATTTGAAAGACAAGTAAATTGATCTCATGTAAACTTAATTAAGTATGTATGCATAGATTCTCTTTTCTAATGATACAATACTTCTCTGTGACAGAGTCAATTCTCATCCAGCATTATAACTAAAAAAGCAATACTTTACCAAATCAGTTTAATCCTCAGTTAATCAATGGAAGAGCATTGCCAGTTTCAGGTTTAATCCACTCACATACTTGTCACCTAATAATACCTGGTTCTGAATATCCTTTCAATGACAGTCTAAAGGTTATTAATGAACTTGAAAGTATTCAGCCTTTAAAATAGTTACATTGGTAGTTTAAAGAGTTGTGACTTCAATTATGTGACTATTCTTTCTAAAACATACCAGAGAGACCTGCTGCCTGGGACCAAGAGTCCTTCACTCCTTTGTGTGCCAAAGTCCCCTTTGAGAGTGCTGTAAAAACTATGGATTCTTTCTCAGAAAAAAAAAATAATGTTTTGAAATGATTAAAATATGTAAGATTACAAAAGAAGTCAAAGGTTAGGGAAAATAAAGATATATGTATGTGTGATATATAATAATGAATTACATGTATATTTGTGTATATATACATATATGTATATGTATGTATGCATGTATAATACAACTTCATGACACTCTGAAATCTATCCATGGATCATTTGAGTATTTGAGGACCTATGTTATGAACTTCTCACTTTAAAAATCTTGATTATTTGGTGTGTTTAAGAAAAATTCTTCTGTTGCCAAACTCCTCTAAATAACCACAAAAGACAAAACGTTTAGCATTTAACTCATATATAAAGCCTTTTTAAAGAAATTTGGAGGTTCTAGTAGAGCTTGTATCTCACTGATATAGCCTCCAAGAATTCAGAGAAATCTAATGTCTATCTACAGACTTCTTGAAATACAACTGACTAAAACCTACTTTTTTTTTTTCTAACTAAGGAAAAAGAATGAGTGCTAAAGACCAAACTGAATTTAGGTATAGACCTGAATTTTAAAGAGAATAGTGTACAAAGAATTCATGGGGAAGAAAGGGAGAGAGAGAGGAGAGAGAGAGAGGAGAGAGAGAGAGAGAGAGGAGAGAGAGAGAGAGAGAGAGAGAGAGAGAGGGAGGGAGAGAGAGAGATATCTATAATATACTTTGGACTAAATATCTTCAGTACAAAGGGATGCAATCTTCTCAAGAATCAAATTATGAAGAAAAACAGGTATGACAGGAAGGAGAAGGGAAAGTTGTCTAAAAATTCCAAGTTGCATACATAGGAAACTCATCAAGAAATGGATAAAATGTTCTAAATTTTTAAAAATTTATTTTAAAAAAGACGTTACTAAGATAGAAACAATGGTACGTAACAGTATGTGAATAGAGTAGGTTTCTCACTGACTGGTAAGAATAGTGACACGAGTGCTTAAGCTCAGAATGAACTGAAATTGGTAAGATAAGTTCAGGACAACTACTTTGCTTTGTTTTGATTTTTCCATCTCCATTGGGGAAAAGAAGTGGATCAAAGACAGAATCACTGATCAGGTTGTCTGAGGCAATGATGATCAAGAACAGAGAGAATGTAAAGACACTGAAACTGTGTTTTGTTTCTATCTTTGTTATCTTGGAGAATAATTTGAAAATTGGAAAGCATACAATTGACTAACATGATGTTGATAGGCCAATAATGGGATAATATGGGACTGCCTAGCTAACCTTGATGACTTCAATGCATCTGGTCACATTAATATATCATCAGCTACTGAAAGAATTGGCAGATGTGATTACTAAGCCTTTGTCAGTGACACGTGAGAGTGTGGAGAATTGAAATTTACTGTTGTACTAACTTCTAAAAAAAAGGGAAAAAAGAATACTATCTGCAAAGTCTGGGCCAGGGAGCACAACTTCCACTTTTGACAAAATCCTGGAATGTGTACCTAAAAGGAATTATTAGTGAATGATAAATAACAGGAATCTACAAAAATGGGTCATATCATATTGATTTCTTTTAATAACAGTGTTATCAGACTGGTAGACTGAAGGAATGTGACTGTTCTAATTTATATAGATTTTAGAAAAAATGTAACTAAATCTCTCCTTTCCTTCTGTAAAAACTGGAGAGATATGAGATAGATGATGACAAAATCAGGTAAATTTGTTACTAGCAGCCTAACTGAATGAAAAGAGCAGTCATTAATTTCAACTGGAAAGAAGTCTCTAGTAGAGTATTACAAGGATCTATACTATCTACCATGCTTTCTCATATTTTGTCAATGATTTGGATGAAGGAAGAGGTGACATGTTTACCAAATTTGTAAATTATATAAAATTGGAAGGGACAGCCATTCAGTATAAACAGAGAGAAGTTTCAAAAATGTCTTCAAAGATTAGACACTAGACTGAATGAAATCTGATTCAATTTGGTAAAGATAAATGTAAAATCTCAAAACTGTATTCAAAAAAATAGCTTCAATATACGTGATGAGAGCAGTCTGGATAAACAGAAAATAATAATAATATTTTCTTATATGATGTCTCTCTTTGAGGCCTTTGAGGAATAGTAGCATACTAATACAGGTGGTAATATAATAGATTTAAAGGTAGAAGATGTGCTAGAGATTATTCAGTTCAAGTATCACATTTAACAGAACAGGACACTGAGGCCCAGAAAATAAATGACTTGTCTAAGATCATATGATTATGAAGTAGCAGAATCAGAACCTGAACAGAAGTCCTTGTGAGTCCAAGTACAGTGCTAATTTCATGAGGCCATACTGCCTCTTGTGCCTCATTAGTTTCTTTATTTCTGAAGAACAGTCATTGATTGCATTAATATATTTGAATTTGTCAAAGTACTTTACACACATTATATCACTTGATTCTTGGAAGAATCTTGTGAGGGATTTACTAATATTACCCTGTGTTAGAGACGAGGAAACTGAAAAGTTTAGTGACTTGGTTTAAAAAAATTACTTTTTTCCAATTACATGTGAAAATAATTTTAACATTTTTTAAAATTTGAGTCCCAGATATTCTCCCTCCTCTCCCCACCCTGTTCATAAGAAGGCAAGCAATTTAATACAAGTTTTACAAGTGCAATCATGCAAAACACTTTTCCATATGAGTCATGTTATGAGAGAAAACAGACCAAAAGAAAGAAAGAAAGAAAAAATAGAGAAAATGAAAACTAGTATGTTTCAATCTGCATTCAGACTCCATCATTTCTTTCTGTAGAGGTGGATAGCATTTTTCAGTCATGAGGCCTTTGGAACTGTCTTCTATCATTGTATAACTGAGAATAAGTTAAGTTATTCACAATTGATCATTGTACATTGTTTTATGTACAATATTCTCTTGATTCTGTTCCCTTCTATCTATATTAGCTCATGTAAGTCTTTCCAGGTTTTTCTGAAAGCATCCTGCTTTTGTCATTTTTTTTTGAAGCCAGGAAAGCTCTTGCTTTATTTTACATTCTTATGAATGGGTAGCTCCCCCTAAGGGAGCACACTTGCTCAGACAAGTGCAAGACATTTATACCCCTGGCCTTGGAAATTTTTTCTTAGAAGTTAAATGACTTGTTCAATTTCTTTTTCTAAAACAAGGTTATTTAAGTATTTAATTTCCTCTTCTGTTAATCTGGGCTGTTTGTAGTTTTATAAATACTCATTCATTTTACTTAAATTTTTAAATTTATTGGCATATAATTGGACAAAACAACTCCTAATTTCTTTTAATTTCATCTCTACTGGTGATGAGCTAATCCTTTACCATTTTGATACTGTTAATTTGATTTTCTTCTTTTTTAAATCAAATTAACTAGAGGATTATGTATTTTAATTTTTTTAATAAAAACATCTTCCAGTTTTTATTGGTTCTATGGTTTTCTTACTTTAATTTTATTAATATTTCCTATGATTTTAAGAATTTCCAATTTGTTGGTTGACTAAGGATATTTAACGTGTTCTTTTCCTTATTTTTTTCAATTGTATGGCTGTTTTATTGATCTGCTCTTTCTCTGTTTTATTGAGGTTAAGTGTTTAGAGATAAAAACAAAATTCCCCTAAACACTGCTTTGGCTGATTTAATGAATTTTGGTATGTTATCTTACTGTTGTCATTCTCTTTAATGAGATTAGTGATTGTTTCTGTGATTTGTTCTTTGACTCACTCATTCTTCAGAATTATATTATTTAGTTTCCAGGGGCAGAGCCAAGATGGTAGAGTAAAAACAGGTACTTTCTAGAGCTCTCTCCCCAAACCTAGCCAAATACCTATAAAAAATGATAAATTTTGGAGCTGCAGAATCCAGCAAATGATAGAGTGAACTAAATCTCCAGCCCAAGACAGCATGTATCATACCACATGGGGAGCAGAACACAGTCCAACATGGGCAGTACTGGCACAGATGGGACCTGAGCAGGCCTTGGGCGGAATGAATCACTGGCACTTACAGCAATTTCCAGACTTCACAACTCCAAAACAGTGAGAATAAATTGGAAGGTCAATGGAAAAAACCTGTTGGACCTGTATGAGAGAGTAGAGTGATCCAGCTCCAATGCCAGGATAGGTGAGGGGCCAAAGGAAACTGCAGCAGCCGTAGTAGCAGCAGGGTCAGCAGGAGTTGTTTCTGAAGCTCTACATACACAGAATGTGGGGTGATCCACCAGCTGACAGTACACTCCCCAACCCCATTGGAAGCAGAAAACTACCTTGAGAAAGAGCTCAAAAATCAAGTTTTGACTGGGGAAATGAGCAAAAACAGGAAAAAAATCAGACTATAAAATCTCATTTTGGTGACAAGGAAGATGAAAACATTAAACCAGAAGGAGACAGAAAAGTCAAAGCTCCTACTCCAAAGTCTCCAAGAAAAATATGAATTGGTTTCAGGGCATGGAAGAGCTCAAAAAGGATTTTGAATATCAAGTAAGAGAAGTAGAGGAAAAATGGGATGAGTTTCCAATTAGCTTTTAGTCTATGTTGTCATGGATCTCTTTGAATGTAATTTCAATTGCATTATCATGTCAAAAGGATATTTTATATTTCTGCTTTTCTGATTTTGGTTTTGAGGCTTTTATTCCATAACATATGGTCAATTTTTGTGTAGGTTCCACATGCCACTGAGAAAAAGGCATGTACCTTTCTGCTCTCATTCAATTTTCTCCAAACAGCTATCATATTTAACATTTTTTTCTAAAATTCTGTTCCTTTTCTTCACTTCTTTCTTGTTTATATTTTTTAGTTAGATTTATATTATTTTGAAAAAGACAAGTTGAGGTCCCTTGCTAATATGATTCTAGTATTTATTTCCTCCTATGATACATTTTAATTCTATAACAGTAAGTACCCCAACTTACACAGGAGGACCTACTATCACAGGTTCTTAGATCTGCATTCATAAAAGGAAATCAACTCTCACGGGGTTAACAATCACTTTAATCAAGCACATGTATCATTCCTTTAACCAAGCATATATATCATTTACTTAGCTCAGGGGAGTCAGCACCCTGAACTTCAAAGAAAATACAGAGGAATCAAAGATCAACAGACACAGTTTTCTCTGCCTGAATTCAACAGACAGGTCCAACTGTCTGACCATAGTACCAGAGAAGGAAGCACCAGCATCTGGGTTTTCAAAGCTGATGGACTCCTTTAGGGGCTTCCCAGAGTCCTCATCTGGCCAAACAAACACTTCCAGTCAGTAAGCCCCAAAGTATCAAAGATCAACAGACATGGCTTCCTCTGCCTGAATTCAACATACAGTCTAACTGCCTGACCACAGTTACCAGAGAAGGAAGCATTGACATATGAGTTTTCAAAGTCAGGGGGCAACTTAAAGCAGTTTCCCAGAGTCCTCATCTGGCACTCAAACCTTCTTACAAAAACTAAATCCCAAAGTAAAACCTCCCCCTTGGAGTATTTATACACTTTTTAGAGCCAGAGGACATAACCCCCTGACCCAGTGTCTCAATAAAAAAAACAAAAGGGACTTGGGACCCTCCTACAAAACAACTCCCCTAATCAAGCTTCCCACAATGGGCAGGCCCATCAATACATGGGGAAGATCTTCTTTAATCACATTTTTCAATCAGAGGCACTTTTAGTAAAACAAAAACAGCAAAAGATCCTAATTTGATTGCCATCCCAACTTCTCATTTAAAAAAAATGGATGCTATACCATTTGGTGTATAGATGTTTACTATTAATATTACTTCATTTTCAATGATAACTTTGAGCAAAATGTAGTTTCACCTCTTCTCTCTTTTAACTAAATCTATTTTTGCTTTTTCTTTGTCTGAGATCATGTTTGCTATCCCTGTTTTTTGTTTTGACTGAAGTGCAATAGATTCTCCATCAGCCCTTCAGTCCTTTACTTTTACCCTGTTTATGTCTGCTTCAAATACATATGCCTTGTGAACAATACATTGTAGAATACTTGTTTTTAATATACTCTTCTATTCTCTTCCATTTTATGGGTGTTTAACTCATTCATAATCACAGTTATGATTACTGCTAATTTCCCTCCATCCTGGCCCCCCTTCTCAATTTATCCTTCTCTCTCTCCTTTTACTCCATCTCTCCTCCAAAGTGTTACACTTCTGACCACTCCCTCCCCCAATCCACCCTCCCTTTAATCTATTTTCTTATGCCACTCCCACTTCCTTATAGAGCATGATATATTTCTGTTTCCAACTGAATGTGTATGTCATGCTTCTTTGAGTCAATTCTGATGAAAGTTTCAAGAACTGCCTTCCAAACTCCCTGCTCATCTTTATCTCCCAGATTTAGCTCTTTTGTCTCTTTTATGAGAGGTAATTTACTCCACTCTACTTCTCCCTTCCTCCTCATCCTAGTGTATCCCTTTTTCATCCCTTAATTTTATTTTTTGGATTTCATTTCATTATGAACAACTCACAGCTTTGCTCTTTGTCTATGTATACTATTAACTCCCCTAATAAAGGAAAAGTTCTTAGGAGTTACAAGTATCATCTTCCCATGTCTGATGTAAACAGTTTTAAATTATTGAATCACTTATGATTACTCTTTCTTGCTTAACTTTTTATGCTTCTCGAGTCATATTTGTATGTCAAATTTTATATTCAGCTCTAAGTGGGAATATTGGAAAGTCCTTAATTTTATTAAATATCCATTTTTCCCCTGAAGGCTTATATTCATTTTGTTGGATAGGAGATATTTGGTTGTAATCCTACTTCCTTTGTCCTCCAGAATATCATATTCCAAACCCTCTTATCCTTTCACATAGAAGCTGCTGAATCTTGTGTTATCCTGACTGTGGCTCCACAATACTTGAATTATTTCTGTCTAGCTGCTTGCAATATTATCTACTTTACCTGGGAACTCTTGAATTTTGCTATGATACTCCTGGAAGTTTTTGTTTTTGGATCTCTTTCAGAAGGTAAAAGGTAGATTCTTTCAATTTCTACTGTACTCTCTTCTTTTAGGATAGCAGGGTACTTTTCCTTGATAATTTCTTCAAAGATGAAATCTAGGCTCTTCCATTTGACTTTAGGTTTTAGGTATTCTAATAATTCTTAAATTATCTCTTCTTGATTTATTTCTCAAGTCAATTGTTTTTCCAATGAGAGATTTCATATTTTCTTCTATTTTTTTCATTCTTTGGATTTTATTTTATTGCTGTGTATGTCTCATGGATTCATTAGCTTCCAGCTGCCCCATTCTAATTTTTAAGTAATTATTTTCTTCAAGGAGTGTTTGTATCTCCTTTTCCATTTGGCCAATTCTACTTTTTAAGGACTTGTTTTCTCATGAATTTTTCCACTTTTTAACAGATTCTCATCAATAGATTTTTGTGCCTCTTTTAACAATGGACATATTGTTTTTTAAACTGTTTTTTCTTCAGTATTACTTTTTTTGCTTCTTTTATCAACCTATTGACTCTTTCTTGCATTGCTTTCTTTTCTTTTCCCCATTTTTACTCTGCCTCTTTTCTTTGATTTTTAAAATCATTTTTGATCTCTTCTAAGACCTGAGATCAATTCACATTTTTCTTTGAAGCTTTGCATGTAGTTGTTTTGATCTCATTTTCTTCTTCTAAGTTTCTGTTTTGATCTTCCCCGTCACCATAGTAATTTTCTATGATCAGTTTTATTTTTTAATTTTTGCTCATTTTTCCATCCTTTTGTCTTGACTTACAACTTTATGTTAAGGTTAGGCTCTGTTTCAGGGATGGAGGGGGTCCTGTCTCAAGCTTCTGCTTTTTGTTTTGTTTTCATGCTGCTATGTTGAAAGCTAGTTCTGGGAAGCATGTATGTTTTAGTTTTTGTGCTTCTGTGTTTAAAGCTAGTTCTGGGGGTTCTGTAAATTTCAGTTCTTCAGAGGTGATATGATCTAAGGAGAGGTATGCTCAATGCTCTCCTGTTTTGTGCTCTGGTAAAATGTGACCAGGGACCTACTCCTGCTAGTACTCTTGCCCTGGATACATGGCCCAGAATTATATTGCCGCAGAATCATATATTCAATGCCAGTAAAGTTGTTTCTGTCCCTTGCTGACCAGTTTTCCGATCTCATTACCATCTGTGGACTGGGAGCTTTGGAAACCACCAATACAGCTGATTTAGTTGTTCCCAAAGTCTGCTGTTCATTTGCTTGGGTGTAGCCTGCACTGGCATAGCCTTTTCTGGACTGTGCCCTCAACACAGCAAGTCAGATCATTTTTGTCAACCTTCTAAGTTGTCTTATTCTAGAAAACTGCTTCATTTCATCATTTTATTGGGTCTGCTGTTCAAGAATTCATTTTGAGACATTATTTTAATGTAATTTGGAGGGGAATTTGGGAGAGCTTAGGGTAGGTGAGTCCCTGCCTTTATTCTGCTATCTTTTCTCCACCAAGAAATTCCTGATTGGCTTAGGAACTTTTTCAGAGTCACAGAGCTAATGAGTGCCTAAGGTCAATTTTAAACTCATATTTTCATGACTCTGAAGGCAGTATTTTAATGAATATGATATCACCTGCATAATAACCACCATTTATTAAAGCCTTTCAAGATTTGTGAAGTGCTTTACAAATATACCTCATTTGATACTCACTGTAATCTTGTGAGGTAGGTTCTATTTATTATCCTCATGTTTTTAACAGAGGAAGCTGAGGCAGACAAAGCTGAGATGATTTACCCTAAGAGATACAGCTAGTAAATGTTTAAGGTTGGATTTGCACATAGGTCTTCCTGGCTCTCGGTCCAGCACTCTATCCATTGACCCCACTTACCTGACATGAAGTAGCCAAACCCCAAAAGAAGGTTATTCATGGGAATACTGCCTAATTCACCTAACCTGTACAACCTATAGCCAAAGAAATGACAATGTGATTTTCAAAACAATGCCTACAGTGATAATGATACCAGCAGCTTAATGTTCTCAATTTCCATTGCCAGTTGATGTCTCCTCTGGATACAGAACATTTCAGAAAATAAATATAGATGCCAAACGTGTTTATAAGTGCCAACTATCTGAAAATACTTTTTCCTCCCTCTCCTTTGTTGATTCAATTTGTCCCTTAAACTGTGCTTTTGGGTCAAGTTTCTCTCATATTTAATATGCAACATGAAGCATGAAATGTCTCACAGACAGAGTTTTAATTTGGTATTAATGTGCATGCTCTCCTCAAGTCTGTTCCATATATCACTGCACTGGGAAGCTTCCCTCGTGAGATGTATTTGGCTGTGAATGAGTGAGAACATGAAATATTCTAAGCAGGCTCAGCCCCAATAATAAAAGACGGCAATCAGCCTTTCAGGAAGATGAGTAAGTGACAGCAGAAGAGAGACAGACACCTTAGCACTGCCCAGGGGAAGGTAAAATACCCATCAAACTACTTAGTTCAATCAATAGGCAGGAGAAAACCTTCATGAAGAAAAATCACCTCTGTGGGAAAAGAAGTTTTCTAGGAGGAAAGAAGATGGATCAGACCATAGCTTGCATTTATTCCTAATATTTGCTCTCTGCTTCTGAGTTATGTTAGAAACCTAAGTAATTAGGAACGTGCATTCAGATCATCAAGTCTTTACTCATTATAATAATCTGAACCTTTGTAGCATAGCCTGCAAATATTAACTCACCTTTATCAATGTGCTTTCATGCTGAGAATAATTTGCCTACATAGGTGTTCAAGGAAAGCTAGACTAATGTTTCTAAGAGCAAGTATATACTAACTTCACAGGAACATTATCCAGCTAACAGTCATTCACAAAATCATTCTCTTTTTTTTATTTCTACATAATTTACTTCTGCACTTTTCCAACTACTTTTCCTAACAAGGTTTTTGGGGAAAAAGTTGAGATAAAGTAAGTTGAAACCAGAAGAGGTATTGTGTCCTTGGTTGGGCCCAAGGGCATGGCTGTACTCCCCTTGGGAAATGCTTTGCCTTTGGGTCAGAACAGCTACAGAGGGGTAAGGGATAGATCCAAAGAGCAGTTCTGAAGTCCTCTAAGTTGGGCACTGTCATTGACAGGAGGAACCAAGCCATCTGGCCAGAGCAACATCCTTCTCATTTATGGGGCCTCCCAAAGGCATACTGGATCCTTCCATGACACCATTCCCACTGGGAAGTCCAAGTTACCTTGTTACCTACATGTATATACTAGCCATGCTCTGGGCTACTTCCAGGTAAGAATGCCTGGGGTTGCATGTGAAAATCTTCTTGGCAGATAGAGTTACGAGGAGAGACCCCCAAATTCCTTTGGTGTGACTGTTGGGACATTTGCTTTCAGGACTCTGAAGGCTACAAAGACCAGAGAATAAAGTGTCTTGGGCTTTCTTGGCCAAGTTCTAAGAAGGCCCAGATTCCACTACGTGGAGATTTTTCAGATGCATCTTGATAGAGAAGAAGGAATCCAAGAGAAAGCAGAGGGGCAAGAAGCTGGTCCTCAGCAGATCCCCCATCCCAGTTAGGTAAGGGATGCAGTGGCTGTCAGGATCCTGGGACTGGTGCCATACCAGCCTCACCATTATCTCTGCCAGGTGTAATAGGATCAGCACCTGGGCCAATGAAGCAATTAGATAAAAGACCACAAACAGCAGATTAATCTTGATCTGTCCCTCCATCAGGTGAATAAAATAGAGGAATGTCAGATGGCCAGGTATCACCAGGAACAGCAGGACTTGGGCAGACACAGAGTTAATTTCTGAAGAGCAGAAAGTGGAACATGGATTAGAGCAGAAGCTCCTCATGTTGTGTGGCAGCACTCCAGGGGAACTCCAGGAATACAGGTAGGTGGAGACCTGGCTGGCCTGGATGGACACCAGCTTACCACCAACACCATTCACTACCGGAGTAAAGACAGTCATCCCACTGAGGTTTTGCTCACTTACGGTTTTGTTGAAGATGAGCCCGCCAAAACTGCTGAGGAACATGGCTATGATGAAGGGAAACCAGCCCATCTTCAGGATTTGGGTGATGGAGGGGCTCTGCTTTGCTATGAAAATCCACATTGGGATCAGGGAGAAGAAGAAGAAACAGATAGAGGGGAACAGGTAATGCTGGCATATGTATCCCTACAGGATGCTGCTGGTGCCTGCCAGAATGCATGAGGATAGGACATCTCCGAGCATGGATGAAATGGGGGGTGGCGATGTTGTCTGGGTTGATCCTAGTTTCCGAGCACCCAGCACCACACGGATCATCAGTGTTCCTAAGAAAAGGGCTGTCCGGAGATGGTTTCCAGCACAAGGGGAACAACAGCAGCCAGCAGACCCACAACGGTGGCCTGAACCTGGATCAGAGCGAAGTTACTACTCATCATTTTTTGCTGCAGTTCAGGGTCATCAAAGATCCCAGTGTTAGCGGCCCTGCAGAGACGGCAAGCCAGAGTCATTTCCAGGTTCCCTTTCAGGCCCACGAGGGAGGCACCAGGGCTAAGAGTTCGTTAATCTCCACAAACACGTTCCAGTCCTGGCTGTAATTCCACAGCATTGCAGCCATGGTCATTTCCATGCCTGCGAGCACCAAGGGGATAACCACTTGGAGGCCGATGATCAAAGCCGTTTCTTCCTGAGGCTTTTCCGTATCGGACAGTTGTCTTTTGCTGGGGGCCCATGGCACTGCCTCAGCCAGGGGCTGCCCTGAGCTCTCCACTCTGGACAGGGGCTGCTCCTCACTTCCCAGATGCCCTTCCTTCCGCCTCTGCCTTGCCTCCTCTCCTCTCATCTTGGGTCACTGACATCACGCCATTCATTCACTCTGGGATGAAACTTCCTCCCTCCACTCTGGTCCGCTCAGGAGGCCACCAGACACCTCCTGCCGCAGGTACGCAGTCAACCGTGCGTGGGTGGGTGGGTGCGAGGAGCCCTCGAGCCCACATCGCGGGCTCCGACTTCCATCTGCTGGCTAGGGTCCTGCTGACTGGATGCCCAGGGGCCGGACAGGGGCCGGGCGGGCAGAAGGGGAAGCGTGGTCCAGCAGGGAAGAGATACCTCGCGTCACAAAATCATTCTTATAAAAATGCAAGCTATCATTGGTTCACTAGCAGTCATTGCCCACACTCCCATAGGCCTTTACAGATGGCATGTGAAGTAGTTGCTGTTGTACCCGGTTTTTGTAAATGAGGTGGCATCGCCAACGTGAATGCCTGAGGCAGGGTTCAAACTTAGGATTTCTCAACCCTAGTGCAGCACTCTATCCAGTGTTATTATTACTATAGTCGAATAATTATTTGCAGTAATAAATAACATTTATATAATGCTTTTAAGTTAATGAAGGACTTTACATCTTATCTCATTTGATCTTTACAGTAGCCTTATGAGGTAGGTACTATTTTATCCCCATTTAATATATGTGTACACTGAGGCTGAGAGATGCTAAGTGTTTTGTCTAGGGTCGCATAACTAGTGAGTGTGTCTAGATTCAAACTTAGGTTTTCCTGTCTTCCAAGTTCATCACTCTAACAGCACCTCCCTCCCTCCCCACTAAAGATACCTTTTCAAAAGGCAAAAAGTTCTCTGTCTTTCAGTACTTATATATTATGCTTGGAAAGAAGTGAATTTTTAACACATAAAATAGATATTTTTAATTTTAAAATATTAAAAATGATTATAATTATATATAATTTAATCCTCACAATGACTCTGGGAGTTAGGTACTCTTACTATAGGGGCGACTACATGGCACATCAGACAGACTGGCAGGCTTTTAGTCAAGAAGATCTGACTTCAAATCTGGTCTCAGACACTCTAGTAAATCTGTGTGATCCTGAGCAAGTCACTTAACCCTGTTTGCCTCAGTTCCTCATCTATAAAATGACCAAGAGAAGGAAATGATCCCAAATGAGGTCACAAAGAGATACAAATGAAAACACCTGAACAACAGCAGGGAAAAACTGAGGAAAATGATCCAAACACAAGTGACTGGCTCAACAATAATTAACTAGTCACGTTTGAACTCCTGCGCCTGAGCTCTCTCCATTGTGTCTCCATTGGGGTGGTGCAGCGGGGAGAGGGAGGAGAGAGGAGAAAAATGAGATGGAGATATTGTTGGTCATATACTTTCACTAGCCAGGTTCTTAATGAAATACATTGTCCCTTAAGGATACTTTTCTGGGAATTGTTTCATTTAGTCTAAAACATGATGTAAGCCTGGAGTAGAATATAATGAACACCTAAAAAATGGTTCACATAGAACTCTTTGATGACATCTTGATATATAACTTAATCAGGAAATAGAAAATAAGGGCAATGCAAACCGACTTCTTCAGGTTTGTTTTTTTCGTTGTCCTAAATATAAATAATGGAAAAAATAAATATGGTAAATATGGAGTAAAGTCCATCAGTAATAGCCTTCTGTGGCTGCTGAGTCTGTACATGATCTTGAACAGCTCAGCAATCACTAAAAGGATCCAGACTCAAAGGCAGAAGATCTGTAAGGGAAGCACTACATTGAGATTTATCTCCAGGCATATTGGTATACTGAAACCAATGAGCCTGGTTGGAAAGATATATAGGATGACAAGAATATCTGACTGAATTCAAAGGACCTGGGTTAAAAATCTTTCCTCCAAAACAGCTACCTATGCAACTTTAGGAAAATCATTTAACCTCTAGGTGCCTCAATTTCTTCACCTATAAAATGGGGGATTTTTATTAGAAGGCCTCAGAGGTTCCTTGTGGCTCTAGATTTATGAACCATTAAATTATAATTGTAATTTATAACTAAATATATATGTATATATATATATATTTACACATATACATATACATAATTCCAGGTGACTTTAATGTTAGAGTAAGCTCAGACTACCAGACTTGTCAGGGAGTTCGAGGGAAGAATGGAACTGGAAACAGCAACAGCAATGGTCACTTACTCCTGAAGACTTGTGCATCTCATGACCCTTTCAGCACCAACACTGTCTTCCATTTACCTAAACACAATAAAATGTCATGGATACACCTTCACAGCAAACACTGCCATTCAATAGACTACACGATTGTAATGAGAAGAGATAGACCAGATGTGAGAATGATTTAGGCAATGTGTGATGCAGAGTCCTGGACTGATCAGACTTATACTTTCCAAGCTAAATATTCATATTCAAAAAAAGTAGCATCCCCAAGACAAAATGACTACCAGAAGAATTAATGTCAACACGTTAGAGCTCTTCTCTGAGTGTGAACAATTTGTTGCTGACTTGGAGGGAGAGTTGATCCAACATACAGTTGGCAACAGTGGAGCAGAAAAGGAGTGAGCAACTTTCAGAGATTTAGTGTACAGCACTGCATTTGCTCATCTGGATCAGAACACTCTCAAACACCAAGCCTGGTTTGATGAAAATGATGGGGAAATTCAGAAGCTGCTAAATGAAATATGAGAACTCCAAAGGGTTTACCACCAGGAGAGTTCATCCATCTCTAAGAAGGCAGCATTTAAATCCATCAAAAATAATGTACAAGCAAAACTTAGCAAGCTGCAGGATTCTTGGCTCTGTAAGAAGGCAGATTAAATTCAATTTTATGATGATGGTAGCAATCCAAAGCACTTTTATCATACCCTGGAGGCTATTCATGGTCCATCTCAATTAATCAGTGCTGATGAAGCCACATTGATTAGTGATAAGGATATGATCCTATGGAGATGGGCTGAACACTTCCATAGTATTCTCAGCAGAACATCGTTAATCAATGCTGAGGTCATTGACCATTGGCCTCAGGTTGAAGTCAATCCCTCCTCAGCTGAAGCTCCAACTGAAGAACAGGTTTTAGGGCCATTGGGCTCCTTCCATGTGGCAAAGCACCTGGTGCTGATCCCATTCTATTCCAGCTAAGATTTACATACAAAAGCTGACTGAAATTTTCCAAGTTATATGGCAAGAGGAGGTTATACCCCAGGAGTTCAAGAATGCCTCCATTGTACATCTCTATAAAAACCAATAAAGAGTAGTCAATGCATGAATATTTGGATCTAAAGGCATTTTGATTGTTTAATGTCAAGGTTATAAAAGTAACATGTAAGCACCTGTCAGGGCTGGGATAGGAATGCATGTTTTGTGACTTTGAGTCTTCTTCATGTCACCTCTCCTTTTCCTTCCTATTTTCTTTCCATTTTTTAGATTCCTCCCTTCTTCCCCAATGGATACGTCTTATTACGTAAGATAGCTTGTACACAGAACTCACAATACAGAGATGGAAGAGATTTTTAATAGTTATCAAGCCCAACCCTAACATTTATCACATGAGAAAACTGAAACCTAGATTCATAATATTGCATATGCGCTCATCTTTATATATTGAGTATCACTCTAGTAGGATATATGCTGCTTAAGTACAGTGACAGATTTATTTTCACCTTTAAATTCCTTACACTAATTCACACCTAGAGGGGCTTAATAATTATTTCTTGAACTGAATTGAGTTGAAAAGAATCAAGTTACTGACTTGTCCAATTTCATTTAATTACCTAGTGACAAATTTCAGATCTCCTAACTCCTAGTCATGTTCTAGTTCCACTATTTGATCAATGCAGTATTAGGTATACCAATAAGCTAAAGCATTTGGAGCTAATTCCAGTTATCCCTTACAAATTAATTCAGTGTATTTTGCTCACAGATCCACAGTGTCTTCATTTCCTCTAGATCTTTACACATAAGAATACAAACATGATGTTTTGGTCCAATATATTGCTTTTAAACTGTGACTCCTTTTTGAAAACTGATGGTTATTATACTCCTTGGCTGGGATAAAATAGGTTTATTTTTCCTATTCTTATCCCTGTTTGTCCTTTTTATCATAAGATCATAGATTTAGTACTGGAAGAGACCTTAGTGTGAAAGACTTCCTACCACTTTCTCTACTTCAGAAACTGGGTTCAGACAGTTTCTGAAGCAGACTTTGAACTCAGGCCTTTCTCATTCCTAATACTTGACATGATCTAAAATAGGGATGCAAATTCCTACTTCCTACGTTGTTAAATAACAATGTACAGATTAGTGTATCCTGGAGGGTTATTAGTCTATCAACAATCTTGACAGGGCTCCAGGCCCTAGAGATGTAGAATCTCTAATCTTTATGTTTTATTGTCTTTTAAGGAATCATTCAATCAATCACTAAGTAGTTATAAAGTATATGTCAAGCATTGTGCTAAGCACTGAAAATACAAGGACAAAAATGAAATAGTTCTTGTCTTCAAGAAGGATATTTATCCTTCTAAGGAAACCTTAGTTTCTTGCCTTCAGCAGGAAATTCTACAAGAAGGGCCATGAATGGACATTTTTTTTGGTCTGAGTATTTCAAATAGGATTATTATTTATACAGTAATGCTTGAAAATTTAGATTGTTAACTTGGAAAATTACTTTTTTTTCCTCTTCAGTGAAACACATATGGAGTAATAGTTTCCAAACCTTAAAAAGTAATTAATTCTCAAAAATAAATGAATGTTGTTAAAAATATTGCCAATCTAATACATAAATTATAAGTCATTCGTGTTTTGGTTTCCCATGTTGATACAAAGCAATGAAAAATGCCTTAGAATCCTGGCTGACACTTAAACCAGGAAAGAGGTGCAAGTGATAGCCAATTTTCAGTATGTAGGGTTTTCTTGGGATTATATGTAAGATTATGAGAGATTCGTGAGTTAGAAGAAAAATATTCTCTAATTTTTCTTGCTTATGGTAGATATTGAAACATAGTCATGATATAGTGGATAATATTCAGGAAGACATGAATTTAAGTTCTACCTTCAGTACATGCTGGAAATGTAATCATACACAAGTCATTTGGGAGAGCAGGGATTTTCTAATTTGTAACTTGCAGAGAAGGTATATGCAAAGACAGAGGTGATTATATTATTTGGCAATCAATACATCAATGAAATTTATCACCGGTCAAATCCGCATTCATTCCTTTATGGGAACTGGTAATAGGGTATTTGTGGAGAATTTTTTTAAAGCAAAATTTCACTTAACAGATGAAAAGAGATGATTTTTAAAATAGGCAACATTCAATGAAAAAATTACTTCAAGATTATTAGCATTTACTTTTGTCTTAGCAACTAAATTAATTCTTTAGTATTTACAAGTAGTTTAGTTCTTACACTACAATAGTACTTGCCTGGTCTTGGAAACTGTCTATAAATGCATTAATTGGTGGGAAATATTTCTCAACTCTATCCTTTGCTCTCTATTTCTGCTGCCAAAATGCTAAACCCTATTCGCATCAAATCATACCTGTGACACAGTGATGACTGCTTCGATAGTGTTTTTCATTTATTCCTGTCACTATTCTGAAAACAAACGTCACAGAAACATTAAAATAACGTGGAATTCCTCTACTCAAACACATAACATGACTCCCCATTGTCTATTACCCTGCCTGCCTTTTACATTTTGTTGCTCAGGCACCTAGCCACACAGCAGTCTAAGCCTATCTGTTTTATATTCTGTTTTTGGAGCTGACCAAATCTACTTTTCAAAGAGGCAGCCACAGCATGAAATGTGTTTGCAGACCTGAAGGGGAGACTTTGAAACTTTTTCCTGAAATAGGTCAATTTCACCTATAAACTTTTTTTCCTTTTAAAATAATAGTAAAATCTCAATCTATATATATACTCTTGTGATCCAATGATTGCCCTCCTTTTTGTTCCTCCTGTAAGATACTGAAGCTCCCAACTCCAGACATTTGCAATACTTGTCCCTCCTGCCTAGAAGGCATTCCCTTTTCATCTCTATCACAGAGCTACTTTGACATCCTTTAAGTCAAATCCCATCTCCTGAAAGAACGTTTTTCTAATCCTCTTAAAGCTAATGTCTTCCTTCTGAGATTACCTCCAGTTTACTCTGACTATATCCTAGATGTACATACTTGTTTGCATGTAATCTCCCCCATTAGACTGAAGTTCCTTGAAGATTGTTTCTAACACTTCTTTTTAAACTAGGCTTTAGCATAGTGCCTGGAACTTCATAGGAATAGCACAAATGCTTATTGATGAAATATTTATTTAATCACTCCACCCCAATTTGGTTGTTCTCTCTCTCTCTCTCTCTCTCTCTCTCTCTCTCTCTCTCTCTCTCTCTCTCTGCTGGAATGTCATTTCCTTCAGTCTCTGGTATCAAAATTCCATCTACCTTGTCCCAGAACAAGACCTATCTGTTCAAAAGAGTCTTTCATCTCTATTTCAGCCTAGAGTGACTCTTCTCTTCTTCTGAGAAACTACAGTATTAATATTTTCTTTCTTTCTTTTTTCTTTCTCTCCCTTCCTATCTATCTATCTATCTATCTATCTATCTATCTATCTATCTATCTATCTATCTATCTATCTGTCTGTCTGTCTAATAGATAAATACCTATCTAATTTGTGACCTGTTAAAGACCTTAGCTTAAAGAGCTCAAGGTCTGGGAGGCAGAGCCAAGATGGTAGAGTAGAAGCAGAGACCTGCTACAGCTTTCCCCCTCAAACCTCTCAAAAATCTTGTCAAAAAATGACTCTAAACTATTTCTAGAGCAGCAGAAGCCACAAACTGACAACCTAAAGCAAATTTCCAGCTGAAGGCAATCTGAAAGGTCGACAGAAAGGGTCTATTACAACAGGCTGGGAATGGAGTGCAGTTTGGTATGGGCCATGCTGGCATGAACTGAACAGAAACAGGTTTTCAGGGAAAAAATTGCTAACCACAAATGCTAAAGACAACTTCAAAGGTCAGTGGAAGGGTCTCCCACCTGGTTGAGATAGGAGGGTGGTCCTGCCCTAGTCTTTAGTGCCAGGACAGCTGTAGCCACTGCTGAAGCCAGAGACTATTTCTGGAGCCTTCCACTTAACAAAGCTCAAAAGTCAAGTAATTGCCTGGGAAAATGAGCAAACTAGGGGAGAAGAAAGACACTATAGATTCTTACTTTCTCAGTGAAGAGTTACTGTCTTATGTCATTGATGATGAAGACAAGCAAAATGTACAGCCAGAAGAAGACAACAAAGTCAAAACTCCTGTGTCCAAAGCATCTAAGAAAAGTATGAATTGGCTCAGGCCATGGAAGAGCTCAAAAAGGATTTTGAAAATCAAGTCAAAGAAGTAGAGGAAAAATTAGGAAGAGAATTAAGAGTGATACAAGAAAAACAAGTTAATAGCTTGCTAAAGGAAACCCCAAAAAATGCAGAAGAAAGCAACACCTTTAAAATTAGACTGACCCAAATGGCAAAAGAGGTCCAAAAAGTCAATGAGGAGAAGAATGTCTTAAAAAGCAGAATGAGCCAGATGGAAAAAGAGTTCCAAAAGCTCACTGAAGAAAATAATTCTTTAAAAATTGGAGTGGAGAAAATGGAAGCTAATGATTATAAGAAATCGAGAAATTATAAAACAAAACTAAAAGAATTAAAAAATAGAAGACAATGTGAAGTTTCTCAATGGAAAAACAACTTACCTAGAAAATTGATCCAGGAGAGGTAATTTAAAAATCACTGGACTACCTGAAAGCCATGATCAAAAAAAAAAAAAAAAAAAAAAAGAGCCTAGACACCATCTTTCAAGAAATTATCAAGGAAAACTGACCTGATATTCTAGAACCATAGGGTAAAATAGAAATGGAAAGAATCTACTTATCACTTCTTGAAAGAAATCCCAAAAGGAAAACTCCTAGGAATATTGTAACCAAATTACAGAGTTCCCAGGTCAAAAAGAAAATATTACAACTAGCCAGAAAGAAACACTTCCAATATTGTGGAAATACTTTCAGGATTACACAGTACTTAGTTGCTTCTACATTAGGGATCAGAGGCTTTGGAATATGATATTCAAAAGGTCAAAGCAGCTATGATTAAAACCAAGAATCACTTACCCAGAAAAACAGTATAATACTTTAGGGGAAAAAATGGAACTTCAACGAAATAGAGGACTTCCAGTCATTCTTGTTGAAAAGACTAGAGTTGAATAGAAAATTTGACTTTCAAATATAAGAATCAAGAGAAGCATGAAAAGATAAACAGGAAAGAGAAACCATAAAAAAATTTATTAAAGTTGAAATGTTTACATCCCTATATGGAAAGATGATATTTGTAACTCATGAAATCTTTCTGAATATTAGGATAGTTGGAGGGAATGTATATGTTGTGTATGGAGAGAGACAGACAGGGAGAGAGAGAGAGACAGAGACAGAGACAGAGAGAAGGGAGGTACAAGGTGAGCTGAAAGATGGTTTCTAAAAAGAAAATTAAGGGTTGAGAGGAATGTGCTAGGAGAAAGAAAAAGGGAGGGGTAGAATGTAGGAAATCATCTCACATCAAAGATGCAAAAGAAAGCTTTTATAATGGAGAGGAAAAGGGGAGGGTGAGAGGAAATAAATGAGCCTTCCTTTCTTCAGATTTGGCTTCAGGAGGGAGTAACATATATACACAATTGGGTATGGAAGTTTATCTTACCCTACAGGAAAGTAGGGAGGGAAAGGGGATAAGAGAGGGAGGATAAGAGAAGAGACAGCAGATTGGGGGAAGGGGTAATCAGAAATGAACACTTTTATAGAGGGACAGGTCAAAGGAGAGAATAAAATAAATGGAGGGCAGAACAGCAGAGAAGGAAATATAGTTAGTCTTTCACAACATCACTGCTAAACAGATGTTTTGCATGGCCACACATGTGTAACATCTATTGAATTGTTTGCCTTTTCAATAAGAATGGGTGGGGATGGGGGAAGGGAGAGAATGTGGAATTCAAAGCTTTAAAAATGAAGGTCAGAGGTTGTTTCTACATGCAACTAGGAAATAACATATATGAACAATGACATATAGAAATCTCTTACCCTACAAGAAAATAGAAGGGAAAGGAATGGGGGTGGGAGTTGAGAGAAGGGAGGGCAGATTGGAGGAAAGGATATTCAGAATACATGCTGGCCTGGTGTGGGGGTAGGAGGAAGATGGGGAGAAAATTTGAAATTCAAAATTTTGTGGAAGTGAATGTTGAAAACTGAAAATAAATAAATTTATATGAAAAAACAAGTCAAGGTCTCCGACCATATCTAGTACTTTCTTCAGTTAGCCTGAACTATATCTAGCCACTGGACCTAGATCACTCCAAGGGAGAAAGTGTGGCTGGAGACCCTCACTTAAGCCTCTCTCACATAATTCTAATTCACCTGCATATCATGGCCTCCCTGAAGTCATGGTCCTCTTTGAGAACAAAGGACAAACAATAATCTACCTCATACTGTTATATGCTTTACATCTTTCACCAATTTTCCCCCCACAAACATTAAACTTGTCTTTATGGTTTGATTGAAAGACTTTTTGAAGAGGACCATGTTATTTTTCTTATATGCCCCCAGAAAGACTAGCATAGTCTTTAGCATATACTAAAAGCTCACAAATACTATTGATTGATTAGCACTTCTTGAGTAGAAGAATCTTACAGTTGGAAGACCATAGTTTGAATCATAATTCTGCTATTCACTTATTCAGAGAGGGGTCACTTAATATCTCTGAACCTCAGTTTACTCATCTGTAAAATAATGGGCTTGACTAGATGTCTAATTTTACATCTCTAAATGCAGGGATGCTATAAGTCCTATTTATTCAATTATAGAAAGATAGATGTGAAATACATCTTGATATGCATGCACTCATTTTAAATTTCATTCTCACAGCACTGAGTTAGGATTCTGTCTCCTGCCCAGAATTCTTTCAAAAACAAATTGCTTATTCATTTGTTGGCCCCAAAGTCTCCATTTCAATTTTCACATCTGAAGTTATTCAAATACACTTTTTTAATACAGAGAACCTGCAAGTGGAATGTCAATTTCCATGTCAGACACTCCGCTATGGATTCAGACAAAGTGAAGATCTGAACCTGGGAAGCCTTTCTCTTCACTCAAAGATGGAAATTATGTCAGTACCTTGAAGATATCCATATTCTTGATTACCATGTTGTCAGAACAACTGCTTGTGCGCTGTTTTAGATTTTTTTTTAATTCAGCATAACTACAGCCATGTCGTATAGGGATAACTATCATGAGGAATCCCCTACTCTGCTCTCCTTAGTAATACCATAATTCATCGATGGCACTTTTTAGAAATTTGGATGTGGGTAGGTAGGTGAAACAACCTGATCCTTCCGTAATGAGTTCCCAACAGTAAATTCCCAAAATTCATCAAAAATCAAAGTAGTGACTTTCCATTATTTAACATAGTTGCATCGCCTTCAATTCATTTCAGAACAGAAGAAGTGAGCCTGGTACCTGTGACTATTTGGCATCAGGTTTCGACACCCAGATGATGGCGAATTGGTTTATTTGTTTGTGAGGTTTTGACCAACTGAACTGATCATTTGTATAGGTATTTGTACATGTGTATGTATGTGTATTTCTTTATTCATTCACTTACCTGCAACCTTCCCTTCTCTTATATTTGTTATTTACATTTAATATATATTTATATTTTATTAACCCACTCTCATATCTTCCACTCTGCCTTCTCTGCAGATGTCTCCCTATATTTTCAATGACCACAAATGTATAGATAAGGCACTGTACTAGGTACTGTGGGAGGGGTGAGGGAGGTAAAGACCTAGCCTCTGCTCTCACTTAAGACCACAGTTTAATTGAAGATTGAAGACACATATGTAAACTATATTTATAAATAGCAATATGAGAGTTAAAGATCTACACAAGACAAACATTTTTTTAAAAAGTGATAGGGCACAAGAACGTGGTAAAGTGTGATAGTTATAGAGCATTGTATATATTATAAGATTTTTTCATATGGGCTAATTGTGCTGAATTTTTTTTGGAGGGATGTTTTTTCTATATTAGAAGGAAGAGCTTTCTGCATAAGGGAGACTAGAGAGATAAACTCAGAAATGATGATGATATAAAAAAGACATTCAGAGAAGGAAACTGGAATGCATGGAATTCTGCTCAAGTATAGAATCCAAAAGTCTGAATTTAATTTGTTTATATATTTGATTATTTTGAAACTCTAAGTTTTCCATTCTTCTTAGTGAAAACAAAATACATTATATTCACACTATGTACTGTAGATGGAAAATTCCCAATAGGAAAGACCTGATCCCCTTTGTCCAAAAATTGAATTGTCCCTTTCTATCTGCCTAAAGGTAGTTTTCATGATGTTCACCTTTTGATTTCTAGTTTGAAAATATGATCACTTACCAGATTGGTACCCAGTGAACCAAGACTATTGGCAGTAGTAACTCTTTTGAAAATTATACTTTTAAATCACACTAGCTGCAATTTAATGGGGTAGGGTTAGGGAGGTGGCAGGAATTAGTAACTTTTCAATAGGTGAGCAATTTGTCACAAATGCAAACATGTCCTTTTATATTCAGTCACTGCTTATATTTGATAGCCTAACCTATTTCTTTACAATAAATGTAAATGAAAATGTAATGATATTTAAACCGAAGTTAGGAAGTAACAAGGGATTTCACACTTTAATCACTGTAACGGTTTTTCATTCACAATGCACACACCTAACTGTAATTAATAATACTAGAAATTTATCCAGGAACAGAAATAGAAAAAAAGACTAAAAAATTGGAGAAAATCAGTTAAGATGTTTCTAAAATGAAACTGGCAACGCAATTGGTATGCATAGCCATGCTTGTGTGTGTGTGTGTGTGTGTGTGTGTGTGTGTGTGTATGTGTCTCCCTCTTACCAGCTTTACGAGGGAGATCTAAATGGATGTTATCTGGTAAATGCTATGTCAAGAGAATATACGTTTGGGAGTCCTCTTCAGTGAGGGCAATTTGTTGTTATTGTTGTGTGTTTTTCCCCCAAAGCTCACAACTTTGTATTTATTGATGGTTTTGTGGATTTTTCATTTTATTCATTGATGCTGGTCTAGAGAGGAAGCAGATTGAGACAGATTTCATGAACACATTTATTATGGAAACAACTAAGCTAAGTGGCAGAAATTAGAGGATAATGTTTGATTCCCAAGGAATGTGCTTGAGGTGGGATCAGGAACTAGGATTACTCTGGGTAATTGGAGTAGAGAGGTAGGGAAATAAGAATTAGTAATATTTTAAAAACCCTTCCTTAAAGAACAATGGGTCACATTTCCTCTCATCTTCCTAGCTTTATTTAAAGTACAGATTGAATGTTGTTTTCTGCCGGGATTTCTAGAAGCCCTCAGATAGGAATACTCTCTCTCTCTTGAAATCATTGTCTATGACACTATTCAAATAACTGTGCACAGTTGTAATCTCTCCCCTCCTATATTTTCCCAGTTAGAATTTAGAATGGAATTCCTGGAGGCCAAATTGATTTCAGTGTCCAGCAAGGTGTCTTGAGGAGTTTGGTTAATTGAATTAAGCCCTTGAGAGGCACTGATTATCCCTAGTAAATGCCTATGGCACCTCACTATCTACTATACACAGAACTTTTTATTTGCTCCATAGCTCCCCATGGCAAGATCCTTTCCTTCCTGCTTTTTACAATTTAGTCAGTAATTCATGGCACATGCACAGATAGCTCTTATTCATGTTACAAAAAGACACATGCATGTAAAGGTATGAACAGTTGTGATGTTTGGTGAAAAGAGGAAGGATCCTTGGCAACTGGGGAAAAGTTCAGTGCTTCTTCCATCTCTCCCACCCTCCTGCCTCCCCACCCCCATCCACAAGCAAATAATTACATGTCCTAGGTGAAGAGTGTTTAAAAGAGAAAAAATTCAAATGTATTTCGGTTGGAAGTGACTACAATATGAATGAAACCTAGTGTGTATTGGACATAAAATAGTTACAATTTCAAAGTATCTACTGAGGGTTGTTTTCTCAAAGGTCACTATTCTGGTATTAAAATTTTCAGTAGCCATCTTGCATAATTACAAAGAGCTTAACTTTGTGGTTATTACTGATGAAAAGATCCAAGTCCTTCTACATTGCTGGTATTCAAATATGGGCTGTTGCGATTTTTTCCTTTCTATGTCATAGGTTCTTTACTTACAGAATGAATACAGTATCTTTCAGTGCCATTTACATTTTGCTCTTACAATTTCCATTTGGCTTCAGAGTAAAGAAGACAGGGTTCAAATTCTGCCTCTGACAAGAACTGCTTTCAGAAAAATTCACTTAATCGCTAAATAGCCCAGGCAATTCTCTAATGGCATATGCATTGTTGAAGAGTTGCTAATGACCATTGGTGGCGACAGTTTGCTCATTGCAAGGTGCTTATATTTCTAAAACCTTGTCTACTTTCTCCTTTCCTCTCTTATCCCTACTCCCCAGCATATGCCATTGTAGGTCAAGAAGAGGAAGAAAAATGAGGGGGAGGAGCATTAATATTAAAAAAAAATATTTAAACACCAATGTCTACTGTACTATGGGTGACTCAATGATATAATCTTTATATATGAGTGGCAGCATATTATAATGAGTAGGTTTGCAAAAAAAATGCTAGAGTGGGATAAGGTTGACAAAGGATATTTGTTTTATGATGAGGATTGGAAGGGCAGCTGGATAAAGCACCAGTGCAGGACTCAGGAGGACCTGAGTTCAAATCTCACCTCAAACACTTGACACTCACTAGCTGTGTGACCTTGGGCAAGTCACTTAATCCCAATTGCATCATCCTGGGTCATCTCCAGTTATCCTGATGAATATCTGGATTCAGATGGCTCTGGAGGAGGAAGTGAGGCTGGTGACCTGCACAGCCCTCCCTCACTCAAAACAGAGTCAAGTGCAAGTCATGTCATCATTTCTCTGATGTCATGGTCTTCTTTGGCAACGAAGAACGAACACACGCACAAGAAGGCCTGGACTTTAAGCCTACCTTGAAGCACCTAGCTATGTCAATTTACACAGTTCATTTAAAAAGAATTACTTGTTGTCATCATTGTTCAGTCATTTGTCAGTTGTATCCAACACTTCATGACACAATTTGTGATTTTCTTGGCAAAGATACTGGAGTGATTTCCATGTCATTTTTATAGATAAGGAAACAGAGGCAGATGGGGGCAAGTGACTTGCCCAAGGTCACACAGCTAGGAAATGTCTGAGGCCAGATTTCAGCTCAGGAATATGAGTCTTCATGATTCTAGGCCTACCATTCCATTCATTGCATCAATTAGCAGCAATTTACTTTTTATCCATAAAGTAAAGAAAATAGAAAGTCAGATGAATTTGTGTAAGTGTGCCAATCAATTAATGTGAAAAAATAAAATAAAAATGACATGGCTGGTCCTTCCAGGATTGCTTGAATTTCCAAGATCTTAGAGATACACCTTTGTTTGCATCCCCAGCACTCAGTACATTTCCTGGCATACAGTAATTGTTTAATAAATGCTTGTTTACTGACTTACCAGAAGCTTCTGATTAGCTCTTGGGCTTATTTCAGAAGGAGCAAAGTACTTACTCATCACTGGCATTTGGGAAATGTATGACAGCAGAAACAATTCATAAGCATTTTTGAGTTAGGAATGTCTAGCATTGGTGTCAGAAGGAAGAAACCTGAAGAAGCTACAGTGGTGAGAACAGGGAGAGAGAGAGAATAGTGCAATGTGTGAGTTATGGGAGTCCGTTGGAAAAACAATCAGGAATTTAGGAGCCTCAGGAATTTTCCTTTGATGAGCAGTTAGAGGGCTAAGTCTGTGTGTGGAAAAGAATAAGAGAACTTAGTACTTGGGAACCTAGAGGACCAGACTATTGGTACAAGATAACCAGTTAGGAACCCTAAGTCACTAGTCTTTGGTAAATGAGAAGGGTACAAGTCAGGTTTGGTCTGTGTTCTGGGTCCTACCTTCCCTTTTCTTCTCTCTCCCCCATATCCTGCACAGTTGTTTGAATAATATTGAGAAAGCCTACTCACATCAGAGTGCAATGGGAAAAGTACTACATGTGCAATCAGAGAAACTGGGTTCAAGTTCCACCTCTACTGCATGCTACCAGTTTGACCATGGGCAAAACATTTTGCCACTGAGTGCTTCAGTTTCCTCATCTGTAAAATCAGGAAGTTGAATAAGATGATTTCTGAGGTTTCTTTAAGCTCTAAATCAATGACACTATGAAGAATCTGTATCTGAATGGCCCATTTGACATCGTTTAATGTTGAGAGATATTGATAGAACAGCCTGGAGCTAGTTCCTAAAGCTGGGCCCATCTACTCTCCTGACATCCCCTCAGACATTTCCGAGTCTTCTTTAGGACTGGCAAGAACAGTGGGACAGTGGGACTAGGGAACTCTAGTAATAACATCATCATGGCCGAAAATAAAAATGGTTCATATATTGGGAGATATAAAAATTATGTTTTCCACACAGGTGAGAAAAGGGTTATTTTTCTTTCATACTTCTCTGCAAAACAATTCTCAGAATAAGGAGAAAAACAGGAAACCAATCACCAGAAACCAGTCTTAGCCAGATTCAAGGTTAGGCCTGGGTAAATAAATAGATCAGCTGGGCTTCAAGCATGCATGCTTAAATGCACGTGCAATGTGGCAGCCTATGGAGGGGGTAACATGAAGTAGGCATGCCAGGAAGTTGTACCCCTCAAAGTAGTCACCCAATGAGGAAATGAGGGAGGGACTTCATGTTTCAGGACAGTGATAAATTAGCTTGCTCTCACTTTTGTAAGTATGTGCATGCTTTGTCTGCAATTCACCCACTTCTTGCACGGATCATAAAATAAATGAACCTGCCTCATCTACCTTGGGCATCTGTCATTTCTCTAGACATTTTATTCCCAACAGTATGAGGATCTTTCCTGGCTGGAAACTGAGAGTTATACAATGTAATGTTATCTAAGTTTTATTGAGTTTTTTTAAATTTTATTTTATTATTTCCCAATTATATTTGAATCTAATTTTGGTTGTACTCAGTAGTACAGTGGGCTGAATGGATTGTATGGGTTGCCAGTCTAACACCTCTGATCATGACTGAGAATTTCCTAAGGCTATTCTTTGGGAAAATATAGATGTTTCATGGAGTCATACTTAGCTGAACATTTGTCCATGCCTATAAATTGCCCTACCTGGGCAATAGGAATATTCATGGAGGCTGTGCTAGTTTTGGAATGAATGCATCTTTGAGATTTAATTGGTGAGGTAATTAAGAATGTAACTGTCGACATGCTTTTCCTGAGTATATGTGGATATAGAAAGCTCGGCTGGAAAGAAGGGTTTTTCCTCACTCTTGATGCAGTTCTCATTGCCATGAAAGTTAACATAACTTTGTCATTATTCAACCAAAGTCAAATACAGAGGCATGGGGCAGTTGCTACCACATAATTCAATGATGTATCCTTATTGAAATTTTTTTCAAAATTTGGTAAATAAATTTCTCTTTATTAAATATTGTATGGTCTGTGAGATTTTCATTTTAATCCAGTTCTGACCCCTTAGATCACCAGACTGGTCTAAGCTAAAGACCTGATCTAGAATAAAATAGGCAACTGTAGGTATCAAAAAGAAATTATGACCTAGAACAAGAAGTTCTAACATAATGGATAGAGCACTGTCCTTAAATTCAGGAAAAACTGGGTTGAATAATGCCTCTGTGACCCCTAGGAAATCATTTATGTTCTCAGTATTCAAGGCAAATCTCTAAGATTATAAGTTATAGAGAAGAGGATACAACTTCAGCTAGACATTCCCAATACTGATGAAAATACAGGTCTAGTCCCTACTCCATTACTTACAGGTAACTAAGGAGTATTCAGTGCAAAGGAATTCAGCTTGATCTGGTTGTAGCTACTCTGAGAAGCCTCATTCAATACCTAAGTTAAGTTATTTCTTAGAATTTTGAAAAAAGTTTCAGGATTACTACTCAGTTGTTGGAAAATCAAGGTAGAGAAATGCTTGTATTTGAGACCATTCACTTACCTGAGCAACTACAGATTTTAACAAATGGTCATGGCCAAAATTGTCTCAATTACATGTAAATAATGGCATAAGCTTCCTTTGTGATTTGCCAGTTTCAATACACATATATGTACTTACGTACTTTCTTCAATCTTAAATTTAAGTCAAAAATTTCAAGGATGAAAGACTCATTCAGCAACATTGAGGAGGTCCAAAGAATATTACCTATACAACTGAAGAAAAAAACTACCTAAAATATATGGATTCCAAATTTAGAAATATAATCTAAACTTTCATATTTTTTCATTATTAAATGTCCTATGGACATTTAAAAGGGCCATAAAATCCCATGTCTCTAGAATCTGTCTCTAATACTTTTCTTGATTATGGCAGGTCATGAATTCCTTATTCTAGCATCATAAATGGAAACTTCAGAATAATTCAATTCTCTAACTATAAAAAATATTACATTCCTTTTACATGTGACTCTAAGACTAAATTCTTCAACTTTATTAAATGGCTCTCAAAAAAAATAATTTCAAATAATAGTTTAATCCAGGAAGGAAAAAAATTAGTTTGTACTGATTTTGTTACCTATAAATCCAGAAATATAATTTGGAAAGAAGCTATATTATATCTCTGGTTTCCAAAAAGACTGAATTTTTCCTTCTCTGTTACTAGAGCAAATTGAGGATAAAGTGGGGAACATTTATAATGACTTCAATTCTGAGAAGGCACTCAAGCTATTTTCCTAGGTCAGGAAATAGATTTGGTGCTCAACTTTGCCCTAGACTCAATCACAAAAAAAGTTAAAAATATTCAATCCTGGTACTCTTTAGCTACAACTCCAATGCATACATAGAGGTGAAACTCCTCTGTTCTCTGAAGAATATGACCTATTAAACTCAACGAAGAAGTTCCAGGGATCAAAGGTATTACCATGCCTAAGAGTTCTGAAATGGGGTTGTATTTTGGCTACTGATTTGGTCCCAGGTAGATACCTAGAAGCAATTGGCAAGGGCTAATAAAGTGGGCCCATCAATATGTGCTCCCAATCTTTTCCAAACTCTAATAATTTCCAACTTTTAAGAGGACCAAGACTGAGTTAAACTCAAGTGGAAGTTACAGGGTTGGCCATTTATCTCGATGGTTAGCAGAAAGTAGAATAAAATTTAAGCAACAAGGCTGAGCATAATTAATATAGTAAAAACTAATAGCAATATTAAAATAACAATAACAATATTGATACTACCTAACATTTATAAAGCACTCACTATGTGTCAGGCACTGTGCTAAGCACTTTACAATTATCTAATTTAATCCTCATAGCAATCTTATAAGACAGGTGTTATAGGAAGCAAAACAACCTGCCCAAAATCCTTCAGTTAAAAAGTGCCTGAGGCCAGATTTGAACTCTGATCTTCTGGACTCTGGTACTTGTTCCCTATTCACTGTGTCACCTAGCTTCCTCAAGAGAATAAAAATATAGAAAATACAAAAAATTTATGAGTTGCCAAATCTTGGGAGAAAAATATAAAACCAAAATTTTATAGGATTCAAAGAATCAGGCTTAGCAAAACTATGGAAGATAAGCTTACTTTCTGGAAAGCATGTGTTTCACTATAGTACAGGTGTCCTTCTGCATTATATTTTGGTTATTGAGAAGATGACAACCACACAGGCCATCTTTGATGCTAGGAACCTGCTTCTTTACCTCTTTATTTTTCCTCAAAGTACAGTTCAGATACTTCTTTTTTGTGATTCAAATAGCATCAAGTCCTACCATGTGCCAGGCACTGTCCGAGGTAGAAAGAAAATCATGAAACAATCCATGTCCTCAAAAAAAATTATAGTCTACTTCAGGAAAATGATGTATATACAGAAATGTAAACACAACAGATAACTGAAATAAATAGATAGTAATTTGAGGGGATAATAACAATAGGAAGAATTAGGGAAGATCTTATAGGAAATTACAGGAACTGAGATTTGAAGGAAAGTCGGGATGCTAAGAACTGAAAAAGAGAGGGCATTCTAAGCATAGGGACTAGCCTGTGAAAAGGCACAGAGAGAGGAGATGTGATATCAGAAACCACTGACTACCCTAGTCTGAATAGAATGTAGATTGATCTGAAATCATTCTGGAAAGATAGATTGGAGCAGATTATGAAAACTTCCTTGAGTCTTTCACCTAAATAAATGAATTTATTAATTTATTTAATAATTTATTGAATTTACTAAAGCAATTATTAACTTCTTAGTATGTGAAATAACCTGGTCAGCTGGACTGAAATAAGGACAAAGGACAGAGAAACATAAAAGTCTCCAGAACGATTTAAAGAAAAAGCATCACCTTCATCAGGGAAGATCTGTAAAAACTCCATGTGAAAGGTAGCATCTGAGGAAGACCATGAGGTTTTGACACTTGAAGAGAAGGGAATGAATCCAAGGAGGGAAACCTTGGGCAAGTGCATGGAGGAAGGACAGGAAAGACAGAGATCAGGAAATAGCAAGGCATTCATCAGTTAACTGGATGTAAAAGACGCAGGGAAAATTAAGAATGGAGACCAATCGTAGGAGGCCTTGATTGTCCTCCTAAAAACTTGTATTTTTATTCTCTAAGTAATAGGGAGCCAATGGAGGTTTTCTGACTAGGACATTAAGATGGTCATATTCATACTTTGATGATGCTATGTTTGCATCCATGTGAGGGAAAAATAGGGGTGGGGAAGTAAGAGATTGGAGTCAGAGAGACTGCCTTATAAAAAAGTAATTCCTTTTAAGAAACTCAAGACTCAGAGTGGCACTGTTGAATACTTTATAGGCACTCATAAAAATTTAAGCATCTGAAAAAAATTGGCAACTATTCAAAAACTTCTAGAAACTTCACCAAATGCTCCCAAACTTATCTGTCCTACTGTCCCATTTTCCAAAAAAATTACTCAGTACCCCTCTGGAAATCTTTCTTTAACCCTTTAACAATTTGTTTTACTTGTATTATTTCAAAAAAATAAAATGTGTTTTTTTAATGATATATCTCATAGTTAATAATTTATCGTAAATTTGTGAAGTTTTCTTCCTTACATTCCAATTTTGATGATGTGATATTATGTCATGTAACCATATAGTGTCAGACTATAAAAAAGTCATTACACGTACACCTTCCTGCCCTGTCCATGCTGGACCTCCTGACAATGTGTAAAATGCTCACTTGCCAACAGTTGTTTTTGAAGACCTTTCAGCAGCCTTGATCATTGATGGGTTGTAACTTGCATTTTGTGTGTTTATTTGTAAAATAATGTAAGCACTACGACTTTAACTCTGTACATAACAGATGAAACATGTATGAATGTTTTTTTCAAATTTTTTTTCTTTTTCCTTATGCTCCCACCATGCTCTTATTTTCATTGAACAATTCCTCCCAACACCTCCCTCAAATTGCACCTGAGACTACTAGTGCCCCCAAGGGGGCAGTATCTTCCACTTTGGCAACCTCTGCTTTAAAATAAGTTTGGTATCTGCTTCCCTCTCTGTAATGGTAATTTAAATAGGAAGATCTTTCCCATTCATTAATAAGCCTGGGTCACATGGAAGTCTGAATCACATGGAGCCTATGGTAGGAGGAGTTTGCTGAACCAGTGGAGCATGAAGAGATGGAATCTAGAGCAGAGCTGAGAGGAAATTGGTCAGTCTAGTCAGAGCTAGGAAGGATGCAGGCAAGCTGGCAGCTGGCTGGCATGAGTGAAAGAGCTTGTTTGTGATTTGTTTAATGAAGCTGGTTTGTGGGTGAAGGCTGAGGCTGATGTTGCCCTCTGCATTGTTATTATGTGTAGATTATGATGGAGTTGGCTTCTTGGTGTCTGAATAAATGTTTTGGTTCTGTCTTCCATGTGAAGAGTCTGTGGCATTTTGTGATTCAAAATTGTGCTGGCATATTCATGGCCATGGTAGGCGCTGTGAGTATCGCTTGGCGCTATACTCCCATACAAATGTCCTGAGTAGTAGCTATAGTATCACCACACTCAAGTGCCTACATTCCAAAGAAAGTAAGAATTTTTAGACAAATCAGTACTCACATTTGATGTTTAAAATGTTCAAAAAGCAGTGGGTTAAAAAACATTAATCAAATGTTATTTTATCATCATCTTGAATCTAAAATAATGTCTTAAGAGTTTCAGTGACTTTGACTGAATTATACTAATATGTGGTCCTTCCTTTCTTTTAAGAAGGTTTTGTTCTCCATATTGCCAAATACTGCTACCACCACACCTACTGACAATACTGACAATAAATGCTGTGTGACCCTAGGCAAGTCATTTAACTTTTGTTTGCTGCAGTTTCCTTTATCTCTAAAATTAGGATAATAATAGAACCTGTCACTCAAATTTGTTCTGGGGAGGGGTAAGATACTTTTGTTAAAGTGCTTTGCAAATCTGGAAGCGCTACATACAAGTTAGCTATTGTTGAGTTTTGTTGTTTATATAGTACTTTAGGGTCTGCAAATTATTTTATAAACATGAGACTCTTTAAGCCTTATAACCAGCCTAGGAGAAGGTGTTGCAATATTCCCTTTAGAGATAAAGAAACTGAAGAATAGCTAATAAGTGTCAAAGGTGGCATTTGGACCCAAATCTTTCTGAAACTAAGTCAAGTGTTCTTTCTACTCTATTTTCTTGTAAAATAAGTTCCATCTCTGATTATCTTTCATATAGAGAGCAACACATAAAACAAATTAATTTGATCTAAACTACGGACACTTAAGATACTTTTATTTAGTTGTGTTTTCCTCAATAGGTTAGCAAGTTGTTTTATATGAAATAGAATCTTGTCATGACCTATAATAATTCAGTGCTCATGCTGCTGGGAATTAATCCTACACTTGTACAAGGAACCACCTTTAGTTGAATTTTATGCACTCAGATGATAGTATCTAAGCAGTGAATCAGTGCTTTAGTATGCAATAAAGGGCAGTGATTTATACTGTTTCAAAAAGAAAGCCACAGAAAAGTCTTTTATAGAATTCACACTGGAAACGTCCATTCCATGCTGTCGATTTCATTATGGTGTTAGAAACACTTTTTGCCCCAAGTGTTTCTTCTACTCCTGCCTCTTAATTATTGTTATTTGGCAGTGTGAAATATTGATGACATTGGCCAAAAAGATTGACAACTGCATGGATTGTTATTAACCAGCCTGTTAGTTGTAGTTTAAATTTCAATAAATACCAAGATGCAGCACAAGCCCTCTGGGAGTCTTTCTCAATATCTAATAATGAGCCTTTTCAAGTCTTCCAGAGCTGTTTCTTTTATAACCTCTATTGCCTTCCTTTTGAGATGTTAGAATGAGATTCTCTGTTCATTGCTATCCCTCCTCCTAAAAAAACCAAACAAACTTATTATACGATACTTTTTTAAAGCTATGCATAGGAATAAATGCAAGGAGTCATATCATATTGAGAAAGTGCATCCTCACTCATATTCAGCAGGTAAGATACAGGTTTTTCATTATGAGTACCTGAGTGTCTGTAAAATAGCATCATTGAAATTTAAAACCAAATAAACCCAAAGAGGATGGATGAGAGTTGGGGGGAGATAATAAGAACACAGAAAGATGAATTTAAAGCAAAAATGTTCTTGTAGAGTATTAGTGCAACAATGATAGTCGTAAGCTTTTGGAAATGCATTAAGCTGCTGATCTCTGTGCACAGCAGGAGTCCCCTTGAGGACATCTGAAATAACACTGTCTGCTGCCTAACTCCACACCAAAAAGCTGACCATCATTTTCTTGGATTCATATGCCTTATAGCCATGTACTGTGTATACTTCAAAAGTTGTTCCCTCCTACAAGATAGGATCTTACTGATTTTAACAGTTATTAATATAACTCCCCATTACTTTCTAAGTTACCATGCATATTTTGAATATACAGACACACATATATTTTCCCCAATATTACATAATCTCCTTGAGGACAGAGATTGCTTCATTTTATCCTTTTATTTCCAGTGCCTAATGTAACATATATAAACAGCACTTAATAAACACTTGTGGAATTGAATTGATTTTTTTTCAGTTTATTGCTTCCCTAAGAATAAGTCTACCACTGACAGAGATCACAACTTCCATGAGTTATTCAACAACTTACCACTTTAAAACTCGCTCAGTGAAGGGAAATGGGTTCATAAAATCTCTCTGCATCTTTGTGTTCCAGCATCTGGGTTTTTAGCCAACACAGCACTGGTGTCCTGTGGAGCAAGGAGTGACCTTCTGGAAGAAATTTTGGTTCCTCAGCCCAGCAATAGCTGAGATCAGGACTCATTCAAAAATATTCAAAAAAATTCAAAAGTATTAATTCTGAAGAACATGGTGGATCAAATGCTATATAGGAACTGAGTTAGTTTTAGACTTTTCCTTTCGAAAGATCAAGTTAGTATGATGTAGAAGGTGGCTTGTTGTTATTGCAAAAAAAGAAAGTCCTTACTTTATTACTGTTATATCTTTTAAGTAACTATTCCTTCGTTTTGAAAAAAAAAATGATGTCACATTGTTCAATGGAACTGAGGTGCTAATCTCTGCCACCTATCAAGGAGAAAACATAGTCACAGTATCTGCATATGGGAGAAGGGAGAGAGAGAGAGAGAGAGAGAGAGAGAGAGAGAGAGAGAGAGAGAGAGAGAGAGAGAGAGAGAGAGAGAGAGAGAGAGAGAGACAGAGAAGGCAGGGGAAGGGAGGAAGAGAGGGAGAGGCAGGAAGACCAAAAAAAGCACAGACAGATACACACATACAAAAGAGAGAGAAACAGAAGAAGAGACAGAGACAAAGAGTCAGAGGCTGAGAGACACAGAGATTATAGAAACCCATAGGCAAAGAGAGAAAGACAAACATAAAAGCAAGTAGATAACTACAAAGTGAGATCAAAACACGCAAATAAAGGCAAAGACCCCCAGAAACACACAAAGAGGAAAAGGCACAAAGACACAGAGAGATACAGAGAGAAATAAAGACATGGAGACAGAAAGAAATACAGAGACAGAGAACTTCAGAACAAGAGTATACTTGTTATATATACTGAAACAACTTCTGCCTTGATAGAACCTTCCAGGTACGTGCCAGTCACTGTGTTCAGGTACCCTGGGTCACTTCTCTAACCTGATGAAATAGTGAAGCGTGACCATGGTGGGCAACGAACCACATTATCTAGACTATCACTATCAATCTCTATAACATATAATGCTTTCAAACTTATCCCATTTGCGTAAAGGGCAGGCTTCACATCAACTTGCTCAGAAGTAGAAGGGTGAGAACTTTTCCTCTTCCCGATTTGCATAGTCTCTCTTGAAAAACGTTACAAAATAGTGGCACCAGACCTAGTTCCACCAACAGACACAACAAAACTAGCCTTTGGTATGCTGGCAACAAAGCAGCCTCTAAGCTTTAATTCATAGTGATATTTGCAACTCCTCCATCCCCTAGTCTTCAGGTAATTTAGAACAATGCTTCCCTAACCTTCAGATTTACTTTGAAATGTCAGCTGTTTTTTTCTTTCTTTCATAAAACATACTAAAAGAGGCAGAGAAGATAGAGGGCTGGCCTTAAAGGGAGGAAGATCTAGATCCAATTTCTATCCAGATACATACTAGCTATGCCACACAGGGAGAATCACATCATTTCTTCATGCTTTAGGCAATTTTGCTTTGGAAAGAAAGCTTCCTCTCCATGAAATTCTCTATACCACAGGTCCAGGACCTACCCCTGTTTCTAGAACATAATAGTCATGAGTAGGCCTAAACTTGACTTCTCATGGAACTTAGGCAAGTTTAGAGGTAGAGAAAAATTGTATAGATTTCAATTTCCTACCTCCTATTCTGTCTCTCAATAAAAATGAAACTCAACAACTGGAAAATTTAAGACATCTCTCTCTTCTCCTATATTGACCTTGAGCCAAACTTTCCAAACTAGTTTAGTCTTTTTCTTAAAAATTGGCACATCTCAATAATTTCTCAAACTTTCATTAAACTTCCTTTAATCTACAGCAAATTACATAGCCAAATTTTATGAAGGAATTTCTCCAAACACAGAGTTCTCCAAAGATGGCAAGGCAGGAAATTGGACTGTTTCCCATGCTTCTGAGTTTTATAAATCATGAATAAACTCATAACTATGTTTCTTGGAACACACAATTACACAGCATACTACCACTCCTTTGTACAATCACTGGGATAAATATAGCAAAAGTAATCTTATGCCAAGAAGAATTGATAAGTAACTTATTTAAAAAATGGTTCCAATTGTACTATCTCTGTCCCCGGTGTCTTCAGTAATTGAAGCTGTTACATTTCGATGCTGACATTTAATCAATACATGTAAATCACCTCAGAGACCTATTATTCCTAGATTCATTAATCCAGTCAGGCAGAAGGCAGATGTGTAGGAGAATTGTATAGGACAGTTTTCTAGTTGAGGTCAAAGAGGAGGATATGTTATGTTGAGTTTTAAAAGTAAATGTACCCTGCAAAGTACAAGTGCCTTGTTGGTCCTGTAGTTCTCAGTAAAGTAGGTAATGTTTTGTGCCAAAGAGTACTCAAGTTTCCTCTTTAATTTAAGCCATTTCCACAGTGAAGATGTTTTCCATGAATCATAGAGTAGAGAGATGCTTTTGACTAACATCTTTAAAAAAAAACTATACTTTTTAAAAGTAGGAGTGTCTGAGTTTTCTTTCTTTTTTCAGTTTATTAAGTAGAGAATTTGTTTTTCCAGACTGCATATTTGTTAGAAGAAAATTATTTTCCTTTTTTTCCAGTAGGGAAGGGGATGGGATAGAGAGAAAACAGAATTCTATTTATTAAGAAAAAGTGAGATGAGAGCTATACTACAAATGTGAAATATTTTAAAGAATTTCATATGGTGTCACTTTAGCATTACATGCATTTTACTCTTATGCTTTGTTACCTGTCAGGAAGTACAAGTGTTAATGTTTTTAATGTAAAAACAAAATACAGTAATAAAACATTTTTAAGGAGTCAAGGGAGGACCATCTCATAAAAGAATTTCAGTTGGATCAGACCACAAAAGAAAAGGTGATTTTAGAAGGGTGAATCAAAAGGAAGAGTTGTCAGGAAATTCCATAAATTTAAATTCGGGTATAAAAAAAGAACTGCCTTAATTCTTGGGTTTCTATTGAAAGAATGACCTATGGTAGCTCTGAATCAAACAAGAGAGAATGAGAAACAGGCTGTTTCTAGTTTTAATATCCTGTGATGTCATGAGCCCATATGTAGTTTCAATGCCCAAGTTTCAGAACCGATAAGCTAACCCCCAAGTTCAAGACACACATCAAGTGAACTTCTAATTGAAACCAAAATTTATCAGACTTTACTGAGAGGTTTCTTTTATGTCCTTTATATGACCAAACCACAGCAAAAGACTTTCAATGAAAATAGAATAACGAAGTCTATTATAAAGAAATTGCCCAAAACATTAGAAACACTTGCATAGTATTCTATGCCTCCTCTGAGATCACAAGGCTTATATTTAGCCAGAGATTATACATAGCCAGGGCATGATTTTTAATAATTAGACTTCATCCTCTGCCTATAGAGCTGCTGTTTACTACTCCAAAAGGGCTAATACTGTCATCTGGTGATCTGGGCATAGTTATCTGTTTGAATGTTTTATTTTTATTTTGTTTTTCCTTCTGAGTTGTGAGATGCTTTATCCACTGAACTGGAAAGTATTCATCTGATCTTTGGAGCTATTTTCTCCATTCTGCTATCACCTATGTATTTTGTTGAATGAAGAAACCTCTTCTCTGAAAGTCAGTATTGAAAGTTTTTTTTGGTTGAAAATATTGGGTCTATTTCAGCTCTTTTGTGAATCAGGTCCATAGTTGTACTCAGCTAGAAAAAAAACTCCTTAGGTTAATTGTTTCTTTTGAACTTTTTTGTTTCTTTTCACTAAAAATTCTTATTTGTACAAACTAATACATGGCTAACTGTAAGAAAATTCCTTCAGTTCTCATAATGTCACTGACATCTAGACCTAGATCAATCCAAATGGAGAATCCTGAGTTTCATTTAACAAGGGAAACAACAACAGGAAGATCATGGGAAACCTGAATTTCTCCTGGCACCAAAATCATTTCTTCTCCAAATGTGTGTGTGTGTGTGTGTGTGTGTGTGTGTGTGTATGTTTTATTTCTCTAATTACTGCTAGACACAGAATATATACTCAGAGACAAGTTAAAGACTGAGGCAACTTACATTAAAGAGCATTGACTTTTAGTATAATGAACATGTCAGGAGCCACTTATATTAATCTCTACACCTACCAGAATTCATTAGAACCATGCACAAAGTTTAGTCTTCTATGAGAAATGTTAATTAGAACCATTTTTCTTGAATTATAGCATACAGTACTAACTCGGAATGAAATAATAAATTGATGTCACAGGAGAAAAAACTGTGAGTTATTAGGTGATGTAGGGCAGAACTTTGGGGTAGAATAAATCCAAAAAAGCAAACTTCCTTTGAATTCTATCTCTTAAACCCATGAAAAGGAGTTACAATGCCAGGTGACAGGAAGAAGACCAGCATCTTTAAAATCAGTACATAAATGCTATCTTTAGTTGTAGACAATAAAGTAGATTTTAAAAAAAAGCACTGCTACATGTTGAAGAATCGCTCAAAAATAGAAGAGAAAACTATTTCTATAGTTTATGGCTACTCTCAAGAATGTGAGCTTATTTTGTGGCTGCTTAAAACCTGGTCATGACTCTTGACAGCTCCAACTCAGTTAAATGCTTGGATGCAGATATTTATTTTTCCTATATGTGCATTAAAATATACTAAAATAAGCATAGCTGACATCTATAGAGTGCTTTAAAGTTTTCAAAGTAGTTGTGGGAAAGTCCTTATACATTCCTTATGAAGGAGCTATTGTATTCTTTTTTTTCCTTCCCAGAATCTGATATTTCATTGCTATAGGAGGCTTTTAAGGAGAAATAGCATTTAGTAGAGTTCCTGGTACAAAGTAGGCACTTAGGAAATATTGTTTGATGGACTGATTGAAAGAAACATTTCTTCACCAATACAGATCATCAACTGTTCTTTAAATGATAGCCTTAGAAAATTTCCTGATGGAATATAAAGGGAGATTGTGGTAAGATTGTATGACATAAAAACCCAGAGGACCCCAGTTCCCTACAAGCATCCTAAGAAAACTCTAAGAATGCATCAGACAAAACAATGACAAAACATCAATGACAACAACAAGAGTCAACTATAAATCCCTCCATATAGTGTAAAGTGGCATGATAATTCTGGAAGAAACTTGCAGAGAAACAGAGAGGAGATAAGGCTGGAGTGGACAGAATGTGAAGCACAAAGCATTCTAGTCCCACACCAGGAATCATACCAGACCATAAACAGGACCAGAAACACACAAAAGGTGACCAAGGGTTTTCATTCCAATTCATGGAAGAAGAATGGACATACCATAGCCAGGCATGGGGTGGGGCAAACCAATGACCTTATTCATCCTCCAAGATAAGAGATGGAGCCAGTCTACCACTCTGACAGCACAGACAATCTAGCAAATAGGATTCTCATGCAAAAGCCAGTATTAACATAGTCTAAACCCAAACCACAGAAGAAAGTAAGGCCAGATTATTCCTGAAGAAAAATTTTCATCTCTCAGACTTAATATCCAGAAGCACCTATTAATACCATCTAGACATATGAAGAATGAAGTACAACCTAAGTACATATACCTAATATAGCAATTGAAGCTTGAGATATTTCTTTAATGTCAAAAATACTGAAGAAATTCTTGAACTAAGAGAGATGAAGAAGCAGATAAATCCATAAGTTTGAATAGAGATTCAGAGATAATGTCCTAGTCACAAGGACTGGAAGACTATCTGGAAGAAATTAAACAAGATACAACTAAATGAAAAAAATAAGTAGATAAAGTGGGAAAAGACAAGGGCATGATGTATTATACCATAGAATAGATGGAAGTAAACCTTACCCAAGAATTAGCTTTCTATTAATCGGAAATAGTAAAAGGGGAAATAATGGCATCAGGGGACAAAAAGTAAACTAAATGATTTGAAAGTAAAGAAAAAAAATAATGCATATTGTATTTAAAAAAATCAACCAGCAAAAAAACCAAGGAGAGAGAATCTAAGGATCAATTAGAACAAAAGTTCAGATACCAAGGACTCGTAATAAATATCACACAAAACTTAACTGTGGAAGAGGAAAACTTGGAATACTCTTAGAAAACTTTGTGACAAGATAAAAGCTAAGGACATGCAAACAAGAATAATTTATCTGGAAAAAGTCAAGTCCTAAAAGAGAAACAAAATGGAACGCTAATGGAATGGATTTCTGAGCCTTCCTGATAAAAAGATCAAACCGAAAAGGTATTTTGAAATGGACAGAGAAGAGGCAAAAGAAACAGTAAGGTGTGTATATGTGTACATGTTGGCTGGTTGGTTGGTTGGTTGTTGTCCTTTGTCTTCGAAGAGGACCAAAATGGTATCACCATGATAAAGTGAAATTTCAGTGTGTCCAGCTGTGGTTGATCAGACCAATATGAACTTGAAGTGCTCTACCACAGGTTGGACACAGAGTCCGTGTGAATATTTGGGGTGGATATCCCAAAATGGCATGGTAATTCTGTATGCACACGTGTGTGTGTGTGTGTATGTGTGTGTGTGTATAGTAGGTGCATATACATATATGAACATATACAGCATATGTGTATATACATATACACACATGCACGTATTTGATCAAATGGAAGGGATACTATGAGAAAGGCTTTTTTTTTACATTAAATTAATGAGAGATAATGTGTGCAGTAAGAGTTCTAATATTTTCAAGAGTCACAAAAGAATGTGAGTAAGACAAGCAGAGCATCTAGGGATGGTTTTGTTCTATTTTAATAATTATAGGAAAATAAGGAAAGATTAGTATTAAGATATACTGAGGAGGAAATGATTAGGAAGAGGAGTGAACTCATTATTTAACATAATAGGGGAACATAAGATGAGGAGTACAAATATGGAGGAGTAAGTAGGAGGAATGGGGTATCTTTGAACCTTGTTTTCACCTGAATTGGACAAAGGGAAGAACACCACACATAAAGAGTGTGATATAAAAATACATTAAATAAACAATATAACATTTCAATTAAAATCTTATAGAGTTAAAGGGAGAAATTTATCATCAAATTAAAACTATAATTACAGGTGACCTAAAAACAGCCCATTCTCGACTTAGATAAATCTAAAGAATAGCAAAAAGAGAAGAACTGAAAGGAACCTTAGTAAAGTTATAGATCATAGGTCTCAGATAATTGAGGCATTAGAACATTGAGCCGTGCATTATATGTTTAAAAAAAGATCATATCTGGGGCATAAATAAAAGTCATAAACAAACAGAAGAAAACATAAATAATGATATCTTTTGTTGACAATGTTAAATATGTATTTAATAAAGGACATTTGGATAAATAAAATTTAATTAAAGACTAAATAAAATTACTACTTTAAATGATAGGTCAAAGAACAAATCATGGAAATGATACTGTTTAAATAAAGACAACATAACAATTACAAAATATACCAAAATATTTAGATGTAGTTCAAGCAATCTTTAATGAAAATAAATATTTCTAAATGTTTTCATCAATAAAAGACATAAAGAAAAGATAAATTCAGTGGAATACAACTAAAAATCTAGTAAACAAATAAAAAATACCAACTTCAAAACAAAGTAGAAATTCTGAAAATTAAAGAGAATATTCTAAATCAAAATAAAAAATATTGAATTGACAAATTAAACTTGGTTACGTTAAAAAAAACTGAGATTTAAAAAGAGAGGAGAACCAAATTCTTCATATTCAAAAATAAAAAAAAGCAATTCAGTAATAATCAAAGGGAATAAAGGAAACCACTGGAAATCATTTTGCCAATTATATAAAACAAAACTTATAACTGACATGAAATGGATAAATATTTACAAAACTATACAATATCTAGATTAACACAAACAGATGGACTATATAACCTTGTTGCCAAAAGCAAAAGCAAAACAGTGGACTTTGATCTTTGCCATAAAGGATAGAAAATTGGTGACTTTACTTTCTGTTAGCTCTCCTTTTGAGCTACTCATTTAAGAGTCTGGCCTTTATTTTTGAATTTGTTTTTGCTCAAGATTTAAAAGTCTGAATTTTCATGACTATACTTTTTTTATTATTATTTGCATGTTAAACAGAAATCTTGTCAGATGTAAGTGTTTAGACGTCCATCAATTTGTTTTTTACTTATTAAGCACTTGTTATGTGTAAGGTATAGAAGAAAATCCAGGGATAAATAGGACACCAACATCAATGACAGGTGTTTCACATAGGGGAATAAATCACATAGTATCCACTTAAGTAATTTTTATTAGATTTAACTCTAGTAGATTGTATAAACTTTCATAATAACCCCACCCCCACAGAAAACAATAACTACAACATTGTGTAAGGGATATGTTAACTCTTCTTCATAGGTGTTTAGCTTTATCTATCATATCTATTCAGCATTATCAGGAAGACATTAATCACCTGAAAGACAACTGTTTTTGAAGAACTCATTGAAGTAAGTCATTGATTTGTCATCCAAGCCTGAACAATTTTTCTTTCAAATTTTGGCTGATTTGATACACATGCTAATAAAATGTAAATTCTAGTTTTCTTATTTTATGAAGTACACATTTCCCTTTCCTTTACCCACTTCTTGGTTCAATTTATAATTCAAAACAATTTGGATTTACCTTTGTCTTAAAAGACAGAAGTTTTTGGTTTTAGAGACTTTAAAGCATTCAATCTTGTAATGTAGGTTTCATAGAGCTTTTCTGTTCCCTGCCATCCTTTGACAAATAAGCTATCATTCGATAATAAATAAAATAAATAATTTAATTAGATGAATGCAAAGGACTAAAACACCAGTGCTATTGTCTGTTCAATTACTGTAAAGAACAAGTTAGCCTATCCAAGGGTGGGGAACTTACAGCCTCAAGACCACATGTGGTCTTCTAGGTCCGCAAGTGCAGCCCTTTGATTGAATCCAAACTTCACAGAACAAATCCCATTAATAAAAAGATTTGTTCTGTAAAACTTGGACTCAATCAAAAGGTCACAACCAAGGACTTGAACTCAATCAAAAGGTCACACCACTCTAGACTGTAGGTTCTCCACCCCATTGCTGGCAACGCAACACTTTAATAACCCATATTGTTTCGTGTATTCTATTTGTGTCCCCGGTGCCTAGTACAGTTTCTGGGACATAACAGGCAAGTAATAAATATTTGATAATTGATTCTGTAGTCCTTCCATTGTGCTTCTGAAATTCATTAACTTGAATAAAGAATATATGATTAAGCCAGACATTTATCCAACCAGATTAGGAGCACTTCTTAGCTGAGAAGAATGATGAGATAGCAAAGAGTTCTTCATTTCAAGTAGACATAACTTCACTCTATTTCTTTGTGTGTTTTGTGGGGTATAGTCTATAATTCTCTTCACAAATTACACACGATCTCACTAGCTTTTGCCAGAAGTTCATAGTCTTGTGTTTTAGTTTATAGATAGAAAAATACTAAAGCAAAAATGTTACATGGTTAATTCAATTGCAAGGAATATACTGAAGAAGGAGAAGAAATAGGACTTCCTGAGGTGTATTACTTAAAATTCAAGTTTCTAGCCACTAAAATGAGCAGTTCCCTCTACAAATAGTACAAAGTGACTTAGGGGAACTTTAGAGTGTTAAGTGGCAGAAGATTTTTAACTGGTGCTAACTATGACAGGCGCAAGATCCAACACTTAGCATTCAAGATGAAATCTGATTAAAACCCAAGAGCTCCCCAACAACTTCTTTTGTGAGGATTTGAATATTATTGACACTTGTTCTTGACTTTAAGTTGATTGCATTTGGTGCCACAAGACTGCAGAATGTTCTTTCTGATGACACAGTATCTGTTTTGTACAAGATGTACTTAACACTTTCTGTCTGCTTCAGAGCACTTCACAAATTCAAATCAAGCATTCAAGTGTCTGGTTCCTATGTCATATTCTTATTAGTTTAATTTTCTTCAAGTTGAAGTGAGTCACACTGCCTGTGATTAAGAGGAAAGGGGTTGTGAGGTGTGCCAAGAAAATCCCGAATCAGCTGTTAAGGGCAGGCCATATAAAGAGGTAGAATAGATGTCCATCTACTAGAAAGGACACTGGGCTAGGAGACAGGCAAATCTGCGTTCAAATTCTACCTTAGAATTGTTTGAAAATTGTAATTATATTAATAGTGATTTTAGAGGGCTAGTGGGAGGACCAAATCACCTAAACTATCGGTGCCCTCTCTCCCTAAATGGTCTCAATAGTGGGTTTTTTTTTTTCATATATTCTGTATATAAATATGTTTGTTGATAGAATGTATATTCCTTAAGTGCTAGGAAGGTTTCATTTTGTCTTTGGATCCCGAATGCCTAACATATAGAAGGTGCTTAATAAATACTAGCAAACCAATTATTTGAAGCCTAATAATATATCAAAGCTCTTTGCAAACTTTGGAATTATATAGACAAGTCAACTATTATTATTGTGGGATTTGAGAAATATTAAATTTTCATTAGGAGGCTCATCCATTTTCACTTTAGATTGAGCTCAATGTTTCCCTGTTAGAATGTGAGGTCCTTGAGAGCAGAAATTAGTTGGTTTCCATGGATTTGTATCGAATAAGCACTTTATAAATCATTTATACATACATTTGGAAAGTTCTTTTGCTCCCTAAATACCTACTCCTGGCTTTACCCAGACATCAACTCTGAACTCTCTTTTTAGGAATACTCATTTTCATTTTTTCTCTGTTTCTGTCTCTGTCTGGCTAAGTCTCCTCTATGCCCACCAACCACCCCACTTTTTTTCTAAAAACACAAGTCTAAAGACTCAGAGAAGGGGCAAATATTTCAGTGAAGTCACAAGCACTCAAGCATAGGTTACCTGAGGTCAGGGTAGGGTTGACTATCTGAGAAGGTCAAAAAAATGAAGGAAAAAGTGTAAAAAAACATCAACAAATGACCTATTTCACAATAGGTTATTTTCCTCCTGTTTCTTTAAGAAGAAATATTAATTGGATGAGTCTCTTTTATTCACTTTAATAATCATATAACCTAGAACAGTGGCTAGGCACTAGACCAAGAATCTGCAAGATCAGAGTTTTAATTCCACACACATACACACACACAATTATATGAATTATCTTGTATTGTATTACATTACATCATACCATATCACATCATATCATATTATATTTATTTTATATACATGTGTGTTTGTATTAGGCAAGCCACTTACCCCTCTTGGTAAGTTTGATCATCTGCAAAATGGATATAATAGTAACATATTCCCCATAGGGCAGGTTGTGAAAATCGAATGACATAACATATATAATGTTTGCTTTGTCAAATTTTAAATGCTGCATGGTTAGCTGTCACTGTTAATCTTATTATTATTATCATTTACAAGTTGCTAATTTAGGCAGAAATATGCAAAGATGAATGAAAGGAATCACAAACATTTCTCCATAGTCTGAAATCACAAGTCTCATGATGAATAGTACTAGTTCTCAGGACTATGATATCCTAAATTTAAACCATAAAAAGAATTTCAAAGACTGAATAGTTTGTATTAGTAGTACAACTTTTGGTTTATTCTCAAAGCATTTGGAAACTATTGTGTTCTGCCCCAGTGCTTGGTAGCAGATCAAACACACACATAACTTGTGGGTAGGCGCCATCATTGCAACCTTACTCTTTGAGGAACGAGTTGGAACAGATTTCAGTCGCTATCAGCCAAATTCACCCACTAACAAGGTAACTCATTGAAAGGAAGGCAGGTCCTTTGTTTCCCTGCATTATGACTTTGCAGCACAAAGCAGCAAAAAGCTCAACAAAAACAACTCTCCAATAAGCTTTCTTGGGGTTTGCCTGGGGAAAACATGGATCATCTGGTCATGACTTCTCTGACCCACTTGAGATGAAAACTAATTTAATCTAAACAAAATCAATGTCATTAGGATGGGAATGAAAGCCATCAACCAAAAGGGCAGTGGGTTAGCGTGTGTGTATTATGATAAGGGGTTTATATCTAATAGAGAGAAAGATAATTAGTGTGTATAAATGTGTGCACATAAATACACATGTAAACTTATCTGCTTGAAATTAACTCATATCTGTGTAGATCTTGATAGACAGATAGATACAGATAAATAGGCAGTTCTAGATACGTAATAGTCAAATTATGCTTGATAAGTGTTCAATGGATTTAAATAAATAGTTCTCAAAAGATGAATTGCAAACCATTAATAATCATAAAAGAAAGTTTCAAATCACTAAAAAATGCTAATAAAAAAATTATCCCAGGCTTTTGCCTCACGGACAGCAAATTGGTAAAGATAACAATAAATGGGAAAAATGAATATTGAACAGCTTGTGGGAAGTCAAACAATAATAAACCTTCGATGAAGTTCTATATGATTGTATCCATTCTTGAAAGAAGTTTAGAATTATGTCAAAATAAGTGACTAAAATGTCTGTATCTAGCCAATTAATATATTTTCTTTGTTCCTTCCTTTCTTCCTCCTTTTCTTTTCTCCCCTTACATTGGATGATTCCATGAGAAAAGGAACAGGGGGGATCTATTTGGGAATTAATGTAATACAAAAGAAAAAAGGATGAATAAAATTAAGATTTTCTCAAAATAAAAAAGGAACTGACTTAATACATATTGCTTCTTGGCTACCTTGCACTGAAGAGTTGACCCATGAACATGTGCTGTATGTGTCCATCAGTCTGTCCTTCTGTGATAAATGACCTCTCCCTGCATGTACCAAAACTTCAGATATTTGATTTCATTCAACCAAGAAGCATCTATTCCTCAACTCCTGTGTGCAAGGTACTGTGCTAGATATGATAGGAGATATGAAGAATGAACAAAGATTCTGTCCTCAAGTACTTTTCAATTGAATGGATGTATACATGTGAGAAATGTACATAAATATGCACAAAAAGTCTATAATTGCATTCATTTCTCCTTGTTCCTGATTCTGTGCTCTTTCTCCAGCAGCCTTTCTCTGGTAGCATTCTCACTCTTCATTACCCTGCTCAAGTGGTATTTTCTTAGAAGATCCCTTCATATGTGGGGTCTACTTATCTGATTTTTGAAAAGGACCCACAAGGCATGTTTCCTGCTTGATTCCCCTATGTTCCCTGTTCCTGCCTCTGTAGACTTCTTTTACCACCATAAATATGGGTACACCCACCACCACCACCACCACCCTTTTTGCATCCCCAGGGATTAGAGCAGTGACTGGGGCACAGGAAGTAGTATAATGATGCTTAGTGAACTTGATTAAATAAACAAATGAATTAATAGACGAATAAATGAATGAATGAATGAACATCAGAAGAGAGCTCCTAAAAATACCTGAAGGTTATAAGAAGGAAAAATATTGAAGAAGTTAAGAAAAGAGCACCACTTTTGAGTTACTGAGGAATTTTCCATGAAGGAGGTTGCCTTTCAGCTAAGCCGGGAAGGGTGGTGGAGTTTTGCTAATGAGCACTAAGAGAGAACAGTGTGGGAGAAATAAAGAGTAAAATTGTTTACATACAGGTCAGAAAGCACATGGCATATTCAGGAAACTATTAATTTGACTGGAGTATAAAACAGCATTCAATTTTATTGTACCTTAAGTAGCACTTTCATCCTTGCCCTTCTTAAGGAAAAAAAAGCCATTTCTCAGGCTTAAAATCCTGTCATTCTCTAACTACTTTCAAATATACATTTTGAAGTAGACTATAAAGTTATATAGACTAGAAGTTTTAAACTGTGTGAAAAGTTGACTCTCTATAAAAGAACAATAAACAAGAGAAATTGAGCCATACACCAGAGAAGATGACCAGGGCATGGCAGACTCGGTTTCCTGAGTGTAAGCATGGTTATTCACTGAGAAAGCCCATTCAGTAGTCAATGGCACACTGCACTGGCTAACAGTGCAGATAATGGTGAAATGAAATATGCTACTTGGCAATAGAACATCCAAGGGGGCAGTATAGACAAATACTTAACATGAAGTACTAGTTCCATTGGTACTCCTGACATCTTTGAGAAGTTCCTTACCTTCCAGCCTTTCATACATGCTGATATTCCATGGAAGAATTTCTCTGGCTCAAGGTAATATTCATCTAACATCTGTGAAATGCCCTCAGATAATGTGCAGGAGAACAATTTTCATGAACTGCCCTTAATACACTGAAGATTTACTATGCAGTTTAGTTGGCTTTCATAAACACATCTTGAAGATAATTCAGTCCCTAAGGGAACACTTACAAAACTCTTAAAATATCCTTATTTTTTGTGAGTCCATCAACAGATCTATCAGTTGCAGTTGAGAAGTTGAGTGGAAAATATTCTTTCACCACTCTCTTCACTTGGGATTGATAATTATTAACTTTTACCTGAAACATCTAGGAGAGAAAAATCTCATTCAGAACTGGGACAAGGAAATAATATTATGGAATAATGAATTACATATTCAAAAACATATTCAATTTAATTCACTAAAACAAGCATTTATTAAGTGCCTACTATGTGTCGGGCATTGTGATGGATGCTGAGAAAACAATGAGAAAAATAAAATAGTCCTTACTTTTAGGGGGCTTAATATTCTCAAAGAAAATGGAGCACAACATGATAAATAAAGACAAAAATACATGCAAAATACCTGGGGACTGAAGTATGGAGGGAAAGGCTTTGTATAGTTAGTGACACCTGAGCTGAGCTTTGAGAGACACTAGAGATTCTAAGAGTTAAAGATGAGGCTGTAGAATATTCCAGGCACAGGACACAGCTGGTACAAAGGAGCAGAAGTGGGAAATGGAATGCCATATGAAGGAAATAACAAGTGGGTCAGTTTCAGTGGAATGACGAGTGCATTAGGCAGCATAATATGAAATTATTTCAGATATTTTAGATAAACTAGAACAGATTATAAAAACTTTCAATGTCAAATGAGGACAAAATTGTATATTAAAAAGGGTTTTTTGAAGCTTCTTGAGCAGGGGCATCTTATCTGGGCTTTAGAACTATAAATTTTTCAGTTATATAGTAGATAAATTGGAGGGGAAAGAGCTTAGGAGAAGAAAGAACACTTTTTTATGTCCAAGTGAGAAGTGATAAGGACATGAACTAAGAAGTGTTCGTGTGAGTGGAAAGAACAGGACAAATGTGAGTTTAATAATACTGTGAACTTGCATTTACACCATATTTTAAGATTTGCAAAGCACTTTAAAATGTGAATTCATTAGATTCTCGTGACAACACTGAAAGGAAATGCTACTGTTATCCCCATTTTTATAGATGAGGAATCATTTTTGTTAGTCAGTTCCATCTGACCCTTTGTGACCGAATTTGGAGTTTTCTTGGGAAAGATAATAGAGTGACTTGCCATTTCCTTCTCCAGCTTAGTTTACAAATGAAGAAACTGAGGCACACAGTATTAAGTGAAATGAACAGGGTCAAAAGGCTAATAAGTGTGTGAGGTCAGATTTGAACTCAGGAAGATGAATATTCCCGACTCCAGGCCCTGGCACTCTCCCGTGAGATACCTAGTTGCTCTGAGAATTCACAGGAGTCTGTAAGTGTCTTTTATGCTTATTGAGAGAAAGATTCTATAAAAAACAGTCTGTTTTAGTATGACATCTTTTGAATTGTGGGCCCTGGGTAAAAGAAACCTCATTAGAAATGAATGTATCCTATTTCTCTCATCTTCCCTTCCCCTGCTGAAGGAGGGAAGGATGGAAGGAGGGAATGAGAGGAAGGGAGGAGGGGAAAAAGGGAGAGGGAGGGTAAGGGAGGGAAGTGGGGGATATGGACACAGATTTTGCTATATTTACTTGTGCCGCAGTGGAATTTATACAAATAAGCTGGTCACAGGGTGAATACAGGAGGTAACTAAATGATGATACACATCATTGTAGAGAATAAGTCAAGCTGAAGTTTTTGAGAATCAAAAAAGTACTGTTACATAAAGATACATCGACCATTTCAATTTAAATCACATAGAAATATAGAAGTCATTTTGATAATTTTCTTGAACATATTAAAAATGTATTAATACAAAGTGTATAATTTGGAAACATTGAAAAGGCTAAAAAGATTAAATAGATGGGATGAACTATAAGCTTCTCTTTTATAATCAGCTTTAATAGTATCTAAAAAATGACCAAATCAGATTAACCTTTTGTAACAAATGGTTAGAATTAAACAATACCTTCTTTCCCTTCAATGACCTTGAATGTCAGCATTTTTGTCCCATGATTCTGCCGTAATAAGGGAGAAATCACTTGAAGCACAAGCGAATTAAAAAAAATGTCACTCAGAGGAAGGTCTTTAGTACTAAATAGAAATAACCATCAAATTGGGGAGGGGCATTGTTATAGTTAGGGCTCAAACATTATTTTAACAGTGCTAAAATTGAGTGAAAATATCACTATCCACAGCATTACTCCTAAGTGTTTTTATTAAGTACGTTAACACATTTTTGAGATACAAAGTGAATAAACGATTGAATTTGGATTCAAAACCCTGGCTCTGTAATGTCTGGACCTCAGATAAGCCACTTGGCATCTAGTATAGATGCAGAGAGTTCTGATCATATAGTCAAGAAGTCTTGAGTTCAAGAGCTTCACCCAGATCCTGACTGTGCAAACTTGAGCAAGTCACTTACTCTCTCTGCTTCTGTTTCCTCATAGGTGGTACTATCTACCTTCTAGGGCTGTTGTGAGGACAAAGTGAGTTATTTGTAAAACACCTTGGAAGCTTTAAAGCTATTTTCCTTGTAGTTATGCCCAGCTCTTCCTGATTCTGTTTGGGGTTTTCTTGGCAGTTACTGAATTTTTTGCCTCTTCCTTCTCTAGCTTATTTTACATAGAAGCAAACTAAAGCAAGCAATGTTAAGTGACTTGCCCAGGGTCATACAGCTAGGAATTGTCTGAGACCAGATTTGAACTCAGGAAGATGAGTCTTCCTGACTTCAGGAACAGCACTGGGCCCCCTAACTGCCTCTTAAAGCATTGTACTGAAGCTAGCAGCAGTGTTATCTTCTCCATCAGCCTTAGGTTGACCAGAAATATAGAATTTGGTGAAAATGAATAGGCCTACTTAAAAAAAAACCCTGCAGGTATGTTTTTTAATGTGTCTAGTTGTATTTGTGAATGGTTCACCTTTTCTTTTGACATTTGCTTTGTAATTTTTCAAATCTCACCCATCATCTGCTTCACCAGCATCTCCACTAACTTTCTCCAGATGACCTCAAGGCCCATCTCAAGAGTGGCAAAACCCTCTGCCTCAGGCACATGCCTAAGAAGAATGTGATCATCTTGGATTCTGGCTATTTTTTATTTAAGTTCTATCAGAAAAAGCATTGTGTGTTATCTCTCATTGCAAAGGACCTCTCTAAAATCTCTTAGTTTCTGTACCACTCACTTGGCCAATCTGATAGGCCTCAGGGCTAGTAAGTACTTAACCAATGGTCATTTGATATAATTTTATTAGAGTATCATTTTCTTCACTTATTTTCATCATCCAGGTCTGTAAATTAAAAGGTGTAGGGCATTAATAAATTCATGGTATTTGTTAGAGTTTGACCTTTCCTTTTCCTTCCCTTTTTTCTTTTTTTCCTTCCTCATTATTTCTCTATTATTTACGAAGTTTGTTGGATTTTACTTTCTCCTAAAAGCACAGTATCTAAAAATTTTAGTTAATCATGTACTAGTTATTTAGATCTATTTATAAAGCTTTTATTGTCCAGGAGACATGGAAAGAGTTGATCCTCACATATCATTTGATGGTTGGTGGAAAAGTTTAGGAACTAATTCTGGAGATATTATTTATGTACTATCAACATTACACTGGATAATATTTGTCCACTGAAAAACTGATCTTGTTTAAAACCAAATTGGGTGAATATTGCATAGTTCAATAGAACGTGAGCAACTCTGGAGGCATTTGTGAAACATATATAGAGATGGTGCAAGAGTTATGCAATGATATGTTTAAATCAGAGGCAGTCATGATTTTCATGAAGCTATTGGGTTTTTCATCTATTTTATACATATTCAAAGTTTATGAGCAAGTACTTAAAAAATATGTTCACTTAGCTGTAAAGTTATGACATTCCCACTACAAAGCAAGCAAGATAATTTTCACAGCAGGGAAGGTAACCATATTGCTATACATCCCTCTTTTAGGAATGTATGTGACAGACACATAATAGGAGATGATGGAATAAACTGTTGGTTTTATTTAAACCTCTCCTCTAAAATGTGGCACAGAGGAATGATGCCTTGGTAGAAAAAAGGAAATGATTATCTTTTATAAAAATAAACTCTCTTCAAGACTGTACTGGTAGTATACGTTGTAGATGTTTATAAAATATTTCCAATATAGTCAATTACTCAGAGATGAGGTCAGAGTAATTTGAGGACAAATGAAAGCCATATCATAAAATCAGAGGATGAATTAAAGTGAATAGCCAGTCTGATGTATTCTAGCTCCTTCTCCAGATGGTTTATCCACTAAACACTTTTAGTTGCAAAAAATGGAAAGTGTTTAATCTGGAATGGTCTGGTATCTTTTTGTAGCATTGAATAATTAACATATTTCTCACAGAAGCTCATAGAGAATACACTCTCATCTGCCCAGTAAGTCTGGTACAAACTAGTGAATGATTCAGTGCCATAAAGTGCAGACAGGGTATGTCCTTGACAAAATCTAATATTTGCCCCGCCGCCATGTACCTTCCTTGTCCCTCTCTTGTCACTCTAGCCAGGGCTGGGGAATATGTAGCCTCAAGGCCTCAGTTTTTTGACTGAATTCAAGTTTTACAGAATAAATACTTTGATTATGAGAATTTGTTCTGTAAAGTTTAGATTCAGTCAAAGGGCTACATTTGAGGACCTAGATGGCCACATGTGGTTTTAAGGCCATACATCCCCACTCCTGTGTCTAGACTTTCAGTATCTTGATCTATGTTAAAGTTGGCCCCCTTCCCTTCTCATACACACACACCCGCTCTCATTGCAAAGGACCTCTCTAAAATCTCTTAGTTTCTGTACCACTCACTTGGCCAATCTGATGGGCCTCAGGGCTAGTAAGTACTTAACCTTCCTGATTCTGTTTGGGGTTTTCTTGGCAGTTACTGAATTTTTTGCCTCTTCCTTCTCTAGCTTATTTTACATAGAAGCAAACTAAAGCAAGCAATGTTAAGTGACTTGCCCTGTGTTAAAAAGCTACAGTGATAATATTATAACTTTTAGATATATAGATTAATATGAGAGAACCTTTATATGGCTTCTTCCTCTGTGCATACAGATTGCAAGGTACCCCCATGACTTCCTTCTCATGCTGTGAATGTCTGGGATGTTGCTTTCAGTAAGTCTTCAACACAGAATCTAGTCAATAAATGAGAAATATCTAGGTGGCACAGTGTTTAGAACACTGGATAACAAAGTTCAAAGCTACCTAACTAGCTGAGTGACTGTGAGCAAATCGACTTTTGGCTGCCTTATTCCCCAAATGTTTAAAGATGTGGGGGAATGTTAATAGCCACCATCTTACAAGTTTGTTTAAAGATAAAATGACATGTTTGTAAAGCACTTAAGCAGTGCAAAGGACATAGAAAATGGTTACTCAATTCATTTTCCTTTCTCCATCACATTAAGGTATTCTAATATTTTATATACATAGATAAATGTGTGTATATATATATATATATATATATATATATATATATATATTAGTGCAACATCAGTGTTATATATTTATTAACCATTGCTCTGGCTCTGTGATCAGCGTTGTTTTTTGACCTTCTGTCATGAGAGTGCAGGACAGTTGTAAGATCTGACCATTCATGGGGTAAGAGAAGGGGCCAAGTGAAGATAATGAGCTCATATTTTTATAACACTTGGACCACTGCAAAACATTATACAAACATCATTTCCTTATATCATATGACCCTCACAATACCCTTAGAAGGGAGGTGCTATTATTGTCCCCATTTTACAGATGAGAAAGCTGAAGTTGGGAGAAATAAGTGACTTCCTAGGTTCATATGAATGCTATGTGAAACAGAACTTTAACTCAGTTGTTTCTGACTTCAAATCAGTGATCTATCCACTGTGTGACCTGGCTGACACAAGAGAAGATGCACCAGGGATCCCAAAACAAGCATTATTAAAACATAGGAATGATCCAAGACAATCCCAAAGGACTCATGATGAAAACCGCTATCCACCTCCAAAGAAAGAACTGATGCTATCTGGATGCAGACCAAAGCATTCTATTTTTCACTTTCTTTTTGTTTTTAGTTTTTCTACCATAAAATGAATAATATGGAAGTGTTTTCTACAATTTCTATTGTATAACCTATATCACATTGTTTACCATCTCAGGGAGGGTTAAAGGTGAGGGAGGGAGAAAAGGATAATTTGGAACATAAAACTTAAAAAAAATGTTTAAAATATTTTATATGTAATTGGGGGAAAATAAAGTATTTAAAAACAAGAACATAAATTCCTTCATTTTATCTAGGAATGTTCTTATGAAAATTAAGTACATAAATGCTGATGATATAGATTATGCTGTGTTCCTCAAAAACCCTACTCTGATTGGTCATTGTTTCATGAAGGTAACATTGAATTCTCAAAGATACTACTAGTTACCTGAGCTCAAATTCTTGGATACAATAACTTACAGTGCCTATCATCTGAGGAAACACCTGGGTAAGTTCAAAAAGGCTCACTGTCGCACTGACTAGAAGGTGATGATTAGTTTGGAAACAGTTACTTTCAAATATTTTTTACTCAGTCCAAGAGGGAAAGTGACCTGCATTAAAGGGAGGGAATCCCCCATACTGATAAAATTGTAGATGCTTAAATTAATTAAGAAGTATATTTTCTTTGTGACAGTAAACCATTATCACTTTTCCCAAAGTAACTTTCTAAAATTCCCTGAGCAGAAAATTCTGAAAAATAAAATAAAACAGACATAATACAAAGGAAATATTTCTCCTTAGCCCATGCATGAACTTCCATTAATATTGAATATCTCACAGTGAACTGCTTGTTTCTGTAGAATCATGATGTGTTCATGTTACAAAGTAAAGCTGTTTGTGTAACTTCCTATTTTCAGGCTCATTAGACAGTGTTTAGAAATTACTTACAAAATTTAATTCTCTCTCAACAAGAATGAGAACATTATATTTCATTAAATATAAATTCATCTTGACCACTTGTAATTTTATGAATTAGAGAAATGCTGTTGGAAGAGGGAAAGACTGAGATCGTCAGAAAAAAGAAGGAAGAAAGAAAAGAGAGAGAGAGACAGAGAGAGAGACAGAGACACACACACACACACAGAGAGAGAGAGAGAGAGAGAGAGAGAGAGAGAGAGAGAGAGAAAGAGAATGGATGTTTATGATTGATCTGAGCCAATATATATGTGGAAGTCTGAAAATGAAGATGACTTTTCCTAAATTTTCTTTAAATGACTTAGAAACAAAACAAAAAGCATTTGAGTTTAATTGTCCAAGTCTAATTTAAATAATAAGTATAATAATAACTGCCTACAATGCTAGAAATAATGAATTTGTGTTAAATCTTATGTCAGTGCTCCTGAGAATATCATCAAAATGCAATGCAGCATAATATTTCTAGTTTTTATTTCAAGACTCAGAGACTTAAAAAGATATTCATCATTTCTTTATATATTTAAGTTCCAATCTGTAGTAATGCAAACTCCTCCTGAGTTTGAGCTCATAATTTTATCTAAGAACATTTGGTGAAATTGGTTTGCTTTATCATTGATGTAACATCAAAAAGAATCTCTCTTCCAAATACTAACCGTGGATTATCCATTTGAAATTTTCCCACTATGAACACTTCAATAAGACCTTATAGGTGTAATATGTAATTATGTCATAGGACTAGACATCTCTTTGTTTGAACAATATCATAAAATAACCCAGGCTTCCCATTTTAGAACACAGAATGCAAATTCATTGCTAAGGAGAACATTTTTGTTGATTAAACTTGGATTTCCAAATTTACAGAAAGATTGTAATTTGTCTATTAGTGATGTTAAAACATGTGGAATACCAATGTATGCAGGATATTTTCAGTGCTTGAGAAAAAGTCTCAGCAAGCTTAATTTTAATAAAAATCATATTAACCTAGGATATGATAGTATAATTTATTATATAGCTACAAGATGAATCTTAAAATATGCTTTTGGTCATAAACATTAACTCAAATTCCTTTAAACAATGGCAGAACATTAGATTTCTCACTCTTTATTAGAGAAACAGGACTTCCTATAAAAAAAAGAAAACACAAACCTAAACTTTTCCTCTGCCTATTGCAATGTGGTACATGATGCTAGTTACTTGCTAAAAATTACTTCACCTCCTTGTAACTAGTTTCTTCAAATAAAATTCCAAAATATTTTCTAAAGTTCTTTCCAACTCAAAAAGTTCTATTTTAACCTATCCTGTCCTGTAGTCTCCTGCCTCCTTTCCTGGCCTAATCTGCCCCATTCTCATTATATTTTCTTAAGCTATACTTTCATTTTCTCTTGGATGGTACTCAGCAATGGGTATCCCCAGTCTTTCCTCATATTCCATCAGTCAACAAGCATTTATTATACACCAGTCATTGATCTAAGCCTGGAGTTATGTTAAAAAAACCACAAAGGTTCCTAATCTCAGAGTTTAAACATAAATAACGGTACAAACTATATACACGCATTTGTGTAGGGGTGAGAAGAATGTAATTTTAGAAAAGGCAGCAGTAATTTTGGGACTGGGAAAGGCAGTCCAAATTTTGCATCATGCATGCACATCTAAATTCAAAATCAGTGAACCAAATGTGTAGAACTTTCTCTGGGAAATCAAGGCTGCCACTCACAGGTGGGGCTTGCCTGTATCAGACCCTACCAGATTAAGAGGTACTTAAGGAATAGAGTCCAAAAATCTTAACTTTCAGTTAGGAATGGAGAGAAGACTGAAGGGAATGGTGACTGTATACAGTGAACAGTATTGTTATACCTGAAGCAGTGAAGTCAGGTAGCAGCAGCAACTGAGAGTGATGATTTCTAAGATTTCCAATGGATGCAATACAACTTTTTGGCAATTGTGATGGGATTCAGTAAGCTCAGGGAGTGGAGACACCTACTCTAGATCACCTACTCTAGGACTCATTCTTTTCTTCAGGTAAGATTTTCATGTGAGGCTTCAATGTCATTTGTTGTTATAAACAGAAGAAATAATTTTCAGGACCTCTATCAATGATCTCATCAATGCAGCCAAACCACACACCAGTACAGGTTGCATCTTGTCCATGACTTCTTATACTATCTTATTTCCTTACTGTCTGTCTCAATCTATCAGCTTCACTAACATGACCCAGATCCTATAGTACCTGTAGTAGTTGAGGAGGTGCTGGGTATGACACATTTGTAACTTACATTTTTCCCTACAAAGCTCAGTCAGTCAGGGATTTAAATCCTAGACACTGTCCCTTTGCTTCACTTATAAAGAAACATGAAAATAGTTTAAAAAATCATATCAACATAATGTTTTTTAATGCCCTTGGAGTTGGTTATTATTGTGTCCCAATGCAATTATATCATATTATTCTTCCAATTCCCTTTTTATTATGGCAATAATTTGGAATTATAGCTTCATAGATTTTCCTCTACTAGCCCCTGAGCTCCACTCCTTACTTTCTGCACCATTGTTATTCCAATCAATATCTGTGTAATTAAAATCCAGCCGCAGCAACATTCTGTCCTTCTTCCAGAGCTCATTGATTCCATAGAACATTTCCTGATCTAATCTTTCCCATTGCCCTAGAGACTCAGTACAACATTAGAGAACTATATGATTGAGCTGATTTCCTCAAATAATATCCAATCTCTCTTTGTCCAAAGGGTATTGATACTATTTCTTTTGGCCATGTTAATATAATTTTGTTTCCTTGTTTCTTGATCTTACTTACCCTCTGTCTTTAATGATGTATTTGGGAAGAATTTCTCCTGAAAATGCTTATGTCACATTTATAAAGTTATTATGTTTTGATTGTGTGAATACTTTCATAAACACTATGCTCCTCCAATAGAAGGCAAATAATCTGTGGTCATGAATTGAAAGCTTAATTGACTTTCCCGGGATCACCCAACCAGTATGCATTAAAGGTAGGAACTGAATCTAGTTCTTTCTGTATTTGTAGCCATCTCTCTACCCATTATCACTATCTATTACATGGTGCCTTAGAAAATAATAGAGATTATAAATGCTTGTTACATTGAAAAGTATAGATTTCCTTTCCCCTTTGAATCACTTGTAATTCTGATTCTTCTGTAATCATGATAATATGAGACATGCATCATCAAGAGACACCCTAGGATTAAATACAGGAGTTGTTAATGTATTGAATCACTTGAGAATATTAATATTAAAAGTTCTTTCCAAATTCCCCAAAGGGATTGATCCAAAGTAATTTTCTTTCCTTTTTACTTCTTGGTCCTAGAGAAGAAGAAAACTTTTGTTCATTTTCTGAATTTAAAAATTCTCAATAAAAATGTAAAAAAAAAGGTCCAAAATAATATGAAAATGTTCTACCTGTCCTTTGAAAATAATCCATTTCCATTTCTTTGTAAAAAAAAATTCTGTGAAAAAAATATAATAGTATACAACAATTTCTCTGTCTCAATAACATAGGCACTATTTACGTTGTTTTTATTATTGGCCCAAGGTATAATGATATGATGTCTTCAACAAAAACCAACTCTATGCCAGGCACATTAAGTAAGCATAATAGATGGTTATTTTAGTGTGTGAAGGCATATAAATGAAACAATCCTTTCTAAAAAGCTGATTGCATTCTAGTGATGAAGGCAACAAGAACTAAAGAGGCCCTCAACTAAGGTAGGAGCTGTGTGAGTAAAGACAAGGGGTTAAATGCCTGAGATGCTTTAGAGACAGAAACAGCAAAATATGGCAACTGGTTGAATAAATGCAGTGAGAAATAATGAGGACTTCAGAATAATGCCAAATTTACAGTCCTGAATTACACTATAAGAAACGGATTGCCTTCAAGAGAAATACAGAAGTTCACAAGATGGGGATATTGGGGAAGGAGAGAGCAGGAGATAAAAGAGTTCTGTTTTAGACTTGACTATGGGATATCTCACTTGAAATGTCCTGTAAGCAAATAGTGAATCGGGGCTGAACCTCAATAGCGAGGAAATTCCTAGATGTATATATCTGTGAGCCATCTTCAGAAATGGCGGTTAAACCATTTTCGTCATAAAGAGCTAAGAAAGAGAGAAAAGGGCCTAATACTAGACTTACAAATTGATTATATTGATCTAATTTCCTTCCCAGGCACTCAGCTCAGTTATAAGACAAAAACTAGCTCCCACTGTCACCAACGTAAAAAAAAACAAACAAACAAACAAAAAAAAAAAATTTCTAGAAATGGTCTGTAGAGCTATCCACCTTGTCCTGAAAATCTTCTGCTTGAAGACACCAGAGTGGCTGAAAGAATTAATGAACCTTTCTAAAGAGTCTACTTTACTTCAGATAAAAGCTCACATACTAGGAGAATTTGACTCAACAAGTGATTTAAAATTAATTAGCAAAATATGATGCCTGAATGAAAATGCTGAATACATTGAGAACCGTGTTCAGCACTTCCTGTATAAATGAGAGTATGCACATCTTTTGAGTGCTTGCACACTAAGGATTCTCATTTACAATTTCCAGGTGATTGCTCTTACTTAATAGAATTACAAGCCATGAATCACGTGATAGTCTGCCCAATTACAGCTCATCACATGCTTTGTGCACAAGTTGAGAAGTATTTAACATACACCTCATTTCATCTTGAATGCATAAATATCAAGGTAGCATTAGGAACATTATGGACAGACTATCCTGATTATGAGTAAGACCCAGTTACTCAGGAAGAAGTGTTCCACATGAATGAATATGCTTATTACTTTTTTACAACTTTGATTGTTGCACAAATGAGCATACATGAAATGGGTGTCATCTCAGGAAACATCAGCACCTACTGCCATCTAATCACCAACCAACTTGAAGGACAAACAGGAATCATTATTTACAGTCACTGGTAGCCAATGCGTAAGCCACATCTTGGCATTGCCCCAAGAAAATGCTATGGAAAATTGAATATCACCAGGATGAACATGTAGGCTTAAAACATATCATTAAAAACTTTATAAACTTCATATAAAATACTAAAGCAGCTTTTAAATGTCTTGAAATATATGTAGGTAATGATTAAGAAGAGGCAGCATGACGTAACAGGTATAGTCAGAACTTGTAGTCACGAAGACAAAAGTTCTAGTTCTGTCTCTAATAATACTGTCTCTATAATCCTAGACAAGTTATTTAAAGTAGCAATTTCCCAGGCAACTCCCTGAGACTATAAATTATGGATGAATTACCAATATGCACTGCTGAATGGAGTTTCCACCCTGGTAGTTTCCTACAGTGATGAAATCACAGAATTGGGCCAAATTCATATAATCAATACTTTACTCAACTCAGAGTATTTTATGAACTACAACTAACTCAGATGAAGGAACTCGATCAAGCATGATCTGAATAACACTTATCCTGCCCTGATCTCTCTGTCCCACTCTTCCCATGCGTAAAAATGGACAATTTCCACCATTTTCAGAAAAATATACATAATATAAAAATCTAGAAGGGTTGACTGACTTCATAATAGTTCAATTGTTTCATTTCATAGATTGACATCTTACAGTGACCGATGAAATATGAGAATTAATACCAGCTGTGCATAAGCACAAAATCATATCATTGAATAAAAAATTAAATTTCCATAATGGAGATCTAGCTCCTCCTAAAAGAGAACTACCACTTTGTTGTCTGAGAGTCATCTCTGGTTAAAATTTCTTGTACCAATTTTTCTTTTTTAATTATGAAACAAAAAGGAGATATCTGGTTCTCTCTGAAATTTCTTCCAGTTCTAAACATGATACTGTTGCTCAGACCCTGACAGTCAATCCACTGCATCAGTACATTTGTGTGTATATAATGACTATATAGATATTTAAGAAAAGCACTACAAATGAGTGATAAATCTGTTAAGAAGTAAGAGAAACATAAATTGATGTGAATCCGATAAGCTGAACAGTTTTAAAAACAAATTTAAGATGTTTTCCAGTTTAAAAAATACATATTTTTAATGCAAATTTTGCTTCTGCAATGCCAGATGCATATGAATCTTTGAGCTTTCAAGTCATATGCAAGTTAATAGAAAGATGATAGTGACATGCTGTGTGCAAATGGGCAGTAGCTTAATGCCAGTAGTGACTTGAAGAAGCAGGGTAAGGTATAGCATTAATGGAAAGTACAGTTAACTAATTTAATTAATTAATTAGATTAGCTAATTTATTAAAAGAAGATACCATGTCTATGTGGCAAAAATAAGGGATGACCTACAGCCTAAGGGCAGAACATTAATAACTATAAATTATAAGGAAGAAAAAACTAGAAAAATATCTCAGGAACATGAACTGGATCCTCTGTGGGCTGTCTATGGGGGAGTGTGGCCAAGAAGTGGACAGTTTGAGGTGTTCATATGTTGTGATCACCTAATAAAGAAAATATCTGCATTGATGAAATAATCATCATCATAGCTGGCATTTCAAATTGCTTAAAGTTTTGTCGACTTTTATATATATATAATCTCAGGTTATTGCATAAGTACAAAAAAGTATAATATGATTTAAAATTTTTCTACAATGGTCTATTTGTTTATATGAGCTTCATCTGTGAGATTTGAGCTTTTTGATTTCAAGGCCAGTTAATATAATTTCTGCAATTGTGCAGTTTTCCAGTTTATGCTTATTTGGACCTCAGAGAATTTAAAGTAGCTTTGAAATAATTCTCATTAAAGGCAATGCTCCTAACACTTACACAATACTATCAATCCATCATAGCGGCTTCTGGAAGCATCATATAGGAACGATTCCTTAAAGACTTATTTTTGATTCATGTCACCTTGGAGTTACAGCTCAAATTGCATGCTCTCTTGGTCAAGGCATTGCTGTACTAGAAATCCAAGCTGTTCCAAATTTCAAAGGACTGAATTAAGCTGGAAAACAGCTGTCAACTTGATGCTTCTCCACTCATTCGTCATCCTCTACACGTGAGAAAGGTTAGGGTCATATTGTTCCCAAGTAATTTCAATTAGACACTGCCTTAGCTTAAAAAAAAAAAGTCTGTGCAGGTGTCAAAAAGCAAGTCGTAGTCAGAGTTTAACACTGTCCTCTCAAAATAGTGTTTAAAATTACTAGCCAGACTCAAAATAAGTGAAATATCCCCCTTTCTTAACATTGACTATATTCATTATCCCAGCACATGACACTGCAACAACAAAAATCACCTGATAAGGACAATATAAACAGCCAACCCTTGTTGTGACTGAAGGATTTGAAACTGACCTGTGAAAAGGGAAATTGCAATTCTTTATAATCTCTTTGGAAAGATAATCCTTTAGCATATCTAAATGTGGAGAAAATGGCTCACCCTCATCTTGGTCATCAAGTGATGAGATATTTTTTTTTGGCCACCACAATTTACAAAATTATTAAGATGTGGAAGGATGGTGACCTTCATTTGTGAGGTAATTACCCTTAACCATCAAAACATTTCTCTTTAAAAGACACAACTAAAGATATAAAAGCAATTGATTGCGGGTATACCATCAGGTTATTTTCTGGTCCCTCTTGCTTTCTTTCTCTATGGTCTTTTACTTGGTGACTTCATTTATTCAAAAAACAAGTTTCATTATCATCTCTAAACAGAAAACCCACAGATTGTTAACCAGTCTCTCCCCTCAGTTCTAATCCTGAATAACCAACAGTCTTTTAAACATTTAAAACTGGATATAACATAGACATCTCAAACTCAACCAAAATAGAATGCAATCACTTTGCCCAAAATCTTCCTCTACCAAAATATGCCAAGTTCTGTCAAGAGCACCAATATTCCTTCAGTCTGCCAAGTTCTCAACCTTGGTATTAGCCTTAACTTTTCACTCTTATCTCATCTCTCATATCCAATCTGCTGCCAAATCTTATAGTTTCTTCACCCACGCAGTCACTAATATCTGTCTCCTTTTATAGCGACCACCATAGTTAACACTGTGATTACTTCTCACCTAAACTATTGTAATAGCTGTCTGATTGGTTTGCTGATTCAAAGTCTTTCCTATCTCCTGTATATCCTCAACACTGTTGCCTAAGAGATGATTTTTTACTTCAGAGGTGACTGTGTCAGTACCCTACTCAGTAAATGCCAGGGACCTCTTATTGCCTATAGGATTAAACAAAAAATTCCGACTTTTTAATACTCTTCACAAACTAGCTCCAGTCTGTCTTTCCAGTCCATTAAAATAATTTGCTTTTCCACCACTTTGAAGTCTGGATAAACTTCCCTGGTTGTTCCTTATATGTGACATTCCATCTCTTGTCTTTGTTCCATTGCACTGGCCTTCCTCCATGGCTGGAATATATTCCCACCTCATCTGGGTCTTACAGAATCTCCTACTTTCTTCAAGACTCAGCCTAAGGAGCCTTCTTCAATGGAGCCTTTCCTAACATCCCAACTCCAAAACAAGTACCATCTCTGACTAAACTACCTCATGATAATTTTGTGTTTGTTCTTTTTGTTCTTATATATGTAGACATAAGATATTGCAAGGTCATTAAGAGAATAATTCTTGTTTATTAACTGACTGTGAGCACAATTTAGAGAAAAGGAAGTCATTGACTTCCTCACTTACACATTTTTGAGAAGAAAAAAAGACAAATATTTTACCTTACATCTTTTTACTATGTTTTCACAATATGAAAGTATGTGTCTGATATTTGAAGACAATTCTAATAAAAGTAGAAAGAATTGTCAATAGAAGTTTCGCTACCAGGCAATGAACTTTCTGTCTGCTATAACTTAAATAAAGTGTCTGTTAAGGTATGGAGGAGTTGAGGTCTTTGTCAGTAAAATGATAGTTCACAGGTCTTAAGAAATAATTGCAGCTAGTATATAGCTCTTTATCAAGAGTGCACTTCTAATTGCTATTTCTATATATACTTTTCTAAATAGGATTCCAAGTGTTATGGTAATAACAATCAGAATTTAACTCCTCCATCCCTTCCACAACTACAGAACTCCAGTCAAAATTGGTGAAATTGGGGGAGGAGTCAAGATGGCAGAGTAGAAAGACTCACGCATGCTAGCTCCGAACCCACAGCCCATAAATTTTCTGTAAAAAGAACTCCCCACAAATTCTGGAGCAGTGCAAGCCTTGCAGCAACTCAGTGGAGGAGATTTCCGTTCCAGAGAGCCCTGAAAAACTGACCCCAAAGGTCCATCACACACTGGACAGTAGAGCCCACCTCTGCCCTGGCCACGCTGCACAGAGAGGAGCCGATCCGAGCAGGCTTCAGGGATGGAATCTCCGGTGGCCGCGAAGGTCCCTCCACCCACAGGCACTACAGGTCAGTGAGAGAGATGTCTGGGCTGGCCAAGAGGGGAGCAGGGTGTCATAACTCAGGCCCCCTTGGGAGGCAGCAGCAGAGTCAGCAGCAGAGGCAGTGGTGGCCTGGGACTCCCGGGGCAGACAGGAACTCAGATCTATTACTGAAGGTCTCTGCATAACCCCTTGAGGGAACTGAGCCTGGGAGGTGGCCCTGCCTCCACCCAAGCACCAGAACTTAAGCTCACATTGAATAACAGCCACGCCCGCCACTGAAAGCCCTGAGGCTGGGAAACAGCATTTGAATCTCTGACTCCAAGCACTAACTGGGCAGATCTAGGTAGGGGTGGACAGGAAACTCAGAAGTCAAGTAACTGGCTGGGAAAATGCCCAGAAAGGGGAAGAAAACTAAGACTATATAAGGTTACTTTCTTCGAGAACAGATGTTCCTGCCTTTCATTTCTGATGAGGAGGAACAAAGCTTACCATCAGGGAAAGACATAGGAGTCAAGGCCTCTGTATCCCAAACATCTGAAATAGATATTCAATGGGCTCAGGTCATAGAAGAGCTCAAAAAGGATTTTGAAAATCAAGGTAGACATGTGGAAGAAAAACTGGGAAGAGAAATGAGAGAGATTCAAGAAAAGCATGAAAGACAAGTCAATACCTTGCTAAAGGAGACCCAAAAAATTGCTGAAGAAAATAACACCTTGAAAAATAGGCTCACTCAATTGGCAAAAGAGGTTCAAAAAGCCAATGATGAGAAGAATGCTTTAAAAAGCAGAATTAACCAAATGGAAAAAGAGGTTCAAAAGCTCACTGAAGAAAACAGTTGTCTCAAAATTAGAATGGAACAGATGGAGGCTAATGACTTTATGAGAAACCAAGTCACAAAACAAAGCCAAAAGAATGAAAAAACTGGAAGAGAATGTGAAATATATCATGGGAAAAACAACTGACCTGGAAAATAGATCCAGGAGAGACAATTTACAAATTATGGGACTACCTGAAAGCCATGATCAAAAAAAGAGCCTAGACATCATCTTTCATGAAATTATCAAGGAAAACTGCCCTGAGATTCTAGAACCAGAGGGCAAAATAAATATTCAAGGAATCTACAGATCACCCCGCCTGAAAGAGATCCAAAAAGGGAAACTCCAATGATCATTGTGGCCAAATTCAAGAATTCTCAGGTCAAGGAGAAAATATTGCAAGCAGCTAGAAAGAAACAATTCCAGTATTGTGGAAATACAATCAGGATAACACAAGATCTAGCAGCTTCCAAATTAAGAGATTAAATGGCATGGAATAGGATATTCCAGAAGTCAAAGGAACTAGGACTCAAACCAAGAATCACCTACCCAGCTAAACTGAGTATAATACTTGAGGGGAAAAAATGGTCTTTCAATGAAATAGAGGACTTTCAAGCATTCTTGATGAAAAGACCAGAGCCGAAAAGAAAATTTGTCTTTCAAACACAAGAATGAGAAGAAGCATGAAAAAGTAAACAGCAAAGTCATAAGGGACTTACCAAAGGTGAACTGTTTACTTTCCTACATGGAAAGACAATATTTGTAAATCTTAAAACTTTTCAATATCTGGGTAGTTGGTGGGATCACACACACACAGTCACATACACACACACGTACAAGCATGCATGCACACACATACACACATGCATGCACATACAGAGACAGAGAGCACAGAGTGAATTGAATAGGATGGGACCATATCTTAAAAGAAATTAAGGTAAACGGTGAGAAAGAAATGTAGTGAGAGGAGAGAGGGTGAAATGGAATAGGGCAAAGTATCTCTCATTCAAGAGGCAAGCAGGAGACTTTTTAGTGGAGGAAAAAAGAGGAGAGCTGAGAAAAAAACAAGAAGTTTACTCTCATCACATTCGACTAAAGGAAGGAGTAAAATGCACACTCATTTTGGTATGAAAACATATCTTACAATACAGGAAAGTGGGGGAGAAGGAGATAAGCAGGATTGGAGGGATGATGGGAGGGAGGGCAATGGGAGGAGGGAGCAATTTGAAGTCAACAGTCAGGGAGGGACAGGATCAAAAGACAGAATAAAAACAATGGGGGGCAGGACAGGATGGAGGGAAATACAGTTAGTCTTACACAACATGACTATTATCGAGGTCATGTGCAAAACTACACAGATATGGCCTATATGAAATTGCCTGCCTTCCCAAAGGGAATGGGTGAGGAGGGAGGAATGGGGAGATTTTGGACTTCAAAGTTCTAGGAACAACTGTTTAGTATTGTTCTTGCTACTAGGAAATAAGAAATACAGTTAATGGGGAATAGAAAGTCATCTAGCCCTACAGGACAAAAGAGAAGATGGGGACAAGAGAAGGGAGGGATGATAGAAGAGAGGGCAGATTGGAGATAGGGAAAATTAGAATTCTCTGTGTATTGGGGTGGGGGGAGGGGATAAATGGGAAGAAAAGTTGGAACCCAAAATTTTGTGAAAATGAATGTAAAAAGTTAAATAAATTTATATTAAAAAAGAGAAATATCCCTTGTAATAAAGAATTACATATGAGAAAAACAAATTTAAAAAAATTGTTAAATTGTTTCATGACGGAAAAGGGGAGCAAAATCTTATCTAAATATACCAGCTAGAAAAGTAGGGATAGAGGAGCAATTCAGACATTCTGCTTCACATCCATCCGATAAGAGAGGATATTAAGAGGTATATGACGATTGTTGGTGGAGTTCTAGAAAGATATACAAACTGATATGGACCTATATTTTGAAAGTTACTAAATTGTACATACCTCTTTACCTAACAAGATTATTACCAGGCTTATGACCCAAAGGGATTTTTTAAAAAGAAGCAAAGGATCCATACATACAAGAAATATTTATAGCAGAAATTTTTGTTAAAGGAGGAAACTAGAAAGAAAATTAGTTCCTGTCAAATACAGAATGGTTGAGAAAACATTTGATATGAATGATACTATTATTATACAATGCAAAATAATAAAAAGGACAGATTCAGAGAAACCTGAGAAGATTTGAATGAAATGATGCAGAGTACAATGAGCTGAACTAGAACAATTTTAACAATGAACACAAGTTAAAGGAAAAATGACAACTAAAGACTAACAAATTATGATTAATACAGTAAGCAAAATTAACTCTAGAATTCTAATGAAAGGTCATGCTTCCCATTTGTTGGCACACAGGTGATGAATTAAAGGTGAAGAATGAGTCAGACATTTTTAGACAAAGATAAAATGTAAATGTTTTTATGATTACTGATCTGTCACAAGGGAGTGCTTTTAATTAACTTTTTTTTGAAAAAGGAGGGCTTTTGTGGTAGAATAACAGCACAGACTTATCTCCCACCAAGCCCAGTCAAATACCTGTAAGAAAATGACTTTAAGCAGATTCTGGAGCTGCATAACCCATAGAATCATGGAGTGAAGCAAAACTCTAGGGCAAGATAGCCTGAAAGGTTGATAGGAAGCATCTATCACACCACACTGGGAGCAGAACACAGTCCAGTGTAGGTCACACCTGCACAGAAGGGATCTGAGCAGACCTGGGGGGGAGGGTAGGGGACTGAATCTCTGGCACCTGTGGAAGTTTTCAGACCTAACAACCCCAAAATTCTGAGGACAAATTGGTAGGTCAGTGGAAAAAATCCTGTGGGACCTATGTGAGAGAGTAGAGTGGTCCCAGTCCCAGGACAGTGGAGGGATAGAGGACCACGTAGCAGTAGCAGCAGATGAAGGTACAGAGGTAGTGGCTGTTTTTGGAGATACAGATTATGGGGGGATCAAACTCTTGATAGTATACCCCCCAACACCCACTAGAAACAGGAAACTACCTTAAAAAAGACTCAAAAGCCATGTAAACAGGAAAATGAGCAAAAACCAGAAAATGAATCAAGACTATAGAATCTTACTTTGGTGACAAGGAAGACCAAAATATACAAACAGAAGAAAACAACAAAGTCAGATCATGTACATCCAAAGCCTCCAAGAAAAATATGAATTGGTCCCAGGTCATGGAAGAGCTCAAAAAGGATTTTGAAAGAATCTAGCAATCACCTTCTGAAAGAGATCCCCAAAGGAAAACTGCTAGAAATATTATAGTCAAATTTCAAAGTTCCCATGTCAAGGGGAAAATATTGCAAGCAGCCAGAAAGAAACAATTTGAGTACTGTGGAAATACAATCAGGATAACACAAGATCTAAGGATCTAACGGCTTTGAATATGATATTCTAGAAGTCAAAGGAACTAGGATTAAAACCAAGAATCACCTACCCAGCAAAATGGAGTATTTCTTCAGGGGAAAAAAATGGTCATTCAATGAAATAGAGGACTTTCAAGCATTCTTGATGAAAAGCCTAGAGCTGAATAGAAAATACGAGTTTCAAACATCAGAATCAAGACAAGCATGAAAAGGTAAACAGAACAGAAATACATAAGGGACTTACTAAAGATGAAACATTTACATTCTTACATGAAAGAACATAATTGTAATTCTTGAAGCTTTTCTCCGTACTAGGGTAGTTGGAGGGATAGATAGATAGATAGATAGATAGATAGACAGACAGACAGACAGACAGACAGACAGACAGACAGATAGATAGATAGATAGATAGATAGATAGATAGATAGATAGATAGATAGAAGGCACAGGGTGAGTTGAAAGGAATATCTCAAACAATAAAATTAAGGGTGAGAGAGGAATATAGTGAGAGGTGAAAGGAAAACAATAGAATGGGGCAAATTATCTCACATAAAAAAGGCAAGAAAAAACTTTTTCAATGTGGAGGGGAGGAGAAGGGAGGTAAGAAGGAAAGAGTGAGCCTTACTTTCATTGAATTTGCCTTAAGGAGGAAATAACATGCACACTCAATTTGGTATGAAAATCTATCTCACTCTACAGGAAGGTAGGAGGGAAGGGGATCAGTGGGGGAGGGGCTGTGGAAGGAATTATAGAAGGGAGGGGAAATGGGAGGAAAGGTTGATTGGAAGAAAGCACTTTTGAAGAGCCACAGGGTCAAAAGAGAGAATAGAATAAATGTGGGGCAGGATAGGATGGAGGGAAATATACTTATTCTTTCACAATATGACATTCATGTAGGTGTTTTGCATGGCTACACATGTATAACCTATATTGAATTGCTTGCCTTCTCAGTTAGGATGAGTGGGGATGGAGGAGGGGAGAGAAGTTGGAACTCAAAGTTTTAAAAATGAATGTAAAAGTTTTTTTTACATGAACTGGAAAATTACACATACAGGGAATGGGTTATACAGATCTATCTTTCCCTTCAAGAAAGTAGAGGGAATAGGGATAAGAGAAGGGAGGTGTGTGATAGAAGGGAGGGCAGATTGAGAGAAGTGCTACTCAAAATGCACCCTGTCTTGGGGTGGGTGGAGGGGGGGAGGGGAGAGATGGGGAGAAAATTTGGAACTCAAAATCTTGTGGAAGTGTCTGTTGAAAACTAAAAATAAATAAATAAAGATTTTTAAAATAGAAAAGAGAGTTGGGGAATAGTTGAATGGAGATATTGACAGTTAAAAACAAAAAAAAAGGAAAAAATACATTAAAAATAAAAAAAATGCATATAAAAGAGTAAAGATGCTCAGAAGGGTTCTAGTCAAATAGGTCACCGATGGTACTATGATGTTAAATGTGATTTAAAAAAAATTCTACATTGTATATGCATAAAAGACATTCACAATTTCTTATGAAAACTATTTTTTCTTTATATGTTGAAATACTGTTTATTGAAATATTTTGATTTTCAAACAGATCTTAATTAGATGTCAACATAAAAATCTGTTACTTCAGAGAACTCATTCTTAGATCCATTTTAGATTCTGTTCCCATCGTGCAAATAATCTGCACACATAGGCATAGCAGATGCTTTCAAGTGGCAAAAAGGCAAGGCTTAACATTAGGCATAAGAACTCTTTAATCTGTCAAAAATTCCATTTCTTGTCAAATCAGCTACATTTTTCCCCTGCTGACTCTCTGCTGTTCTCTTTGCTTTCTTATCATATCAAATACCATCACTTAACTAGTGAATACTATATTATTAATGTTAAATTTCCAACAAACAGATTCTGAGTATTATATAGGAAATGATTTTCTTTTTTTAAATAAATTTATTAAACTTTTAACATTCATTTTCACAAAATTTTGGGTTCCAAATTTTCTCCCCATTTGTCCCCTCCCCCCACCCCAATACACCAAGCATTCTAATTTTCCCTATCACCAATCTGCCCTCTCTTCTATCATCCCTCCTTTCTCTTGTCCCCATCTTCTCTTTTGTCCTGTAGGGTCAGATGGCTTTCTATTCCCCATTAACTGTATTTCATATTTCCTAGTAGCAAGAACAATACTCAAAAGTTGTTCCCAAAACTTTGAGTTCCAACTTCTCCCCATCCCTCCCTCCCCCCCATTCCCTTTGGGAAGGCAGGCCATTCAATATAGGCCATATCTGTGTAGTTTTGCAAATGACTTCAATAATAGTCGTGTTGTGTAAGAGACTAACTATATTTCCCTCCATCCTATCCTGCCCCCCATTATTTCTATTCTCTCTTTTGATCCTGTCCCTCCCCGAGTGTTGACTTCAAATTGCTCCCTCCTCCCATTGCCCCCCCTTCCATCAAGCCCCCCACCCTGCTTATCTCCTTCACCCCCACTTTCCTGTACTGTAAGATAGGTTTTCATACCAAAATGAATGTGCATTTTATTCCTTCCTTTATTCAAATGTGATGAGAGTACACTTCTTGTTTTTCTCTGTTTTTCTCTTTTCCCTCCACTAAAAAGTCTCCTGCTTGCCTCTTCTATGAGAGATAATTTGCCCCATTTCGTTTCACCCTCTCTCCTCCCAATACATTTCTCTCTCACTGTTTACCTTAATTTTTTTTAAGATATGATCCCATCCTATTCATTTCACTCTGTGCTCTTTGTCTCTGTGTGTGCATGCATGTGTGTATGTGTGTGTGTAATCCCACCAACTACCCAGATACTGAAAAGTTTCAAGAGTTACAAATATTGTCTTTCCATGTAGGAATGTAAACAGTTCACTTATGGTAAGTCCCTTATAACTTCTCTTTGCTGTTTACTTTTTCATGCTTCTTCTCATTCTTGTGTTTGAAAGTCAAATTTTCTTTTCAGCTCTGGTCTTTTCATCAAGAATGCTTGAAAGTCCTCTGTTTCATTGAAAGACCATATTTTCCCCTGAAGTATTATACTCACTTTTGCTGGGTAGGTGATTCTTGGTTTGAGTCTTAGCTCCTTTGACTTCCGGAATATCCTATTCCACGCCCTTCGATCCCTTAATGTAGAAGCTGCTAGATCTTATGTTATCCTGATTGTATTTCCACAATACTGGAATTGTTTCTTTCTAGCTGCTTACAATATTTTCTCCTTGACCTGGGAATTCTGGAATTTGGCCACAATGTTCCTAGCAGTTTCTCTTTTTGGATATCTTTCTGGTGGTGATCTGTGGATTTCTTGAATACTTATTTTGCCCTCTGGCTCTAGAATATCAGGGTAGTTTTCCTTGATAATTTCATGAAAGATGATGTCTAGGCTCTTTTTTTGATCATGGCTCTCAGGTAGTTCCATAATTTTTAAATTGTCTCTCCTGGATCTATTTTCCAGGTCAGTTGTTTTTCCAATGAGATATTTCACATTCTCTTCCATTTTTTCATTCTTTCGGTTTTGTTTTGTGATTTCTTGGTTTCTCATAAAGTCATTAGACTCCATCTGTTCCATTCTAATTTTGAGAGGACTATTTTCTTCAGTGAGCTTTTGAAACTCTTTTTCCATTTGGCTAATTCTGCTTTTGAAAGCATTCTTCTCCTCATTGGCTGTTTGAACCTCTTTTGCCAATTGAGTGAGCCTATTTTTCAAGGTGTTATTTTCTTCAGCATTTTTTTGGGTCTTCTTTAGCAAGGTACTGACGCATTTTTCATGCTTTTCTTGCATCTCTCTCATTTATCTTCCCAGTTTTTCCTCCAACTGTCTACCTTGATTTTCAAAATCCTTTTTGAGCTCTTCCATGGCCTGAGCCCATTGGATATCTATTTCGGATGTTTGGGATACAGAGGCCTTGACTTGTATGTCTTTCCCTGATGGTAAGCATTGTTCTTCTTCATCAGAAAGGAAAGGGGGAAATATCTGTTCACAAGAAAGTAACCTTCTATGGTCTTATTTTTTTTTTCCCTTTTCTGGGCATTTTCCCAGCCAGTTACTTGACTTCTGAGATTCCTGTCCACCCCTGCCTAAATCTACCCAGCTAGTGCTTGGGGTCTGAGATTCAAATGCTTTTTCCCAGCCTCAGGCCTTTCAGCAGAGGGCAGGGCTGCTATTCAGTGGGATTAAGTTCAGGTTCTCAGGTGGGGGCAGGGCCGCCTCACAGGGCTCAGTTCCCTCAGGTGGTTTATTCCAAGACCTTCAACAATGGATCCAAGCTCCTGTCTGCATTGGGAGGCTCTGTCCTCTGCTTCCCCTGCTGCTTCCTTCCAAGGGGGCCTTAGTTATGGAGACACTCTGCTCCCCTTTCAGCCAGTCCAGGAGGCTCTCTCACCGACCTGTAGAGCCCTGTCGGGGCTGCACGACCAAGGCAAGGTTGGGCTCTGCTCCGGGTCCAGTGTGCAATGGACCTTTGGTGTCAGTTTTTTAGGGCTTTCTGGAACAGAAATCTCCTCCACTCCGCTGCTGTGCAGCTTCCACTGCTCCCCATTTGTTGGGAGTTCTTTTTACAGGTAATTTATGGACTGTGGGTTCAGAGCTAGCATATATGAATCTCTCTACTCCTCCATCTTGGCTCCTCCCAGGAAATGATTTTCTTAAAGACTAGTCCTTTTCAAAATTGTTCCAATTTCCAACTTTATATTTCTAAATCAAATTTATTATTTGTTATTTACAGCATGAAGGTTATAATAGGCCAGAAATTCAATCAGCTCTATTGGCAAGACTGAAAAGTGAAGAAGCTATTTAAATTGCTTTCTATATGGTCTCTGTCATAATTTCATAATCAGAATTAGGGCTTCTACTATTTACAGAAACAACAGAGTAAATCAGTTTAAACAAGTTTTCCTGTTCTTTCCTAAATAGGGTATTGGGAGGCACAATTAGTTCATGTTTTCAGCTATTTGGGGATTCTTGATTAAATGCCTCCTGGCACTTTTTCAAGTTTATGAAATGCACCCAAAATTTATACTTCTGGGAATATCTATTTGTACAGTTAAAATATGGTACTGTCATAATACAAATAAACATGCTACTTCCAACTTCCCCATTTTGCTCATGAAGGATTCTACTTGATAAAGAAAAGAGGAATTAAAAAAAGCAGAAACTAAAGCTTTTTTTTAATCACACCATCTCATCCAGCGTAGACCAACAAAAAGAAATATCACTTAGGATTTTTTCGCAATCGTTGTTAAATGCTACCTCTTCCGTAGTGGTATGGGCAGTATAGATGTCTGCCTTTCAATCAGGAAAACCTGAGTTCATATTCTGCCTTTAACACATATTAGGTGTGCAGTAGTGGAGAAATCATTTAACTTCTCCACTTTCAAGCAACTTTCTAAGGTCAAAAGCTAGTGGTGAATCATTGATAGTCAGTTGTCCCTCAAAACGTTATCACAGGTTTGGAAAAATAAATTGCAAAGAAAGATGAAATGATCTCCAGCTATGTTTTAGTAGGAAAACCCTCACACAAAAACATGGGAAACTAATTGTTAAAAGTCAAGGTGTTGCATTGGTTTTGAGAACAGAATCCATAGCAAAAATAGCCATAATAAATAATACAATGGATCAGCTATTATGTCCTAATTAACTGGTGACCAAGTGCTTAAATAAATCTTTCCCATGGTGTACCCCATTTTATTAAAGGTTATATGCAATGAGGTGTGAGTAACAGAAGCTGCTGGGGGCAGAGGTCCTTTTTTGTTGTTATTCATATGTTTTTGTATCCCCAGTGTCAGGCACAGTAACCAGTGAAATCAGGGGCTCAAGTACATTTACATAAGACTTTCCTCAGCAGTGGAGACTGATTACTCAATGTTTGGTGCTTATAGGAGGGGCAGAATTTTTGAGATTTTGTGAGACTAGAGATCCTTTGCACTTGTGACTTCCAGCTTTGACAGAAAAAATATTCAGTTGCAAGTCCTCTTCAAGGAGAGGTTCTTAGAGAAAAAGACCCTGGAAAGGCACTAACTTGTAGAGAAACCAGAAATTGGTCATTTCCCTACCCCAAACTTACCCTATTAGAGAGTTCAGGGAATCTCTTACTGTGTGAGATCTGGTGCTGTATCACTTGGTTGACTTGTGATGTCCCATTCCAAAAGCAAGAGTTCATTTTTGTCTGTAAATTATCTGGAATATCCTCATCTGTATAACTTCTCTGATTTCTGATTACTATTGGTTTAGATGACAATTTATCTGTTGCTCACTGCTTTTTTTTTCTGTTATTAGCATTTAGTGGGGAGAGAGTTAAGACTTAAAAGGATAATTTTGTTAAGGAAGAGAGATCAGAAGTAGAGCTTGAATAAAAAAATTATTTTATATCAACGATGTTCAGGAGGTAAGATATATGTATACACAGGCATACAGACACATACACTTACCATCCATGAAGATAGTAGGCAGCCTCATGGTCCCATTCCTTGCTCTGCCTCCCAGAAGGAATAAAAAGAATGATATATTAAGGAAGGCAGCAGTCAGAAGCATAAGAGAACCTGAAAGAGAAGACAAAGAAAAAAGAGAAGGAAAAATAGAAGAAAACAGGATGGAAGGAGATAACACAATTAGTAAACTTAGCTATAATGTAAATAGGATGAACTTGACCATAAAATATAAAGGATAGTAAAATGGATTAGAAACCAGAATCAATCAACATATTGTTAGCAAGATACACACCTGAAACATAAATATATACATGAAGCTAAATAAAGAGCTAGAAAAGAATCCATTATGTAAAAAAAAGGCAAGGATACAATCTCAGATAAAAAACAAAAAAAAAGAGTTAATTAAAAGAAAAAGTAATAATATTTTTTTCTAAAAGGTATTATAGACAATGAATTAATATCAATTACAAGTACATATGCACATATATACATATATACACATGTATATTCATGTAGACATACATACACAGACATACACATAACTCTTAAAGGGAAACATTCAATGAGTTAAAGGAGGAATTAGAGAGTAAAACTTTAATAGTAAAGAATTTCAATTTAACCACTCTCAGACCTAAGTGAATCTAACCATAAATAAGAAAGAAGATAAAGAGATGAATAGGATTTCTAAAAAGTAAACTATGACAAACCTCGAGAATACAAATGAGAATGAAAAAAAAACTTTCTCGGCTATGCATAGCAATTCGCACACACACACACACACACACACACACACACTAATGACCAAGTAATAGCACATAATAATTTCATAAACAAATGCAGAAAAGATACATTAATGTATCTTTTCCTAAAAATAATGAAATAAAAATTATATTCGATGAAAAGGTCTTTGAAGCATAGATTAAATGTTAATTGATACTAAATAACTTAATCCTACAAAATTAGGATTGGTGGGTGGATCAAAGAAGAAATCATAGAAACAATCAATAATTTTATTAAATATAATGTCAGCAATGAGACACCATGCCAAACAAATTTGTGGGATGCAGTCAAGGCAGCACTGAGTGGAACCATATGCCATTAAGTGCTCACATGGATAAGACAAAGAGTGGATTAATGAAAACCAACAAACTCAAAACCCTTACTGAAACACTAACATAGAAAGCCTGGATATCAAACCAAATTATGACTTTTGTGAATTATATGTGAGCTAACTTAGGAAAACCTAAAGAATCAATGAAAAAAAACTAATTAAAGCAACTGACAAATTCAGTGAAGTTATAGGACATAAAATAAACCCATGAAAATCAAATACATTTCTGCATTTTACCAACAATATTCATGAGGAAGAGATATAAAAATAAATTTCATTTAAAATAACTACGGGTAGTATAAATATTTGGTTCTCTATCTACCAAGATACCTACAGAAACTTTATGAATATAATTATAAAACATTCTTTATATAAAAGTAGTTCTAGAAAATTGGAGTAATAATAATGGCTTATGAGTAGGTCCAGTCAATATAACTAAATGATAATATTACCTAAATTAATTTACCTATTCAATGCCATAACAATCAAATTATGAAAGGACTGGATAAGAGATAGCAATGATGATTAGTGGAACAAATTAGGTACATAATGTAAAAACAAAAATCAGCATTGTAACCTAGTATTAGATAAATACAAAGATCCCCATTATTAGAAGAAAAACCTTGAAGAACTTGAACTCCTCGAGCTTGTACAAAGTGAGATGTACTGAGTACAAAGTAACAGCAATATTGTGACATAATCAACAAAGACCTAAGAAAACTCTGAAGGACTTATGAAAAACGCTATCCTTCCCCGAGAAAGAACTTATGGTGGCTGAATACAGATGGAAGCATAATCTTTTACATTTTTCGTTGAGTATTTTTTTGGGGGGTGCTAAGTTTTCTTTCACAATATGACTAATATGGAAATGTTTTACATGACTACAAATGCATACCCTATATTGAATTGTTTGCCTTCTCAAAGAAGGTTGTGGGAGGGGAGGAAAGGATAGAATTTGCAATTCAAAGTTTTAAAAATGAATGTTAAAAATTATTTTTACATGTAATTGGGGAAATAACTAAATTTAAAAATATAAAATATAAAGGAAATTGAATTGAATTTTAAGAAAATAAAAAAAAAATTCCTCAATCCAACCTGTGAATGGCAAAGTGAAAAAAATGCTATAAATCATTAATAATTAGAAATGCAAATTAAAATGACTCCTGAATTACCAACTCAGGACCATCAGAAAGGGTAAGGTGACAGAAACTGAAAATGTCAAATGCTGGAGAACCAGTGGGAAAACAGATACTTTAATGCATTGTTGGTGGAATTTTGAAGGGATCCTTTTCTTTATTCAGAAAAGCAATTTAGAATTATGTTTCCAAAGTTATTAAACTGTACATTCCTTTAGACTTAGCAATACTGACACTGTCTCTACTCCAAAGAAATAAAAGAAACATGAAAATGATCCTTACATGCAAAATACATACATATATTATATATATACATATATATTATCTCTTTTTTGTAGTAACAAATAACTGGAAACTAAGGGGTGCCCATCAAGTGACGGATGGCTGAATAAGTTATGGCATATGCATGTGATGGAATTCTATTAAGCTAGAACAAATGATAAAGGGGATGGTTTTAGAAAAACCTGGAAAAACTGGTTTTAACTTTTGCTGAGTGAAGTAAGCAGAATCAAGTAAATAATTTATTCAGTAAACAAAAAGTATTGTCATATTAAAAATATTGTCATGTTAAAAGACTCAGAAATTCATTTCAACACAATGATTACCCACAATTCCAAAGGACTCATAATGAAACTTGTTATCCACCTCCAGATAGAGAATTGACAAAGAACATAGAATGAAGTATATGTTCCTTCTTTTCTTTTTTATATTAATGGCTAATGAGTATACTTGTTTTGCCTGAGCACTATACTTATTTATAATGGGCTTTGTTTTTCTTGCCTTCTTAGTAGTAGAAAAAGAGAAGGTAGAGAACTCAGAAGTGAATATAAAATAAAATTTTAAATAAAGGGAATATTTGGAGCATGCATAGATTTCTTTAACTGCTTCCTGTATGCTAACCATCACAGAGGTTTCCCTACTGAACTTTGATTATGTGTAGCCTTAAATGGAGTGTGTGACCAACATATGAAGATGAAGGCATTGTTTCTTTGCCTTGCTGCTTATGCTTTTAAGTGAAGATTAGAGGAGGTTATGACCTTGCGAGCTTTGAGAAGGCTATGAGCCTGGTTCATCCTGGGATTTTTAACCAGCTAAGTCAGCATCAATGCCATGAGATGAGACTCTCATGGCATACTGGGGTGGGGAGCCTGTGACCTCAAGGCTACACATGGTCTTCTAGGTCCTTGAGGGTGGTCTTCTGACTGAATCCAAGTTTTACAGAACAAATTCATTTATTAAGAGGATTAGTTCGGTGAAATTTGGAGTCAGTCAAAGGGCTGCACTTGAGGACCTAGAGAGCTACATATGGCCTTGAAACCACAAGTTCCTCACCCCGGGATAGCCCATCATAGCTAAGAAAGGCAGTCAGGCAGTAGCAGTATCTTATTGGAACCTGAACTTGATAGTACCAATAAAACTGTGGAACACAACAGAAATTGGTTAAATTACAGCCCACTTTCCCTTGAAAACAAGGCAGTATAAAGGGCAGTATCTTCAAAAGGTGTTAAAGAAAGTAGTTGTACTGTTAGTCTCTATTTTTTTCCTGAACCTTGAGACAAATATGTGGGATAGTGGATAGAGCACTCGATATAGAGTCAGAAACATCTCTTCTTAAATCTTGTCTTATACACTGAGCACCAGAGCATGTTACTTATCCTCTGTGTACTTCAGTTTTCCCACATATAAAATGAGTATAAAAATAGTACTTATAGCAACTAGGGTTGTTATAAGAATTAAATGAGATAGTATTTTTTATTTTAATATTTTCCTAGTTACATATAAAACAATTTTAACCTTCATTTTTAAAAATAATTTTGAGTTCAAAATTCTCTCCCAATCTCCCTCTCCTCCCCCATCATTGAGAAGGCAAACAATTTGATAAAGGTTATATATTTATAGTCATGAAAATCATATTTCCATTAGTCATTCTGTGAAAGAAAAGAGAGAATCAAAACAAAATAAGAAAAAAGAAAAAAAGTATTCTTTTATCTACATCCAAACTCCATCAATTCATTCTCTGGAAGTGTATAGCATTTTTCATCCTAAGTCCTTAAGAACTGTCTTGGATCTTCATATTACTGGATCATCCACAGTTGGTCATTATATAATACTGCCGTTACTGTGTACAATGTTCTCTTGGCTATAGTCACTTCATTCTGCATCAGTTGATGTAACTCTTTCCAGGTTTTTCTGAAAGCATCCTGTTTATTGTTTCTCAGTGAACAACTGCATTCCATCAGACTCATACACCATAATAGCATTCCATCACAGTCATACAATAAAACTTGTTCAGATGAGCATTTCCAAAATTTCCAACTCTTTGCCACCACAGAATTGCTGTAAATATTTTTGTACTTACCAGTTCTTTTCCTTTTTTTCCATCTCTTTGGGGTACAGAGCTGGTGGTGCTATTGCTGTACCAAAGGGTCTGCATAATTTTATAGCCCTTTGGTCATAGGTCCAAATTGTCCTAGAGAGTTGGGTTAGTTCATAACTCCAACAACTGAGTATTAATGTCCAAATATTCCTACATCCCCTCTAAATTTTGTCATTTTCCTTTTTTGTCACATTGTAAGTGTGAGGGGGCACCTCATAGTTATTTTCATTTCTATTATGAGATAATATTTTAAAAAGCAATTTGTAATCCTTTAAGTGTGCAGTTAGGTTGCACAATGGATACAGAGGACTGAAGTCAGAAAGACCTGAATTCAAATCTGGCTTCAGAGACTAGCTGTGTGATCCTTGGTAAGGCATATAATCCTGTTTGCCTTAGTCTCCTCACCTGTAAAATGAGTTGAAGAAGGAAATAGCACACCGCTCCAGTTATCTTTGCCAACAAAACTTCAAATGTAGTCATAACCAGTCTGCCAGTATTGAAATGTTTGAACACCAACAAATCCTTCAATTATAATATAAATGCTGGTTACTATTATGAAACCTGAAATTTATATCACGTTATTAATACTGAGTGGTTAAATATAACAGGAACACTGGTGGCTAGCAGTGGGAAAAATACAACAGAATGGGGGTTCAAATTTATGGCATTAGAGAAAAATACTTCAATTCCTCAGTGAAATTCCATATCTCACAAAGGAGAGATGCAGCTTAATCTCATTTTGGGATAGTGAGTAGAGAGTACTCATTGCATAAATATTTACTTTCTGCCTCCATCATCACATTTTCCCAGGGAGTAACAGTAAATGATAAATTTAACGTCGGTACTCAATAATGATACTAACACATGGATTGTATAACATATTACATTTATATTGGCTGTCTTATATGCAGTCTCATTTGATATAACATACCTGTGAGGTATGCAGTCCATGTATTAATTGGTATATTGCATCAAATGAAATTGCACATGTAAAATCCGATATAAATGTGACGTTATTAAGGTATACAATGTATGCTACTTTTCTATTCATGATGGGGCTTCCTACTATATCATCCACATTTTTGTTTTCCTTTATTATTTATGTTATCATTTTGAGATGACTGTTCAATTAGAAGGGTTACATCTGTTCATCATCAGAGCTTCCTCTGGTAAATAGATTAGAAGTATAATTTTGAATCTTACTAGCATTCTGTCCTAAAAACTGGTAACCACAGCCACTGGTAGCAAAGTTTCTCAGTTTCCATCTCTGATTAAGAACCTCGCAGCAGGCCACTACTATGTCCTTGATTGTCTCTTCTGCTATCTTTTCCATACAGCTTTGCATTCTTAGAGCTACCTGTTCTAATAATGCTCTTTCTTGTTCCTGTAAGTGGCTCAATATTTTTTCCCTAATGAACCCAGAAGAGTTAATTCTACAGAAAATTCTTGAGGATAGGTCTAAAACAAATTGGGAATAGAAATTCAATAAATAACACTTTTAAAAGAAACAAAGATCTAGAATGCTGAAAACTAAAAATGAATAAACTAATTTAAAAAAAAAAGAAACAGAGATCATTATATTAATCATCTGGATTCAAATTATCTTTCTTACTGCCCTAAAAACTTGGGCAAGTTTTCTTCTCTCAAAAAATAACAGATCTCTACGGTTCTTTTCATTACACAAATATATGATTTGAGACATTTTGTGTTTTTTTCTCTTGATTGTATTAGGATCAACAATTCTGAGTATAAGAGGGCATTTTATTTCCAGGCAAAACTTCCATGGTCTATCTGCATATGTAATATGATAATAAGGATAATTTCCTTCAGAGATGTTTGAAAAGTTGCAATAATATCAAACAATTATGTAACTTTTACCTACAAGGATTGCAAAGCATTTTAGACATGCTATCTCATTTCTTCCTCCTAACAATCATCTAAGGTAGCTGTCAATATCACCCTCATTTTTAGAGTTAGAAAACTGAAGGAGAAGTGAAATTATTTGTCCAAGGCCAGGCAGCTAGGAAATTTCTGAGGCAGGATATAAACTAAGATCTCCTTAATTCTATATGCAATGCTCTGAACCACCTAACTACTTCATGAACCAATTGTGCTATGGATTTTTCTATTTCTAAAGTGCTAAGAGAATTGCACAGTATTCTGTCCATATAAACAGGGCACTTTTGTTCACTTATAAACTGATGTTTGAAAGTAACATTGTCCTTATCACAGTGTGTTTGTAAAGAAGAGAAGTTCTTCCTCCCATAGAATGGCCCAGGAATCAGCTACCGAGGTATCAGGCACATAGAAAATCTTGATTACCTTAGAACATTTGAAATGATGGTGGTATTGATTGGCTGGGCCAATTTTTCTGTCTGCCCTTTTCATGTTTTTCAGTTTTCTCTTAAATGATTTAATATTTATTGAGCACCAGCAAAGTGTCTGGCTGCTGCTGAATGATTTTCGCTGATAGTGGTTAACTAGAGACATTATCGTACCAGGCTACAAAACTGTAGCCAAATTCTATCCCTCTGTCATTCCAGTGGAATTTGCTCCCCTTTCCCTTCAGGGAATGCAGGAACTTGTTCGGAGGCTGTGCAAAGGCATGTACCATGTCTGGGCTCTCCCAGCTGGCTCACAAATTCTAAAACCCATTAGCGAAGGCTAGCCATTTATTAGGATTTACGACTCTCTTCTCCCCATTCTGAAAGAAATCTTCCTCAGACAGAATGAGTTATATTAAAAGAAAAGCAGGGTCACCAGAACAGTCAGATCCTAGAATGCAAAGCTGCCTTTCATGTCAGTTATTTCCATCAGAATTTTCTTTAAGAACATCTACTTGGACACAATGGACTTGGGCATCCATTTTGTCATGAGGGAGCTTTGATTTTAGAAAGAGATATATTGAACCATTAATGCTGATTTATCAGAAAATATGCTTTTGAATTAGGCATTAAGGAAAAAAGAAAAAAAATAATGGATGGCTGTGGCTTTTCCTATACTTTTCTCCTAGACAGTGTAGATAAATATGTATGCACATATTATAAATATACAAAGAAATTACATGGTAACCTTAGCAAAGAAGGCAGCAGAGCTTATGGACGGAGGACCTGGAAAGGTACCCTGTAGAAGGTGGCATTTGAGCTAACTGCTGAGGAAACTGGGAATCCTAAAAGGCAAAGGTGAGGAGGGAGATCATTCCAGATATGAGGGACAACCAGGCTCAAGAACAAGGAGATGGGAGATGGGGCATCACCACTGAATGGCATTATAACTTATTTCTGTATCTGATTACAAAATTAATTTATAGAATTATATAGGGCTAGTGATTTACTCTCAACCATCAAATAAATGAATTGATATATTTTTGTATAGTATTTGTTAGGCACTTACTATATATTCTGTGGATACAAATAGAAACCAAAATAGCTATATGGTTTCCCAGCTCACATTATAATAGAGGGAGGCATCCCATAGAGGAGGGTTCCATTCGCAAGACAAGATAGAAAGGTCTGAGTCTCATTTCCATCAATAAAACAATCTCGCTTTGTGACACTGAATAATTTGACCATCCCTTAGATTTTGGTTCTGAGCCTATGTAGCTATAACCACTTTGAATGTGGTGACTGAAGCATATGTCCACCAGGGTTACTTCCCTGTGCACTGGCTGCTCAGGACAGTTTGGAAGTAAGACTGGTGGTATGGTAGCCCTGGGACTTTCCTATCCAATGAACAGAATACTATCTCTCCCTAACTATTCTGGATGGATGACATAAAGACAGAGCTCTACATTTTTTATAGAGGTAATAATAAAAGTTTAAATCATATCTACTGTGTGAAGACTCATATAACAGAATCAAATTGTTTGAAGGACACAAACAGAAATAAAACATATAGAAATCTGTGTGGTCAGGGAGAGAAGAGAAATGAGGTGTCACAAAAGTAAAAGCTATATATGAAATATAATTCAATATATTCCATAGTTGTTCAGAGACACGTAATTCCAAGAGACTTGAGGGAAATACCACTTAGCTCAATGTTTTTCAAACTGTTCCATGAAATCCTCACTCCCTGGGTTGTATGCCATACAAAAGTTTCAAGACAAAAAAACCAGCCAGAAGGGATTACTTTTCCTTCCAACTAGATAAAAGGGCCCTGAGATCTAGGGTAGGATAGAGGAAGAAGGAAAAGTGTTATACTAGCCTGAGCTCTAACTCAAGCCCTAGGTTTTTAGGGATCAGAGTTCAAAAGAAGAAAGCAGGACAAAGGACCCTACTCACTAACTCTGCTACCCCTAATACCTGAGTTTACTTCCTCAACCCCCTATCACTCCCACTCAAAATTCTCTCCTCCAAATGTAAGAAGGAAGCTGTATTAAACACTGACATTACTCTATAACTTGATTTCCATTTTACTTAGTTTCTCTGTATATTCTAATTCCGACCTCAGCTATTCAATAAATACCCAATCCCCCATGACCAGCCTATGGACTTTTATACGTATGAGTTCCATGATTCTACAAGACGGTTGCTTTTTCTAGGGCAAAAATTGTTCTTTGTTCAAATTAGTTTGAGAAATACTGACCTAATATATATTGATAAAGCATTTTCAAAAACTTAGAGGAAATGATTCATTGTATCTACAAAATATAATTACCTAATATTTATCTTCCATTATACATAAAAAGAGAATAAATAGAACAAAATTATTTTATGTATGTAATTTTTCTATCTTAAAATTACTTTTAAAACTATTTATTTGTATTTTGAGTTCATGATTGTCAGCTTATTTTTTTTACTGCCAAGACTAAGGAAATTAAAAATAATTAAAAATAAGTCATCTCCTTCTCTTGACCTCCATAGATCATTTTATTCCCCTAATCAATCTTTTACGATGGTTATTTACAATCCTGCCTTATTTCCTCACAAGCTCCAGAACAGTATAGACTGTCTAAATTCTTCTTTGTATTTGTAGGATTAGGAGCTGAAAATATCTTACAGTAACCCATTCCAGGAGTTCTTACCCTGAGGTTTATTAAATACATACACACAAGCATGTTCGCATTTTTATAGAGATTCAGGGTGAGCCAAAAGAAGTGTGTGTGTCTGTGTGTGTGTGTGTGTGTGTTTGTGTGCAGAGCTTTAGAATAGATCATTGTATTTAAATATATTTGTTTTCCTTTGTAATCCTATACATTTTCTTTGGGTATGTAAATACATAAATACACATATTACAGATACTTGTGTCCAGATAGACAGATAGATAGATGAATGGATGGATTGATGGATAGAAAAATTCTGAGGAGTGCATATGCTTTACCAGACCAATTTGTCCATAACCCTGAGTTCAATTCTCTCATTTCACAGGTGAAGAAAATTAATCCCAAGGTGGTTAAGTGATTTGAGCAAAGATCACTAGTAAGTAGCAATGGCAAAATTTGAACCAAGCTCTTCTGACTCTAAATCTAATACTTTTTCCACTCTACTGCATCCATCAAAGTGAAAATAGAAACTTGCACAAATATCATTAACGCAGGGATCCCTCACTGCTTTGGTGTAGGTCTGACTACTTTACTGAAGAAGTTTTAATACCTTGATGCTTAATATATATTGGTTGAATTCTGTCACATTTATTCACAAAAACAAAACAAAAATTGAAACAAATTATTTGTACTTCTGTTGAGATTTCAAACTGTAAGAGGCTCAAACATGAATTCAAAGTATGACATGAGGTAACTAGTGCATTCTACACTTCATTCTCCTGGAATGGTAAGTTTGTTAACTGAATGAGGCTGTTAGGGGTGAATAACTTGGCACTTGGATACCATGAAAAACTTTTGTTGATAAAGTCACATAGTTGAAAGAAATTACAATATAAGGAAAATCTACTCTTGCTGCCACTTCGAAATACTACTCAAAAAATTCAGAATCTACTTTTAATTTAAGGTATTTTATTCACAGAAAAGAAAGTGAAAAGATAGGAGAGAATCTTTAAAATATCCATAACTTCCCTAAGAGATTCATAGACTCTCCCCCATGCAATGCCACACAAGTACAAAGGAATTATCCAGAACCAAAGCTAACAAAGATAAAATAAGGCACTACTCTCTTTTGAGATTTTTTTCTCTTTGAAGTTTTCAGGGTGGTGTGAATTTGGCAGTAATTTTTTCTCTATAAAAGAAAAAAAGAACCAAAAGTTTCATCGTAAAACTAATAAAATTTCTTACAAAATTTAGTCCTCTGGGGAGAAAATTGTGGTGAAAATATCTAAAGATGTTTTTTTCAAAACAACTTGACTTTTTTCTTCAATAGTACTTTAAAAAGGGAAATTCAATTATGTTTAACCCAACAGCCTTCAAGTACCACTGTGCTGGTTCCTGAGGAAGGTAGAAAGAGAAAGCCCTTAAGAAGCTTATAGTCTAGTGGAAAGAAATATAGGATGCCTTCTTTCATAGTTCCAGTGCAAATAATTTATATCTCTCATTTATTTTGTGTTCTAGGAATACATCTAATGGTTCTGAGTATCAAAAAAGATTTGGGTGAAGGTTTCAATTTAGATTGTTGAGTAGTAACAAAATTACTTCCAACAAAGATATCTAAATAGCACCTGCAAAGCTTCAAATTAGTGTGAAAGAATACTGTTTCCCAGACCTAAGGCTGAGCGTCACATGATTACAGACTTAGCATATAAGCATATATATATATATATATATATATATATATATATATATAAGCATCATAAGCCATAACATAGATAATAAAGTTGAAACAAAATTAAATGACTTACCTAGAGTCCCACAGTTATAGATACCTATATATATATATATATAGATAGATAGATAGATAGATAGATAGATATAAGCATCATAAGCCATAACATAGATAATGAAGTTGAAACAAAATTAAATGACTTACCTAGAGTCCCACAGTTAATAGATACCTTAGGTAGAATTTGAATACAGGTATTCTTGATTCCAAATCTAATGCTCTACCACCTAAAGTTTATCTCACATAAAGACTCAGATAAGTAGTAATGATAACATCATCAGCCCCACTCCATCATCAGCAAGGGAAATATTTAATCTAGTATCTTTTTAAAGTTTTACATATGACTTTATATGTTTTCTCATTAAGTGTCCACAACCCTCTGCAGTACTATTCTTCTACTTTATAGATGAGAAAACTGAGGATGAGAGGATATGTGGTTAAGTGATATGCCATAGGTAATAAAGCTATTTAATGTGTAATGTAGGAATTGAGATCAGAGATTCCTGACTCCAAGTCCAATATCCCATGTGCTGCGGTATCCCTTACCTGTCCTGCGTGAAACAAAGGGGCTGGCTGTATTTTTAGACTTCCTGCCCATTTCATTAACCTCCCATTCAGAAAATTTGATAATTTCACTGTATTCTATTACCTATATCTCCCCTTGAAAGTATATAGTTCTTAAAGTCAAAGAAGAAAAAAGGTGATTTGCGGGTTACAGAAAGCAAAGAGAATGCTTCTCAGCATGGAAGAGAAATACTAGCATTCTTCAATTAATGATTCTCAGTTACCTGGTTAATTTCAATAGAGGGTCTTTTTTATTCTTCTTAAACCATGACAGGCACTGCATTCATCTCCCAATAGGTGGAATTTATTATCACTCCCTCTACTGTTTTCATAGCCCGGTAGGTGACAGTAGCCATCTCCCAAGGTTGCTACTTCTGTCTTCTTCAGGACCTCAGCTGCAATACCACACTCTCTAGTCTCCTTGACATTACTCTGCCTACTGAGTACTTCCAGCAGGTGGCACTGATAGTCTTTATGTTTTGGTTTGTTTTCCATACCAAAAGCCTCCCCTGCTCTTTCTACACTAGGGAGGATCTCAGGGATTCCATGTTGGGGCTAGAGGAGCATCCTTCCTGCATACAGCTTAAACCTTACAACAAAGTCTCTAAAGTCTTTAGCTTTGTACTAAAATTCTCATTGATATCTGGTAATAGTGAAAAGTTAACCCAAGAAACTGAGCAACTTGGGGGAGGAGGCAGAAGGGTTTTTGCACAAACCATTTCAGAAAAAGTTCTGATAGTCAAGATGTATAGGAAATTAATACAAAAATGTAAGCACAAAAGTCCTTTCCCAATGTTTTTCACCACTCCCAAAGGAGTCAATAAGCATAAATAATTTTCATCAGAATAACTGCAAAGTATTAATAATCATATATAAGAATGACCCAAGACCTTAATAAGAACACAAGTGCAAATAAAAGCTTCACACCTAATAAACACACACACATGCACACACACATGCACATACACACCACACACACTCTACTGGAAGGGATGACTCTCAGAGAAAAGGGAAGGTAAATGGATATATTAGGAAATCTAGTTTCTTCGTCTTGTACCTCTTGTGTTTATACCAATAGATAACTAATATATAACCATATGGTATATTTGCACAAGTCTCTTCATTGGCGGAGACAGTGATTAAGAATTACTGGTTGCCTGTCTGAGGGGCTGAGTTGTTATGAGATTTTTTTTTTCTTTTCTTGTTTACTGTTTCAAGATAAAACATGCATGTTTATAATAGTGTGTATGCGTGTGTGTATGTGTGTGTGTGTGTGTGTGTGTGTGTGTGTCAGGGAGAGAGAGGGAAAGAAAGTAGGAGAGAGGGAGAGAGAGAGATACAATGGTTATATAGATGAATCAAAGCCTCAGTTTGTCCCTCAATTCCAGCTTGCATCCCTTAAGACTTTGTATAGTTTTCCCTTATGTGAAACTAATCTCGCTCTCTCTCTCTGTCTCATGCTGAGATGTATCATTTCCATTTGGATAATCTATTAACTCAGTAGATAGTAAGGTATACCCCAGTTTAGTTAATTTCTTTGTTCTGCATTGGATATCTGCTTAGATTAGTGGAATGATGCACTACTCAGTTTTTGCAGTGGTCTTTAATGTAACTAGCATTTGTTTCAAGAAAGGAATTAAGACTTTGGTTAGAAACTATACTCTTTCCTTTTCAAGGTATAATAACAGATGTAGGAAGCTGCTTGAAACTAAGAATCATTTTCCCTAGAAAAGAAAATACTTAGGGGGTTGATAAATATAAACATTCTGATATCTCCTTTATGAAGTAAATTCCTTTTCTGACCAGCCAAGTGGTCCCTGTTTCCTAGTCTCTTTCAGACAGGAGTCAAAATCTCCCTTGAAGAGTGGTGGTTTTAAAGAGAAGATGGGGACAAGATAAGGGAGGGATGATAGAAGAGAGGGCAGATTGGTGATAGGGGAAATTAGAATGCTCGGTGTATTGGGGTGGGGTGAGGGGAGAAAACGGGAGAAAATTTGGAACCCAAAATTTTGTGAAAATTAATTAAATAAATAAATTTATATTAGAGAGAAAAAAAAAGAGTGGTGGTTTAGAGTCCAGAGATATTTATTCATTCCTCTCCATGAGCCATTTGGTAAACTCATAGGGGAAAAAATATAACCAACATGGATAGCACATACACATATTTGTACTACTGCTGAGAGTGCATGTCCTTTTTCTCATGAATATAAATCCCTCAGTCTTTGCTTCCCACAAGCATCCTTTCCTAAAATTATCATATTTGGATGGGCAACAACATGCATCAGAAGTATGGAACAGACTTTATGGTTTAGAACTTCTGTGAACTGAAAAACCTATCCCACTTGCCTACAGGTGCTTCTTTTATCTTCTACCAAGTTAAGAAAAATAGATAATATAATCACTAATTGTGTTTCTTCTACTTTACCACTTGACTGCTTAAAGGCACCAGATGTAAATACCTGGGTACTTTTTTCCCCCAAAATCTTCTTTAATTAATTTATTTTTAGTTTTCAAAAGGTGACTTCCACAACTTCCACAAATTTTCTCCCCATCTCTTCCCTCTACCCATCCCAAGACATCATACATCCTGATTAGTCCATTCCTCAATCTGCCCTCCCTTCTATCATATCCTTCCCTTCTCTCTTTCCCTTCCCCTCTATTTTCATGTAGGGAAAGATGGATTTCTATAGCCCATTGCCTGTCATATTTCCCAGTTGCATGTAAAAACAATTTTTGACATTTGTTTCTAAAATTTTGAGTTCTAACTTCTGTCACTTCCTCTCTCCCCATACATATCCACTGAGAAGGCAAGTCATTTGATATAGGTTAGACGTTTAGTAATGCAAAACACTTCCATAACAGTCATGTTGTGAAAGATTAACTATATTTCCCTCTATTCTATCCTGCCCCCATTTATTCTCTTCTCTCTTTTGACCCTGTCCCTCCTCAAAAGTATTTATTTCTAATTACCCCCTCTTCCCATTTGTCCTCCCTTCTATCATTCCTCCCACAAATCCCCACCTATCCCCTTCTCGCCTACCTTCCTGTAGTGTAAGATTAGATTTTTATACCAAACTGTATGTGCATGTTATTACCTCCTTAAGCTAAATGGGATTAAAAGTTCACTCTTTCCCTCTCACCTTCTCCCTCTTCTCCTCCATTGAAAAAGATTTTTCTTGCCTCTTCTATATGAGAGATCATTTACCCTATTCTATTTCCCCCTTTCTCCTTCAAACATTTTCCTTTCTCACCCCTTAATTTTATTCTTTTAGATAGTATCCCTTCACATTCAACTCACCCTGTTCCCTCTATCTATATGTATATAATCTCTCCAACTATCCTGATACTGAGAAAAGTCTCAAGAGTTACAAATATTATCTCTTTCCAAGTAGGAATGTAAATAGTTCAAATTTAGTAAATCCCTTATATTTCTCTTTCCTGTTCACTTTTTCATGCCTTCTCTTGGTTCTTCTGTTTAAAAGTCAAATTTTCTATTCAGCTCTGGTCTTTTCACTAAGAATACTTGGAAGTCCTCTATTTCATGGAATGTTCAGTTTCCCATGAAGGATTATACTCAGTTTTGCTGGGTAGGTTATTCTGGGTTTTAATGCTAGCTTCTTTGACCTTTGGAATATCATATTCCATTCCCCCCAATCCCTTAATATGGTAGCTGCTAGATCTTGTGTTATTCCAGTTGTGTTTCTACAATACTCAAATTGTTTCTTTCTGGCTGCTTGCAATATTTTCTCCTTCTTGACCTTGGAGCTCTGGAATTTGGCTATCATATTCCTAGGAGTTTTCCTTTTGGGAATCTCTTTCGGGAGGCCATCAATGAATTCTTTCAACATCTATTTTACCCTATCATTCTAGAATATTAGGGCAGTTTTCCTTGATAATTTCTTGAAAGATGATGTCTAAGCTCTTTTTTAAGTCATGGCTTTTAGGTAGTCCAATAATTGTTAAATTTTCTCTCCTGGATTCATTTTCCAAGTCAGTTGTTTTAGCAAAGAGATAATTCACATTGTCTGCTATTTTTCATTCCTTTGGTTTTGTTTTATAATTTCTTGATTTTTCATAAAGTTATTAGCTTCCATCTGCTCCATTCTTATCTTTAAGGAATTATTTTCTTTAGTGAGCTTTTGGACCTCCTTTTGTATTTGGCCAATTCTGCTTTTTAGGACATTTTTCTCCTCATTGGCTTTTTGAATCTCTTTTGCCATTTGGGTTAGTCTACTTTTAAGGTGTTATTTTTTTCATCATTTTTGGGTCCCCTTTAGCAAGCTATTGACTAGCTTTTCATTATTTTCTTTCATCTTTCTCATTTCTTTTTCCAATTTTTGCCCTACTTCTCTTACTTGATTTTCAAAATCCTTTTTGAGCTCTTCCATACCCTGAGACCAATGAATATTTTTCTTTGAGGCTTTGGATATAGGAGCGTTTGACTTTGTTTTCTATTTCTGTTTGTATATTTTGGTCTTCCTTTTTACCAAAGTAAGATTCTATAGTCTGATTCTTTTTCTGGTTTCTGCTCATTTCCCCAGCCATTCACATGACTTTTGAGCTCTTTGTCAAGTTAGTTCTCTGCTTCCAGTGGAGGTAGGAGGAGGGTACTGTCAACCACTCCATTCCCCTCACAATCTGTGGGCCTAGAGCTCTAGAAACAGCCACTGACACTTCCCTTGCTGCTGCTGTGGCTTCCATGGGCTCCTCTGACCACTCAAGCTGCCCTGAGTTTGGGGCCAGATTATTCTACACTTTCACACACATCCCATCGGTTTTTTCCATGGACCTTCAAATTAGTCCTTGGTGTTTTTGGGTTGTGAAGTCTGGAAACCACCACAAGTGTCAAAGGTTCCATTTCCCCAAGGCCTGCTCAGTTCTGATTTTTGCTGGCATGGCCAATGCTGGACTGCGCTCTGCTCCCAGCCTGGTGTTACAGATGCTTTCCATCCACTTTCCTGGCTGTCATTGGCTGGAGATTTACTTCACTCCATCATTCTATGTGTTCTGCACTTCCAGAATTTGTTTAGAATCATTTTACAGGTATTTGACTGGGTTTGGGGGGAGAGCTTTAGATGTCCCTGTTTCTACTCTGCCATCTTGACTCCACCTCCCACCTGGGTACTTTTAAAGCATCAAATGAAAAGGTACACATTTCAAACAATATTTTATATATTTCAACTTAGGTAATTTCTTAAAAATCACTAATATACCCATTTTATAATGTATTCAAATGTCAACTGATTTCACATGTTATTTATTTTTCTTCACAGTTTGAGTTAAACTAATCTGGCCACAAACAAGTATACTCACCTGCAAATGGGACAATTTCTGGATTGAGAGTCAATATAATAAAGCTGAAAGAGCACCTACTGTGAAACCAGATTACCTGGATTTGAGTCCCAGGTCTAGCAGTTGCTAGTTGTGTGACTGGATGAGTTTTGTGATCTTTCTGAGCATTAGTTTCCCAATATGTATAATGGGGATAAACTGCACTAACTTCTCTTACAGTATCATTGCAAAATGATACCATCTAGTAAAAACAATAAATACCATATACTACCGGTATAAAAAAACTCTACCAAGTGGACACCATCCCAAGATGTTTTCAAATGTGTTTTCTAAAGTATCACTTGCTACCACAATTATAAGATGATAGTTCAGATTTGTAAGAGATAAGATTTGTGTGAATCACAAGCTAACAACAAGTCAATACTACAACATGATATCGCAAAACATAAATACCAGCAAAGCTATATAGTACCTTAGGGAGAAGTGAATAGTTCTTATTTGCATCCCCCTGTACTAAGCATACTAAATTAGTTAACCTTGGGCAAATATGTGGAATATGTTAGGTTCTAGGAACCATAATTTTAGGTGGCACAAACAAAATGTAAAACATCCAGGAGATTGTAGAGCAGGATAGAGAAAGAATCTGGACTGTAATGTAGATTATATTATGTTATGGTATACAATAGTACCATTTATTAAATTTTTATTATGTTACAGTCACTGGATTAAGTGCTCAAAATTAAAATACAAATAAAAAGATAGTTTCCACTATAAAGGAAATTACATTCTCATGTGAAAAGATAACAGGAAGATGAAAATAAGAGACTGTCAGTCAAAAGGTCAAGAGATGGCAGCCAAAATTATGAAGTAGCAGAAAGCAGTAGTACGGTCTAGCTCTTTCCCCAACACCTGCCAAAAAGAAACAAAATGAAACAAACAAAAAAAGAACTCTAAAGAGATCTAAAATACGCACTAAACCAAATCCTGAGAATTTTTTTTAATTGGCAACTTAATTAGTATAGGGAAATAGATTGAGAGGTCTGTAGACAGTGGAGCGGTAAGGATCTAGCCAGGGTCACAACACACAGGGAGTATATTAGCACTCAGGAAAGGATTGTGCAAGAATAGGGTAAAAGAAGGTTCCAAACTCATACCAGGGCACTATCAGATGATGGGTGTGAATTGTCAGCTTTTTTAAATTCACTAGCAAGTTCTAGAAAAAAGATCCATGATAGACTGAGAAGATCTGTGTTGTCCTCCATCCCTACTCTAGGATCTAAAAAACAGTAACATATGGTATATATTCCCAGTCAAAAGCAAGGTCTTAATTCTAGCATCTAGCCTGGTTTGAAGCCTCCAGAGGAATAACCAGGGCAGGAATCTCAGACCAAAAGAGAGCCTATGATTCTCCCACTCAGAATCAACAGAGTTTTCCAGATGACTCATAGGTACTCAGTCCCTCAGCAGTCTACTGTTGCTCATAGTCAATCTGAGGTCAGATAAGGAGATCAGACAAGGGGAATATTGATCAGAATTTGCTCTGTATCAGATCACTTTGGGTGAATACTTGAGACCTAGTCCAAGCTGTTCCTGAGAGCCTGTAACACAATACTAAATACCCCAAGAAAAAAAGCAGCAGAACCAGCCCAGACCTTTCCTCTAGAAGTGCCATAGAGTCCAATCCTTACATAAAGTCTGAAGTCAAGAAGGGCTTTGAAAGAAGAAACAAAATAATTAAAACAAAAAAAGAGTATGATGACAGTGATTCTCAGAACACAAAACCAGACAATGATTCACAAATATCTACACACAAAATCTTAAAATAAACAGAATTTGACTCTAATTCAACAAGAATTCTTGCAAGAGAAGAGTTTTTAAAAGAGTTAAAAATATTGTTGCTAATAAAATTAGAGGTCTAGAAGAGAAACTGAACAAGAAATGAGAGATATGCAAAAAAATGGAATTGATATCTATACACAAGTGGGGAAAAATTCTTCACAGCAAGTGATTATCTTAAAATCTGAAAGAATCAAATAAAAGTAAATGACTCCAAAAAACCATAAGAAGTATTAAAACAAAGTCAGAAGACTGAAAAATAAGAACATGTTGATCTTCTGTGGCAAAAATAACTAAATTGGAAAAGAATTTAAAGAGGAAAAATATTAATAATATACATATTAAACATAAAAAATAAATAAAATAAAAATATATTAATATATTAATAATTAATAATATTGGATGACCTAAAAGCCATGACCAACACAAGAACCTAGACATATTTCAAGGGGTCCTAAAAGAAAACTATCTAGATCTCTTTGAACCAATTCAATAAATATTTATTAAGTGCCTACTATGTGTCAAGCACTGTACCAAGTACTGGGGATACAAAAAGAGGCAAAAGATAAGACACTGCCATAAAGGAACTTATAATCCAATGGGGGAGACTACATACAAAAAAATATATGTGAAGTAAGCTATATAGAGGATAAATACAAAATAAAAAGGGGAAAGTACTGGAATGGAGAGGAGTGAGGGAAGGCTTCCCATGGAAGACAGGATTTTATTTGGAACCTAAAGAAAGTCATGGAGATTAGAAGACAAAATGGAAATACTAAGAATCAACCAGTCACCTCCTGAAAGAAATTCCCAGTTGAAAACTATTAAGAACATGATAACTGAAACTGAGAGTTTGCAGATTAAAGAAAAAACCCTGCCAACAATTCGGAAAGAATTCAAATACCTAGGAGTCACAGGCATTATCACAAATGATTTACCAGCCACCACTATAAAGGAACAGATCTTAGAATACTATAGTCAAAGGAATTTAGTTTACAGTGAAAAATAATATGCACAGCAAATGTCAGTATAGGACTATTGTGGGAGTAGGAAAGAGGAGCAGGGAGAGGGTCATGGATCTTTAATATAATAGACTTTCAAGTATTTCTGATGAAAACCCCTGAGCTATGTAGAAATTTTGAAGTTCAAACACAGGAGTAAAGAGAAACAGGTAAAAGGTAAGTATGAACAAAGAAAAAATAGTAAATAAGGATAAATCTCTTATAGACTAATACGAGGGAGATAATATATGTATACCCTCTGGACTCTATCATCATTAGGGACCATAAAGTCTAATTTAGATGGAAAGACTGGGAGTTGTTCTAATTTTTTTAAAATACATTTTCACTATAATCATGCTGTGTAGAAGAAATAAAATGAATGGGAGAAATCATATAACAAATCAAAACATAATATACACACACACACAAATGATCTGCTACATTCTGCGATTGAATGCCATAACTCTTTCTCTGGATGTGGAAGGCATTTTGTCTCAGAAGACCATTGGGAATTTTTTTTAAGTCCTTGCATTGTCATGAAGTTCTAAGTCTACCAGAAAAAAACTTTTGCGCACACTGTGGTCGTTGCTGTGCACAACGTTCTCCTGGTTCTACTCCTTTTGCTCAGCATCAGATCATATAAGTCTTTCCAGGCCTCTCTGAAGTCTTCCTGTTCATTATTTCTTATAGCGCAATAGAGTTTCATTACATTCATATACCACAACTTCTTCAGCCATTCCCCAATTGATGGGCATCCCCTTGATTTCCAGTTTTTAGCCACCACAAAGAGAGCTGCTATAAATATTTTTGTACATGTGGGACCCTTTCCCATTTTTATGATTTCTTGGGGATATAGTCCTAGAAGCAATATTGCTGGGTCAAAGGGTACGCACATTTTTGTAGCCCTTTGGGCTGTTCTGTTAAATTTTGATGATATTAAAAAAAAGGTAGGAAAAGAAGGGAATAGGAATACAATGGAGCTGGGACAGGGAAAAAAAAGATTGGAGAAAATTATCTTATGTAATCAGGCTGCACAAGTAGACATCTACACAAACAAGTAGGAGGGGAAGAGTGGGAGTAATTAATACTTGGGCCTCACTCTAATTTGGTCAAATGCACACATGGAGAGAGTTGGGTAGAAAAATACATTTCGTTCAATAGGGAGAGTGGATATCTCCTATGTGCCAGGCACTGTGTTAAACAGTTGCATACATATTATTTCATTTGATTCTTTTAACAACTTTGAGAGGTAGGGGTTAGTATTATACTCATTTTACAGTTGAGGAAACTGAGGTAAACAAGTGAAATGATTTACCCAACATCACATAGTTCAGTGCTCTAACCACTGTGCCACCCAAGCTGCCAAACTAGGAAATAGGTGGGACATGAGAGAAGAAGAAATTGGGGGTTAGATTAAGGAAAGCTTAATTCTAAATACAACAAACCATAAGGGCTCTAGGGAAGCACTCAACTGAAATGATTGATCCTTGAACTAAGGTAGTATGCCAACAAAGCATGCTGACTAGAAGAGAGCTCATGCCACATGAAAAATAGTTGAAAGAACTGAAAGTAGGATTAGGCTGGAAAAGAAGAGAGGGGAAATGGCAGCTGGACAAATATTTGAAGGGTTGTTGTGTGAAAATGGCTTCTAGGATCACAAATTGAGAACTGGAGGCAGCCCCAGAGGCTATATACCCTAGCTTTCTCATTTTAAAGATGAGGAAACTGAAGATCAGGGAAGTTAAATGATTTTGTCATATAAATAGCATCAGAGAAATTAGATTTGCTCTATCTCACCCCATAGGGTCAAAGTAAGAGCAAGTATGGAAATAGTAAGGGAAAAAAAATTCATGCTTAGTATAAAGAAAACTATTTTAATAGAGCTGTACTGAATTAGAATGAACTTCCTGAAAAGGAAATGAGTTTCTTATTTTTAGAGGACTTCAGTAAGGCCTAGATGACCACTTTGTATCAACGTTCTAGCGTATTCTCTGAAGTCACAGCCAATTCTGAGACTGATTCTTTTCCTTCTGCACAAAAGCAAAAGATGACAATTATTCCTGCTAGGATATGATTCCATTTGGGGGACAGCAGGATAGATGATATAATTACCTATATCCACCATTAAGAGAGTTACTGTTTCCTTAACTTGGTGTCAGATACATTTGAATAAACTGTGATCCTGGAAATGTAGAAGGGGAAAGTTCATGCCCCTCACTATCCCCAACCAACTAAATTACATTATGATATTCTCCTACATTTTCTAATACAAGAAAACCATGCATGGCAGTAGACAAATGACAAAATATCTGCCTCATTCCCATTTCAAGTTACTGACAGATGTTTGATAACGGCAACCATCACAGATGGGAAGGGGTTGTGTCAAGATATCTTATCCTGGGGGGCTATTAGTCTCTGATCTGAGATAGGCGTCTGGAAAAAAAAGGAAAAGAAAATAGTAAGCACTGACATTAGAGGCATTTATCACCTACTGCTGTGTGTGGAATAAAAGGATCCTTTTTGAAGATAGTCTATTATCTGCTGCTTGCTGGCTTCATGCTGTCATATGTTTTTTTTTCCAGTAGTCAATAAATTGAGGAAGGCCACATTTGGAGAGTACGTACTGTTATACATCTAACTTTATATATTGTTCGTTTATTTACAGCTGCATTTTGCCTGTTTTTTGGAAGAAACGAGTATTTACATTGAGGTATTTGTTTGCTTGCCATGTCATTTTCATTGACTTTAAGTTACTAAATTCATTTTAAAAATGGAATTAAGAAGCCACCATAAGCAAGAAGAATAAGGAAGGGTTTTCTCCCTTGTCCCCCATCTCCACAAAACTGAGTTCTATGACACTGAAACAAGTAGAGACATATTTTCATTCCTTGAAAAGGTGCTACCACTTCCAGATTTCATTGTATCTCATTACTACTTTAATCTGTCAGTTTCCCCAGTCAGGGTGGATGCCATATGGGATCCTATAAGCTATGCACTATTTGGTACCAAAGCCAGGCTTTCTCATTCATTTTCCAGATTAACGATAGTACTGTTGTTGAAGCCCTTGGATATTGGGTAAAAGAGGAGAAAAAAATCTGACTTGAAAGCAGCTTGAATCTGTTTCAGGTGAGAAGTTTTCCATAACCTATGTTCTATCCAGGAAGGCATTAGTCCACTAATTTATTAGGGACAAGATCAATAACCTGAACTAGATTGCTGTGCTTAACTTAAATCGAATTTATGCCATGTTTACAGCTGTTTTCTCTGATAGCAGCTTTGGAGGGGATGAATTGTTGATCTAATATCTTTTACCCACCATCTTGAATGTTTGTTTCAATGACTCTCTGGAGGTTTCCTATATTAAGCAGAGGCTTACATTTAGGCTTCAATCTGAGATGCTACTTATCTCCCTTTAATGGGGATGGAAAATAGCTCAGAAGCAAGGCACTGAACTTTCAACTTGGTTAGCCACAGAAACAGGACTGTCTCAGAGTCTCAATGAATTAGCAAGGAAAAGTAGATGTGGGTGATTAGCCAGAAATTTAGAAGTTCATTGTGAAGAAGAGATGATTTAGGGGGAAATTATACCTGTCATTAAATACTGTGGAAGAATCATTTAACTTATTTTGTCTCGCCCTACAGATATAATGACTGGAAGTTACAGAAATGCTCTTTAAATAATAATGGCAAATACCTAGCATGTTTATATAGTGCTTTCAGAATGAGAAATCACTTCACATATATTATTTCACTTGATCTATACAACAAAACAATGAGGTAGGTAAGTACTATGATCATCCCAGCGTACAGATAAGGAAAATGAGCTTGATGGGTTAAGTATTGTGCCTTGTGCCACATTCCTGGAAAGTGCAGAAGGCATAATCCTAATGCAATATTTCTTCACTCCAAGTCTTGTGCTCTATCTACAATGACACATAACTGCCTTAGTAGACTAAATATTAAGGGAAAACACGCTGGTAAAATAGAGCTATCAAAATGTGACATGAACTGTCTCAGAAAATAATGAATTCCTCCTCACTTAAGACCACAATGGCATAGATTTAGAGTGGGAGTGACCTTAGATGTCACTTCTCTCATTTATGAATTAGGAAACTAAGAGCCAGAGTGGTTAAGAGACGTGTTCAAAGTCATACAGGTACCGTATGTGATGGGTGTCAGATATTTATTTACTCAAGTCTTATTCTGAACCAGGACTACTTCTCATCCCAAGCAGAAGCTGAGTGATGACTTGCTAACATTACAAGAGAAGGTATTTCTGGTTCAATAAGAAATCATATATGTGTATATATTTATGTATACATATGATATGATAAAAATGCATATGTTTATGTGATTTAAAAGTATGAGGTCTTTTCTGACTCTGTGATTCTGTAACTGTGACCTGCTATCTAACCTATGAATGGATCCAATTGGTAGCTACAAACCATCCTGGAAAGATTAGCTTCAGTAATAAAAGTCACCAACTAACCAAAGATATGATTATCATCTCTTACATGATACTACAAGGTAAACAAGAATAAAATATAAAACGAAGCACACTTCCATAAAATCATCTACTTCTTAATATCTTACTACGATATTAAATTGTGTGAATTTTGAATGTCACTTTCTAAAATGATATGAGCCATGGGATAAATTCACATTTTATGTACCTAAGGAATATGTAAACATTGGATCAAAACATCACTCTGAAATATTCATTCAAAGCAAATGACAGTAAACTCAAAAATATGGTTTCCTCAAATATGGCACATTCAAATGTAACAGACGTTCTCACTGAAGTGGTTCCTGCATGATTTGGTGCCAAGAAAAAAAAAAAGAAAAACTAGACTGACAACTTTGAAAGTAAGATTGTGCCTAGAAATTTTTTTAAATGCCTTGGAGAACTGAGATGATTGCATTATTCAAATACTCCCAAAATACTTTTTTGTTCCTCCTTGAAAGGCCTAGATAATTACTGGAGTCATGTTGGTACCATGGATAGAGGGATCATATTGGATTCAAGAAGATTTGGGTCCAAGCATTGATTATTCTATGTATGAGTCTGTGTGATCTTGGGCAAGTGACTTTTCAATGGTCCAGAAAATTCTCTTAAGTCCAAGCTATGAAAGAGTTATGATCTTTATGAGGATAGGGACTATAAACTGAAGAAAGACTTCCCTTAACCCTCCTTGCCCTGCCACTCCCCCAAAACACAAAAGGCAATACTATGATCTTTCTGTGATCATTTTTTTTAAACTAGCAGTTCTTTAGTAATACATCAGCATCCATAGAGGCAGGGTTCCTGTTATCACGACACTGCCTCTAAAATCTCTGAATTTGGAAGGAAATTTTTCTTGCTGTTGTCACTACTGGCTAATTAGGGCTGATATTATTTTATCCAATCACAGAATACTGCAGTAGAATAAATAATAGTCACATTTTTGGACTAAATAAAAAAATCGATCTAACAGGGGAATAAAAATGCAGACTTAACCTGATGCCCAATTTCTCTATAATCTTTTCTGTTTTCTATGAAGGCACCAAGTAAAATATGTCACTACTGTCTGTGGTTTAAGTAGTTTAGTAAAACTCTCCCCCGATGCTTTTTTTAGATAGGATACTACAGTTCAAGTCTGTCAAAACCTGTAGGGTTCAGTGTCTTGGGGACCTACTATGTATCAGCACTGGCACTGAAATCTAGGATACAAAGACAAGTCAACAGCCCTTGCCCATGAAGATCTTCCAAATCAAGTAGGGATTTATCTTCTAAATAAATAGTAATATTATACTTTAGTATTTCAAAGTTCTGTTATTTCATCGTTTTTCCATTAAATTACAGCTTTGCTAGGTTCACCTCTACTCTTTTTTAAACTTGTGGCCTGAGTGACTTTGGACAAATCACTTCACTTGTCTGGGCCTTAATTTCTACATCTACAAAGAGAACATATATCTTCTGAAACTGATTCCGGCTCCAGGTGACACTCAACAATGTAATCAAAGGCTTTTTAATAGTTGCTGTGATAAAAAAAAAAATCATTAGTCAATAGTTCTATGAGTTGCTATGTTAGATTCATAGTCTGAGAAGTGACTAAAAAAGGTTTATAATCATTGTGTTTAGACTGTGCAAGTATTTGTCAAAGCTCCTTTTCGAGCCTGAATTCATCATAATGAGCAAATGCCTGAGTTTAGGACCCAGATTCAAATATATTATGGAATGGATAGATGGCTTGAACTTACTGTCAGAGTTAAAGACATAACTCTCTGAAAATAAGTCATGAGTCCAGCACTGCAGTAGGAAAGGATACTGATTCCTATGTGACTTCCAGAACTGTCCTGTACCCTAATGCCATGAAAAAGAAAGAGGGGGAGGACATACATAGAAGGGCAAATGACAGAGTCAACCACAGGTGTCTATGAGAAATAAGATTGGATCAGCTAGATGGAGTTTTTTTATGGAATAAAATGACACTTCAAATTGGTACCAGCTAAATACTGCTAAATTAAGGATCAGGATAAGGACTGCAGTTTCTTGGTATTTTCTTTTTCCTCAGTGGTCCAGTCACCTGGACAGATGCCCTTCTCTTATACACTGTCATTTATTCCCTTTCAGTTTCACCTGAGCTTGAAGTGGCACTGTTGCTCCATGACTGGGGAAGTCCCACCAGCTCCTTCCTTTCTGATAGACAGATGATCCTCAGTGTGTGTGTGGAAAGAGAGTGAGACAATTTTTGCTTCCAGTCCTGTCTTTGTACAACTTCTTCTTTTCACAACCTGGAGAAAAATAAAACTCCTAAGGACTTTGGTGACTAAAACCCTATGAAGTCAGCCAGTCCAAGCCTTGTCAAGAAGACTTATCCAATCCTCTGGCCAACTTGGTGATGAGCCTCTCCAAAATTAGCTAGAGCAGACTTTTCCAGATAGGTCATATCTGGACCTGTGCTCAAATACTTTCCAGCTTGAAATGAGCTATAGCCTGCACACTAAAAGCATAGTTCTCTTCCCTCCCCCCTCATTTATAAAGAGTTAGTGCATATGTGTTCATACCTGAGGCAGAATATCCTCCTATCATAAAATGAAGAAAGGTCATTTATAAATTTCTGCAGCCTTGATGAATTTTGGCATCATAAAGCAGAGGATTAGGGGGCATTTGATCATGATGAATAGTTTAAACATGTTTTATGTGGTCAAACTAAATTTTGGGAAAGGTGAGGGGAAGTTACCTGCAGTTCAGACAACTGGGGGCAAATTTATAGCTTAAGCTTTCCTCCATTTGGCAAAGGTTAGTAACTATCACTTATTCATATAGCACAGTGAAATAAGTGGACATAAATCAATAATTAAAATAAACAGAAATACTTAATGACTTGCACAAGGCAGCCAAAATCTACATAAGACACATGAACAAAAAGGAGTCTATGTAGGCAAGTGAAAAGATGAGGAAGGTTATTCCCTGAACTGAATCTGGGAGGCTACCAGTAGAGATAACCAGAAAGGAAATTGTCTCAACTGGGTCCGCACAGTCAACATAGAAAGTGAGGGGATGAGGACATCCATGTGACAAGCTTGGGAGAGTGGAAGGATCATGGTACCTTTGATGGAAATAAAGAAGTCTGGAAGGGGAGAGGGTTTGGGGGAAAGAATGAGCCCAGTTTTGGACATGTGTGTTAGATTTCCACTAGACAGTTTGAGATATCTGAAAGGCAGTTGGAGAAGAAAGACTGGCAGTCAGCAGAGAGCTTCAGACAGGACAGGGAGATCTGAGAATCAATAGCATGGCAATGATAATTAAGTCCACGGCAGCTGATGAGATCAACAAGTGAAGGAGTATAGAGAGAGAAGAGAAGAGGATTTAGGACGAGCCCCTGTGGGACACCAGTGATTAGTGGGCATGACATGGATGAAAGATATGTCAGCAGAGCCTGAGAAGAAGCAGGGCAGAAGAAAATGCTGAAAATGATGTCCTAGGAGAGAGGGATGGATAATGAGACCACTTTAGCTAGAAATTGTTCATCTATGAAGTACCCATATGAAGCACTTTGAAACCTTGAAAATGCTATATAAATTATAGTTGACTTTGATAATAGTATTAGTAGCAGAATTAAACCACATATATGTGTATGTATCTATATATGTACACATATGCATATATGTGTGTATGTGTATATACATATATACATGGATTTACATACATGTATCTGTATACATTTATATATATGTGTGTGTGTATATATATATATATTGCTTACTCTATGATAGGAACTGTGCCAAGTACTTTAGAATTATTATTATCATTTGATGTTCCTAACAATGCTCTGCAATAGGTGCTATTATTATCATGATTTTACAGATGAGAAAACTAAGGCAAGCAGAGGTTAAGTGACTTGCTCAGGGTCACACATTTAGTATGTTTGAACTCAGACCTTCCTAACACCAGGCCTGAAACTCTACTTAATGTACCACTGAGCTGACTCTAATATATAATTTAATGATGTAATGTATATTATATATGTATATCATATACATTGTAATGTATATAGTAATGATGAAAATCCTAAGTACAAGATGGACAGATCATTCCCTCTGTCCTATGTGCTACTGGAATTGCACCAAGGACACTTTCAATGAGACTACGAAGGATAAGTTTCTATGTTAATACCCTATTCACCTGCAAAAAACAGGGGTTTTCAGTCATTTCAGTCATGTCTGACACTCTATGATCCTGTCTTGGGTTTTCTTGGCAAAGATACTAGAGTTGTTTGCCATTTCCTTCTCAAGTTAATTTTACAGATGAGGAAACTGAGGCAGACAGGGTTATGTGATTTACACAGGATCACAGCTAGTAAGTGTTTGAGGCTGGATTTGAAGTCAAGTCTTCCTAACTCCAGGCCTGGCATTCTCTCCTCTGCACCACCCAGCTAGTTATAAACTAATTATAACTTAGTTATTTTATACATTTGTTCAGTTACCCATGGAACAGAGAATATAAAGGAATCACAGCAGTTTAGTGACTATCCTAAGAACATTTATCTCAAAATTTCAGTAACAAAGATGGGAAGAATGAGATTGCAGTATCAACTAAATCATTAACAATGTGAGATATCACAGACAGTTTAGATAAAAGACTGCTCTAAGGGCCAAGGTGGTCCATGCAGTACTTGGCATATAGCTGATACTGTACAAACACTTTGTGATTTGAATAATGTTGGTTACATGACCCTGGAAAAGTTACCTGACTTTTCATTGCCTAAAACAGTTCACTAAGATTGTTGCAAGTTGATTTGCCCTGATAGAGGGTGTTAATTTCCCAGAGGTTATCCTTACAGATGAAATCACATTTTGGATACTTCTGCCTCCAAATACACACATAAATATATGTCTATAGGTATGAATATGTATATGTATATATACACATACACATATGTATATGTTGAGAGAGAATACATAGATCTGCAATTAGGGACAGAGTAAAGAAGTATTAAAGAATACATGAAATTTTTTTTATACATCTGCTACAACTTTTTAAAAATGCAAAATAGAAGTAAATTCAAGATAAGTCAGTATTCCCATTAGAGCAAATCCAGATTTCCAACTTACTACCAACCACCTTGGTTACCAATTATTGTCTCCTCTCTTTCACTTCTCTCCACTAATGAAAACATACTCCTTGTAAGCGAATGTCTTCATTACTCTACTGGCACACTCCACTCATCTTACATCAGTCTTTGTTCATTTCATTTAGCTAACTTTAAATACCCTCCCTTATCCTCTCAGCCTGTCCAAATCCTACCCATCATTTAAAACTCACACCATACTCCATCTCATGAAGCCTTCCCAAGTACCCTCCAGGATATGCCATTCTGTGGCATACATTGTCTGTATCATTCATTTTGATATTTTTTCTCTTGTTTCATGTTTATATATGCTTTATCCTCCATAAAAGTCCAAGCTCAGGGGGAAATGTAGAATCTTAAGTGTCCTTTTTAACCCTACAATTGCATTGCACGGTGTTGGTGCATAGTAAGTACTCAATAAATATTATTATTGAATTAATGATAGGATGACTTGTGGTCTCAGGCATTTTGTGTCCTTTTTTTTCCTGCTCATTGGTTGCCCTCCTTAAAGACTCATTCTCAAACTTTTTATTAAAGACTGAACATGAACTGATAAGTGCCCAGCATCAATACTAAAGAAATTTTTTGAAGGGAGTGGGGTGAGGGAAAATCTCAATTTATAGCTTGATATTACTTTAATTCTAATTGCTGACATTTGCCTTTTAAAACATTTCAATTGCATCTATGTGGATGATTTGTTCTCAAAGGGAAATTTAATTCTTAGAATTTTCTCCCTTGACCACTGAATTGTTAGGGCTGGAATCTAACTTCATTTCAGTCACAGTTTGGCTTTTCCACTTCATATCTGCAGGATATCACCGTGCTATAAGTGACAAAACCTGGATATTATTCCCTCTTGTTAAACTGAACTTCCTGTCTTAATTACCAACCTCATTTTTCTTCACATCCTGCTTGCTCATTACTTGCGTTCAATTATAATTCAGATTTCTTCTAGAGTTTAATTACTTCTTGTGCTTAAAAAAACTGATAAATTAATTTGCTGATTAACCCTTTTAAAGCCTGCTCTGATTACCAAATAGGAAAGCATCCACTATTTTCTTTGGGAGATTGGACTGGATTATAGGAGCAACCAAGTACTGGAAAGTAGCCTATACAAATCTTCAAAAGAATAAAAGCACATAGTGGCTTCAACAGAGCATGCAGAAGCTCAAGGAGTTACAGAAACATAGTCTGTTTATATAGAGGTTTTCCTATTTCAAAAGCCCCTTGGAATACAAAGAAAATTTACTTGTCTTCTCCTATTGTCTTATAGGAAATGAAAGAATCTCAGATTTTGAAAGTTGGAAGGGACCTCGGTGGTCATTTAACCCAATCCAAAGAGCAAAATAATTTTTACTATAACATATTGAATAAATGGTCATCCAGCCTCACCAAAGAGGGAGAACCCCTCACCACTTGAGGCAGGTCATTTTATGAAGTTTTAACCAACATCAATCCTAAACTAGTCTTTTTGTCACTTTCTCCTATTGTTCTACTAGGGCCCAAAAGAATATGTCTCATCATTCTGTCCCTTATCCACCAACCTTCTTTACTTCAGGCTAAATATATTCATGTCAAGAGGATCACGATTTGTAGCTTAAAGGGCCATGACAGGCCATCTGCTCTCATCATCCTCATTACACAGATGTCAAAACTGAGACTCAGGGAGTTTGACCAGCTTGCTTATGTAGGGAGTGAAAAGTAGACAGTAATCTGAACTCAGATCCTCAGACTCCAGAATTCTTTCCAGAGCACCAAAACGTCCCTTTACTTGTTTGTTTTTTATCTTTCTCAGTGACTAACACAAGTAACAACATTTTTTTCTACAGTGTCCAAGTCTTCTCAGGCATTGTACTTAGACTGCACTCAGTAAGCATTTTTTTTTTAGGTTTGCCAAATGCTTTATATACATTTTCTCATTTGGTCTTTACAACAACTTTCTGAGGCAGATCTTTTCATTTCCCTCATTTGTTGTCATTTTCAGTAAGCATTTTAAAATATTTGCTGCATTTTAATTTGAATGACTCTCCATTTCCTCATTCTTGAAGAGATTTGAAGTCCACAGTCTTCTGAAATGAATATACAGAATTCAAATCTCCTCATCTTTGAGTCTCTGAATGTTTTAGGCAGTGGTTGAATCAGACTTTGACATATTCTTCTGAACTCTAAAAATCTATGATTCTCAGGAGACTCAGTATAAAGTGTGGGATCCAAAGGAACATAATCCTTGTAAAGCTGGTCAGCTTTCATGAATGTACATGTGTTTTACAGCCCCTACACCCCACCATGTTCCACCCCAGTGTTCCATGACAATATAGGGGAAGCTTTTCCTAAATCCCTGAAGTGATTTCTGGGCAACACATTGAGTTAGATGATCTTCATTTATCAGTCAATTAAAATTCATTATGTACATACTAGGTGCCAGACATCATATTAAGCAATGGGAAGAAAAATAAAATTAGAAATAAAGATAGTCACTGCCTCCAAAAAGCTAAAATTAAATATGGCATGACAACATATAAAGGAGGAAAAGTGCAAAGGGATGGCCATGGTGCTGAAGACACCTTTCCAGGAGGCATAATAGAGAAAGTCTTATGGAAATGAGTAAGCAATGTAACCTGGAAAGGAATGAAGATGAGTGGTCAATATTCCTTCCTTAAATCTGAGATTCTGAATGGAACCAGCCAATCACAGGGAAAGGCTGAAAGTGGGGGAGGATACTTCCAATGGGAGACGTAATACAGAGGTAGAGTAGGTGTCCATGGTAAAGATAGTTCTTTAAGGTTTCTCTACTATGAGAGTTTCTACTACTTCAGTCCTGTGAAGGTGTGGCAGTAGGGCAATTCGGAGAACAATATTCCGTGGATTTGATACCCAGTTCTGAAGTATTTGGAATAGGTGTCTCTGATTTCCCATCTACCCCTGATGTGTGATCCTATGATTTCCAAACATAATGGTCCTCCACCATGTTACCGCCTCTCCCACAATAGATGATGCTAAATCTCAAAGCTTCAGTTTCTTTACAGAAGATTGATGATGATGGTAAAACCTTTTATGTAGCATTTTAGGTTTTGCAAGACATTCCATATTTTATCTCATTGATGCTCACAATACACTGTGAGGAGGGTACTATTAGCATTCCCATTTTACAGATGAAGAAACTAAGGCTGAAAGAGATTAGGTTGATCTAACTGGTCACTTCAGGCATGGATTTATTAAAGGGCTAAGGGTATATGTAAGTTCTGTGTCTCTTTGAGAGACTTGACATTCTCCCCACTTTTGCTTTCATCCGTTTGCTGGAGAGCCATGGAATAGACCCAGCCTAAGAGTTCAATGCCTAAGTTTCATTTTTAAAAATTCCATTTGTGACTGATCAGAAAGTGGCTTATTGGTCTAAGCTTCTGGTAGGAAGGGAAGGGAAAAGTTTTGGTTACGGTACGCATCCTGTTGCTATCATCTTCTCCATTACTGTCAAAAGCAAGCACCCATGTGTCAAATGGGGAGTTCTCTAAGTTGAGAGAATATAAAATGTCTACACCACACTATCTTTTCCCCCATGTGTGTTAAAGATAAAGCCAGGATTTGAACCAGAAGAGTTTAATCAGATTTGTCTGAAGAGTGAACAATAGCCTTACTTTACTCCCTTAAGAAAAACTGCCCAAAGAAATGGATTTTCTTTTAAAAATAAAATGGAAACTTTGCAGTTAAAATCTTGTCACATTATAAAGTCATTGCAAAACTGGGTATTCTAAATATTTTATCATTCTACAATTGGGGGCTTAAGTTGTTGTGTGGGCCAACAGCCAAATATGTTTTTCTGATGAGCACAGTACTTTGTTGGAGATTTTCACATTATTTTACCTCCTTGAGGACTGTGAATAACTTATTGGGGTAGAATATGCCATTCAACTCCGAAAACCCTCAGAAAACTTTGAAATTATTTAAACTGAACTGATTGAAGAAGATTTTAGCTTAGATGCAGTTCAAAGACATATATTATTCTTTTGATTTTAAATAAGGTCCTATAAAGTATCATAAAAAATGATGACAATGATGGAAATGACATCGATGTACTCTGTTGATATCTATCATTACATAAGCAAAAGTCAATCTGTACTTCTTTTTCTGCCTTCCAACCTATTCTCAGTTCAGCAAATTTAAGAGAGAAACATAATTCATCTAGAGCAAAAAGCTAAAAGGTCTGACCTTTTTCTCTTCAATGGATCATAGGCAAAGGATCAAAGCTGAAGTTTGCTTGCTTATTTAACTCTAACTGCAAAGTTGCATCTCTCAGGGTAGGTGAAGAAGTCTTTAGAGCAGGGGGTTCATCCATGGTTCCACTAGGTTTTTCCCAGTACATTTGATCTTTTCCTTCCTGCTTAGAAAGTCAAACAGTGAAAATGTCTTGAGGAGCCACTCAAAAGGACTCAAGCAGTGGGTGCTATCAAGATGTCTAAAGGCCTCTTAGATCTCCTAGCAAGGAGCCTGAAGGTTTCTGAGAGATGGTCTGATCTCCCAGGAAATGAAATGTGTGCAGGGGCAGCATAGGAAGCCAGTTAATTATTGTAATAAGTGAAATGCTAAAAGGTAGAGCTTGTACCCAGTGGGAGCTCCTTGCAATGCTAATTGATGTTGACAGATGCTGCTTGGCCCAGGAAATGGAAGTCTTGGGTATAATCAAAATATTCAGGTGGTTTCTTCCCTTGTCTCTTAGAAAGTGGAATAGGTGGGCTGTCACCAATTCAGCTTAGGTAATGAAGAAATTGCCCTGCACCTCCTTCTAACCTGTGGGGTCCACAGTTCAAATAACTTACTCTTCTGGATCCCCTCCTTCACATTCCAATAAATCTCTCCTCTCTTTCCTCATTCTGACTCCCTCCTCAATCCATGTAGGCTATTTGCTTAAAATTATTTTGGCAGCAAAGATATAAAACATCAGCACTGGGTGAAGGTCAGGTATAGTTAGCTAATATCCCAGGTCTGCCTTGTTGAAGGGGCAAGAATTGTACTTGATGGAGTTTTGATCAATCTACCCTAGGTCTGGGACCAGTATGTGAAACAGTCATGAAGGGTGTGTGTGTGTGTGTGTGTGTGCGTGTGTGTGTGTGTGTATGTGAGTTTGCTGTTCTTTGTATCCTTAGTACTTAGAACAATGTGTGGCAGGCAGTAAGGACAAAATAATTGTTCATTGACTGATATTAGGAATGTTGAATAAAGGTAATTCAGTCAGCTTTCTGATGCTTCATGCACTGAACTCTAGAATTTTCTATTATGGTCACCTCTACCTCATCACCTCCACCTCCATATGACAGCTTTAGTCATGGACTCGAAATATTGTTGTATTGCTTCTGCCCAAGTCTCTTTCATGGCATGCTGTCCTGTTTTCATGCCCCTGGACCTCAGGGACTGAGAGACTGGCTCTTATCAGTCCTCCCAGGGATTGTATGTTTGCCTACAACTCACAGCTTTAGAGGTTAGGGTTCCACTACACACAGCTAGACTGTGCTGGTGACTAACTTCTGGTGACTAACTTCTGGCATGCCTGAATTTCACTTATAAAGCTTGACACTAGTTTCTCTAACTTGCATTCTGCTTTTCTGCCCGCATGTTCACTTGCTACCCAGCATGGAAACACCCTGATGCCAACTGTTTGTCTTCCTAGAACTCCCTTCAATACTTACTGCCAAAATCCCTGAAATTCTACCCATATGTCTATACTTTTTCTTATGAAATACCATTGAAATTTTTGTATATGTCTGTCTCACCCTGGCAAGAGTTTTTCTGCAGGATCAGGCTTTTCATATTTCATCTATTTCATCACCCACCAAAACTTGCTACTATGATGCCCATAGGGGGAGGGGAAGAGGATGCTCCAGGAGTTATCACATCTGGCAGAATGAAGTTTGGCACAAATAAATTGGCTGAGGAGACAGTAGCCGTGAAGATCTTGGAATGACCCCATACAAATTGTAGCCTTCATGGAGTATGAAAAGCTGGCAGAGAAATTCTGAACCTTGAGCTTTCCTCATGTAATTAAATTGTACCAGGTCATCAGTGTTCTCTCCAACATTTTCAAGGTAGTTGAACTTGTCTCATGAGGGGTACAGTATGATTATATCTATTAAAAATGGAAGGTTTGATGAGGAGAATCACGGACTGTTCTAAACAATCCCTACTGGTGTGGATTAATGTTGTGGATAGCACATAGAGACTTAACACTTCACACTAAGACAATGTGACAATTCACAGACAGCACTGGACAGAAAATCAAGAAGAATGAGGTTCAAATCCTTTCTCTCACACATACTAGCCTTGTGACATAAGGAATGTCATTGGAAACCTCCAAGCCTGAGTTTCCTGTAAATGGGGGTAAAAATACCTGAAGGGCAATGGAAAGAGACTGATCTCTGACTTAGAAAAACATGAGTTCAGATTCCACCTCCCACATATTTACTCTGTGACTCTAAAGTTATCAGTGAACATCTCATTTCTTCGAGACTTCTATCTTCAGCACAATCTTTGAAGAGGAGCTGCTGACCTATATCTGTTGAGAATGTTTCCTTCCTGGAATGCCAGTTAGCAATGAAACTACATATCTAAATCAACAAGCAAAAAGTACCTACAGCAGCTACCATACAGGGTAGTTGTTTTTCTCCAATAACATAGGAGGGAGGGAAAGAAAGGAGAGGGAGAGAGAGAAGGAAGAGAAGGGGAGGGCCAGGGAAGGAGAGAGAGAGAGACAGGGAGACATAAAGAGAGATCTATAGTTACACATATAATTATAATGATGGCTGGTATACTTTTAAAAGACTCAGATCATAGATTGAGAGCTGGAAGAGACCTTCTAGGCCATCTAATTCAATCAACACCTTTATTGTGATAAAGAAAGTGATCGAGATAGGATTACTGTTACTGTAACTGTTATTAGGAATGCACATGATGGCAAGGGTAGCTAAGTTCAATCATTTAAATGTAATACACAGATGCAAGTATGTACGCCTGTATTCAAATATGTATATATTCATGTATACTTTTATACATTGAAATTTTATACATTATGAAACAGGTTCCACTGCACAAGAAATCATTTATAGAAGATAGCAAACAGGTTCAGGAACCTACATTTGGAGTAATTCTACAGGACTTTTGTACATTTTTTTATAGTTCTTTTATATTAGATGAAAACTGCATAATATCTTTCCTTCAAAAAAAACAAGGATGTGTCTTAGGATGTTATGCCCTTGAGCACTTAAATTATTTTGTATTTAGGATTCTGAAATATGTCAAAGGTGTAATGCAAGAAAAGAACCATATTTGAAGTCATCAGCCAGCCATGGCTTAAAAATAAATTTCTCATGTTCCCCTTTTCTGGAAATCCATTGCATTATGTAATAATTGCACAAATACGCTGTACAATGCAATAATGAAAGTGGGTGATGCCTTAAGAGAGTTGTGTAGAAAATTTTGTCTTTCAAAGGAAGAAATATTCAGCTGTCTTCACAGAAAAATCACCATGATTTTATGAAAACCGTCTGTGATCTCAGAAGAGTTTGAAGTCAATTTTGGCCCAGAATGAATATTTCATGTGGTACAAGCCTAGTGTGAAAACTCCTTCTAATTATGAATATCAATAATCCATAATAACTTAAATCTGTAGTTATTTTATATCTTGATTTATATACACACACATTTATATATGTACATACATATACTGAAATGCTAAATGATGTATCAGAGGCAAGGCTTCTACCCTTGTCCTCCTGACTCCAAGACTGACTGTCACTGTGATGATTTCTATCTACTTCGCCATAAACTAATCCCTTTCATCCCTTTCTCAGACACTCACAATGAATTGCATTTGATTGAATTCTTGGTACTGTAATATCAAAGTGACTCATAACCTTAATTAATTAAAAACATAGAAACAAAACCATGAGAATAAAGCAAAGTGAAATTTTAGGGATTTGTCTTTAAAAAATTAAAGCTACCCACTTTCTGGAAGAGAGATGTGTTCAATTCACTGTGCATATTTAGATATCTTTTGGAGCACGGCCAGTGAGAGAAATTTTTTACTTGACTATGTATATTTGTCATTAAGACTTTCTTTTATAATTTTCAATGGAGAGACATAGAAGGGAAAGAAAGTCAAATTCTGGTAATTGAAATATATATGATCACTGAACCGCTGTTAGTGGTATTTGAAAGATGAAGAATAAAAGAAGTTCTACAATGTTGAAGAAGGAAAAATGTCCAGCTTTACAAAAGCAAAGTTAAGAAAATGGAAACTAAAAATTATAGGCCAGTGTGCCTACCTTATATTCCTAGCAAAAAAAAAAAAAATCTAAAATTGATGCAAAGGTTCATGACATAGATGTATAAAGCAACTAAGTATACTTAGGCTAGATAAAAGAAGACTTGGGGAAAATAATTGTTTTCATGAATATGAAGGGATTTTGAATGGAGAAAGTACTGGGCAGAACCAAGAGCTGGGATAGGCTGTTGGAAAGACAGAATTTTAGGTTTATTGTAGAGGGGGAAGGAGGCCCATGAGAAGATTCAGGTAAAACTTCAAGAAATAATAATGTGATTATTTTTTCCCAGAGACAGTTTGCAATCACTTTAACTACTGATTGGCTCTTTGAGAATTTCTGTATTCATCGCATTGTAGATTTCCTGGTGATGAGCTTTTCTAAATTTAGCTTGGCTGGGTGTTATGAGGATACTTAACGCTCAAATGGACCTCAGAGTTCATTGGTTTGTGAATTTCAATCTCCCCTTTTAATAGAGAAATGACTTTTTCTTTCAAAGGATCATTGTAAATATGCATCTTACTGTTTTTATATCAGGAACGCATGCTGAATTCATGTGTATAGATTTTGTTATTTATCATTTATTATTACTATCTTATTTATTCAGAAAGAAATTTCTATTTGGAATCAATGCTTGGGTATCCTTTTTTTTAACTGAACTGAATAAATGCAAAATATTCCAAACTTTCAGAACTATTCCTTATTTCTCCAAAAATTCAGATCATAATCCATGCATGTCTAATTTCTTGGATAACCTTCATCTTTGTCCCTCCAGAAGTTTTCCACAGGTTTATTCAATGTGTTATAAGCCTTCCTTACTATTTCCTATCATACCAAGAAATGCTGGCATTTAGAGCAATATTCAGTCCCTCGATATTCACAGTCTTTCTATCTAGACAAGACCTGCTCAATATTTCATTCTATCACCATAATCACTGAGAATCCGGGTTACAGCAATTCCACATAGGATGCTAGGAGAGGAAGAGCATGCTCAAAAGCACTCATTCAAATTATGTATATTACTACCTCCAGTCTTAGACAAATAACATTATAGAATAGGGAAAGAATTTATAGATGTACTCACCTATACACTGCTGGCAATCTTTATAGACTGATAGAAGAAAGTTGAGATGCCAGAGAGCATGACAGTCATATTTCCCAAATTATAAAGTGTTGTGAAATTCTTAATGCAGCTTTAAGATATTAAAATTCTAAGTTCTAAGAAGAATGTTGTTATACTATGTAGAAGGGTAGATTCTATAAATTGCATACCAGAAAGCTTTATCCTAAGCAAAATTCAAGAATAAATGCATGTTTTGAAATTATTCCTAAAAGAAAGAAGTGATCTATCTAAGTGAGGCTAGATTGCCTTAAAGGAAGATAAGACAAACTTATCTAATTAATTTTCTAAGGATAGTTAATATACTAGTAAAATCAAGAAATACCAAGTAAAACTTGGTTCCAATTTCTCCCAGATGAGGAAATAGTATATTCAGGTTGTTACAGTTAGTAGAAAAAAAAAAACTGCATTCAAAGAGAATTGAACAATAGACCAATGTAAACTTATAGGAAGTCTTCTTTGTGATACCACTGAATTCCTGATTTAGATCACATTTTTGTCAATTATCTGAATGAGCAGGAGGCAGCATGATACGAATGGAGAGTCAAATTCAAACCAGGAATCCCTGGGTTCAAATTCTGAATTCACATTATGAGTGATTTACTTTCCAAAACATGGATGTGTGTACTGAGTATGAAAAGTGTATCACAGCATGCAGCCATCTCAAATAGAACATCATTTTCTCACATTTATTAGCATATCCTTGAGTCTCAGAGTATAACTTGCCTTAAAATTTTTCATCCAAAATACAAGGTTGATCAACATATATAACACCATGTATATATGTATGTATATGCATATGTATGTCATACATGCATAAATTCATATGTTAATTATGGGTGGATATATGTATCTGTCTATATATGCATATATTATATATACATAAACTCTGTTTCCTAATTTCTTTATGAAACAGATTTTGAAAGTGTCCAGTACACAGATGCATGAATTTTCCAAACACCTCTACTTCCTGCAACCTATATCCTGGGATTTTTGCAAATTAGAGTCTGTAATGAACTGCAGGTACTGTTTGATTAGCACAGGGATGAGCATTCGGCTGTTTATCATCTTTCTTCCACCAATGTGACATCTCTGCTGATTACTCACATTATGGCTAATTTGCAGCTGATAATCAGTCCTAGTTTCTTAATAAACTTCTCATTAAGTGACTGAAGCTGTCACTTTACCTCCATGTTCCCAGTATCCTGTATAATCTGTGACCATTATGCAGAAGAAAGGACTGCTGGACGTCACACGTGTCATCTGCAATCATGTACAAAAGCTTCAAAGGGGTCTTGTTAAGTAAATGCCCTTCACAATTCATTACTGCAACCTGGAAAAGTCTAATTAATCTCCACATTGCCTTTCTGTTGTCATCATTTTAGTTTTGAAGAGGAGTCTCTGCCAAACTAATTAAGAATGTTTCTTACATTGTAATAAAATCAATAATATTAACAATTGTGTTCATGTATAAAACTTTTTATGTTTTATAAAACACTGGGTTTTTTTCCCCTTAACAACCTTGTGAAATATTCATTTATCATTCCCCTTTGTCAGATGAGAAAATTTAAGTGAACTTATTTCAAGATTTAGTAATTTTCTTAGAGCAGGTGTTTTTCCATGGTGGGGATGGGAACCTACTCATGATTTAAGAGAAAACAATTCAGCTTTATGGTTCAAAATATCTCTACTCAGAGGTCAGTCTGGTGAGAAGTCTCTTAGAACTTACCTAAGGTGATCTTTGGTCTATACGCACACAATTCCTGACCAGACCCATACGTGAATCCTTTACAGTTGAATATGACCAGGTAGAGCTTGTGCTTTGCTAGCAAAACCTTCTAAAACCCAAGAGCACCACTACAGCACCATGAGGGATCAGAAGTAGACTTCTATGTAGGCATAGTATTGGAGTATCAGTCATGATATTTCTACCAACAACCTGATGAAAATTAATTAATTAAAATATGACATTCGGATTAAGCCAAAATAACTGATCAATGGAGAAAACATTAGTAATCGTGTGTGTGTGTGTGTGTGTGTGTGTGTGTGTGTGTGTGTGTGTGTAAGGAAAGATGAGAAAGAGCAGAGAGGTAGGCTAGAAAGGGAAGGGGACAGAGGAAGAGACAGACAAAGACACAGAGACACAGAGACAGGGACAGAGACAAAGAGACAGAGACAGAGAGAGAATATATGAGAATCAGAACCCACCAGATGGTATATACTTCTTCCCCCAAAGTAGTAGCTTCCCAGGAATTTTGCAGTTGCAAAGAGTTTTATGCCATTTTCCCCATTTGCCAAAATTGCTAGTTATGTTTCTCTAGTGTAATAAACCATAGGAAAGAGAGACTTAGTTCTTGAAACTGCAAAACCAGATTTGAACTTTGAGTCTCAGCTATAAGCCTCAGACAAAAGGTGTAAAAGTTTTGTGTAGACGTTGCTTCTGAAACTACTTTCCCTGAATCACCTTTGACCTGACTATGAGGGCATAGGTATCGTCTGAGTTGATCAGACAATATTTATACCACCACTTAAGTAGATTTTCATTAAGTTATCAGCTACATCCTCCCGTCTCATAACTTACAAGTACAATTTATACCTACAAAGCAGAAAAGTGATTGTGGAACTGAATCAAAGACATAAACCTACAAGAAGGGGAATTGGGGACTTGACCTCTGAATGTTCAGACCCAGTGCCCTTTCTACTTTATAGGTTAAATCTTCAGTGAAATATGTAGCTTTAGGAAATGCAAGGTGATAAGCTAGAGAGGCTAGCTGAGGGGTTCTTAACCTTGTTTTGCCATTAACTCTTTGGTAGTCTGGTAAAACTTATGAACCTCTTTTCAGAATAGTGTTGTGCATGTGTGTGTGTGTTTGTGTGTTAAATCACAATAGAAATGCTAAAATTTCAGTTAGAAGTTAGTGAAAATACCCCATTCAAATTAATAAACCTATTGAAATTTATCCGTGGATCCCTGGGAGGGTAGGTATATCTGGACTCCAAGTTAAAGACCCATAGAGCAGCATATTATTATTGAATATCTGTGAAAGTTTGAGATCTTTGTCCTGGGGACATTGTAACGAAACCTATAAAAATTTTATAGCTGGAATTGTATGGTATTTCCATCACATAATTAAGTGATGAATTATTTTCATTTAAGATGCAATGTGATTCAGTGGAGATAGAGTTGGCCTTGAAGTTAAAAAATAAAGGTCTGAGTTCTAATCTTGCTTCTGAGTTATGGTGGATGTCTACCCTTGGGAGAGTCATTTCAATTCTCAGAGTACATGCAATTCATTAAGATTATGAAGTGCTGAATGGTTGCTGATCTATGTTGGTATAGGGAGTATTTTTTTCTCCCAACAGAAGCTCCCTGTATTATCATATGTCTGAATCCCATCATCTATCCAAAACAATATCCATTACAGGGCATATTTGCTAATAGGGTAAGGAAAGCACCAGGCTGGAGAGGCATATACAGCTTGGGTTATTACTCTATTTCAGTAAAATTCATTGTGATATTACAACAACCATTCACAATCTCAATGAACTGCCCTCTATAGCTTCCCTTTAAGAAAATTACATTTTTATTTAAATAAAATGCAGAACTATTGAAATAATTTTTATCAGACTATACGTCCTTTTATGTCTGTAGACCTCTAAATAATAAATGCAGTTGAGATCAACAGGAAACACTGGGTAAAGGTGTTCATTATATGTACAGGCAGGGAGGACCAGGAAAGAAACATAAACTTTCTTAAGTATTGCTAATAACGTGTAAAAGGAGAAGATAGAGTTTGTTGTGTGTTCTGCCAAACACCTGGCACTTTCCAACTTTGACTTGTACCAAGTTCCCCTTCTGAAAGAGGACCTCTGACATCAAAGTGGGTAGCAAAGGTGAGCTATGGCATGGGAACCTATATGGACCTAAAGAGTAGTCCCTACAATTAGGTGATGCTGTTTCAGAACAACTGAATGGCCGTGGGAGCCAAATGGCATGGTAGACCAGGTCAGAAATTCAACACTCAAGGACACCAATAAGTTTCAGTTTGGTATGTCAGAGTCTGTCAGGAGAAGCCATGTCTTTTGTCTTTAGTCATGTCATTTCTTTCAACTGGAATGTCCTGTTCTCTTTCATCAACTCCCAAAATGCTCTGCAACCTACAAAGCAAAGTTTAAGTGACCCCTCCAGAGTAAAAGCCTTCCTTAAGCACTTAGGAACTTATTATTTTGTTTTCTCTCCTGTGCAGTCCCTCCAGTACTTTTACAGTTTGTATAAATTATAAGAACACTAGTATTTACTGATTTGCAATTCTCTGAACTGATGACTAGGTATGATCATAGACTGAGAATTGGAAGAAACCCTGGAGGCCAATGAGTCCAAGCACTTCATTTTTTTTTTTTGAATGAGAAAATTAAGGCTCAGAGACATAGAGTGGCCTCTCCAAAGGGATACACATAGTAAGTAGCAGAGATGGAATTCAGAACTTCTTAAGAAATTCAAAAGGTTATTGGAGAGAAAGAGGGCCAGAGAGTGCTCTTAGAGATCACCTGTTTCATCCCCACAGTGTACAGATGAGTAAAGAGATTCTCAGGCCCTCTGACTCCAAACCTAATGCTCATTCCTTCACACAATACTGCACATTCTGCTGATGCCCACCTCTTTTCACTAGCCAGATTAAGAATACAATAATTGTACACAGCTAATGCAGCAGGAGGAATAAGGAAGAAGAGCAGGAAGTTTTTGTGCCAAAAACATATCAAAGACTCAAAGATTTGTGGATTAGAATGGATTTCTGATGTCATTTAATCCAACTATCTTATTTTACAAATGGGAAGACTGAGGTCCAGTAAGCAAAACCAGAATTACAGGGATTTTATAAATCTGACCTACTGGTTAGTTGGAATTTATTACCCTTGGAGTTGTTCTGGGTTCTGGATTTACCATCAGTAGTTGTTTAAGCCTGAGTAGGGGGGGGCTTTTCTGTTTACTCCTTGAACAGTCAGGCTGTTACTGTGTACAATATTCTCCTAGTTCTGCTCATTTCACTCAGCCTCAGTTCATATAATTCCTTCCAGGTCTCTCTGAAGTCCTCCTGCTCATCATTTCTTGTAGCACAATAGCATTCCATTACATTCATATACCAACAACTTGTTCAATCATTCCCCAATTGATGGGCATCCTCTTGATTTCCAGTTCTTGACCACCACAAAGAGAGCTGCTCTAAATATTTTTGTGCATGTGGAACCTTTCCCCATTTTTATGATCTCTTTGGGATACAGTTCTAGAAGTGATATTGCTGGATCAAAGGGTATCCACATTTTTGTAGCCCTTTGGCCATAGTTCCGAATTGCTCTCCAGAAGGATTGGATCAGCTTGCAGCTCCACCAACAATGAATAAGTGCTCCAACTCTCCCATATCTTCTCCAACATTTATCATCTTCCTGTTTTCTCATGTTAGCCAATCGATTTTATGGGTATGATGTGGTATCTTAGAGTTGTTTTGATTTGCATTTTTCTAAGCAATAGTGATTTAGAGCATTTTTTCATATGACTATAGATGGCTTTAATTTCTTACTCTGAAAACAGCTACAGTGTGCAAGGACTGTTTCTGGTAGACCTAACCTTTTACATCAGTGCAAGAACCTAAAACATTCCTAAAGGATTCTTGAGGCAAAATGCCATCCACATCCACAGAAAGACCTGTGGAATCGGAACGCAGAATGAAGCAGAATATTTTCTCTTGCATTATGTTTTGTTTGGGTTTTTCTCATGGTTTCTCCTATTCATTTTAATTCTCATGTGCAACATGACTAATGTGAAAGTGTGTTTAATAAGAATGTATATGTATGGCCCTACAGGACAAAAGAGAAGATGGGGACAAGAGAAGGGAGGGATGACAGAAGAGAGGGCAGATTGGTGATAGGGAAAATTAGAATGCTCGGTGTATTGGGGTAGGGGGAGAGGATAAATGGGGAGAAAATTTGGAACCCCAAATTTTGTGAAAATGAATGTAAAAAGTTAAATAAATAAATTTATATTTAAAAAAAAAAGAATGTATATGTAGAACCCATATAAGATTACATGCCTTCTTAGGGAGGGAGGGAGGAAGGCAAGAAAATCTAAGACTTATGGAAGTGATTGTAGAAAACTAAAAACAAATACATTAATTAAAAAAAAGAAAGCATATACAAAGCATATTTTGGAGCATATCCAAAATCCAAGTACTTCCAGCTGTCTACACAAAACTGCCTTGAATACTAGGCCTCTTCTTTCCTTCTCAATTATTTGCATAATCAATTTACTTGGGATCACAGTTTAGGTCAAGAGTTCTTAGTCTGGAGTCTAAAGACTCTAATTTTAGGAGGTTTGTCAACTTAGAAGGGAAAGAAACATCTCTCATTTACAATATATGTTCTCCTTTGTAGTCCTATTTATTTATTATGTATTGAAAATTATTGAGGAGGGATCCACTGGCTTCACAAGATTGACAACACAATCAAAAAGTTAAGAAGGCCAGCTCCAGACTCATTAACCATCTATATCATGGTATCCCTCTAGTAGAGTGTTCCCTTAGTGGCAGGAATTATTTCATGTTTTGTACCTTCAACACTTTAAACAGTGCCTGGAACACTTTAGCCATTCAAACACTTAGTGAATTGAAATGATTTTAAGAATTTGTTTTTCAGAATAATATAATAGTAGAGCATTACTAGAAAGTAAAAAAAGGACAGATTCCCTAAAAATAACCCAGTAAGGTCTAGAAATGTACCTGAGTAGAGATGAAGAAAACTAATGAGAATCAGGTATAAGCAACTCCATCAAGTCAAAAGAAACTGCTGAAATCTGGAACATACAAAGCAGGATTGGTAGAAGGTCAAGTCCGCAGAATAGACCCACAGAAAGAAACAGAACCAAACAAGCATACAGTAGACCTCAAGTGTCCACCCCAATCCATCTACCACTTCACTGTCATGATGATTTAGCTAAAACAGAGGATTCATCATATTATACCCTTGCTCACTGAATTCCAATAACCTTGTGTTACCTCCAGGATCAAATATAAAGTCTATTCTTTGTCACTTAAGGTCTTCTTAACTTGTTCTTTTCCTACAATTCCAGTTTTTTTTTTTTATATTATTCCCCTATAAACATTCTACAATCTAGCCATGATGTCCTACAGGCAGAGTGTAAAATATTGTATTCCATCTCTATGAGTTTGCCCTCCATGATTAGAATGCCATGTGTAATGGTAATTTAAATGGGAAGAGCTTCCCCGTTCATTAATAGATCAATGTGACCCACTTAATTCACATAGAAACTTAAATCACATGTAGTGGAAGGAGCTTACTGAAGAGGTGGAACAGGAAGGGTGGAGCAGAGTTGAGAGGAAATTAGAGAAATTAATCAGAACTAGGAAGGATGCAGGCAAGCAGGTAACTGGCTGGCATGATTGAGAGAGTTTGTTTGTGATTTTAAGGGAGTCTGTTTGTGATTTTTTTAAGGGAGTTGGTTTGTGGGAAGCCTAACAGAGGGATGGTTTGAGGATGGTAGTGACCTCTTCATTGGTATTATATATGGATTTATTTGTTGCTGTGATGGATTTGGCTTTCTCATGTTGGGATTAGACTTTCTGGTACCTGAATAAATGTTTTGGTTCTGTCTTCCATGTGAAGAGTCTGTTGTATTCCATGATTCAGAATTGTGCCTGCATATTCATGGCTGCTGTAGATGCTGTGAATATCGCATTGGCACTACAAATGGCGATCAGTATGGGATGGGGAAATATCAGACCTCTATTTGGAGACAGAAAAGCAAAGGAGACAGAGGAAGAAATGGATATCCCAGGATGGGAGGGTTTACCTTATTCCTCCCTATCAAGAGAATGGGCTAAAAGCACAGGCCTCTGAGAACTGGGAACCAAGGCTACAGAAGGGAGGACCCAGAGATTTAGAAATATGTTTGTGAGGAATACCAATAGAACCAGGGAAAGAGCTGGCAGTTGTATGTAGGAGAGGCTGGGCCTTGCTAACAAGTTATTGCCTTATTTGTAAAAGCAGAGATAAGCTTCTGGGAGGATGCTCAGATGGAAAGGAAGTTGGCTAGTTTGCATGAGACGTTATGTTGCAGCATTCAAACTCTCCTTTAGAAGAGCAAGCTAGGCAGTCTCAGGTGGTAGAAGAAAAAACTTTTGTTAGTTTAGCTTGCAAAAAGAAGCACAATAGGACAATCAGAGGGGGTCCATAGCGTTGAGGGAGGTAATTGAGGATTTTACTCAGCAAGAGATCACAAATATTTCAAGTCAGTTCACCCAAAGGAGAGGAGAATCAATGGTAATTTGAATGGTGAGAATCAGTGAAAAAGACAAATTTCCTTAGGATAGAGACTAAATAACCAGTGGATTCAAAGTCAGAATAGACAAGGAAAGAATTGCTTACTGCTCTATTGAGATTAGGGATAGATTTTGGAAGAATAGATGACATTCCAACTAATGAACTATACAAAATTTATCAAGAAAAGAGGCTTGATATTAGCCTGAGCAGGGAAATAAGAACTGCCTTTACAGAGCCTCCTGAAACAGTATATCCAAGTTCATCACACTTGCTGGAAGAGTAGGAAACTGATCAAGCCCAAACTCAGGTTAAAGAAAGTATAACTCTAGCCTAAACTGATGACCCCAAAACTGCAAATTAGAAAATATTAACAACAGTGAATGAGGCTATGATATTGTGTTCATGAACTCCAAAAGTACAGCTGACACTATATCTACCCTGCTTCTGGTTATTGTCTCCTTGGTTTTTTGTTTTTTTTTTGCTTTTTGTCTGTTCACCTTGTTTGTCAGATTTGTTTTCTGCAGGCTTAGTACCCTTCACCTGCAGATGCCTGATCACTTAAGCAGGATGTCATCCCTTGTCCACAACTGTGATGTGTCACCCTTGGACCTGGCAGTGACCAACTCTAGAGGCAGCTAAAGAACTGACCTCTTAAATGAGACTTCTTGGGGCAAGGACAGTTCTATGTCCAATCTCAGCAGGAAGTAGCTATGGAAAAAGAGAACTTTGCCCCTTACCCCAAGATTTTAGATCCCATTTATTTGAAGGGTGAATGATGGGGTGTTGTGCTCAAGCTCCACTGTAAGATGTTGTATTGTGTGCTTATTTTCTATTATCCCTGGGCACTACAACATGCTCCATAGTCTCCCACTATTAGTATCTCAGGTTTCCTTCACAAATCAGCTCAGATGACACCTTCTTTGTAATTTCTTGACCTTCCTTTTGCTTTCTAATTCTTTTCATTCAGATTATCTTCATCTAGTCTGTAAATATCGTGTTTGTATTTTATTATGTACATGTCCTCTCCCTTATTGGAATGTATAGAACTTGACAGCAAATGCTGGTTTCTATTTTTTTCAGCCATTTTCCAGTTGTGTCCCACTCTCCATGACCTCACTTGGGGTTTTCTTGGCAAATATACTGTAGTGGCTAAACATTTCCTTCTCTAGCTCATTTTATAGACAAGGAAACTGAGGAAAAAAGAGTTGTCCAAGGTCACATAGCTAGTGAATAAATCTGAGGCTAGATTTGAACTCAGAAAGGTGAGTCTTCCTGACTCCAGGCCTGGCACTCTGTCCACTGTACCACCTAGCTACTGGTTTCTATTTTACTTTGTATTCTCAGACCGTAGCAATTTGGCCTGGTACATGATAAGTCCTTGGTAAATGCATGTTGATTGATTGAGTAGTGAAGAAAAAATATAAAAGAAAGTAGAAAAGAATTCATATACAAAAAATAAAATTAAGCTGATTAGAAAAGTTTGGATGCCATTTTCTACTTAAATAGAACTGTTCGAAAGAATTTATTTCTAAAATGAGGGACTTAAATGTGAGTCCTAAGCAGTTTTTTCCTATCCTTTCCAAAATCAAACACTGAGTCGAGGAATTGTTCTACACTATCTTTGATTTGTTGCCCATAAAAAGAAACTAATCATTTCCAAGACTCAATTGCTCTTCATTAAAGAATAGTTGCTAAGATTCCATTGTCTGCAAATGTTTTACAAAGGTATTTTGAAGGATTAATTTTTTGTTATACACCATCATCCAGATTCTGTCACATTTGAAACAGAAGTGGAATTTTGATATCATTTATTCTAGACTATATTGTATGTAATTATTCAGATGTTTCATTTTCATTTGGGCTTCCCTATTTGTTTTAAATGTTATTACTTGCTTGAATGCCTTTTCATTTTGATGAACACACTGATAAATATTTCTATCAATTTCAGATGTTATTTTTGCGTAACTAAAATCTCAGCACCATGATATAAGACACTATTAGACACCCTAGGATTCCACACCAGCAATTAAAATATTTGTATGCATTTATCTGTCTGTAATGATCTTGTGGAATGGTTTCGGGCTTTCTTATGATTTTAAGTTTTATTGTTTCATGTATTTGCTGCATTCTATTTTGAAAACCCCAAGTTTCAATACAAGAATGAAGCTAGGGAGATGGATATATATCTATATCTATATCTATAACATATATTACTTATATGTATATATAACCTATATATATATATATAATATGTATACACATACAGTATCTATTTCCTTTTCTATGCCTCCACATTTTCATCATCAGTTATTAGCCATCCAATCCTATACCAACTCTATCTAGTTCCACTCTTTAGGTCTTATGACTCTTGACAGAAATTGTTCCAAATAATCAACTATAAGAGGCATACAAATGATAACACTTCTGAAATTTCACCTCACACTCAACAAATTGAAAAAAAAAAATTCAAAAGGTAGAAATAGTCAGAATTATTGGTAGAAAAGAGTCACATTAATGTGTTACTGGCAGAACAGTGAATTGTTTCAACCATTCTGGAAGGCAAATTTGAAATGTGCTAAAAAAGTGACTAAAATATCTAGATAATTTGACCAAGAGGTCCTACTATTTATATACCTAGCTAAAAGAGGTAAGCAATAGAATGAAACATTCTGAATACACACTAAAATATGAATGCCAGTTCTTACTGTGCAAACAGAATAGGGAAAGGGGGAGGGAGTACTTGTCCAGTGATTAGGGATAGAAAAAAATCATGTGTACATAAATACAATGGAATATATACTACACTGAAATAAAGCACAGACATGAAAATTTCCGAAAACATCCAGAAGGCTGTCAAGAGCTAATGAAAAGTCAAGCAAATAGAACGATGAAAACTATATTTAAGTAACTGTAACAATGTAAATGAAAATGATGGTGATGATAACCACCAAGATAAAACACATTTGTCCCTGAAAGACTGAAAAAAATTAACCTCTTTTTATTTGAATAGTATGCAACATTGTATATACTATAAAATACAGTTTAAGTATTGATTGATTTTACTGAACTGTCTACTTCCCTTTTTTAAATGATTGTCATAAGGGATAATACTCCATGTATGGTAAAGGCACAGTGGAAAAAATGCTGATTTTTTCCATTATACACTTGACTTTAAATATGATGCTGACATTTACTATCGATGTAACATTGGAAAAAACATCTCTTTTGGTGTCAGTTAATTCATCTGTTAAATGAAGAAATTACTAAATGATCTCCAAGTTAATCTATGATACTATAATTTCCAAAATAGGATTAACTTACACCAAATAAAGTTAATGTTACTATATGAGAGATGTGGTTGTAATAATAACAGTTAAGGATCATATGCATATACAGCTAGAAAAGACTTCTAAAGTCATCCCATCTGTTCTGATCATATTAAGAAGGAATCATTAGCAGTGACATTAACTAGGTACACTGGAAAATTGAAAAAAAATTAAAATCTAAAAAGCTGACTTGGCTATTTCAAAATAATATTCATCATTTCACACAGGGTCTCTGATTCAGATGCTTCATTCATTCCATAGCCCATCATGTTTTTCTCACATTTCTGTAAATCACTTTGGTTCAGTATTACAAACTAGATAAGGATGAATCAGAAATTAGTGAATTCAATCATCCAATGTTTGACAAATTGGAAAACCTAAATTATAATGGAGAAGAACTCATTAGCTAATAAGAACTGCTGGGAAAAATAAGTAGTCTGGTAGCAATTAGGCAAAGACCAATATTTTGTACCATATGCCATAACAAGGTCAACATGTATGTTATATGAATATTTTAAACCCACCATAAAAAAAGAAATAACCAGTTCTGGTAGTTTTTTCAGATACAGATAATTAGGAAATTTGTAACCAATCAAAGCATGGCCAAAAACTGTCATAAAAGAATAAAATAAGTACTATTCATCATGAAATTGAAATATTTTTGTATAGGTAAAAATCAACGCAACTGGATAAAAGGGAAGTTATCTATTGGAGAAAATAAAACTGTACCAAATATTTCTGATAAGGATTAGACATAAAATACATAGAAATTTTAAAAATAAAGAGAAAAATCATCCCTCAGAGAATAAATTTTCTAAGAATATGGACTAATAACTGACCAAAATATTAAAAACTACAGTAAAGATTGTTCCAATTTGCTAATAACAGTAGAAATGAAAAGCAAAACAACTGTTTCAAATTATAGTCAACAAAGTGTCAAAGATGATAAAAGATAGGAATAGTTAATACTGCAAGTCTTGTGGAAAGACACTAGTAATGTATGGTTGGTACAGTTATTGAAAGTCTAATCGTTAGGTAGAATTTTCAAATTATGCTAAGTACATGAATAAAATGGTAATGTCCTTCGATTGAGAGATCCTACTGCTAGGCATACAACTTAAGGAGGTCAATGATGGGCACAAAATTTCAATACAGAGAAATTATATATATATATATATATATATATATGCTTATATCTATACATATACATATATATGTATATACACAGAGAGAACTTTTGTAGTTCCAAAAACAAACACCCAAAATAATAAAAGGTAGAATCTATTTAGTGCTTTGAGATTTATAAATAATTTTACATATATATTATCTTACTGGGTCCTCACTTCAATTTTATAAATTAAGAACCAAAAATGTCAACTTTTTTTTCTCATAAGGAAACTCAGACTAATAAATGTTGTGATTTTACTAGGTTAACATAGCTAATATATATTTGAAGTTGGATTTGAACTAGGGACCGCCTGCAAAGAATTCTAACCTTCTACCCACTTATCCACCTTGCTTCCTCAGAAACAAATTAGACCTCTTTTGATACGGGGAATCATTAAACAAATTGTCACATGAATATCATCAGATATTATATGAAAAATGTAAGCACACATGAGGAGACATATATTACATATATTCTTTCATCAGCAATCCATCCTTTGTGCAGCTGTCAAAGTGATTTTTCTTAAGTACAAGTTTAAGCGTGTCATTCTCATACTCAACAAACTTGTGTTTTGTCATTCTGTGTTCAATTAAATATGATTTCCATCTTTGCCGTTTTGTTCTGAGCTCCCTTTTCACTCTTAAAATATAGTTTTAAAGTGGCAGCTAAGCAGCACACTGTACAGAATATTGGACCTGGTTCAAGGAAGATCCAAGTTCAAATCACACTCTTGTTGGATGTTTAATCCTGGGAAAGTCACTTAATCTCTGATTGCCTGTTCCCTCAATTGTAGAATGAAGGTAATAGCACTCACCTCCTGGGGTGATTGTGAGGGTTAAATGAAATATTTATAAAGTAGTTAGCATAGTACAAAGCACATAGTAGACACTTAGTAAATGTAATAAATGCTTGCTTCCTCCTCCTTTCCTTTCTTCCTTTCTCTCTAATGTCATCACCAAAATTAGTCATCCAACTTCTGTTCATAAATTGACCTCCCCCAAATATCCAGAGGATAATTTGAATCAATAGATAAAGGTGATATTTACAAATAGTTTCATGTCTTGCAGGCAAGCCAGATCACACTATAATGGAAGAAATTAATACATTTAGTGCTATTAACAGTGAAAAATGCCCATATTAACACTCTTTTGGAATTCTATTATGAATTATAATACATTTGGAAGAGTTCTAACAAAAACACATTAAGAATCAAATTCAAACTAAGTATGACAAAAGTCTTATTGACATTCTGAAGTCAAAGCTGAATTGGAAGAACAAACATTTTAACACTACATAATGACAGTTTTTAATGAATACATTTGGAACAAAATGGATAAGAGATCTAGGTGTCCAAACAAGAACTTCTTAAATGTCAATGAAACACAGGACTCATGATGCCAAAGCAACTATATAAAGATTAAAATTTCTTTATCTGAAAGATAAAAGAAGATTGGTAGATCTTCTCAGAGAACACATTTATCAGGTTGAAATACATAAAAATACTTTTAAAACAAACAGATCCCATTTCACGGAGTATTTATATAGGCTGACAACAGGTACATATCACTGGATTTTCTAAATGTAATAATAATACTAAACAGTAATAATAGCTAGAAGTTACATAGTATTTTAAAGTTTCAAAGCACTTTGTATATTTTACAGCTAACCTGTTTAGAAGTGTTGTCAGGTAACTCTATGTTAAAGATAAGGAAATTGAAGAATATGAACAGTGACTTTTCCAGGGTCATACAGCAAGAAAATTATTGAGGAAGGATTCAAACTCATGTCTACCTGGCTCCAAGTTCTGCACTCTATCCACTCTGCTATGTACCCTCCCTCTAGATAAAGGTAATATATATCCATATAGAGCTCTGAAATATCTAAAATCTGAGAATAAAATCAAAAGGAGATCTACGGGCTATATTCATGTGAATTCACCCAACAATATGTTGACAAAGATGGATCAACTAAGCATCTGAGTAATAGAGATTTGTTTATATAAACAGGAAGGCTTATGACAGTCCTTCATGGTCAGGTCATTACCATCTGTGACCACATCAAAGTTTTTTCTTAAGGAGCTTGGATTTATTAATTTATTCAGATTATGAAATAAAAAGTTGGATGTGTACAACATGTCACCCTAGGTTGTAAGAATTTAATACCTAGCAGTGAGCTAGAAAGGCATGGTCAGGTCAAAGTGGAATTAAACATCAGAAGTGCACTATCATTTTTAAATTTACAGAAGACAAATTCCTTTACTACAACCACAAACTCTAAAATATCCTTGAGAATTCAACACATAAGTTAGATGAAACCCAAAGTAAATCAGTCAAGGCAATCTCATACAAGCTACCAGATCCACAATCTATTACACCGAGCAATAAGAATTTTAAAGTAGTTTTAATACTGTCACTTACACTATACTGAATATGCATATTCTCTATGTGATCTGAAAAGAAAAAAAACTTTCAAAATATATAGACAGTAGAAGAAAGTAAAATTATGTGAGAAACGTGGGAAATAGTTATATCTCACCTCTGTTGTCTTATTTGCTGCTACAGTTGCTTGATGAGATTTTCATTGAATCTACAGAAAATGAAGTTAGGTTCTAATACTTCCTAGTTGGTTATAAAAGACATTCATTTCATTCATCTCTAATAGTCCATAAATAATATTGATCACCCATTTTCAAGAAGGCTTGGATTGTAAGTTATTTTAGAAGCAGATGGAAATGGATCTTGATTAAGCCATCAGACCTCTCTTCCTACAAACTTTGTGTGACCAATGAACATTTATAGAATGATGGTGCAAGATTATTAAAGAATTAAATCTAGGGCCACACAACCAAGCAAACTATCTCATACTTCTTGCATACTTCAAAGAATAAGAATAACAACACACAAAACAAGCAACTCAAAACATAAAAAATTTCCCCTTTTATAATGCAAATAAAAACCGGTCTACAAGTGCTCAGGCAGTGGACACTTTATTTATGTCCTCTTGTAAATCCTCCATAAGGCTTGCACTCAGTATACTGAGGGAGGAATTAAATCTTGATCTCTTTGCATGAATGTTAGCTCAGCACATAAGCAATCCATATGTTCTTTTTAAAGCTCATTACATCAATCAATCAACAGGGAGTCCCAAATACAAGATCTGGGCACTGGGCATGCAAATTCCAAACAAATTAACAATGAGAAGAAACAAAAGCACATGAAACAACCCTTGCTATCAAGCAGCTTATATTTTATATCACAAACCAATCTCCTGCTCTGACGAGTCTTAATAAGGTTTAACGAAAATTCTGGTATGGAGATCTCTCTCTCTCTCTTTCTTTTTTTTTTAGTATTATGCTTCTTTATGCCTACTCTAGGTTTTCCATTGTCTTTTCTTTTAGGAAGCCCTTGCATAAACGTTTTCTGAGTACATGAAATCATCTTCATTGGTAGACTCAGGGATCCCTAACCTAGGATAAGTATCATCTGCCAAGTTAATGCTATTTCAACAAGGCATTTGACAATTGTTTCATAATATCTTTGAGGTCAAGAAAAAGAAATATGACCCTTTGGTACTACAGTCATACAGTTTTGGAATTGCTTGTATTATTAAACCAAAAAGTAGTTATTATTGAGGGGAGACAGAAGAGAGAGGAGAAAGGGGACAAAGGAGAGGCAGTTGGGGGGGGAGAGAAAGGAGAGAGAAGAGAAGAGAAGAGAAGAGAAGAGAAGAGAAGAGAAGAGAAGAGAAGAGAAGAGAAGAGAAGAGAAGAGAAGAAAGAAGAAGAAGAAGAAGAAGAAGAAGAAGAAGAAGAAGAAGAAGAAAAGAGAGGAGAAGGAGAATGAGGATAGTGTCTTTTGAATGACCCACAAATTTTAATCATTAGAGACTAGGTTATTCCGTAATTCACAGCTATAAAATTCACTATCAGAAGACCATCAGAAGGAATTTTCCTTCAGGGAGAAGCCTAGGATTGTTAAAACAGCATCATGAACCATTTCCTGCCTATAATTCAGCCTCCAATTTTAGTTCTCAGTCACTGGCCTTTAAGGATTTGACAAATTACTATTCTTATCATTATTAATTTATTTATGGGAAAGTTTAGATTGTCTAATGGCTATAATAGTTTCTATAGTGGTAATTTTTCATCCCTCATTTTTTTCTTTTGTGGATAAGTAGATCTAATCGTTATTTTCAGTAATTTTGAGTCATCGTTAGAGGGCTTTACATGAGTATGGAAGACCTCATCAACTGCAGTGAACCTTGAGTGAGAGAGACTAGAACCTATATATCTTTGCATCCCTCCACAGACTTGCAAATAGTAGTCATTCAATAAATATTCATTGCTGTTATATAATCTGACCTTGTTATCCTCATAGGACATGCTCCCTGTGGTCTAATTACTTAATGTTTAGCTAAGTGCTTAGTTGACGTGTAAGCTAAGCAAGTGAAAATAAGTTTAACTACATATTATAATCATTAATATTCAAATCTGTTCTTGTGTAGAACTCACTCTCAATCAAACAAACATTTATTAAATAAAACATGTGAGCTAAAGATAAGAGTATCTTAAGCTGATTTTATTGATACTCAAATCTTCCAAGGGAAAGGAGACTTCAAAGCCTTTTTATGCAATATGATGGAAACACTTTTGAAAAATTACCTTGGAATTGAGACAATTTGCAACCTAAGATGAAGTTATAACCTGCAAGCTGACCTCAAATTAAAAATGCAAGAGTAAAAAAATTCAAAATGGCCACCATGTGTCTATCTTTTAAAAACTGCTTCCAATTTCCCAGAGGAAGTTTTCAGCAGTGGGGCACCAAACATCATTTTGCATGTTGCCTACTAATATTTCCTCATTTCCTTCACATATTTTAATGCAATCAGCTTGGCTCACATCTGCGTAGCAATCAAATTACAAAGTCAACATAATCCAATGAAAGCCTGAAGAGGCAAATAATCAAATTCAGGTTAATATTAATTGCTGTACTTTTTTGCACCTGGATTCAAACAAGAAGTGGAGAGAGAAGAAAGAAGTGAAAGTCAAAGAAATAAAGCAATGGGGAGAAAAGGAAAGGAAAGGAAAGGAAAAGGAAAGAAGGAAGGAAGAGAGGAAGGAAGGAAGCGAGGAAGGAAGGAAAGAAGGAAAGGAGGGAGAGAGGGAGGAGAGGGAGGGAGAGAAAGGGATGGATGAATGAAAATAATATTAAATGCTTGCTATATATAAAACACTAAAAGCAAGAGAAGTCACTCTAAAGGAAATCATGTTCTACTGACAGGAAATAATACTTATAGGAAGTTTCACCTAGAGGGCAGGAGCAAAGACCCTGGAGTTCTTAGAGTTCACTAGCAAATGAAATGGAAAAGGAATTTCTTTAATGTTATTTCAATCTTTAACATTATTTCAACTATAAAACCATCTCCATTTCTGATGTTGAAACATTTGCCAGTGCCCAAGACTTTGGACAGATTTTTTTCAGGTATTTAGTAGCTGTGGTTGTTGAAGAGGTGTGACATCTACAGTAGTTGCCAGATCATGTCTGTGGGTCCAGACCTAGAATCAGTACTTCTGATTGCGCATGTATGTGTAGTACACTTTGTAGTACACTGGAAAGAGTACTAGCTCTGGAGCCACACAACCTGAGTTCAAATCCTCTCTCTAACACTTCTATCTATTTGATCTCGAATAGCACCATTAATGTCATTGAGACTTCTTCTTCATTTGTGAAATGAAGGACTTGGAGTAAATGACCTCTAAAATCTCTTTTAGAGTGTCATCCAGGATTCTAAGAAAGGAAATGAACTTTATTGTGTTAAGCATTGGGTTCAGTCTTGGGTCTTTGAATTTCCTCTTTGACTTTTTGGGCTAATTTCTACATATATGCAAGCATTCTTTTATACATTTCAAATTATGGTTCTCTTTAAAATTTCTTGTTATTGCTTACATTGAACACTAAAAGTTGTCTTTAATAAGACTGGGGGTGAAACAAGGATGTCCATTATCACCACTGTTATTTAGATTTAGAAATAAGAGAAAAAAAGAAATTGAAGGAATTAGAATAGGCAGAGAAGAAACAAAGTTATCTTTGCAGATGATATGATGATATACTTGGAAAATCCTAGAGAATTAACTAAAAAAAACTTCTTGAAATAATAAACAACTTTAGCAAAGTTACAGGATAAAAAATACACCATTAAAATCATCAACATTTCTATATGTTACTAACAAAGCCCAATAGCATGAGATTGAAAGAAAAATTTCATTTAAAATAACTGTAGACATTCTAAAATATTTGTGAGTCTACCTGTCAAAACAAACCCAGGAATCATATGAACACAACTACAAAACACTTTTCACACAAATAAAGCCAGATCTAAATGATTGGAAAAAAGGTCAATTGCTCATGGGTTGGTTGAGCTAATATAATAAAAATGACAAGACTACCTAAATTAATTTGCTTATTCAGTGCCATACAAATCAAACTATCAAAATTTATTTTATAGAGCTAGAAAAATAATAACAAAATTCATCCGAAAGGACAAAAGTTCCAGAATATCAAGAGAATTAATGAAAAGAAATGCAAGGGAAGGTAATTGGGACATAACAGATCTTAAATTGTGTTATAAAGCAGCAATTCTCAAAACTACTTGGTACTAGCTAAGAAACAGAGTGACAGATCAGTGGAATAGGTTATGTATGCAAGATACAGTAATCAATGACTATAGTAATCTACTGTTTGATAAACTCAAAGATTCTAGGCTTCTAGGATAAGAACTCACTACTTGACAAAAACTGCTGGGAAAACTGGAAACGAAGCACAGATCAACATCTCACACTCTATACCAAAATAAAATCAAAATGGGCACATGATTTAGATGTAAAGACTGATACTGGAAGGGCAAGGAATACTTTACATGCAGATTTGCAGAGAACAGAAGAATCTATAATGAAACAGAAGAGAGAGAGAATATTATATGAAATGAAAAATTGATAAATTTGATTATATTAAATTGAAAAGTTTTGCAGAAACAAAGCCAATGTAACCATAATTAAGAGGGAAACAGAAAACTGGGAAAAAATTTTTATAACCAGTGTCTCTGAAAGACCTCATTTCTAAAACATGTAGAGAACTGAGCCACAATTAAAAGAATATAAGCCATTTCCCCACTTGATAAATGGTCAAAGGATATGAACAGGCAGTTTTCAGATGAAGAAACTAAAATTATCTATAGCCATATGAAAACGTGCTCTAAATCACTATTGATTAGAAAAATGCTAATCAAAATAACTCTGAGGTATCACATCATACCTATCAGATTGGTTAACATGACAAAACAGGAAAATGATGAATGTTGGAGAAGATGTGGGAAAATTGGCGTACTAATGAATTGTTGGTGGAGTTATGAACTGATCCAACCATTCTGGAGAGCAATTTGGAATTACACTCAAAGGGCTATAAAACCATGCATATACCCTTTGACCTAAGCAATACCACTGCTAGGTCTATATCCAAAAAAAATAAAAAAAAATGGAAATGGATCCATGTGTACCAAAATATTTGCAGCAACTCTTTTCTGGTGGCAAAGAATTGGAATTTGAAGGGATGCCCACATACTGGGGAATGGCTGGATAAACTGTGATATGTGACTGGGATGATATATTATTGTGCTCTAAGAAATGATGGGCATGCAGATATTAGAAAAACCTGAAAGACTTATATGAACTGATGCTGAGTAAACTGAGGAGAACCAGAACATCGTACACATAACAAGCACATTGGGCAATGACTGACTGTGATAGAATTAACTCTTCTCAGCAACGCAAGGATCTAAGATAACTCCAAAAGACTCATGATGGAAAATGTTATCCACATCCAGAGAAAGAATTTTGGAATCTGAATGCAGGTGGAAGCAGACTATTTGCTCTCGTTTCTTCTGTTGTTTTGTTTTGTTTCTTCTTTTTCATGGTTCCTCCCATTAGTCCTAATTCTTCTTTACATCATAACTAATGTGAAAATATGTTTAATATGAATGCATAAGTAGAGCCTATATCAGATTTCATGTTGTCTTGGGAAGAGTGAAGGAGTGGGAGGGATAGAAAATTTGAAATTCAAAATCTTATGGAAGTGAATGTTGAAAATTAAAAATAAATACATATTTTTAAAGTTGTCCTTGAGTCAGCTAATCCAATATCCATCTAAACACAAATCCACCTTCTTAAAACCTCCTTGTGGAGAATTCACTATTTCCCAAAGTGGTCATTTCACTTTGTATAAAAATATTTGGTTTGAAAACTGAGCATCAATAGATACACAACTGAGCATGCAGTTTATTAGGTTTTACCTACAGTCGTACACTTTTGAGGAAGGAAAGAATTGGTGAGTAAAACTTTACACATTAATACCTAAGCATAATTTCTTTTCTCTAAATTTCTAAAGCATTTATAGCCTATTATAAGGATAGCATGGTATAAACATTAAATCATTGCAAAAATATACTCTATTATATTAGTACCACTTATGTGTTGGCTAAGAGAGGTAGCAGGGTACACAAAATTGACTGATAAATTTGGAATCAGAAAGACTTGGGTCCAAATCCTACCTCTGACATCTACTAGCTCTGAGACTATGAGTCTCAGCCCTTCTGAGAGACTCAGTGAATACTGTAAGAACTAGCTATGAAGTTTGGTTTTCCTCTTTTTTTAAAATTTATTTTTAACACAATTTGTAACAGATAAAGCAATTCAGACTTTGGTCAGGTGATACATCTTTTTAAAGCATTTACAATATGAAGCACAAAAGAATTTTTTTTAAGACATTAACCAACTGAGACACAGATAATATTTATGTTGCTAATTTCACAAGTTCTTGACCTAATTGTCTCCATCGTATTACTAAGAATTAAAGGACCCTAACTTAATGTTGTTGGTCTAAGGTCCTATGCCTAATAGCTTAATTTTAGACAGTCTCAGTTGTTCCCCTATCCATAATCTAAGATTGAATAGACCTGGCATTAAGCTTACAAACCTTTTGACTATAGGAAATTGCCACCAATAGTAAGGACATTGCAGGGATACAATATCTCCCCAACTTCATGTCAATTCCAGATGGGATTAGATTATCCACTTGCATTCATTCAGGCTTAAAGTCTGCTAGGTGTCAGTGGGGAAATTGAGTCAGGAGAATCCCACCTCAGCCCAGGCTGAACAGCTGCTCTCCCACCCTTCACTTGAGATCACCTTTTGCAGTTCATACCAGCATCTTATCAGATTACTGGCATCATGTATTGGAGGGTCAGATCGCCTTTCTTGCTCCCTATACCTGGAGTTAGATTCAGATGAACATTCACTTAACAGTCCCATAGCATCTAAAAATAGCAAGTTCCAATAACCAGGTTTCAAATATGATTATGATTTCACTTTGGCTAAGGAACATCTTTTGAGGCAAGTCTTAAGTGGCTTACATGCCTTTCTATACATGTTCTAGTTCCTGGTTCAATGGCAATCATAAAATTAAATTTATCATTAAAACCTTGACTTTCCATCAATGCCAAATTTTACCTGAGGTTCCCTTCCTCTAGGAAATTTAGACTGAAATTCTTTTCTCCAAACTAAAGATGTCATTGATTTATTCTCAGGAATTAATTCAGTCAATTGTTTTAATACTAATTGCTTTTACCTCACTATGTAACATGTCCAAATTTTCTCCCCCTACTCCCCTCCCCCGTTTCCTAAAACCTTGCATTCTGATTACTCCTTCCCTCAATGTACCCTCCCCTCCAACACACCCCACCCCTCTCTTATCCTCATCTTCTCTCTTTTCTTGTAGGGCAAGATGAATTTCCATACCCCTATCCCTGTAGTTATTTCCTGATATGTAATAAAAATTCTCAACATTCATTTCTAATACTTTGAATTCCCACTTCTCTCCCTCCCTTCCTCCCTCCCCAGCCCCACTGAGAAGAGAAGCAATTCAATGCAGACTAAATATGTGTTGTTTTGCAAAAGACTTCCATAGTAATCGTGTTGTGTAATACTAATTTTATTGCCCTCTGACCTACCCTATTCCCCATTATTTCCCCCCCTACAATTGACTTTGTCCCTTCTTGAAAGTGTTTATTTCTAGTGATTCCCTTCTCCCATTTGCACTCCTTTCTAACATTCCCCTCGTTCCATTTGTCACCTTCTCTCCTACTTTCCTGTGGTACGATATAAATTTTCATATCAAATTCAGTGAGCATGTTATTTCTTCCTTCAGGCACACGTGGGGAGAGTAGCTTTATTTCCCATCCCTTCTCCATTATCTCCTCAAGTGAATGAGATTTTTCTTATCTCTTTTATGGGTTGTAGCCTACCCCATTCCATTACTCCCTTTCTCTTCCCAGAATTTTCCTCCTTCACCCCTTAATTTTTATTTTATTTTATTTTTGTGTGTGTATATTATCTCTTCTGATATAACACACTCTATACACTCTATCTATGTGTATGTACAATCTCTCCAACTACCCAAATACTGAGAAAAGAGTTAAGACTTAAAAATATTTTCTTTCCATATAGTAATGCAAACAGTTTAGCTTTAGAGAGTCTTTTATGTTTTTTTTTTCTTTTCTGTTTACCTTTTCATGCTTCTCTTGATTCTTCTCTTGGGAAGTCAAATTTTTAAATACAGATCTGGTCTTTTCCTCAACATGAAATCTTGAAATTTGTCTTTATTGCTGAATGACCATTTTTTCCCTTGAAGTATTATATTCAGATTTGCTGGGTAGATGATTCTTGGCTTCAGTCCCAGTTCCTTTGACTTCTGAAATATCCCACTTCCAGCCCTTCAATCACTTAATGTTGAAGCTGCCAGATCCTGTGTTATCCTGACTATATTTCCACAGTACTCAAATTGTTTCTTTCTAGCTGCTTGCATTATTTTTTCCTTGATCTGGGAACTCTGAAATTTAGCCACAATATTCCTCTCTATTCTGGTTTCTTTCAGGAGGTGAATGATGAATTCTTTCAATATCCATTTTGCCTTCTGATTCTAGAACATCAGGGCAGTTTTCCTTGATAATTTCATGGAAGATAATGTCTAGGCTATTTTTTTGATCATGGCTTTCAGGTAGTCCCATAATTTTTAAATTATTTCTCCTAGATCTATTTTCCAGGTCAGTTGTTTTCCAATGAGTTGTTTTACATTATCTTTTATTTTTTCAAATTTTTGGCTTTGTTTACTAACTGCTTGGTTTAACTCATAGTCATTCATTTCCCTAAACTCAACTCTCTCTTTCAACAAATTATTTTGTTCAGTGAGCTTTTGAAACTTCTCCTCCATTTGGCTAATTCTGCTTTTTAAAACCTCCTTCTCCTCATTGGCTTTTTGGACCTCTTTTTCCAATTGAGTTAGCCTCTTCTTAAAGCTGTTATTTTCCTCAGCATTTTTTTGGTTCTCCTTTAGTAAGCTGCTAACTTGTTTTTTTAAGGTCTTTTAATGCCTGAGCCAAGTTTAAGTCCCCTTTGGAGGCAGGGCCCTTGACTTCCTCTGACATTATGCCTTGTTCTTCCTCATCTGAAAGGATGGGGGGAGACACCTGTTCCCCAAGAAAGTAACCTTCAATGGTCTTATTTTTTTCATTTTCTGGGTACTTTCCCAGCCAGTTACTTGACTTCTGAGTTTTCTCTCCACACCCAACTACCCTCCAGTTCCACCTAACCAGCGTTTGGGGACTGAGATTCAAATGCTGCTCCCAAGCCTTAGGGGTTTTTGCTGAGGGTGGGGCTGCTATTCAGTGTGAGATTAAGTTCAGCTGCTCAGATCTAGGCAGGGATGCCACACAGGGTTCAGTTCCTCAGGGGTTTTACTATGAGAACTTCAATAATTGACACAGGCCACTGCCTGCTTTGGGAGCCCCTTTCTGCTGCTGCCTCCTGAGGGGGCCTGGGTTATGAGGACACCCTGCTCCCCTCTCAGCCAGCTGAAAAGACCCTTTCACTGACCTTTGGCACCTGTGGGTTGAGGGATCTGCGCTGCTGCTAGAGATTTTGCCCCTGAGGCCTGCTCAGATCTGCTCCTGCCACATAACCAAGGCAGGGCTGGGCTCTGCTCCACGTCCAGTATGTGACAGATCTTTCCCATCAGTTTTTCAGGTCTCTCTGGAACAGAAATCTCCTTCGCTCCATTATTTCTGTGGCTTCTGCTGCTCTAGAATTTGTTGAGAATTCTTCTTTACAGGTAATTTATGGGCTGTGGGGTAAGAGCTAAGTGTCTGTGTATCTTTCTACTCCTCCATCTTGGCTCCTCCCCTAGCTATGAAGTTAAAGACAGAGTTATAGAAAGACTGGCATTATGGGTTGGAAACATCTCCTGCAGTGTTGAAATCACAAGCAGATATTCGGCATACTGGCATATACATTGCCTAAGACTATTAGTTAGTGACTCTATTTATCTTGACTTCCCAACTAGGGTAGAATTTTCTCTAGAACAGTAATCATAACATCTGAGTCCTAGATTTGATTCTGTCATTTATTAACTATTTTGGCCAAGTCATTTTGTCTATCTGGATTTTGATTTCTTTATTATGAAATGGGGATAATAATATCTACTTTGACTAATTTGTTAATAAAATGAAAAGCAACATGATGTAGTAGTTAGAGCACTGGACATGGAGTGAGGAAGACCAAAACTTAAACGTATACTAGCCCCACCCCAAATATATACTAGCTTTAAAGCCATGCCCAATTTACTGAATTACTCTCTCCCTCAATTCCTCATTTATAAAAAGAGAAGGTTGTACTTGATGGTATATAGGGTCCTTTATTGTCCTAAATCTATGATCCTATATCATGCATAATAATTTCTTCATGAAATATCTACCAAATGATGAAAGTTTTCTTTGTTATTACTTGCAACTTATTGCTTGGCATGTAAGGTGTGTTAAATATATATATATATATATATATATATATATATATATATATATATATATATATATATATATATATACACAACTGAGGTGAACATAGGAATTATTTTATCTCGTAAAAAAATGATCAACTATTTGAGATAAATTGGTATGTTCTACTGTATAAAGAAGGTTTTCTGATGGAGAAATGTGTAACCCAGCAGCAAATCAATGCTTGCCCATTTGGATCATACCAGATTGAAACTGATGACAAGTGTAGAAAATACCTGACAGTGGTCATAGGGTCATGATTGAAATTTGATGGTAAATTAAGGACCCAAAGTTTTACACTCTTCACCTAAGAATCATTTTAAATAAAAATAAAACGATTAACACTTTTAATTCTGATTTAAGTGGACAGATATTCTGAGATCTTCAAGGAACGTAAAAGATAGTATTTTAATTATTTAAACTACCCAAACAAAAGCAATTGAAGTTTCATGAGCTTTTAGTTGAAGATGTTCACTCAATTTGTTTGTCTTTTCCCTTAATTTTAACTTATTTTCTAGCCATGTGTAGATAAACATCATGATAATGATAAAATGAGGGTGGGACATAGAAAAAAATGTACAGTGTTCCAAAAGTCTTACCGCAATTTCAAGCTGCTACAGGAAGATATTTGCTATCCTCCAAAACATGGTTTGGGAGGGCTCATTTTGTATAGGAATAACTATTCTCATAATCAAATTGCTGCCATTATCTCATGGCACTGATACAAAAAGAAACAGATCATTTTTTAAAAAAAAACAACAACAGAGTATGCAAAAACCAAAGGGTCTGCATTCAGATTCCTCAGTTCTCTCTCTGGAGGCGGATAGCTTTCCTCCCCCATAGGTCCTTTGAAATTGACTTGAATTGCTGTTTTCATCAGAGCTGCTAAGTCTTCCTCACTTGATCATCATTACAATATTGCTGCTACTATGTACAACGATCTCCTGACTGCTCACTTTGTATGGCTTCAGCTAAGTCTTCCTAGGTGTTTCTGAAGTCATCCTGGTCAATATTTCTTATAGTCCAATACCATTCTATCCCAATCATATCAAAATCTGTTTAGCCATTCCCCAATTGATGGATATCCTTTTGATTTTCAATTCTTTCCCAGAACAAAAAAGGACTGCTATAAAGTTTTTTGTGAAAATAGGCCCTTTATTGAATACAATTTTTATTGCACTATGTCCTGAAGAGTGTATTTAATATTTCTGCATCTGTGCATTTGGTTGTGGGTTTCTATGTCCTAATACATGGTCAATTTTTGTGTAGGTACAATGTACAACTGAGAAAAAGAAAGTTACTTTCAATTTCAACTTTCTCCAAAGACCTATTATATCAAACCTTTCTAAGAACATATTTATCTCCCTAATTTCTTTCTTGTTTATTTATGGTTAGATTTACCTAGCTCTGAGAGAGGAAATTTGAAGTTCACCACTAGAATGGTTTTACTGTCTGTTTCCTCCTGTAATTCTTTTTACTTTTTCTTTAAGAATTCGGGTGTTATGCTATTTGGTGCACATATATTTAGTATTGATATTACTTTATTGCTTATGGTTCCTTTTAGCAAGATTCAGTGTCTCTGTTTATCACTTTTATTTAGGTCTACTTCGGCTTTTCCTTTGTCTGAGATCATAATTCCTATCCCTTCTTTACTTCAACTGAAGCATAATAGATTCTGCCTCAATCCCTAATTTTAACTCCGTGTCTGTTTCTCAATTTCAAGTATATCTTTCAAACAACATATTTTTAGATTATTTTCTTCCATTATTCTGTCTTCCATTTTAGGGATGAGTTCATCCCATACACAGTCACATTTATGATTACTAACATTCATTTTCCTCCATCTTCCTTTCCTTCTTTTCTTTCTTCTCTCTCTTTTTGTAGTCATTCCTCTAAAATTGGTTTTGCTTCTTACAATTGCCTTCTTTTATTGTTTTATCTGCCTTCCCCCTTTTTTTTATTGTTTCTTTTTATCTTATCTCACTCCATTCCTATTTCCCTGTTGGGTAAGTTAGATTTCTATTACTAATTAAATGCTCACGCGCGTGTGCGCACACACACACACACACACACACACACACACACACACACACACACACACACACACACACATTCTCTCTTTGAGCCTAATTAGATATAAGTGAACTTTAAGTGTTGTGCCCCACTACCACCATTTCCCCCTCCACTGTAAAAGTTCTGCCTTGCATTCTTCTTTTATGTGAGACAATTTCCCCCATAATTCCCCTCCTTTCCCTTTCTCCCAGGGCATTCCTCTTTCTTGCCAATTCACGTTTTTACACCAGCCCAAAATAGTTATTTCATTCGCTTCCCCTCTTTCTATGTAGAGTCCTAAATGCCCTAACAATGATAAAACTCTTAGAAGTAACACACGTCACCTTCCCACATTTAAGGTAAAAACATTGATAACTGTTCCTCAGGATTCCTGATCCCTTGAAACTGGAAGTGATATTGTTCTTCAGGGTCCCTGATTCTTTCTGACCAAAATGAATACTGCTTCTCAGGGTTTCCATATCACTTTAAACAAAAGTGCTACTCCCTGTTTTTGAACTACAACCAAGAAGTAGGTATAGACAATGGATGTGCCAAACAGGAAACCAGTGCTAGTACAGTAATTTCTTTGTGACCAATTGCCAGGTCCCTTTACATTATCTGCCTTGAGAGCTCTCAAAGCTACTGTTGCTGCTTTTGTCCCACTATTAATGTTTCATCCACATTGGTTCTGGGATAATCTCTACCCAAGTGCATAAATGGCTCTTTCAGATTTCCTAACTTTTCTTGGACTGCAAATATCTGTGAAGTTTTGTTGACTCTGGCATTTCAGAATTCAATCTGAAGCATTATTTGAAAGTTGTTTGGAGGGGAATGTTGGGAGAGCTCACTGAATGCTTTCTTTACCCTGACGTCTTGGCTCTGTCCCTAGAAGTTTAACATTATAGTTTAATGGATAGCAGTGGACCTGGAGTCAGGAAAACCAGGATTCATATTTTATCTCTAGCATACATTATCTCTCTAACCATATTCAAATCACTCTAATTCTCTGAGTCTCAATTTCTACGTCTATAAAATGGTGATAAATTCCCTCTAATGCCTACTTAACAGAGTTGAACAGTGACCCCAGTGAGAGAAGCAATCAATCGAAAATCCATGCCAGACACTGTTATAGGCACTGGAGATGCAAACACAAAGACTGAAATGACAGCTGATAGCAATAACTTATAAGTATAAACATATATATATGTATATGTATATATATGTATGTATGTATATGTGTATATGTATATATACATGTGTGTATATGTATATATGTGAATTTATTGTCTTTATGTTTATTATGTATAATAAACATAAAGACAATAAATTCAAATAAATACAAAGTAGTTAGGGAGCGAAGGCATTAATAATGTCAAGTAGTATTTGATCTGTGTCTTATAGTAATAGAGGAATCTTATGAGGTTGATGTGAAGAAGGGATACGTTACAGACATGGTAAATAGCAATTGCTTTAAATAAGTATCTAGTACAGCAATTTCAGTGGCATAAGAAATTAAGAACTGGAAAACTCCTCTATAGTTAAACATTTATATGTATAAGGTGTCCCAAGCATTTCAGTTCAGTTTTAAGCTTTAGTAGCTTAGAACTATATAAACTTAATGGCTTAAATCTGCGCTAGGAGTTTTGAAACACCTTGTAATAGTCAACTTTCAGTCTTAGGGGGTTGCCTTGGGCAGTGAGAGGTGAGAAATTTATCACCATGGTGATAAATTACCACCAAGTGAGAAATTACACTGCCATGATGTGTCAGAGTTAGGATTTGAACACAGGTCTCCTTGGCTCTGAGGTCTCAGCTCTTTCCATTTGCTATATGACCAATCCATTTCCTTTTCTACTCAAACGTGTGTAATAAGGTTTTTATGCTGCTTCTCATTATAAAATCTCCACTGAAAATATGCTAGAATATACTTCTTCCCAGAGTGTGTGTTTTCATTGGCCTTTAACTATGTTGCTACTTTGGAAATTCTTACTATGTACAGACTGAGAGAATTTCAAGCTTACATGTCTAGCAGGCAGCCTGCAGGAAACAAAATTCAGAAAAAGGAGCCAGCTTTGGGGGCAGGCCAAACAGAAACTAATAGGAGAGATTAGATGGACAGATGGAAGGAACTTGAGTTGTGTTTACCTGATGCCAACAGAACTGGTTGAAAAGTAAGAAATTTAAACAGCTGGGGATTTGATTTATCAAGTCATGCCAAATAACTGGTTGACTATTATTTTCCCTGTACTGACATATTTTGTTACTTAATCATGACCAGTTGTTGAGCACAGCACAGACACACTTCTACTAAAAAAATTATAATACTGAGGGAATATGGAGCTGGAGCAGGTGAAGATAGAATTTTTAAAAAAGAATAATGAATACTGCGCTAAAGAAGGTCCTCAAAGATGGAGAATAAATGAGAAGGATTATTTTGAAAAAAATTACTGTACCAAATCTTCCTATTTCTGAGTGTTGTCCAATCCATTATAGTGCATTGCCTCTCTCTACTGACTTTAAAAATCATTAAATACAATTTTATTGGAAACTGAAGAAAACACTGAGAGCAATAACATGATATTTCATATTTCTATAGGAATTTCAAGATTACAAAAAATTTTCCTTAAAACAACCCTATTGTAAGAATGATTATTTCCATTTTACAAATTGAGATCTTGAGATTTAGAGAGAATGCTACCTGCTCAGAGGGACTTAATTAGCAAAGATTAAAGATAAGACTCAAACTCCAGGACTATTTATCCCAAGAACAGTGCTACTTTACCATTGGGCAATATTCCCTGTGTGGAAAAAAATGAAAGTTAACTGAGGTGAATTTAGATAGATTTCAAGAAGGAAGTTTTGAGCAGGAAGCTAGAAGGTATACTTTCAATAGATGGATGGAGAGGAACAAGAAGGGTATTCTGTTGGTATGTGTAACATCAGCAGTGAGGACCTACTGCAATATAAAAAAGATTAAATGGTATGATTGGAGCAAAAGACCATAATGGAAAGTAATTAAGTTATGTAAAATGGACCTTTAGGAAACAACACGTAACAAATAGAGGAACAGAGAGAAATATGAGAAGATACACATGATCTGATGCAGAACAAAAAATGCAAATACACATTTATTGAAATAGAGGACTTTGATGAAAGGACCAGATCTGAATAGAAAATTCTACATTCAAACATAAGTCTCAAAAGCATAAAAAGGTAAATACGAAATGGTAGTCATAATAGTCTCAATAAAGTTAAACATTCCTACATGAGATGACACATGTAACGCCTAAGAATTGTATCATTATTGGGGCAGTTGGTTGGAGTCTACAGAGACAGAAGGTATGAATGTGGGCCAATTATGTTGGATGATATTCCTGCCCCCAAAAAATGAAGAAGTGGGAAAGAGGAATGCACTGTGAGAAGAGGGAAGGGATAAGAAAAATGGGGGAAAATTTTTTCATATAAAAAGTGTTTGCAAGGAAGAACTTTTTTAGGGAAAAGGAAAATGGGGGCATGAGGATGGCCAACACTTGAACTTCACTCTCCTCAGAATTCATTCAAAGAGGTAAGAATACAAACACACACACACACACACACACACACTCACACACTCGTTTTTGTATAAATATCTATCTCACTTAAATGAGAAATAAAAAGAAAGGAGATAAGTGAAAGGGGTAGGCAACAAAAGCGAGGGCAGGTCAAAACAAAAACAGAGATCTAAAGCAAAGCAGACTTTGGAGGAGAGATGAGAGATGAGAGAGAGAGAGAGAGAGAGAGAGAGAGAGAGAGAGAGAGAGAGAGAGAGAGAGAGAGAGAGAGAGAGAGAGAGAGAGAGAGAGAGAGAGAGAAAAGAAGAAGAAGAAGAAGAAGAAGAAGAAGAAGAAGAAGAAGAAGAAGAAGAAGAAGAAGAAGAAGAGAGAAAGGGAGAGAGAAGGAAGAAAATAGAATGGGGGGAAATACAGTGCTAGTAATTATAACTGTGAAGGTGAATGGCATTAGCTTAACCATAAAATGAAAGTGGAAAGCAAAATGGATTGAAACCAGATTTCAACAATATTTTGTAGTTGTTTTTTTTTTCCAGAAATACACTTGAAACCAAGAGAAACACACATAATTAAAATAAAGAAATGGAGCACAATCTATTATGCTTCAGTTGAAATAAAAAAGTAAAAAGGAGTAGTAATATCATGAGCTCAGACAAAGCAAAAGTAGCCCTAATTAAAAGAGATAATTGAGGAAAATATATTTTGCTAAAAGTTACCATGAACAATGAAATAATATTCAAAAAATGTATTGGAAGTTTCCCTTGTTTCTCAAATATATAGGAAAGTCAGTCAAATTTATAAAAATAAGAGCTATGCCCTGATTGATAAATGGTTAAAGATATGAAAAGGCAGTTTTTAAAAAAAAATAATCAAAGTTATTTAAAGTCATATCAAAAATGCCCTAAATCATTACTGATTAGAGAAAGACAAATTAAATCATCTCCAAGGCACTACCTCACACCTATTAAAAATGACAAATGCTAGAGGGAATGTGAAAAAATAGCTACATCAATTAATTTCTGGTGGAGTTGTGAACAATTTGAACCATTCTGGAGAACAATTTGGAACTATATCCAAAGATCTATAAAACTATGCATATCCTTTGACCCAACAATATCACTATTAGGTCTGTACTATAAAGAGACCAAGGAGAAAGGAAAAGAACTTCTAAGCAGAAAAACATATTTATAGTAGCTTTTCTGTGGTGGCAAAGTATTAGAAATTGAAGGGATGTTCATCAATTATGGAATGACTGAACAAGTGGCCTATGATTGTGATGCATTACTATTTTGATGTAAGAAATGAGAGAGATAGTTTCAGGGGAAAAAAAAAATTTGGCAAGACCTATATGAATTGATGAAAAGTGAAGTGAGAAAAACCCAGAGATCATTGTACACAGTAATAGCAATGTTATAATGATAACCAACTGTGAAAGACTTGGTTATCATGAGTAATAAAATGATCAGAGACAATACCAAATGCTTCATGATGAAAACAATGCTCTCCATCTCTGGAGAGATAACTGATGAACTCCATGTGCAGACTGAAGTAAACTTTTATTGCTACATATGAATTATTTTCAATAAGGTTAATATGGAAATATAGTTTGCATGATTTCAAATGTTTAAGTGATATCACTTTGCTCACATTCTCTGTGAGTGGAAGGGAAAGAATTTTGAAGCTCAAAATCTAAAAGAAGAACATACAAAATATTTTATAAAAATTGTTTAATGTATAATCTTAAAAATATATTTAGAGTACTAAAAGATTAAGTTGACTTGCCTAGGGTTACATAGCTAGGTTATTTGCTAGCTGAAATTTGAATGAAGGTCCCCACTGGCTTTGAGGCCAGATTTCTAATCCTTATGTGAAGAAAGCCTAGACTCAAAATGAAAGTAAAAAAATTAAGTGTGAAAATAAAGTGGCATATTCTCCAAGACCTTGAAGCAAAAGAACATGCAATTTGGTGCATCAAGAATTTATTTACATGTATGCATATATGTGTGTGTTTACAGACAGGACTTCTCACTGTCTGACCATAAGCAATACATGCATCGCAGATCAACAGACAGATCCAGCTGTCTGATCATTACATACATAAGTAATTACCAGAGAGAGAAGCACCAACATCTGGATTTTCAAAGAGGTTGGGATTAAGGGGCACCCAGAGTCTCATCTGGCCAAAGGAACACTTCCAATGAGTAAGGGTCGAAACAGAACCTCATCTTAGAATATATATACATTTTTTCATAATCAGAGGGCATCAAAACCCTTGGGAACCAGTGCCTCATTAGAAATTAACAAAAGGTGTGGGCCTTCCTAGGAAACAAATCTCCCCTAATCAAGCTTCCCTTAATGGGCTTCACCTGAGACCTGTTAATAGGTAGGGAAGATCTTTAACTCTTTCTTCCATCCACCATTAGCCTTACATTAACATTACAACGATATATTTATGTATGTGTATACACAGGTATACCACATATATATGGCTGCATACCATAGCAGCCCTTGTACCAGGGGAAGTGTTTCATGGTCAATAATCAATAAATATTTTAAGCACCTACTGCGTGCCAGATGCTGTGCTATGTTCTAGGGATATGAATATACACATATTCTACACACATACCATTAAATTTAATATAAGAAAAATTGTCATAAATGCTACAGACTTTCAAAGAACAATATCTATTCAGTAATCCCACTGGTGGAGGATCATTCAGAAGAAGCAATAAATTACTTGAATAATCATCAGTACGTCTGGGGATATCCTACTAGATACATGAGGATGCAGGTAGGGAAGAGGATACTATAGCCAGCCTGCCATGAGAGGGCTCCCTGTTGGTCCCTTTGAGGAGAAATTCTTAACAGAATGTTCATGAGAACTGCTGGACCTGGCACTCCTGATAAAAGAAACATCTGAAAATTACTATCACATGTATGAATAAAAGCTTACTCTTTAAAAGAAGGAAGTTCATGTGAACTGCATATTATTTTAAGTATTAAACATTGAGTAGAAAGGTCAAAAATCAAACCTTAGATCTATTTCTTTTTCTTTGAAACAAGCACAGATTGGAAGATACTAGATCTTTCTCATTCTCCCACTTTCTAAGGAAAAGGACTAGATCAATTTTTAGGGGGAGTATTTGGGGGAAGGAAGAGGGTACAGATGTAACTACTTAGCCAGTCAGAAAATATTGCTTCTCAAGTGGCAAACTGCAAGACTTTTTTTTTTCCTAATGTGAAGGAAGGAGGTCTGCAAACAGGGAAAATGACATCATTATATTGCCCTTCTTTCAAAGGGCTAAACTTATACACAAAACAAACAAAAAAGAAGTCTTACATGTCTACTGGAGTGCCAGAGCATATTATACCAGACTTTTCTCCATTTTATCTTCAGTCTATAGAAAATGTTACTTCTCAGAGAGTAGTTGTATTTTTCTGTATTATCATTACTTTTAAAACTAATTACTACCTGGATGCAAATATCCAAAGTACTAATGAACAATAATAGATAAATAGTTTATGGAATATGTATTCATATATTCATCAAAGAGGCTAATACAAAGTTATAGTATATGCCCAAAGCTTAGCACAATGTTTTCCATGTAAGTGTATAATAAATGCTTTTTTTCATCCATTTATTTGCTTTTGAACAGTTGTTTTTCTTTTCTCTATCAATAAGTATGTCTCCAATATATCACTAATAATCACTTGTAATCAACCACTTATAAAATGGGCTATATAAAATAAAATCTAATTTCCATCCTCTTATAATCTCCAATATGGCAAAATATATTGAAATGAATTATGCCTGTAAAAGAATTCCAAAAAAATGAAACTAAAAATGCAAAATCGATAAATAAGGTTAAAATGCATGATAATTTATATGAAGTTAACAAATCTGAATGTAGGATTCAGATATCCATTCTTCTCTCTGAGGGAAGAAATTCTTTGCATAAACAAATTTATCCTTATTCATAAATGTGGCCCTTTTTAAAAAAAAAATCATATATTTAAAGAACCTCTAATTTGGAATGACTATCAGAGTCTTCTAGGAATTGAATACTATGTGCTCTTAGTCAAGTCATTTACCCTCCATGGGTCTGTTTTCTAAGACAGAATAATAATAGTGTAGTTGATATCTATGGCTCTAAGATCTCATTCTGCACAAGCACCAATCAACAGATACTTTGTAACATAAAAGCCAGTTATTCCAAATTCAGAAAATTATTAAGTTCACATAGAGACAGTGTTGTTTAGTAACTATGTAGCCAGGCTGGTTGTTGAGAAGATGTGGATTCAAGTCTTGACTCTAATTAATACCAGTTGTGTGATCCTAGTCAAGACACATAACCTCTATGTACCTCAAGCATTGTCCTAAAGAGTTATCTGGTAAGTCAAAATTGGGTTGTGATAGATGGAATTCCTAAACCAGGTGTTTCTCATATTGACAAAAATCATGGATAATTCAAGTAATGGGTTCATTGGAATACAGATTTAGACCAGGAAAAAAAAATTAGATGCCACCTGGTAGAACACTCATTTTACATAAAAAGAAACTGAGGCCCAGCAAAGTTAAATAACTTGTCTAAAATCACAAAGGTAAAAAATGGCAAAGATAATTTTAAAGTCATATCCTCTGACTGTAAATTAAACCATATGCCATGAGGTATAGTGATTCCTTTTCTCTGCTTGGGTTTCTCTGTTTGAATGAGATCTTAAGAATTTTCTCTTACTTTTACCAAAAATGGATTAGTTACACGTTCTCTCAGGATAAGAAAAGGCCTACAGGAGCTTTACCTTCCCCCATTCCCTTGATTTTGTAGTTTTTACAAAAAGAGTCAGCATTTTTCCCAAAATAAATTCAATTTGGGTACCCCAGTGTATACACTGAAACAGACAAAAGACTCATTCCCACATGTATCTAGGACATGAACATGTGTAGCTTTAATATTAAACATAAAACTTAGAAAATGTCTATGTGCCCAAGGGGCAGTAACAAGTCTCTCAGGCACTGTGCAAGCCAGGAGAAAGTTTACCTAACTTTTTCTGGTTCATTATCAGTTCTTTCTTCACTAAATTAAATTTCAGTTATCCCAGTGCTTTCTTCCAGAGCTCATGATAACAAGTTAGTCAGCGTATCTTCCGTCTCCTCTCTTTTTTCTGTTCACTCACCTAGGAAGCCAAATCCATTCTGTGCAAGAAGGCAGGACTTGAATTCAGATATTTCTTTCTCTATGACTAGTTCTCTACTCACTTTATCTCTATTACACAACTCTTTCATTTAAGAAAAGGAGCAACATTTCATCAAACATCTCATTTCCTCTCTGGCTGGACTCATTTTTCACATCATTGACTTCTCTGACAACATTCATTTTAGACTTCTTTATCCTCTGCATCATGTCCCATGCAGTGCAACTATTTCCTTTTCAGCTTTCTTTGGTATGGTCACTCTTCCATTAAAATGTAAGCAATTTGAGGACAGAGACATTTTCTTTTTCCTATTGGTACCCCAGCACTTTAGCACAGAACCTGGCACGTGGTAGGCACTTAATAAAATGTTTATTGATTACTCACTGAAATGGGGGAATAAACATAATAGAAAACTGAGTGAAAGCTTCTTAACTCAACTTTGAATATTTCTACTGTTTTATGCATCATTAATTCTTGATTAATCGAGCTATGCCCCCCCAAGGGCAATTAATAAACTGAGGTGAATGTTATCTAACAGTATATTTCCCTATACAGACACACACGTATATATATATATATATATATATATATATATATATATATATGCATATATAGATATTAGAAAAGGACAACCACAAAAGTGTTCTGACAGAGCACTGAATGTAGTAGTAGGCTACAATTCCACCATTGTAATGTCCAAATATTTGCTAGGCACCTCACTTAGTTGACACATGACTTATTACATGGGAACAATGTGTCAGCCCCTGCACATTTGTGATCCTTTCATCATCCTTTCTCTAGTATACACACATATCCAATTCAAGCACAGGGACACAGGCCATCACTGAGAGAGAGTACAGCAATCTGGGAGAAAAGAATAGATCAGTTTCCTTGTCCGTCTTCTCTTGTTTACCTCTCAGTGACTCATAGCATCCTTCATATTCATCCTAACTTGTCATTTCTTCCCTGTGAATCTCACCCAGGCAGGTGTTTTCAAGAGTTTCACAGGAGAAATCTCCTAACAAAGTAAGTGACCTAGTACTATTATACTATTTTATATCTGAACAATGGACTGTTAGCCTTCTCTTTAAATCTCACTCATTCCAGGGCAAATTTCCAACTATGAACCTGACTAGATTACCATTTTGTCTTTGGCTCCACAGTCACCTTCAATGCTGTTATCATTTGGTAGTGTTTGGTTCAGTACGCATTTGGTACTGAATCAAATAAATATTTAGAGCTGTCTCTTACTGTCCATACATGATCTAGAATCCTTGGCTAGGCAATGGAATAGTCCTTAATATGGTGCTCACTGTCCACTTGTTGCTTTAAAGATTTTTGCTGCTGTATAGACAACCTCATAATATATCTAGTCCACTTGTGACACTATACTTTTCCCTCCACGTATGCTCAAGTGACTTTTTTCCTCCTCTGACCTTTGCCTCTTCCTACAATACCCCATTCCAAGTAGCACACAAGAAGAAAGGGAAAGATTACAAAGGGACAGATTTTAGGAGAAAGGTTATCTTCCTATTATTATTACTATGTCACAGCACAGCACCAAGGAAAATGCATCCCAAATCTTTAGAGCAAGTTGGACAGCTAGTATTTTGTGGCACCAATTAATACGATAGTACATATTATTCAATGTAGCTTTATTTTGCAACTATCCTTGCTGGGTGATGGAAAGGATCATGACTTGGGGCAGATTTGAAAATCAGCCTCTACAGCTCATAATGATTTTGGAAACAGAGAAACTCATGAATTAAGAGGTTGCTTTTGTACTTAAAAGTGAACATTTCATTTGAGTAGCCAGGGGCAGGCACCAGAAGATATAAAAGATGTCTTTATTTCCTTCCTTTTTGTTATGCACAAATCAAGTACAATATACAGAATACATTTATAGCCCTTGCTCATTTCTGTCTCTTTTCAAGTCCTGAAAAGCATATGTTAGATGGAAATGTTTAAAACCAGTATATCACTCGGAAGAAGGAGATGATTTCACACTAGCGTACCTAGCTTTTCTGAGACGTCTCTGATTTTCACTTTTTGCATTTAAAAAGGACTAAAAGAAAATACAAATGCTGAACCTACCTACAATTTCTGACCCCCTATTAGAGGGGAGGAGAGAAAAACAAAGAAATTGACCTAATTCTATTGTTATTTAATTTTTTGAATGATATGATCCCATTTGGGATGTTCTTGGTAAAGACACTGGAATGGTTTATCATTTCTTTTTCCAACTCCTTTCACAGTTGAAGAAACTGAAGTAAACAGGGTTAAGTGGTCTTCCCAGAGTCACATACACAGTAAGTATCTGAGGCTGGATTTGAACTCAGATCTTCTTGACTCCAGGTCCCACATTCAATCTACTGTTCCACCTAGCTTGTCAAATTGAGCTAATATCAAAGTGCAAAGTGTGACTTTGAAAGAGAATACCAGAAGATAGGGGTGGATATGTAATCTAGAATTGAGATTTGACTGGTAGTGGTTGGAGAGTTTCCTTAACTCTAAAGAATGTGGTATTGTAGAAAAAGTATTTATTCTGAGTCAAAACATACGTGTTTTAATACTTCCTTTGCCACTTACCATGGATAGATCAATATATGATATTTCAACCTGTTTCCTCAAATATAAAATCAGGGACTCCAACTGGTCTTCCAGCTCTAAATATGTATTATATACACAAACAATCCCTAGAGTTAATTAGCACAGAAAAGTGAAGAACTGATTATTTTGACTATTCTCATCTAAATGATGCCAGCAGTTAGCTGTTCAAGTAAATATCCATCCCCTCCCCAAAAAGAATAAAAGTTGAGTAAAAGTTTGAAAGACACCATTCTCTAATAAATAAATGAATAAGCAAGAATTTATTAAGCAACTGCTCTGTGCCAGTCACTGTATAAGACATTAGGGATAAAATAAAAGATCAAAGTCAAGCAGTTCCTGCCTTCAAAGATTATTCTGTCATTCAGAAGCAGAACAAAGATGGCAGAGAAAAGATAAGGACCCATCTGAGTTCTCTCCAAATCCCCTCTAAACAGTTAAAATAATGCCTCAAAAAGAATTATGGACCACTGAATCAACAAAAGGACACAGAGAAACAATTTTCCAGCCCAAGACAACTCAGATGGTTGTCGTTTCACAAAGGTGAGAGTGGAGCAAAGCCCAGAGACGGCTGCACTCGACAAGCAAACAGCAGGCCTTGTGGTCAACTGAATTGGGGTGGTGATTTCCAGAGCTCTCATCCCACAGATGATAATGGGACTGGACAAGTGGTAAGCAGGCTATTACCAGCGACCCTATTTTGGCACTGATTGTAGAACTCTGTTACATGCCCATATATGATTATCAGTCATGGTACCAGGATGAGGATAAGAACTAGCAAGGACAGGAACCAGGTCACATATCAAGTGCAGGAAAGAGTGTTTGTGATTGCTCATATACTAGAGCAAAGGCCAGGGGAGCCATGACCACAACACTCCTTGGGTCACATGATCTTGGTAGAACAGAAAACTTAGAGACTCCCAGAACTTGCTCTGAAAACAGTAGCACAAAAACCCTGAAGCCTGGGACAGTGCCCCCTCTACCCCTGGAGTAGAGCTCAACTCAACATAAAGCTAAAAGTTAAGAAACAGGATAAAAATAAACAACAGAAAAAGAACCTGATCATAGGAAGTTATTATGATAACAGAAGATCAAAACCCAAATGTGAAAGATGACAATAATGACAAAACAGCTACATCAAAAGTCTCAAAGAAAAATGTGAATTTGTATCAAGGCTCACAAAAAAATTGCTGGAAGAGTTCAAAAACTGAGAAAATAAATTAGAGTAATGTAAAAATATTATGAAAAAAAGATTTAACAGCTTTGTAAGGAAGGCACAAAAAATATGAAGAAATTAACACCTTAAAATAGGACAAATGATAAAAAGAGCTGCTAAAATTCACTGGAAAAAATAATTCTTTAAAAATAATAATTTAGCAAGTAAAAGGTAATGAGTCCAAGAAATATCAAGAAATAAGAAAACATGATTAAAAGAATGAAAAAAAGTAGAAGAAAAATTTGAAATATCTCATTGGAAAAGTAACTAACCTGGAAAATATAACAAGGATAGATCATTTAAGAATAATTTGGATTACTCAAAGTTCAAAAAGAGCCAAGACATCATATTTAAACATCAATCTATCTTTATGTCTCTGTTTTATATATCGATACTTACCTGTGTTTGTTTATTTGTGTGTATGTGTTTGTGTGTGTGTGTGTGTGTGTGTGTGTGTAGGAAAAATGCTGTGATATCTTAGATCCAGAGGTTAAAACAGAAATCAAAAGGCTCCACTGATCACCTCCTAAAAGTGATCCCAAAATGAACACTTCCAGGAATATCATAACCAAATTCCTGAGCTCCTAAGTCAATTAGAAAATATTGCAAGCAGCCAGGAAAAAAAATACAATCCAAAATATTGTAGAGACACACTTATGGTAACATAAGATTTAGCATCTTCTACACTAAAGGTTCAGAAGGTTTGGGATAGGATATCATAGAGGGCAAAGGAGTTAGGATTACAGCCAAGAAGCTACCTACCTAGCAAAACTGAGGACAAAATGGATGTTTAAGGAAATAGAGAACTTTCAAGTATTCCTGATGAAAAGACTAGAGCTGAATAGAAAACTTTACTTTCAAATGCAAGACTCAAGAGAAGCATAAAAATGTAGAAAGGACAGAGAAATCATAAGAGATTCAACTAGGTTTACACCTCCACATGCAAGGATGATACTTGTAATTCCTAAGAATTTTATCATCATTATTACTGCAGTTAGCAGGAATATACATTGACAGAGGGTAAAAGGGTGAGCTGATTAAGATGAGAGATATCCAAAAATAAACAGAGAAGTAAGGGACAAAAAAGATAGATGTACTAGGAGAAAATATAAAAGAGACGTAGAATGGGCTAAATTATTCCATATAAAAGAGGTGCAAAAGAACTTTTAGAGTAGGGGAAGTGGGGGGAGGCAATGCTTGAACCTTGAAATTAGATGAAAGAGAGAATAACATAAACATTCAGTTTGGTATAGAAATCTATCTATCTTACTTGATTAGGGGAGTTAGAGAGAGAGGGAGATTGCAGAAAGTAAAGAACTGAGAAAAAGATGGACAGATTAGGAGAGATAATGGATAGAAGCAAACCATTTTTAACAATTTTGAAGAGGGACAGGATAAAAGGAGAGAAAGGGAGAGAAGGAGAAAGTGGGGGAGAGAAAAGAGGGGTTAGAGATAGGGAAGGGAGGAAAAAAGGAGAGTGAGAGGAAGAGAAGGAAAGGGAAGGAGGACAAATAGGAATAAAATGGAAGGGAAAGACATAATAATAATAATAACAGTGAATGTGAATGGAATGAACTCACCCATAAAAAGGAAGCAGAAAGAAGAGTGGATTAAAATGCAGAATCCTACAAATATACTATTTACAAGAAACACATTTGAAACAGAGACACACACCTGCAAAGCAAAGGTAAGGGACTAGAGCAGAATTGATTATGCTTCAGCTAAAGTAAAAAAAAAAAATAGGGGTAGCAATTATATCAGACAAAGCTAAAACAAAAATAGATATAATTAGAAGAGATAAGCAGGAAAAATACCTTTTGCTGAACATTAACACAGACAATGAAGTAATATCAATACTAAACATATATGCACTAACTGGCAAAGCATCCAATTCTTGAAGGAAAAATTAAATGACTTGAAAGATAATACAAAACTACTCTAGTGGAAGACCTCAACTTTCCCTTTTCAGCACTAGATAATTCTAGCCAGAAAATAAACAAGAAATGAGTTAAAGAGATGAATAGAATTTTAGAAAAGTTAGATATGATAGACCTCTGGTAAAAATCAAATGGAAAAAGAAGGGAATATATCTATTTTTAATCTGCTGCATATGGCACACAAAAATATTTCATGTATTAAAACATAAAACCTTCACAACAAAATTTAAAAAAGGAGAAATGCTAAATATATCCTTTTCAGATCCCAATGGAATAAAAAATATATTGAATAAAGGGCTGTGGAAATGTTAACTAAAATTAATTTGAAACTAAATATTTCTAAACAATAAGTGAGTCAAAGAACAAATCATAGAAACAACCAATAATTTCATTAAAGGGAATGAACAATGAGACTACATACCAAAAGTTATGGGATCCAGTAAAAGCAATATTTAAGGGAAAATTTATATCTGTAAACACTTACATTAAGAATAGAGTAAGAGAAGATCAATGAATTGAGCATGCAAATAAAAAACCTAGAATAAATTGAAAATCTCAGTTTGTCACCTAGTTGAAAATCTTGAAAATGAAAGAAGACATAAAATGAGGAAACCATTAAACTAATAAGGAGCTGTGTTTACGTACCACTAGTTAATTTGATCAAAGATAAAGAAAAAAGAAAAACAAATTACCAGTATCAAAAATGAAAAAGATGAGTTCCCCATCAATGAAGATGAAATTAAATCATTTATTAGTGACAATTTTTCCAAATTACAGGCCAATAAACATGAAAAATAAGTGAAAAGAATGAATATCTACAAAATATAAATTTCTCCAGATTAACAGAAGAAACAAAATATTTAAATACTATCTTAGAAAAAGAGACTGAACAAGCTATTAATCAGTTCCCTAAGATGAGGAAGAGAAATTGGAACTCAAAAAGATTTTAGAAGAATGTTTAAAATTGTTTTTACATGTACTTGGAAAAATAAAATATTAAAAATAATAAAACCTGAGAAAAGGGCTTATATTGCATAAAATTATATTTTCTCACCTAAGAATATCAGTTTCATAGTCTGTAAATATTTGTATCCTCACCATTTGAAAAGACAAGCAAAATGTGAAGTATTCCCAAATTTTGCTTTTTCCCTGTGTTGCCCATCATTTAAAATTATGCGCTTATACAACTTTCATTTTTTGTCCTGTTGAGAAATTTTGCTTTGACACATCAAGCCTTTCCTAATAACAACCTCCCTCAAAGTAATATCTCATTTAATGAAAAAAATTACACAAAACTGCCTAATAAATGCACTTTTCATTGACAATACACCTTAATTTGCATTTTGGTCAATTTTCATTTTACCATTTCTCAACTAGAACAGAAGGATGTGTGCTTTAACTTATATTTTGGAGTCAACAGTATTTATCGTACTTGACTTGAGTTTTATGGCTCTTTATTAATCAATAAGCATGTGTCTTTTATATTCCTCGAGTTGGGGACACAAAGACAAAAATAAAGTCTTTGTCCTCATGGAATGTATTTTCTATCAAGTAGATATCAAATACACACGTGTGTATATCTATTTATATCAATATCTTAAATTCAAGGTAAATATTTTAAAGAGAAGATGGGAGAGATCTCCAAAGGATTCATGTAGAAGCTTTCATTTGAACTGAGCTAAAAACAAAAAACCAAAAACCAAAGCAACTAACTAAGTATTCTAGGAGTTGGAAATGAAGAGGAAATTTTCGTGAGGCATAAGAGGTAACCAGAGAAAAGATATGGGGAAGGGAGATGGGCTTCTGTGAGGAACAATAGAAAATTCAGTTTAGCTAGATCTTTTAGTGAATAGAAAGAAAGAGAAAAGGAAGGAAGGAATGAAGGAAGGAAGGAAGGAAGGAAGGAAGGAGGGAAGGAAGGAAGGAAGAAGAAAAAGAGGGAGGGAAAAGGGAAAAAAGGAAGGAAAGAAAGAAATTAAAATTCTCTGCTTTCAAATTCCTACAGCTATGTTTTCAAAGTCTTCATGGCCCAGAATGACCATCTTTTGTTCTATCACAGATGTATACGTAAAGTTGGGGTTTGTTACAATATTTTTTTTTCAAAATTTGCAAATTAAAATATATGACTAGAAGTAATCAGAAAAGTTTTTTAGTTTCTTTCAGCAGGTGAAGCTTAGAGTGGGGTAGATGATGTTAACAAAAACATGGGAAGTTTATGTAGACAAAAGAGATTGGCTCATGACACTGGAATGAATGTTATAGACTATAAACTTAAAGTTATTACTCATCTATCTCAGTTTAGAAATTGGAAGGAGCAAAATCAAGGCCATTCTAAATTCATAATGGGGAAAATGAGAGGAAATGAGAGCTAGGGTCTTAGAATGGACTCCTTGAAATTCAATGGCATCACATTCCCTGGTGCTGTTTAAGAACAGAACAGGATAGATCTTCATTCTATGTTATGTGAAAATGAGACAACTGAAGCCCTACCCTAAAAATAGGATAAATATGATGATCACTGGAGGTTTCTTTCTACTTTCTAACTTTCTCTCTGGTATATACTTGTCTATTGGTAAATTTGGATCTCCGTTTCTAAAATAACGCTGACACAGCACAAAATAGACACCAGGTAATTGTTTAGACAGGTCGATGCTAACAGCCCAATCAGATGATTCAAGACAAGCATAGAATTGATTTAAAGGGAGACAATTTTCACTTGATTGCTTTGCAACAATAGTCACATTTTATAGTCTTCGGTCATTTTTAGGCTTTATATACACTGAGAGATTTAGTTCCTGTTTTTGATCAAACTCTAAGTACTGCTTTGTACCTTTTTCAGGACACACAAAAATTCCAATTTCGGCACAGACAGGTCAACGTGTCTGGATTAAATGTAAATGTATGTGCCAACACAGTCTTCAGTTTTAATTATTACAAAACCATCATACAGAAGCTCTGGATTCAAATCCCTTCTCTGTTGTCTACTAGTAATGTGACCTTGGACAAATCAGTTCCCCTTTGGGACCTCAGTTTCAATTGAAAAAAATAAGATAATTGAGTACTCTCTAAGGTGTCCACACTATTCTGATTGCTATGATCATTAATTACCATGAATCCTAAGGCATTAATTTCAATGGTGGGAATGATAGGGAATAGGGAATTGTCTTTCAAACAAAATGCTTAAATATGGGTCCATCAAAGATTATCTTGATATGAATGTCAATTATAGAAAAATAAGAAAATTTGAAAGAAATTGCAAATATTTATTAAATACCTCTTCTGTATCAGCCACTAGAGACACAAAGGCAGTTCCTTCTCTAAAATCTCAATACTCCTTAAATGAAACCAAGCATTGATATTGATTTTGTGATGCATTTATCCATCAGAAGGATCTAACAGAACACAATTCTCTGGAGATTAAAGTTGAGAAGAACTTAAAAAAGCACAATGCAATTGCTAGTACTATACACAGCATTAGATGTAATTTAGTAGAAAGAAATCCAAATTATCAGCCTTTAGAGCTAGAAGGAGATCATAGTTCAATATTATTATTTGGCAGCTGTGGAAACTTAGGTACAGAGAGGTAAAATGACTTGTGAAATGTCACATGAGTAATAAGCATAACTTGGGTTTATTTATCATTAGCATAAGACTCTCCACAATGGTGTAGAGGATACAGATTCCAAACTATGAACTAGCAAGAACTTGGAAAAGAGACCTTCTGGTTTAGTACTTCAATAAAGGACTGACATAATTTCAGATCCTTTTGGGGGAGAAATCCAGAAAGAAAGAGAACAGATTTTGGAAGATAGACATGAGCGAAAAATATCAAACCCCAAACTATTCCTGATTTCCAGCTTGCCTCCCTAAAGATGTTTTGGGGAAATTTCCCTTACATGAAATCACAAAGTCTTCAGTTGAAGTAAGATATCTTACTCCTGGTCAACTATGTGGCACAGTGGATAGAATGTTGGGGCTGGAGTCATTAAGACTCATCTTCCTGAGCTGAAATTTGGTCTCAGACTCTCATTAGCTGTGTGACCCTGGACAAGTCACTTGACCTCATTTGCCTCAGTTTCCTCATATGTAAAATGAGTTGAAGAAAATGGCAAACCATTCCAGTATCTTTGTTAAAAAAAAAAAAAACTCCAAATGAGATCACAAAGAGTCAGATACAACTGAATCACATCTCATTTCTGGTGGGAGAGCCCATTCACTCTGTTTATTGTTTAGTATATTCTAATTTGTATAACATTTCTGGTTTCTCTTTTTTTAAATAAATAATATTGGTCACTATACACTATTTTTGGTGATCTTTTGTAAGACTATGATTTTGGGGAAAGTAACCAATGTTTCACCTATTCTTTGAGAGATAGTGATCAAGGATACTGACTAACCATAAAAATTATTTCCCCTGGATGAATAATATTTAGGGTGGCAGATAGATATAATTCTAGTCTGGTACTCCTTTAAGAAAAAACCAAGTAGCCAGCCTAGTGGCCCCAATCTCTTGTTCTCCTTCAAGGAGAGATCAAAGTGGTGAAGAAGATTCCAGAGATGTATACATGCCTCTGTAGAAGCTTCATTTAGACAAATCTATGTGGACATTCATGTAACCTACATCAGCAGCACATACCCTATGTCAGAAATAGGGTTGAGATTTTCAGTAAGGTCCTGTGATTCAAAATTTAGTGTTTGTTTCATTCTACATTGTGTTGCCTGTGTTTACTTGGCATAAATTATTTCTTTTATGGGATGTGGGAAGAAAAGATGTTGTTATTACCATTTTACCTTCCAGTTAGGTACCTCCTAAATAATACACAGGCTCCTCTAGTCCACTTATTTTTCAAGTGACTACAACCCAATGCTTCTTAAGTTTTGAAAGTTTTGTAAGTTCAGTTTTATTGAATTACATTGGATACACAATGCTTAGTAAACAGAAATCTAATTTAAAATATCAATAACCCACATGACCTCATAAAGCTCAAATTATGAGCCCTCCAAAATACGCAAAAAACTCTAATACAGCAGTCTTTTACTGTCCTTCATTGCATCAAATTCATGCATTCTATCTGGGCCATGCAGACCCTCATTCAAAGCATTCTGCTGTTTTCCAGGCTTAAGAAATCAACTTACTGTTTTAGAGCATATACCTTGTTTACATCCTAAAGTTCCAATATGCTAGATAAGAAACACTGAGTTTCACAATATGGTTATTATTCCTACATATGAGAATTTACACAAGCAAACGTTGAGTGTTTGGGCAAGGTTCACAATAAAGATTATGAAACAAGTCACAGTACGGGTCATTTCTTTTATTCTAGCAACCTAGTTTTGCCTTTTCTATCTAGCTCTGAACATTTCCATTATCTGCTTTTAAAAAATCTGGCTAATTAGAGGATTTTGCTTCCTCGTGACACCGGACTCTCATGCAGAGCTTGTAATTACAATGACTGTAGTGTTCTATTAATTGCAGATTCTTGCTTCTTAGATTTTCGGGGTTAATTGGTAATATCTGCATATAACATTTTTCCAGAAGATGTTTTACATTATAGTAATTAGCTCCATTTCTAGAATAGAGGGCTTGAACCATTTATCTGGGCATAACTCCACCTGTTTGGGAAGAGAACCTCCTTATTTGGCTCCTTAAATTGTCTCCACAGGGATGGGGGAAAGGAGAAGAGGCACTCGTCATGCCACTGATTTTTTTTTTTAAAATCCTTATCTCCTCTCAAAACGATTGTTCAGATTGAAACTTTCATCTTACTTTTTCATTTGTAATGTTTATGGAGTTAAAAAGTTTCACAGGAGACCAGTCCAGAATTATCATACATCGATATACTATTATCTTTTTGACCACAAACAACCAAAATCTGAGTGCATGTAAACTGAGCTTGTGACACCAAATGGTACCTGCCTCCTTTTTGTAAATTTCTTTCATCCCCTTAGTTATTATTATTCCTTTCTCACTCAAGTTATATTAATTTACTTTTCTATGCACAAGCCATGAGGTCAAATGGAATGAAAATTCCTGGAAGCCAAAGAGTGTTCTCTTTTTTTGTCCCATCTCCAGTATGTAACAGTTCTTTACACATCTTCGGTGATCTCCCTGTGGATTATTGGTGCCTCTAAAATGTAGTCCTAGATAGAAAACATTTAATAAATGTTTGTTGAATTCAATCCCAACCTTGGAACTGATCTCAATACTCCATTAATTAAGCAAACAATATATCTAAAACTAAACTCAGTTTCTTCCATAGAAAACTGTTTCCCGCACTCTGATTTCCCCTACTAATACATCTCTGTCTCAGTTACTCTAAGTTTCAAAATTTGATGTCATCCTTGTCCCTTATCACTCTGACTCATATTAGTGATAAAGTTCCATTCACTTTTCATGTCTATCCCAGTCATTCTTTGGGTCTTTTACTAATCTAGAGTCAGGATCAGTATAGTGGTTTTGTTTATGCTTTCTCTAAGCCTAAAAATTTCATGTGTTTTGTTTTGTTTTGGTTTCTATGAGCTCCTAGCCAACCTTTAAAGACAAAATAAAATACCATTTCTACGCTAAACTTTAGAAAACCCTGTCAGGACTGAACTTTCCTCCTTGGACTCTGTCTTATTTCTCCCTAGTGAAAAGAGATCATATACACTTGGACATATTTGTACAGGTTGAGATGTTATATAGTTTTTTATAATATAATCTCTCTGTCTCTCTTTCTCCCTCTTTTTCTCTCTCCTTCCCCTCAATAAGCTATAAACTATTACCTATTTGTAAACCATATCTTACCTAACTTTCTATCTAAAACAGTGATATGCATACAGTAGGTGTGAAATTAGTCTCAGTTGCAATTGCTTGTTTCCCAGTCCTCAGTCTGTTCCCTTTGCATCTTTTCCATCACTGTAAGATTTCCTAAAATTATCTTTGTAATTTAGCATCCCTTGCTTAAAAAAAATAAAACAAAAAACTTCCCAATTCTTACCTGATCAAGTTCCTATTCCTAATCCAGGACTCCAATGGTGTCCACATTGATTGCTTATACACCAACTTTATATTTTATGTGAACCCTTTCCCTTAACTGAAGTGATGGACTCCTTATATCCTGAATGCACCAAGAATATTCCCAACTCTGAACCTTTGTTTAGGCTGGTGTTCAATCAAGCTCACTTACTTCTCTCCAAATATATTTTTAACATTCTAATTTACCTTCAAAAACTAGTTGAAATTCTACCCCATGAAGCCTTCTCTAGGAACTCTTCCTCTGTACGCATATAACACTTACATGTTTACACTACTCATTAGACATGGACTGTTATTTAGGAGGAGGAGGAGGAATGTAATGAATTGCTGAGACAGTGGAAAGATAACTGACCATGGAATCCAAAGACTTGGAGTCTAATACTGTCAAAGATTATTGTTCTTCATCCATTTCACTTTTCATGACCTCATTTGATATTTTCTTTAAAAAAATGTAGTGGAGTGGTTGGACATTTCCTTCTTCAGCTCATTTTATAGATGAAGAAACTGAAGCAAACAGGGTTAAGTGTCTTGCCCATGGTCACATAGCTAGTAAATGTCTGAGGCTGGATTTGAACTTAGATCTTCTTGACTCCATGTCCGGTGCTCCATCCACTGCCCCACCTAGCTGTCTTAGCAGTTATTTGTCCCTGAATAGGTTGACTTTGAGGGCAAAAAGTATATCTGTGTATTTTCAAATCCTTAGAACTCGGCACAAAGTTCTTGTGATTTGAGGATGAGATGTGGTATAACTGAAGGAGTTGCACACTGGGAAATGAATTCAGTTCTCTACACTTACTAGTTGTGAGAATATAGTCAAGGAATAGAATGATGAAATAACTTAAGGTTATTAAAGTCATAGTAAAGAGCAGATCTAAAATTTGAACCCATTTCAGTAGAGATGACGCAGATATATTTTGGTCTTCCCGGTCTAGTCGTGCTCATATAGACACAGTGAACAATAAATTTTAAAAAACGTACCTGCCCAGAGCCAAAGAGGCCAAAGGTGGATAAAAACAGCATTTATGTAAAATTTAGAAGTTTACTTCCTTGGGTACTGTTACAATTTTCATTAGCTGTGGAGAAATGTATATCCACTATTAACAAATACTTCCCCCTCCACTTTCAAGGTCGTATTTAAATATTCCATTTCATGAGCCTAAAATTAAAATGATGTTAGAAATTTAATATTATGAGACCAGATTCTCCATAGAGACATATTAAATATATTTAAAGATGCCACGTTCTTTTGCTAAAAAATGTTTTGCTAACCCTTTGCAACATCTAGATGAGTCTGTTGATTTTGGCTATCATTTACAAACCAATGATTTGCTAGCTAAATGTATGGTAATAACGTTGGCAAACACCTTTATGACACACCCCTATAAATGTTGTGTCTCCCTTGATCCTGTCTGCTCTCATGGCCCTACTGATTATATCTCCTGCTTTAGTTTTCCATAAGCCACTTTAATATTCCCAGCTTTCACTCACCTCAGCAAAATGCTTTCCTGGATTATCTGTGTGTACCTCTCTATTTACCTACTCACACAATTATGATAATGTTTCTACCCTGGTAAAACTGCTTATCCGAACCAGTAAGGGAAATTGAGGAGGGAAATTGCTAAGTAGCTTCCTCTCATTGTTCATGTATGAGAAAACACTGAAAATTAATGTGACAGAATAGGATTTGAAGGTACTCTTCGAGGTGGGATGAAAAATATTGTTACATAAAATGAATCATAACTGAAAGACTACAGAAAAACTGACTTTTCTCTTCTAATAATGCTCTGACTGAAAACAGATACTGGAGAAAGAAAGTGCTATTTTTTTTATTCTACAGACACATTTAAAATTCTTTTTATAAATGTCATCAAGCTGACAAATGGAGGGAGTAGGTGAAAACACACTACCTTATTTTTTGACAGGATAATACAAAAAGTTAATCATTTCCCTCAAATAAAGTTGTGTGAGTATGCAATGGGGAGGTGCCTTAATTCAGCAACTGCTATCACTTCATTTTGTTTGTTTCTACTTGCCCCTAAGCAGGTTGGAACTTCTCCAAAGTCTGACCCTGCAATTAAGGTGTGCTTCCACCAGATGGTGACAATGGCCACATCACCAATTCCTCACAATAGCCCTGTGCCTGAATCTTTGTACCAGCCGCCTAGTTCCTCTTATTCCTCATTCAGTATCAGACATTATTCTTGTTACTGACATGGCTTCCATTGACTAGCAATGGGTTGGGACAGCAGCAGAAAAACACAGTTATGCTACCTATAGATTTTAAAAAATAATTATCATAAAGATTTATGTTGGAAGTAGGAGAGGATGGAGTCTTTCTGAGCAAGGAGGTATTTAAAAAGGTCACAAGCTGTGTTCAGGGCTTTTAAACAGTTGCCAGATAAACCCATTTGATGAAGGTGAGAATGAGAATTATACGGATGCAGTATAAAGAAGTGTAAAATGAATGTCCAATAAAGGTTCCAGGAAGTCTGTAACAACTTGGTTGCAGTTTCACAGTTTCCTTTCCATTCCCGTCTTTTCACTGTGTGTGTGTGTGTGTGTGTGTGTGTGTATAATTATATATATATATAGAGAGAGAGAGAGAGAGAGAGAGATTTAACAAAGTTTTATTTTTATTACTTTTTAATTTAATTTTTCATTTTTAACACAGTTTATAACAGATAAAACAAATCAGACTTTTGGTCAGGTGATATTTCTTTTTAAAGTATTTCCAATATGGACCACAAAAGGATTTTTTTCTTTAAACATTAACCAACATTAACCGAGACACAAAACATTTATGTCGCTAACTTCACAAATTCTTGACCTAATTGTCTCCACAGTATTACTAAGAATTAAAGGACCCTAACTTATTGTTATTGGTCTAAAGTCCTATGCCTAATAGCTTAATTTTAGACTTAACCTTGGATGTTCCCCTGCCAATAATCTATAATTTAATAGATCTGGTATCAAGCTTAAAAACCTTTTGACTATAGGAAATTGCCACCAAGAGTAGGGACATTGCAGGGTTACAATATCTCCCCAACTTCATGTGAATTCCAGACAGGATTAGATTGTCCACTTGCATTCATTCAGGCTTAAAGTCTGCCAGGTATCAGTGGGGAAATTGAGTCAGGAGAATCCTACCTCAGCCCAGGCTGAACAGTCACTCTCCCACCCTTCCCATGAGATCACCTTTTGCAGTTCGTACCAGCATCTCACCAGCTTACTGGCATCATGGATTGGAGGTTCAGACCACCTTTCTTGCTATCCACACCTGCAGTTAGACTCAGGAGAACAGTCACTTAATAGTCCCATAGCATCTAAAAATGGCAAGTTCCAATAACCAGGTTTCAAATATGATTGTAATTTCACTTTGGCTAAGGAACATCTTTTGAGGCAAGTCTTAAGTGGCTTACAAGTCTTTCTATACATGTTCTAGTTCCTGGTTAAATGGCAATCATAAAATCAAATTTACCATTAAAACCTTGACTTTTCCATTAATGCCAAATTTTACCTGAGGTTAAACTTCCTCTAGGAAATTTAGACTGAAATTCTTTTCTCCAAACTAAAGATGTCATTGATTTATTCTCAGTAATTAATTCAGTCAATTGCTTTAATACTAATTGCTTTTACCTCACTATGTAACATGTCCAATTTTTCTCCCTATCACTCCCCTCCTCCAGCTTCCTAATACCTTGCATTCTGATTGCTCCTTCCCTCCCTTCTATCACACTCCACCCTTCCCTTATCCTCATCTTCTCTCTTTTCTTATAGGGCAAGATAAATTTCTATACCCCATTCCCTGTATTTCTTATATCCCAATTATATGCAATAAAAATTCTCAACATTTGTTGCTAATACTTTGAATTCTAACTTCTCTTCCTCCCCCATCCTTCCCTCCCAACCCCATTGAGAAGGCGAGCAATTCAATACAGACTAAATATGTGTTGTTTTGCAAAAGACTTCCATAATAATCATGTTGTGTAATACTAATTTTATTGCCCTCTGTCCTACTCTATCCCCCTTATTTTTTTCTCACAATTGGCCGTGTCCCTTCACGAAAGTGTTTATTTCTAGTGACTCCTTTCTCCCATTTGCCCTCCCTTGTAACATTCCCCTCACCCCACTTGTCATCTCCTTTCCTACTTTCTGTGGTGTGATATAAATTTTCATATCAAATTTAGTGAGCATGTTATTCCATCCTTCAGGCACATGTGGAGTGAGTAGCTTCATTTTTCCCCTCTTCCCTTCTCCCTTTTCTCCTCCATTGAACAAGATTTTTCTTATCTCTTTTATGAGTTATAGCCTGTCCCATTCCATTTCTCCCTTTCCCTTCCCGGGATTTTCCTCCTATATCCTTTAATTTTTATTTTATTTTATTTTTTTGTGTGGATATCATCTCTTCTGATTCAACACACCCTGTACTCTCTCTCTATCTCTGTCTCTATATATGTATGTATTTGTGTGTATGTACAATCTCTCCATCTACCCAAATACTGAGAAAAGATTCAAGAGTTATAAATATTTTCTTTCCATGAAGTAATATAAACAGTTCAGCTTTAGAGAGTCTTTTATGATTTTTCTTTCCTGTTTATCTTTTTATGCTTCTCTTGATTCTTCTCTTGGGAAGTCAAATTTTCTATAAAGATCTGGTCTTTTCCACAATATGAATGATTGAAAGTTCTGTATATCATTGAATGACCATTTATTCCCTTGAAGTATTATACTCAGATTTGCTGGGTGGGTGATTCTTGGTTTCAATCCCAGTTCCTTTGACCTCTGAAATATCCCATTCCAAGTCCTTGATCCCTTAATGTTGAAGCTGCCAGATTCTGTGTTTTTCCTGATTGTATTTCCATAATACTCAAGTTCTTTCTTTCTAGCTGCTTGCAGTATTTTCTCCTTGATCTGGGAACTCTGAAATTTGGCCACAATATTCCTAGGAGTCTCTCTGTTTGGGTCTCTTTCAGGAGGTGATCGATAAATTCTTTCAATATTTATTTTGCCCTCTGATTCTAGAATATCAGGGCAATTTTCCTTGATAATTTCATGGAAGATAATGTCTAGGCATGTTTTTGATCTTGGCTTTCAGGTAGTCCCATAATTTTTAAATTGTTTCTCCTAGATCTATTTTCCAGGTCAGTTGTTTCTCCAATGAGATGTTTCACATTATCTTCTATTTTTTCAAATTTTGGTTTTGTTTACTAACTGCTTGGTTTAACCCATACTCATTCATTTCCCTGAACTCAATTCTCTCTTTCAACAAATTATTTTGTTCAGTGAGCTTTTGAAACTTCTCCTCCATTTGGCTAATTCTGCTTTTTAAAACCTCCTTCTCCTCATTGGCTTTTTGGACCTCTTTTTTCAGTTGAGTTAGCCTCTTCTTAAAGCTGTTATTTTCCTCAGCATTTTTTTGGTTCTCCTTTAGTAAGCTGCTAAAATGTTGTGTAAGGTCTTCTATTGCCTGAGCCAAGTTTAAGTCCCCTTTGGAGGCTCTGGAGGCAGAAGCCTTGACTTACTCTGACAGTATGCCTTGTTCTTCCTCATCTGAAAGGATGGGGGGAGACACCTGTTTCCCAAGAAAGCAACCTTGTATGGTCTTACTTTTTTTTCCCTTTTATGGGCATTTTCCAAGGCAGTTACTTGACTTCTGAGTTTCCTCTCCACCACTACCTTGCCTCCAGCTCTGTCAAGTCAGCACTGGAGGCTGAGATTCAGATGAGCTGCTCCAAAGCCTCAGGGGTTTTAGGCAGGGGCAGGGCTGCTATTCAGTGAGAGATTAAGATCAGCTACTTAGGTGGGGGCAGGGCTGCCACCCACTGTTCAGTTCCCTCAGGGGGTTTACTATGAGACTTTCAACAATGGATGCGGGCTACTGCCTGCTTTGGGAGCCCCATCTGCTGCTGCCTCTACTGCTGCCTCCTGAGGAGGCCTAAGTTATGGGGACACCCTGCTCCCCTCTTGGCCAGTCAAAAAGACCCTCTCACTGACCTTTGGCACCTGTGGGTTGAAGGCTCTGTGCTGCTTCTGGGAATTCTGTCCCTGAAGCCTGTTTGAATCTGCTCCTTTCAGTGCTGCATGGCAAGGCAGGGCTGGTCTCTGCTCCATATCCACATCTGCACGACAGACTTTTCCCGTCAGTCTTTCAGGTCACTCTAGGATAGAATTCTCCTCTACTCTCTTGTTCTCCGACTTCTGCTGCTCTAGAATTTGTTGAGAGTTCTTCTTTACAGGTATTTTATGGGCTTTAGAGTAAGAGCTAGCATATGTGTGTCTTTCTATTCGGCCATCTTGGCTCCACCCCCCTTCACTGTATATATTTTAAAAAATGCCTGAGGATTCTGGCAAATGTAGTGTGAGAGTACACACACACACACACACACACACACACACACATATGTGTGCATGAGTTTCCCCAGGCGTTGATATAGCATCCACTGTCAGGTCATGGAAAACTTAGAGTCAAATACCATCACAGACACTTATTAGTTGCATTTCCCTGGGCAAGTTACTGTCTCTGTCTCAGCCTCTTCTGCTGTAAAGTGGGGATAATAAGTGCACATAACTCACAAAGTTGTTATGAGAATCAAATGAGTTGATATTTACAAAACTCTTAGCACAGAGTCTGATATATAGTAAGCATTATATAAAAGATCATTTCCCTATGAAAGAGCAGGTCTGACTCATGATGGCATGTCCTATAAATAGCCTTAGAACCATGTAGCTAATCCTCAACTCAATTCAACAAGCAGTTATTAAGCATTTATTGAGTTTCAAGCATTTTTCTCAGGAAAGACAAACAGTAGTAGTCTTTGTCTTTAAGGAGCTGATGTTTTAGGGGAGAGTAGAAAGAATCATAACATATATGAAGATAGATATATAGATAAAATAATAAACATATCATGCTTTAAGATTTGCAAAGAACTTTACAAATATTATCCCATTTGACCTTCATAACCCTGGGAGGAGGGTGCTATGTATTACCTCATTTTACAGATGAGAAAACTGAGTTTAAGTGACTTGCCCAGAATCACAAAGCTTGTATCTCAGGCAAGATCTGAACTCAGGTAGATGAATCTTCCTGACTCCAAGCCCAGCACTCTATGGATGGTACCACTTAGCTAGTTCTAAGATAAAAATAGAAGTTTAATAAGGAAGTCAGAGCATTGAAAACAATATTGCAATATCCAGGCCTATTCCTACATATAGGATTCCAAATATTTCTCAAAATGAAAGTGATGTATCATGGGGAAAGGAATTGACTGTTAGGTTTGTGGTCAAAAACTTACCAATGAAATCCCATCTCTTAAAATTCCCAACACTGGTACCATGGAGAGTTGCAACCCCTCTGAAGGATACTTTCCTTACCTGAATGAATGTAGTAACTGTAGTGCCTTGTTAATAGGATTGTTTTGATTATCAAATGAGATATATATAAAAGACTTGCTTTTTCACAAATAACAAAACTTCAACCGAGATTAAATTTGTCCAAAACAATACGGCTTACAAGTGACAGAATTGAAACTAGAATCCAAATTACAATAAATTCATAGAATTTTAATCCTGGAAGGGACCACAGAAGTAATCTCATCCAAGTCAGTGACATTAAGGAATTCTCTATACATTCCCAAGTGATCTTTCAATATTCTCTGAAAGAAAACTTGTGATTAAGAACATATTACTTCCCAAAGGAACCTATTCACTTTGTTTTGCTTTTGAATTGTCTCAATGTTTCCTTCCAAAAAGCTTTAAAATTTAAAATTCCCTTTAAAAAACTTTTAAAGTTAGGTCAAATTTTGTGAACAAAAGGTCCAGATGAGATATTTATTTCTGCTCTAAGAAAACTTAAGAGGACTTCAGAAGAAGTCTATGAAAAGCAGAAACCTGTCTGTAACCCAGACAAGCCACTACAGTAACAGGAGCTTCAGGAGCAAATTTTGGTGCTCTCAGCCCAAAAACATCACAAGGGTCACACAACTGGTCAGAAAGAGATTACAAGGGACCTTTTAGTGACACTGGATATAGTTGACAGTAACTGGTAATTCTATATTTTGTAATCATATCTGGGTCATAGTTTCAGGATAAAGACTAATACTTATGCTCAATTACCAGTTACAGGGGAGCAGAGGCCCTGATAAAAGTAAAGAGAAGTGCTAGTGCTTGTGACTGCAGGGGCTCAAGGACCCTTCCTGGGTAAAGACCAGAGCTCATAGAAGGGGAGAAGTGATCTTCCAAAATCACACTACTTTGGAAGCACCAATACCTTGCAGACCCTCAGAACTAGTTCTTACAATAGCAGCACACACAAAAAAGCCTGAAATTTGGGACAAAGTCTCCCCATCCTTGGTCAAATACAACTTTAACATCAATTTTAAAGTAAAAAACTGGGATGGAAAAATTAGCAAATAACAAATCAAGAAGTTGACCATATAAAAAGCTTTTAAGGTGGCAGGGAAGATCAAGAAATAAACTCTTAAGAAATGATGAGAAAATAGCAACAAAGAAAGCTTCAAAGAAAAATGTTAACTGGACCAAAACCAACAAGAATTCTTAGAAGAGTTAAGAGTAAGAGTAATCCAAGAAAATTATGAAAAGAGAATTAATAGTTTGGTAAAAGAGGCACAAAAATACAGAAAATATAACACCTTAAAAAAACAGAACTGAATGAATGGTAAAGGAGGCACAAAAAGTCAGCTAAAAATTCCTTAAAAATTAGAATTAGGAAAGTGAAAGCTAACGACTTCAAGAGACATCAAGAAACAAGTCAAAAAATGGAAAAGAGAAGAAGATATGGGCAATCTCATCAGAAGAACTGTCTAGAAAAATAGATCAAAGAGACAGAATTCAAGAATTGTTGGACTATCTAAAAGCAATGATCAAAGAAAGAAATTATCGAGGAAAATTGCCCTGATATTTTGGATCCAGGGAACAAAGTAGAAATTGAAAAAAAATCTACTGATCACCTCCTGAAAGAGATACCACAGTGAAATTTCCCAGGCATATTAGAGCCAAATTCCAGAGCTTATAGATAAGAGAAAAATATTGCAAGCAGGCAGAAATATATAATTCAAACATCACAAAGTCATAGTCAAGTTTACATGAAATTTAACTGCTTCCACATTAAAGGAGTAGAGTACTTGGAATATGGTATTCTGGAAGGCAATAGAGCTAGGATTACAACCAAGAATAAAGTATCCACCAAAAGTGTGTGTAATCATCCAGGGGACAAAACAGATATTAATCAAATAGAGGACTTTCAAGAATTCCTGAAGAAAAGATCAGAGCCAGGAAGAAAATTCGATATTCAAACATAAGATTCAAGAGGAACATGACTCAATGTTAAACTTTGAGTAACATTCCTACATGGAAGATGATGCATGTAACTTCTAAGAATTTTAATTTTATCAGAAGATTTAAAAGGTGTTTACATAGACAGAGATCATGGGAATAAGTCAATTACGTTGAAATGTTCTCCAAAAATAAATGAAGGGCTGAGGAAAAAGGGACTCACTGGGAGAAAGATGAAGGGAGAAACAGAAAGGCAGAGGGAAGAGCTTTTATAATAGAGAGGAAAATAAGAGTTTTTCAGGCAATGCTTGCACCTCACTTTCATCAAAATTGGTTCAAAGAAGGAAAAAAATACACTCAGTTGTGTAGAGAAATGTAATAGAGAATAATAAAGAAAATTCCACTAGAAAAATAGGAGGGGCAATGGGGATGAGAGAAGTAGGGAGGGGGGGAATGATAAAAAGGGAAAGTGGATTAAAGGAGGAAAAGGTTACAAGCAAAACAGACTTTGAGGAAGGATGGGATAAACAGAAAAAGACAAAGGAAGAAATAGAAAAGAATGGGATAGAGAGAAATACACAGTAATCATAACTGTGTTTTCCCAATATGAATGGGACAAGCTTACCCAAATAGCAGAGTGCAGTCCAGCATGGGCTGGACCTGAGTAAGCCTGGGTAGGACTGAATCACTGGCAACTGTGGAGCTTTACAAACTTCATGATTCCAAAATGCTAAGAACAAATTGAAAAGTCAGTAAAAAAAAAACAAAACCTGTTGGGCCTGTGTAAGAAAGGAGAGTGGCACACCCTGGTCCTAACTCCAGGGTGACAAAGGGGGCAGAGGAGCCTGTGGCAGCTACAACAGGGGCAGCAGCAGCTGCTGTTTCTGGAGCTCTAGGGCCACAGATTGTGGGGGGATCAAGTGACTGACAGTACACACCCAAAATCCACTGAGAATTACCTTGACAAAGAGCTCAAAAGTCAAATAAATGGCAGGGAAAATGGGAAGAAAACTGGAAAAAAGAATGAGACTATAGAATCTTATTTTGGTGACAAGGAAGACCAAAATAAACAAACAGAAGAAGACAACAAAGTCAAAACTCCCACATACAAAGCCTCCAAGTAAAACATGAATTGGTCTCAGTTCATGTGAGAGCTCAAAAAGGATTACAAAAATAAAGTAAGAGAAGTAGAAGAAAAATTGGGAAGAGAAGAGAAATGAGAGTGATGCAAGAAAATCATGAAAAATGAGTCAACTGCTTGCTAAAGGGGACCAAGAAAAATGCTGAAGAAGATAACATCTTAAAAACAGACCAACCCAAATGGCAAAAGATATTCAAAAAGCCAATGAGGAGAATGCCCTAAAAAGTAGAATTGGTCAGATGGAAAAGGAGGTCCAAAATACCACTAAAAAAATAATTTCTTAAAAATTAGAATGGAGCAGATGGAAGCTAATGACTTTACAAAAAATCAAGAAATTATAAAAGAAAACTAAAGGAAAGAAAAAAAATAGTAGATAATGTGAAATATCTCGTTGGAAAAACAACTGACCTGGAAAATAGATCCAGGAGAGATATTTTTAAAAATTATTGGACTACTTGAAAACCATAATTAAAAAAAAGAGCCTAGATGTCATCTTTCAAGAAATTATCAAGGAAAACTGCCCTGATACTCTAGAACCAGAGGGAAAAATAGATATTGAAAGAATCTACCAATATCTTCCTGAAAGAGCTTGCAAAAGGAAAACTCCTAGGAATATTGTAGCCAAATTCCAGAGCTCTGAGGTGGAGAAAATATTGCAAGCAGCCAGATAGAAACAATTTGAGTACCATGGAAATACAATCAGGATAAAAAGATCTAGCAGTTTTAACTTCAGGGAACTGAGGGCTTGGAATATGATATTCTAGAGGTCAAAGAAGCTAGCATTATAACCAAGAATCACCTGCCCAGCAAAACTGAGTATAATACTTCAGTGGAAAAAATGAAACTTAAGCTCTTGATGAAAAGACAAGAGCTGAAAAGAAAATCTGTCTTTCAAACACAAGAATCAAGAGAACCATGAAAAGGTAAATAGGAAAGAGATGTCATAAGGGACTTACTGAAGTGTTTACATTCCTACATGGAAAGATCATTTTTGTAATTCTTGAGACTTTTCCCAGTATTAGGGTAGTAGAAGGGATTATATACACATAGACTGAGGGCACAGGGAGAGTTGAATATGAAGGGATGATATCTAAAAAAAAAAAATTAAGGAGTGAGGGAGGAATATATTGGGAGAAGGAGAAAGGAAAAATAGAATGGGGTAAATTATCTCATATAAAAGAGACAAGAAAAATCTTTTTCAATTGAGGGGAAGATAAGTAAAAGGGAAAGAGTGAACCTTACTGTCATCATATTTGACTTAAGGAGGGAATAACATGCACACTCAATTTGGTATGAAAATCTATCTTATATTACAGAAAAGTAGGGGTGGAAGGGTATAAGTGTGGGTAGGGGAATGATAGAAGGGAGGGCAAATTGCAGGATGGATAATTAGAAAAAATACTTTTGAGGAGGGACAGAGTCAAAAGGGAGAATAAATGGGGGCAGGATAGCATGGAGGAAAATATAGTCTTTCACAACATGACTGTTACAGAAGTATTTTGCATGACTCTACAGGTATAACATATTGAATTGCTTGCCTTCTCAGTGGGAATGGGGGAAGAGAGAGGAAGGGAGAGAAGTTGGAAATCAAACTTTTAAAAACAAATGTTAAAAATTGTTTTACATGCAACAGAGAAATATGACACACAGGCAATGGGGTGTAGAAATCTGTCTTGACCTACAAGAAAATAGAGGGGAAGGGGATGAGAGAAGGGTGTGATAGAAGGGAGGGCAGATTGTGGGAAGGAATAATCAGAATGCACAATATCTTGGAATGGGCAGAGGGGAGAGATAGGGAGGAAAATTAGAAAATTTGAAACTCAAAATGTTGTGAAAGTCCTTCAAATAACTGAAGATAAATCTTACGTCCCTACTCAAATTTCTCTTATCCTTCAATCAAACCTACATGGCATGGTGTTGAGATGAATTAGGCTCTTTTTCATTCTCTTCTGGATGTGCTACTGCCTGCCAGTGCCCTTGCTTATAGCATATGCACTTCTCTCTTTCTAATTTACCCAACAGCTTGCTAAAGTCACAAATGCTGAAAACTAAAAATTAAATAAATTATATATATAGCTGAGTCTGGCACGTAGAAACTGACTAATAAATGCTTGTTTCCTTACTTCCTTTGAAAAAAATCATTGTTGAAAATGCATAAGCTCTAAGTTGGCCTCCAAGTTAGATATCTTTTCCTTTAGCAATATGGCCCTTTTTAAGGGGTTCCCTGAAAGTATCCCTGTCCTCTAGCCATGGTCAAATTTGGAGGTGATGTCCATAAGATTCAAGTCAGTTTCCAGGGCACAGTGTTTAGTCTTCCAGCACATACTCCCGCAGGGTGAGGACACGCTTCTTAGGCCCAATGATGTAGCCTTTGATTATAATAAAGTCACTTCATCATAGTGGAGAAAGCCTCCCAAAGGGATAATGCTCTTGACAAACAGGTTGTAATCAGTGGATGCACTGTTTTTCATCAGTTTCCCATCCTTGATTTGATAGCCTTGGTCTATTTTGTAGACATTTTAAACTTTTTTTTTAAATGAATTCTTTTATTTGTTTTCATTGTTGGATGATCTCTTCCACATATCTTAGATTTTTTCCACTCCCTCCCCCTCATTCCCCCTTCCTTCCCCACTCCCTCCCTGAGATGGAATACAGTCTTATATAGGTTCTATATGTACATTCCTATTAAATGCATGTGGCATAGAAGAATTAAAATGAGTGGGAGGAACCATAAAACAGTACAAAAGAAAAAGGTCTGTTTCTATATGCAATCCAATTCCATAATTCTTTCTCTGGATGTGGAAGGCATTTTGCCTCAAGAGTCCACTGGAAATTTTTTAAGTCCATGCATTTCAATGAAGTGCTAAGTCTACCTGAAAAATTCTTTTCACACTGTGGTTGTTGATGTGCACAAAGTTTTCCTGGTTCTGCTCTTTTCCCTCAGCATCAGTTCATATAAGTCTCTCCAGGCTTCTCTGAAGTCTTCCTGTTCATCATTTCTTATAGCACAATAGTATTCCATTACATTCATATACCACAACTTGTTCAGTCATTCCCCAACTGATGGGCATCCCCTTGATTTCCAGTTTTTGGGCACCACAAAGAGAGCTGCTATAAATATTTTTGGACATGTGGGACCTTTTCCCATTTCTATGATCTCTTTGGGATAGAGTCACAGAAGCGATATTGCTGGGTCAAAGGGTCTTCACATTTTTGTAGCTCTTTGGGCATAGTTCCAAATTGCTTTTCAGAATGACTGGATCAGCTCACAGCTCCATCAACAACGAATTGTTCCAACTCTCCCACATCTTCTCCAGCATTTATCATCTTCCTATTTTGTCATGATAGCCAAACTGATAGGTGTGATGTGGTACCTCAGAGTTGTTTTAATCTGCATGTCTCTAATCAATAGTGATTTAGAGCATTTATTCATATTTATTCATATTCATATATAGATAGTTTTAATTTTTTTCCTCTCAAAATTCCCTGTTCATATCCTTTGACCATTTATTAATTAGGGAATGACATATTCTTGTACATTTGACTCAGTTCTCTCTATATTTTAGAAATGAGGCCTTTATCACAGACACTAGTTGCAAAAATTCTTTCCCAGTTTTCTGCTTCCCTTCTGATCTTGGTTGCATTGGATTTGTTTCTGCAAAAACTTTTCAATTTGATGCAATCAAAATCATCCATTTTGCATGTCATAATGTTCTCTATCTCTTGTTGGGTCATAAATCTGACAAATACACTATTCCTTGCTCCCCTAATTTGTTTATAGTATCAATCTTCATACCTAGATGATGTATACATTTCAACTTTATTCTTCTGTACAGTATCAGGCATTGGTCGATGCCCAATTTCTGCCACACTGTTAATCCAGTTTTCCCAGCAATTTTTGTCAAACAGTGAGTTCTTATCCTAGAAGCTGGGGTCCTTGGGTTTACCAAACAGTAGATTGCTATATTCATTAACTACTGTTTCTCAAGTACCTAATATATTCCACTGGTCTACCCCTCTGTTTCTTAGCCAGTACCAAGTGGTTTTGATGATTGCTGCTTTATAACACATTTGGAGATCTGGTAGCACTAGGACACCTTCCCTAGGACTTCTTTTCATTAGTTTCCTTGATATTCTGGACCTTTTGTTCTTCCAGATGAATTTTGATATTATTTTTTCTAGCACTACCAAATAATTACCTGATAGTTTGATTGGTATAACAGTGAATAAGTAAATTAATTTATGTTGAATTATCATTTTTATTACATTAGCTCAGCCTACCTATGAGCAACTGATGTTTTTCCACTTACTTAAATTTGACTTTATTTGTGCGCAAAGTGTTTTGTAATTGTGTTCGTATAGTCCCTGGGTTGGTTTTGGCAGATAGACTCCCAGATATTTTATAATGTCTACCCTAGCTTTAAATGGGATTTCTCTTTCTATCTCTTGCTGTTGGACTTTGTTTGTAATATATAGAAATGCAGATGATCTATGTGGATTTATTTTGTAACCTGCAACTTTGCCAAAGTTGTTTATTATTTCAAGTAGTTTTTTTACTTGATTCTCTGGGATCTCTAAGTATATCATCATATCATCTGCAAAGAGTGATAACTCAGTTTCTTCTTTGCCTATTCTGATTCCATCAATTTCTTTTTCTTCTCTTAATGCTACAGCTAAAATACCATATTGAATAATAGAGGTGATAATGGATATCCTTGTTTCACCCCTGATCTTATTGGAAATGCATCTAGCTTATCCCATTGCATATAATGCTTGCTGATGGTTTTAAGTAAATACTGCTCATTATTTTATGGAAAGTTTCACTTATTCCTATGCTTTCCAGTGTTTCCATTAGGAGTGGGTGTTATATTTTGTCAAAAGCTTTTTCTGCATCTATTGAGATAATCATGTGGTTTCTGTTAGGCTTGCTGTTGATATGATCAGTAATGCTAATAGTTTTCTCAATATTGAACCAGCCCTTCATTCCCAGTATAAATCCTACCTGATCATAACATATAATTCTCATGATAAGCTGCTTTTTGCTAATATCTTATTTAAAATTTTTACATCAATATTCATTAGAGAAATTGCTCTATAATTTTTCTTCTCTGGTTTGGCTCTTCCTGGTTTAGGTATCAGAGCCATATTTATATCCTAAAAAGTATTTGGTATTACTCCTTTGGCAATTTTCCCAGATAGTCTATATAGTATTGGAATTAACTGTCCTTTAAATGTTTGATAGAAATCACTTGTAAATTCTTCTGACCCTCGAGATTTTTTCCTAGGGAGCTCATTGATGGCCTGTTCAATTTACTTTTATGAGATGGAGTTAAGTACTCATCTTCTTCTTCTGTTAATCTGGACAATTTATATTTTTTAAAATCATCATCCATCTCATTTAGTTTGTCGAATTTATAGGCATACAGTTGGGCAAAGTAATTTGTAATTATTATTTTAATATCTTCCTCACTGGAGGTGAGTTCATCCTTTTCATTTTTGATGTTGGTAATTTGGTTTTCTTTTTTCTTTTTTAAATCGTATTGACCAAAGATTTATCAATTTTATTGATTTTTTCAAAAAAACAACTCATAGTTTTATTTTTTTAGTTCAATAATTTTCTTTATTTCAATTTATTAATCTCTCTCTTGGTTTTGAGAATTTCTACTTAGGTATTTACTTGGGGATTTTCAATTTATTCTTTTTTGAGCTTTTCAGCTGCATGCCCAATTCATCGATCTCCTCTCCTTATTTTATTCATGTAGACATTCAAAGATACAAAATTTCCCCTAAGAACTGCTTTTGCAGTATCCTATAAGATTCGGTAGGTTGCTTCATTATTGTCATTCTCTTGAATGAAGTTGTTGACTGTTTCTATAATTTGTTGTTTAACCCACTCATTCTTTAGGATTAGATTCTTTTTGGTTTTATATTTTGTTTATATTTCCATGGCCTTTGATTACATAAAATTTTTATTGCATTATGATCTGAGAAGGATGCACTGAATACGTCTGCCTTTCTACACTGGATTATTAGGTTTTTATGGCCTAGTACATGGTCAATTTTTGTATATGAGCCATGTACTGCTAAGAAAAAGGTATATTCCTTTCTATCCTCATTTAATTTTCTCCAGAGATCTATCAAATCTACCTTTATCAAGAGTTTTATTCACCTCCTTAACTTCTTTCTTGTTTATTTTGAGGTTAGATTTATCAAGTTCAGAGAGAAGCAGGTTGTGGTCCCCCACTAGTGTAGTTTTGCTGTATATTTTCTCCTGTCATTCCCTTAACTTCTCCTCTAAGAATCTGGACACTATACCACTTGGAGTGTATATGTTTCGTAGTGAAATTGCTTCGTTGTCTAGGTGCCCGTTAGCAGGATATAGTTTTCTTCCTTATCTCTCTTGATTAGATGTATTTCTGCTTTTGCTTTGTTTGAGATTAGGATTGCTACCCCTGCTTTTTTTTACATCAGCTGAAGCAAAAATATTCTGCTCCACTCTTTTACCTTTACCCTGTGTGTATGCCCCTGTTTCAGATGTGTTTCTTGTAAAGAACACATTGTTGGACTATGGTTTTTAATTCATTCTGCTATCCATCTCTGCTTTGTGGAAGAGTTCATCCCATTCACATTCACAGTTATTATTGCTCTCTGTGTCTTTCTCTCCATCCCCTTTCTCCTTGTTTATGCTTTTAGTTCTCCCTTCCCCTCCATAATAGTTTTAATTTTTGACCACTCCCTCCCTCAGTCTTCCCTCCCTTCTTTCAGTCCCCCTCCCTTGTAATCCCCTTTTCCCTTACTACTTCCCTTCCTTTTAGCCTCCCCTTCCTTTTCTTTTCCCTTTCCCCTCCGATTGCCTATAGAGCTAACTGTATTTCTATACTTAACTGAGTTTGTTGTATGCTCCTTGAACCTAATCAGATGAGAGTATCCCTCAAACAATGCTCATCTCCCTCCCTTCTTTCCCTGAACTGTAATATATTTTTGTGCCTCTCCCTGTGATGGAATTTGCTTTTTTCTCCCTCCTCCTTTTGCCATCTTCCATTACAATCCCTTCCCACCCTTAAATCACATTTGTTATCATCGCATCATTTAATTTATACCCACTCCCTTTATTTATGTACACCCCTTTGATATTTCATAATAAATTTATGCTTTTCAAGATTAACAAATATTATCTTCCCATATAGGGATGTAAACAGTTTGCCCACATTGAGTAATAAGTTTTTTCCCCTGTTTACCTTTTCATGCCTCTCTTCAGACCTGTGTTTGAAGATTGAATTTGCTGTTTAGTTCTGACCTTTTCATCAGGAAGGTCTGGAAATCCCTTATTTCACTGAATGTTCATCTCGTTACCTAAAGTATTATGCTAAACTTTGCTGGGTAATTAATGCTTGGCTGTAGTCTCAGCTCCTTTCCTTACAAAATATCATATTCCAATTCCTTCTGTCTTTAATGTAGAAGCTGCAAGGTCCTGTGTGATCCTGACTGTAGTTCCTTGATATTTGAATTGTTTCTTTCTGGCTGCCTGCAGTATTTTCTTCTTTACTTGATAGTTCTGGAATTTGGTAACTATATTCCTTGGAGTTTTTAGTTTGGGGTCCCTTGCAGGAGGTGAACAGTGGATTCTTTCCATGACTATTTTGTCCTCTGGATCTAGGACTTCTGGACAATTTTCCTTGATGATTTCTTGGATGATATTTTTTTCATCATGGCTTTCTAGTAGACCAATGATCCTTAGATTTTCTCTTCTGGACCTATTTTCCAGGTCAGTTCTTTTTCCAATTAGATATTTTACATTTTCTTCTACCTTTTCATTCTTTAGATTCTGTTTGACTGATTCTTGATGTGCCATAGATTCATTAGCTTCTGTTTGTCTGATTATAATTTTTATCAAATTGTTTTCTTCAAGTAACTTTGGCATCTCCTTTTCCATCTGTCCAATTGTTCCTTTTAAGGAGTTATTTTCTCCAGCTAGGTTTTGTACTTCCTTTTTCATTTGTCCAATTTTCCTTTTAAATTCTTCTGTGATTTCTTTCTTCATATTTTTAAAGTCATTGGTCAGTTTTTCTTCTATTTCTCTAATTTTGACTTTTCTAATCCTTCCTAAGCTCTTCAAAGAAGGCTCTTTGTGCTTCAGACCAGTTCATAGTCCCTCCTGAAGTTTCAGATGGGAGTACACAGTCTTAATGCTGACCTCTTTGTTATTTGTGTTTTGGTCCTTGTTCACATAGAAAGATTCTATGGTCTTTTCTTCTTTGCTTCTTACTCATGACAATCACTCTTTCCCTGACTTTTAAAGTATATCTCTGCATTGAAGGCACAGGGGGCTCTGTCCTGCTGTTCTTATGTCTAAAACTTGAGGCTTTGTGTATTTTGGCCTCTGGTTCTTTTAGTTAGAAGCTAAAATGCTGCAGCTGCTGATGCTGAACTGGTTGATGCTGGAAAGCAGAGGCCAGGTGAATTCTTTCTGGGTTTCCCTGAGTTACCCTGGATCTAGTGATTCCCCTGGAGTGCTGAGGCACACATGGGGTCCTGGTGTTGGCTTCAACCCCTGAGGCTCAGGATCTTCTCTGGTTTGTTGAGGTGGGGCTGTCTGGGACAGCTCTGATCCTGTACTGATCCCCTTCAGCCACAGCAAGAGGCATACTCCTTAGCAATCTTTCTAGCCTCACATGCTAAGAGTCTATTTACCCTTTCAGCTGCTCCCACTGTTCCAGGGTTTTTCCTGGGGAGATATGCTCTGGGCTTATCAAGGTCAACAAGGGGAGGGAGATAGCAATTACCAATCACTCCACCATCTTGGCTTCTGGAACCGGAAAATATTTTTTGTTGATATTAGTGTGATGGTAGTAGTCCTTTTGACCAGCCAGGGCCACAGAGAATACCATGTCGGCAGGATGCCAACCTTTAACATAAGCCACCTTATTCAGGTTTAGGTGGATTGAGAGAAGGGTGCAGACTTTTTGTGTATGTGTGTGCATGTGCACGTGTGTGAGTGCATGTGTGTTTGTGTGTATGTGTGCATGTACACACTAGTGGTGGTGATATCTTTGTAAACTTTGGTTTGGTTGCTCCAATAATGTCAGTCCTCTCATCCTGCCTACACAGGCACCTGTTGCTCCAGCTTCTCCCAAGTCCAGCCCAGTTTGTCAGCCATCCTGCCACCATTTGCCTGGATCTCCACTAGGTGACACTTCTATTGTCTCCAAGGGAGCAGGCACACATAGGTATAGACAATGACTTGGATCCCTTGACACTATTTCTTCATGCTTTTGGAGTCTATCTCCACCTGCATCTTGTCATCATCATCCTACCACTTCCTACAACAGCTAGTGAAGGCCTTCTTCTTAGATTTGGGTCAGTTCTTGTAGAATCACCCATTACATTCATCACTGATGTGCTCAACAAAGATGGTTCTGAAGGTGTGGAGATATGAGCATGGGGGTGGGTGGTCTGCACTTAATTCATAATGCTTACAGTGACCACAGGGTCATTCACATTCACAATACAATGGCTTCAACCACTTCCTTCTTTTTTCACTTTTAAGGCCAGCCTATCCACTTCTCCAACAATATGGATCATAACTGGCTTATAAACCAGAAAACCTGTGAGGCAGATGTTCACGGTGGGGACATCTTGGGTGAAGCTTCTCACCTTTGCCCAGTGTCTGCTACTTCATTTTTGAAGCAGGAAGCCAACAGACCTATGCCTGGGAACCAAAAACTGCCAGTGGGACATGATGCTACTGTGATTGCAGCTACTACCAAGCCATCTGGGAGAGGCTCTTTTCATTTTTGAATAGCTATAATTTTTAGAATGCTTTCATTTACATAAAACCAAGTATCTAATTTCCTACAATTTTTGCTTTGGTCCTTTGGGTCATAGCAAAGAAAATGTAATCCTGCTATGAGGCAGCCCTTCAAATTATTGAAGATAAATCTTACATCCCTATTCAGATTTCTCTTATCCTTCAACCAAACCTACATGGCATGTGTTGAGATGACTTAGGCTCCTTTTCATTCCCTTTTGGATGTACTGCTGCCTCCAGTGCCCTTCCTTTTATATAGCACATGCACTTCTCTTTTTTTTAATTTACCTAACTGCTGGCTAAAGTCACAAAGCAGGAAATTAGGTTTCTATTAACAGTAACCTGAGAGACTTTGGTTTCAAATTTTCCCAGTCTCCCAATATTCCACAAGGAAAAATTCCTTAACATTTTATAGATACAAATAATTCTCAATAATCCATAAGTGGATTATATGATTTCATGGAGTCAAGTATCCTTGTCTTCTTTTCTTCTTTGATGAAACAGGGCTTCAGGGAACTGATATCAGGGGAAAGTCTGATAGGACAAAAATAGTTAACCAATAAATCTATATTTATAAAATCCTTATTATGTCCTAAGCACCATGTCAATATATGGGAAAACAAAGAAAAGCAAAAATGACCCCTGACCTTCCAGAGCTTACCTCCAAAGGGACATAAAAAATATAAATAATAATACCTAAAATAAATAACATTTACATAATGTTTACTATGTGCCAAGCTCTGTGCTAAGCACCTTACAATTACTTCCTCATTTGACCTTCAAAATAGCCCTGGTAGGTACGGGGTATTATTATTTCCACTTCATAGTTGAGGAAACTGAGACCATGGTTAAGTGATGTGTCCAGAGTCACACAGCTGGGAAGGGTCAGATGCCAAATTTGAGCTCTAACCTCCCTAACTCTAGACTGGGTACTCTATCCACTGTGACACCTAGATGCCCAAATAAATAGTTATATACAAGTTACATTCAGAACAGATGGAAGATGGCCTTAGAGGGGAAACCTCTAGAACATGCAGGTTTACGTATGCGTATTATTGAGAGGAGCTTGTCTCACTGTTTTGCAAAGGCAGATATAAATGCTATGGATTAACTACTTTAGGGATCATCTCTACCTCTGCTCCCATTCATTCATGTGAATAATCAGGAGTTGAAATATTAAAGTCCTCTCTCCACGTCAGTGCAGAAAAAGCTTGATGTTCCTTATATTTCTCCTACCACACCGTGTTTGCTGTCCAAACTAAATTAAAATCCTTTGAAGCAAGGAACTTTCTAATCACTACATAGCATTTCCTGTGCATTGGTGAGGGAGACTATGCCTCTAGAAAATAGAAAAGTTACAGGTAATTACTATCAAAACTAGTAATCATTCTGCTTTGTTTCATGACGTTTAAAAAAAAATGATAATGGGTTTTTGAATCCCTTGGCCATTGGGCCAAATATGTACAGATTTGGCCTCTAAATGTCATTCAGAGCATTTTGAAGGAAAACTGAAATCAAAATTATTAAATTATAAGAACTTGTTCCATTCATTGCTTTCCCCCAGACTCCAAGCATTTTATTTTTAGATGAGTAATTGCATCCTTTGTACTCAGAACAAATTAATAACCACTTGCTTATAACAATTCCAATTTCACCATTGGAAAGGCTCATGTACCCAGTCAGAATAAAATAACATGGTTACAATTAGTTAAAATTTAACTGGTCTTATGAAAAAAAAATCAGCATTCAAGGGCAGCTGTTGTTCAATGAGGACATTTGGGTTACTAGAGAAATATTAAATTAGATGAGCTTGCAGAACCCATAAACATGTCATTTCAATGCACTACAAGGAAGATAATAGAAGTCATAACAAATAGACTTCGGAATCACATTTTAATTAGTCATGCAAACTGTTCTACACAGAAGTGCTGACAGCACCAGCCGCGGTGAAATGATGTTACTTAAAGGTGTAGATCCGAAACCGTCTGGCCATATAAATGTACCATTTAATAAGCATTTTTATTCAAAATAATGATTTCCTTAAATCATCATAACTGGAAAAATACTGAATTAAGAATATGCCCTATTTGACTTTATCTCTGAGTACCATAAGAAAATTCTTCCCCCCCACCACAGAAGAATCTATCAACAATTTGATGAACTGCACACATGTGAACACTCAGATATTTGATTCACTATTCAAATGTGCCAAGGGAAGGAAACCAGGATATTGTAGTCATGATGACAGGAAGCCAATGTTCTCCATGTAGATTGAGTTCAGTCTTAGCTATGTGTGCATGCTGACATGAACTGATGTTCTCCTTAAATTCTTGTCATGGGTTTTTGTTGTTTCTGTTTATCTCAGGAAGATGAGCCCCCCAAAAACATATGTCAAATAACAATTCCACTGGCATTTTAATGGGCCTTGCATTTCTAGATGAGTATACACAGGATGACCAGATCCATTGACTTACACGGAAATAGATTCAGATTTTCCTCCTACAGCTTTGAAAAGAAGTACCCATAGCTTGTTCCATTCCGCTAGATTTGCAAGTGGAGATTCACAAAGCAAAAGAATGAACTAATTCTCAATAACAATTTGAGTCTTACATCATCTTTTTCCCCCAACCAATTTTCTAGACTTATTTTGGGCAGTGAGGGGGTGCAGTAAATAGAGCTCTGGGTATGGAGTCAGAAAGACTGATTGACCTCAGAAAGAAATCTGACTTCAGAGTGAATAGCTGTGTGACCCTGGGCAATTCACTTAACTCTGTCTCAATTTCCTCATCTGTAAAATGATCTAGAGAAGGAAACATCAAACCATTCTAGTTTCTTTGCCAAGAAAATCCTAAGTGGGGTCATAAAGTGGGCAGGACTAAAAAAAAACCCCAAAACAACTGAACAAGGAAACTTATTAGTTTAATCTTACAACATCTCTTATATTTATCCAACATCTAATATTTAAGTTATTAAAATAGTTATTGTTAAAAATAATAATAGCTAACATTTCTAGAACACCTGCTATGTTTCAGTCACTTTGCTTAAGGTTTCACAAACAGTATTTCATTTGATCCCAACATCCCTATGAGGTAAGGGCTCTTATTATTCTTATTTTACAGATGAGGAAACTGAAGCAAAAAGAGGTCGAGTAACCTGCCAAGGGTCACACAGTCTAAGAAAAGCTTAACATATGATTTTAACTCAGATCTTCCTGACTCCAGACTCGACACCCTATATATTGTATTATTTTGTTGCCTATTATAGTCTACATGGTCTGCTAGAGACTAGGGTTATAAGCACAAATAATGAAACAATTTTACTCTTAATGATCTTATATCCTAATAAAGGAGACTATAAGTACATATTTTAAAAACAGAGGTTCACATGGCTATCAACCTAGTTTAGGCCCTCATCACCACTTATTGGAGCTATTGTAATAGCCTCAATTTATCTCTTTCTACACCCTGCCCCACCCACATCCATCCTCCACACAGATGACAGATATTTTATAAAAGTGTACAAATGAGTTCAATCATGTCACTCCTTTGCTCACCAAGTTGTTGCAGCTGCCTATTATTCCTGGAAAAAAATACAAATATTTTTGCTTGTCTTTTAAAGCTCTTCATAATTTGTCCCTAAGCCCTCTTTTCAGATTTATTCACATTATCTTTCCTCTTACATCAAACATTCCAAGCAACCTGATTTAATTGCTATTCCTTATATAAAATACTAGACTTTCTACCTCCATGCATTTATGAAAGCTTCTCCCTCTCACCCGGAACATTCTCCCTTTCCCTCCTTACTTCAGTCCCTTGGAATTTCTAGATACTTTCAAAATTCAGCTTAAAAATCACTTGCTACAGCAGCCTTTTCCTGATTCTGTCCTCCCACAATCATCAGTGCTCTTCCTCTCTTATGCGCTTTGTATTTACTCTATGGATATTGTGTTTATTTCTCAACCTATGAGTTGTCTACAACCACCACCACACCCCCATGCCACTAAAATGCAATCTTCTAGGGGCAAAGATTGGTTTTAGTCTTTGCATCCCCAGTACCTAGCATGGTATCTGGCATGTTGTAGTCACTTAAGTGGTTTGTGGAAGCTAATTACTGAAAATTGCAAGGAAAAAAAATCCTGATTAAGATAAATTCATTTTTGTCCCTTTGGTCTCTGTAATTAGGATGATCAATTCTCTGTGTTTCCCTAAAGTCTGGAACCTTGGTGAGTTTGTGAGGGAATACTGCGATATTTTGTGGCCTTTAGCTATTCACATCGTTGGGAAGTCGAACTCTAACATACTTCCTGCCTATGATGCTCTCTCCCCATGTGCTGGCCTCAGTGAATTTCCAATAGTCATATTCCCCTTAAAAATAAATTTTGATCCCAATCTGTTTTGTCTTCCTCTCATATTGACTTTATAGTCCTGTGTAAGGTCAAGCCACCAGGGGAGTAACTGGGAGAGGAAGAAAATTGAGTTGAGAAGAAACAAAAAAGCGGTGAATAGGAGGAATGACTATAGGGAGTGACTAAAGATGTGCTTGAAGGGCACTCCAGAGGCTAATATCAAGCAAAAGTGCACAACAACCACGAAGGCCATCAGACCAGCCTACAATTCAACAGCTAGATACAGGGCAGTGCATTATAGAAATGATTGGAATAAGATGTGGAATTACAAATACTCCCTGACTTTGCAAAAGCCCTCTCTATGCTATGTATTTGTCAATTGCTACAGTTTTGTCTTTGACAACAAGCGGCAATGCACCTATACCTTTACCTCCTTCAGCCTGACATTTACGTTAGCCATTATCATGTAGGAATCTAGATCTGACCTCATAAATTCTGCATTATCTATGTATGTTAACTTACATCCACATCAAGACTTGAAAGAGGACAGAAAAAATGAAGGGTAGCAATATGAAAGAGAGATTAGAAACCGACATTTTTTATATTATTTTTTCTTTAATTTAATCTTTCTACTCTTTCCATTAGACATATCCAAAGACAGAATCTGGGGCATTCAAATGAGTCCTGTAATATTGATTTCCTGTAGTATATTTCTGAAATCATCAGTGTGGGTTTTCCCTTTAATGGTGCAGATACCAACCTGTTCACATTGCTGTAGATCACATGATTCTTGTCTACATCCTCCCTGAAATGATGAAGAGGAGCTCCACCCAACACATTCAAAGTTTTTCTCTAGGTTTCTTAGCATCAGATCAGTAACACAGCACCCAACTTGTACATCAGTTATCATTTGCTTTAAATTAGAAGTATCAAACATGAGACCAGTAGGTTGCGTGCAACCCACACTTAAGGGGGCCCAAACTACATTAAGATGTGGTTCCCATCTTTTTAATATATTTATATATTAGTAAAAAGAACATATATTAACATGTGTGGTTTTCTAAGTCATTTTCTGGTCTACAGCAGTCTTTATGAATGGCTCAGTGACCACGGTTTCTATTTGATATTGACAACTGCTCAAAATATTTGACTTACTCATCTCCAGCCAGACATTTATTTGATGAGCAGTTCTTAGGTGGCAACATCACACTGCCAAATTAACCTCTCTCTGTCTTTCTAGTACCTCTTGCATGGCCCACAATTTTAATTCCTTAAGGACTATACTACATAAATATGATTTGCAACTATATTGGAAGAACAATATGTTATAAGGGGGTAGAAATGCCTTTGCTTCAGGGAGAAATCTGGCAACTTAAAAACTTTTCCTGTTCTTTCTAATCGTTTCCAACACCACTTAAATTTCTATCTGTATTGTCCATTCAAAATACATACACAGATGGAGCAATTCTATGTGTTATCTGTCCAAATACATATCACAGTCTGAACAAGTGGATTTTTGCATCCACTTGATTTTTCCTGTGTACATGTATTGATATAATCTATAGAATGACAACAAATGGCAAAGCAGGCAATACTCGATAATAAATCTGACTTTTTTCAGTTTTTATTGAAGTTATTTTGAAATGATTTTCTACTATTTTAATTTTTAGGGTTTTGCTCTTAAGTAAGAAAAATTCAGACTAAATAAATCATGATCTGAAGAAAGGCAAGTGGTGTGGAGCATCTAGTGATGTTGAAGTACATATTTGTTGACTAAAGAATTTTTTAGTGTGCCTTTAATTTTTGGGCCAAGAAATTAAATATTACATAGTAAATGACTATTCAGGAGTAAAGAATGCCTTCAAGGAGCTGTATGAAAGAAAGAGAAGACTGGTTCATCACAGAACAAATATGCGTAATATTTTAAGGTTCATACAGTATATTACATTAATACCACTCTTGATAATAAAATTGTATTGACACATACCATCTAAATGAGCTATATTAATTAGCAATAGTAATAATGAATAAATCTTATTATTAAATATTTCCAACATAAGTTAAAAAAATTCTAACAATATTTACTGCTACTTCTCTCCCCAATTGTTGAAATCATTTAAGACATAGGAAAATAATAATTTTTTTCTTTTCTAATATACATTAATTTGCATGAGTTTCATTGACTTTACTATATGTCATTTTTAGGATAGATCTGGAGTTTGAAAAGTTCTAATTAAGGAAAGATACAGTTGAAACTGCAACAATTTGTTCGAAAGTGCTTTTTTCTGTTTTTCTATTATATATTAGCCAACTGAAAAAAATCTTTTAAAACTATGTCTTCCATCAGTTATATGAAGACATAGAAATTCAAAACAGGCAGTCACCTGAGTCAGAGAAAAAGCTAGAAGTATTTTCACATGAGGCAAAATAAAACAAAATATCACCAACAATAATGAAACAGATGAGATTCAGGTATTCGGAGGGTAAAAGTGGCAGCCAGAAAACAATTTAAGTTCTAATTCAGTAATAACAATCATTCTACTTTTATTCTGGTCTCTGGGGAGGACCAAAGAAGTTAAGGTTGGTAGTGGCATTATGGAAACAGACGGGGGACTTGGAACGAGGTACAGTAGAACAGGTGGAGATTACAGGGACCAGTAAGTTCAGGAAAGTTCACTCATTTGGGAAAAGAAGTATAGGAACATAAATGTTAGCATCCTGGGACAAAGTACACATCACCTGCTGCTAATTACTGTCCTGATCCAGACTTTGAACAAATCTTACTTACAGCTGTCCTTAATTTAATCCAATACAAGTCATAAGTATTTATGAAGTGCCTCCTATGGGCTGGGCTTACTGCTAAGCCCTGAGGGTATTAAGATAAATAGGAAAAATAAGACCATATTACTGAATCCCTGTTATAATGATTATTTTTGGCTATCCCTATATACTTTTAAAGTATTTTCCTACATATAGTTTCATTTTCTCCTCACAAGTGAGTGAAATATTCATGCTAAACAAAGATCCAGAGTGTTTAAATAGCTTTTGTAATATCAGAGGATATTGGCAAAGACAGTCCATTCTGCTGGTTCTGAAACAGCTTTTCTTCCTGCTCGATCAGCCTTTGTATCACTGAGTTGCTAAATATAGATAGATGTAATTATTATTATTGCTACTTTTATTATTATTTGTGAAGCATTCAAGATTATAAATACTAAACCACATAATGAATGGAATTTTAAATAACACATGGTATAGTAAGGCACAGAATACACATTTTAGAGAAACATTCCTAAGTACTTAATTTTACATGGCACGAAATCTCATTTTTATCTTTTGTAACACTTTCCAAAAATTTAGAGTACAGTGCTATACATTTAGTAGGAATCTAATATATATGTACTGATGTTTCTCCTGCTGCAGATAGCAATGTGTGTCAATTGTAGAGGACGAAATATAAAATGATAACAGGTATTTAACTAAGAACGATTTTTTTCTGGAATCTTAAAATGACAACATTCTGAATTAATTTTGAACCTACATTGCTTACCATGGTCCAAATCTCTCCTGCATATTGTTCATACTGGGGAAATATAATTAAGATCATTCTAGCATTATTCACAAGAATTACTCTATGATGGTGCCTACAACTTCAACATAAGCTTGTGCTAAACCAAGTCAGGCTTTTAGATATGTAAAGATGGTGTCAGAATTTATTATATAAGGATGATTGATGCCTTTATAAATCTGTTAACCAGAGACAGCCTTTTTTTCACTATTCCCATATTATTTCTTTGCAGAATACCTGGGTTCAACTACTTAGGAGCTTAAGAAAGGAACCCAACCTCTCAAGTGTAGTTATCAAATCTAACATATGTGCATGCATAAACATTTATATTATTAGAAGGCTACCATTAGGTTGAGAGGAAATGATATAAACCAAAGTGGTTTATAAATGTAAAACCATTATGAAAATGTGCAACACTGGTAAAAACAGTAGTTAGTTCTTAATCAGAAAACAAATTATATTATTTCAGCATCTTCTAATTTTCTACCTGAAACAGGTGATATCCTTGATATTTCTGAGAAATAGTAAGTTTGCAAAAGAAAGGGTTTGAAAAGCTTTGTGTGGTGATTCTCTAACCGGATAGGTTCCATTTGAAGCACATATTTCAAGTTTTCCACTTGAATCAATTATGTAAACAGTCATCACATAATTATTTTTTAGATATATTCCTGATTCTCACTCCTATGTAAATAGAAGGCTAAGAGCTAAGGATTTGATTGATGATGCATCTTTCTCTACTTCTAGGAGTCCAGTGTGGACCACCAACAAAGAGAAGGGTCATTCAATCATCTAATTTCAGAATAGAATTGAGACATATAATCCATTTCAGTGCACTAGAATGGATTCCCCAAATAATAGGAGTCAAGAATTTGTAGCAACCTCCGAAGTCATCTAATCAAGTACTGCTTGAAAATTTCCAGTTAGGGGACACCCACCACCTTACAAGTCAACCCATGCCATGTTCCCCCACTTTTTTTTCTTATTATGAAACTGACCATCATGGAAAAATTCAAAGAAAAACAGAAAAGTAGTATATTTGAAAATGTGAATCTGTAATTATGTGCAGATTGTTTCTTTAAAAAAAGTGTGGGGGGGGGTGGGGGGGGTGGAATTTAACATATGGTACCAGTACTTTTCTGTTTATCTGAGTCTTCTTCTGAATTTCTTTCTACTTTCTTCTAGATATATAAAAATATATTGCATAGGCATTCTTTCCTTTATTTTCTTTTTTTTGCATCTATCATTATCCTCACCTCCCCACCAAATAAATCATTTACTTGTAAGAAATAGACTAAACAAATATGCTTGACTCTAACTACACTCCATCATCTTTCAGCCAAAAGATGGAGAGAAGCCTTTTGTCATCAGTCTTTTGGAGCTGTGATTGGATATTTCATTGATGGGAATTTTTAAGACTTTGATTATTCCATTTTTAGCTTCTCTAATTGTTTGGAATTTTTCCTAATAGTCTGCCATCCTAGAATAACCAGATAAACTGTCCTTTAGTGACTAAATATCTTCAAACAATATCCAAAATGGCCTTAAAAGTAAATCAATAGAGATAAGCATTTAAGTTCTATAAAATAAAATTTAAATGTTGTCTATAGGAAACACATTCACAGATTTGAATTAAAAAGCGTCTAAAGCTTAGGAAGCTGCATACTAAGACAGGAAGTTAACCTCAGGGGATACTCCTTCTAAAGAAATATTCTTTTCTCATTGTTCCCCATTGCCTGATTCATAAGAGGAAGTGCTTTGTGACAGTTCCAAAGGAATTGGGGGAAGAGGGGTATTAATGGGCGTCAAAAAGTAGCCAGGATTGCTTACATATCTGAATTGGGACCTACTTAAGTGCCCTGAGCACAGAAGCTGAAGATGGGAGTGCAAATTTTGGGAGTGACCTAAGAGAGCCAGGCATATGCAGGTTATTGTAGATGTGACCTAAAGTAAGGGTGAGACCTAGGGTTTGAAGACCCGAGAGGCAGAACTTTCTTGGTACCCCTTTACCTTTCTGAACATAATGCTGCGTTCTAGGGGAGGAATGGTGGCTGGGTTCTTAATCCTCTCACCCTTATCCCCACATACACAGTATATTTAGTGCAGAAGGAATAAAACAAAAGCTGGGACATCTGCTTGTCTCAAGTGTAATTTATACTGGATTCTGGGAAACAGGGTCAAAGGCTGTTTCTGACACTGAATACAAATCTATGGGTGCTGAATAGGGAGAGATTGTTTAATTTGGTTAGAGTCATAGTTTCTGAAGCTTTGAGATGGCAGAATGCTTGCTTGGGTTCTGTGTCTCAACATGTGAAGAGAGGTAAAGATCATGTTAGGTACATTTCTGAAGTTCATTCAGCAGTTTAGTTGAACATGAATACCCATTTTCTACAAGCAAAGCAAAAGAGGGAAGAGGAGAGAAAGGAAAGATAAGGGGGAATGTGCTGAGATGATTCACTTGGGGAATTATCAAGCAAGGGAAGTGAGGGTAGGTGAATACAGAGACTCAGAGTCATGCCTTGCTGTGCACCCTTTTCTCCGATATGGTCTTTACAACAAATTCAGAGGAATAAGGCCTGGATGATTATGTCCCATACAGCATATATGGATTGAGAACGAAAATAATTCAAGTTAGAAGACCAAATTTTGTCTAGTAAAGCTTTTCTGAATCATGGGTAGCCAAAGTCACTTCTGGATCTATGTTTCCCTTCTGACATTTACTTCACATGGGACATTGGGAAAAGTCACATAACCTCCCCAGGCCTTGGTTTATTCTTTTATAAATTAAAGGAGCTGAACTAGATGGCCTCTGAGGTCCCAATATATTAACTTGTAATGGAATAGAGGAAAGGAAGGGTGTGCTACCATCTGGTAATAAAATAGAACAGACATGGGTACTCAGTGAATAACTCCCCATCATCACCAAAGCGAATCCAGTAGATTGGCCCATTCCACACCAGATTTTACAGATAATATTGTAATTTCTGGTCTTTTCCAATGTTCCCATGATATAAGTAGGCAATATATATTACAATGAGGCTTACAGACAACATGGGATATAAAAAGCCCTACTCTTTCTCTGAGTTTGGCTCAGTCCTCCAATCAGTATTATCTCCCATTGGTAAGTCTAATTTTTTTTAAGATCACCATAAAGTTATATCCAAACTTTCTGAAGGTCCTAGAGACAATATGCTGAAAAGAAATGTTTCTCCTTCTCAGTTCTCTAACTTTTGAGGTCATAATCCATGTTTTCTATAAACCAGTCACTCACAAAAGTGACACTTTTGGATCTTCTTAATAATAATGGAAATGAAAGTCATTCCCTAATATAGTAAATGGTCAAGAGATATGAACAGTTTTCAAAAGAACTTCAGACTAATAACAACCACATGAAAGAATGCTCTAATACAGACATTTTTCTTGTTTAATCTATGCAGTTTTAAATTCTTTTCCAAAATAGTTATAGTAATTCTTAGATCTACTAATAGTGTACCAGTGTATCTATTTTCCCACAGCTCTTCCAACATTGACTGTAGCCATCTGATTTCATGCAAATCAAAACAATGCTGAGGTTTCACTTTTGCTCCTTGAAATCAGCAAATGATAAAATATGACAACAGTCAATGTTGAAAGAGTTGAGGGAAGATACATTGGTGTAGTGTTTGTGGCAAAGACAATTGGTAAAGCCATTCTGAAAAACAATTTGGAACTTATAAATAAAGTGATGAAATGTCCATACTCTTATGCAGAGAGTCCAATACTGGACTTACTGCATATATGATATGATAACAAATCACTTAACTCCCAAGTCTTATTTAGCTTATTTGATGATAATAATAACTTAATGATAGTTTACTTAATAAATAAATGTATTTAGTCTATTAATTTATAAAATGAAGGAGGTGAACTAGATGACATCTGATGACCATCAAGGAAGGTTACTAATAGGAAGAAATCCCATAAACACTGAAATATATATAGTAGCACTTATTGTAATAGTAAAAAAAAAAAAAGAAACAAATTAAATGTTCACCATCTAGAGAATGCCTAAGAAAATTTGATATATAAACAAAATATTACTGTGCTATAAGAATGATGAAAGTGATGAATATGGAGAAACATGGAAATATTTTCATCAGCTGATGAAGAATTAAGTAGTCAAGAAAACAATATATAATATTATTTGTTACTGTTGTTCAACTGTTTCAGTTGCATCCAATTCTTCATGACACCATTTGAAGTTTTCTTGGCAAAGATGCTAGAATGGTTTGCCATTTCCTTCTCTAGCTCATTTTATAGATGAGGAGTGTGAGGCAAACAGGGCTAAGTGACTTGCTCAAGGTCACACAGCAACTAAATATCAAAGGCCAGATTTGAGCTCAGTTACTTCCTGACTCCAGGCTCAGTGGTCAATCTACTATGCCACCTAGTTGGTCTCTCTACAATGATTACAACAATATATATGGAAAGATCAACTACACATACCAACAAAAAAAATCAGAAGTGCATGTGGCAAAATTATAAGGAAAAGATATACATATAAAGAGCAGATATTAGAAGATGTACCCAACCATCCCTTGCCAAAGATAGAAGGTCCTTAAGTTTTGTGCATTGTACATATTTTCATACTGTTTCCATTCTGTTGATCAGTTGAGTTTTTCCTTCTTTTTCTTTGTCTTTAAAAACACTATTTGTTACATGGGAGACAGAAGAATGATACAAAGTATGATGATGTAACAAAAGGCATCAACAAAAACATAAAAATTATGTAAAAGGGTTAATATTAAAGATGCTAACATTAAACCAAAGAAACATATCAAAATGTACATATAAGACCAAGTCATGTTTTTTTTGTCCCTTTTGTGACTCACTCCTTCAAGGCTATCTTTTAAAATTTATTGTATACTCATATAACAAACTTAGCGGGTAGATAAAGGGATGTATTTCATGTTTTGCCCTACATTTTCATAGTTCTAAAAATGGCTCCTTAGCAGCACTGAGGAGAAGGCATGGTATTTATGTTTTCACACCAGCAAGCAACAGTGCCAAAGCATCAAAAAGGAATGAATGTTTCTCAGAGGAATTCCAGGAAGAAATGGTTTTAGGTTAGGTTAGGCAAAGGATCAGTTTTTCTTCATCCAATCCTCATTTGTTCTGGGAAAAAAAGAGGAAATGAAAGAGGGCAAGGTCTTTCAGTCCTCTAGCCTGCTTGACAACTCAATAAGATTTTATGAAGAAGAGTCAGTTGCCCTGGGTATCCGGTTAAAGACAGGTGATCTCTTTCCCCTTGAATTCATATAAGCTACTCAGAAGCCCAGTTGGCTTTTGAGAATCCCTATTAAGAACACTAGATATTGGGGGTGAAGTAGAAGGATGGATCTGGTGTAGCTCTTCCTCCATAGCCCATAAAATACCTGTAAAAAAATGACTCTAAACAAATTCTAGAGCAGTAGAAGCCACACAGTGGAGTGAAACAGATTGCCAACCCAAGACAGTCTGGAAGGTTTACAGGAAAGGTCTGTCAAATCAAGCTCAGAGCACAGCACAGCCCATCCTTGGCTGAGCTGCACAGCATGGACAGGACTGGAGCAGGCTTCAGGGCACAGAATCACAGGCAGCAGCTGTGGTTCCCAGATATCTCAACCCACAAAATCCAAAGACAGCGTCAATGTCAGTGAGAAAGCTCTTTCACCTGGGTGAGAAGGGAGTAGGGTCTGGCCTCAGCCCCAGGGCAGTGGGAGTCACTGCAGCACAGTGTCAATTTTTGGAGCCCTCAGCCTAAAGATCCTGGGGGAACTGAGCCACTGATCTGGGTGTCAGTGATGAGTGGAGGCCCTGGGATGAGGAAGAGTGCTGGTATGGTAGAGCTGGTGGAGACTCTGGAGAAGGAATTCTACTCACAGATTCTGGGTAGAAAAGCCTGTGGTGGCTTCCAGACCAGAGAGCAGGCCAAGACAGGAGTAACTCCTCTCCCTTGATTGTGCCACCTTGGAAGAACTGAGAATTTAGGTTCCTGAAGTATACTTTCCACTTGACAAAGGACTCAAAAGTCAAGAAGCAGGCTGGGAAAATGCCCCCAAAAAAGGGGAAAAAATAAGACTATAGAAGGTTACTGTCTTGGTGAGCAGTTATTTTCTTCCATCCTTTCAGATGAGGAAGAACAAGGCATACCATCAAAGGATGACATAAAAGTCAAGGTTTCTCATCCAAAACCTTAAAAAAAAAAATGCAGTGGTCTCAGACCATGGAAGGGCTCACGAAATGATTTTGAAAGCCAAGAAAGAGAAGTGGAGGAAAAATTTCAGGGAGAAATGAGAGCATTTCAAGAAAATCATAAAAAACAAGTTAATAGCTTGCTAAAGGAGAACCAAAAATGTTGAAGAAAATAAAACCTTTAAAACTAGACTGACCCAAATGCCAAAAGAGATCCAAAAAATTCAATGAGGAGAAGAATGCTTTAAAAAGCAGAATTAGCCAAATGGAAAAGGATGTTCAAAAGCTTATTGAAGAAAATAGTTCTTTAATAATTAGAATGGAACAGATGGAAGCTAATGATTTTATGAGAAACCAAGAAATCAAAAAACAAAACCAAAAGAATGAAAAAATAGAAGATAATGTGAAATATCTCATTGGAAAAACAACTGACCTGGAAAATGGAACCAGGAGAGACAATTTAAAAATTATGGGATTACCTGAAAACGATGATCAAAAAAAAAAAAAAAGCCTAGAAATCATCTTCCATGAAATTATCAAGGAAAACTGCCTTGATATTCCAGAACCAGAAGGTAAAATAAATATTGAAAGAATCTACCAATAACCTCTTGAAAGAGATCTGAAAAGAAAAACTCCTAGGAATATTCTAGCCAAATTCCAGAGTTCTCAGGTTAAGGAGAAAATATTGTAAACTGCCAGAAAGAAACAATTTGAGTATTGTGGAAATACAATCAGGATAACACAAGATCTAGTAGCTTCTACCTTAAAGGATTGAAAGGCTGGGAATATGATATTCCAGAAGTCAAAGGAACTAGGATTAAAACCAAGAATCATCTACCCAGCAAAACTGAGTATAATACTTCAAGGGGAAAAAATGGTCATTCAATGAAATAGAGGACTTTCAACCATTCTTGATGAAAAGACCAGAGCTGAATAGAAAATTTGACAAGAATCAAGAGAAGCATGAAAAGCTAAACAGGAAAGAGAAATTATAAGGGACTTACTGAAATCAAACTGTTTACATTCCTACATGGAAGGATAATATTTGTAACTCTTGAAACTTTTCTCAGTATTTGGATAGTTGGAGGAATTATATACATATATATGTATATATATATACATATATATGTATATAGACAGAGGACACAGGGTGAGTTGAATAGGAAGGGATGATATCTAAAAAATAAAATTGAGGGGTCAGAGAGGAATATATTGGGAGAAGAAAGGGGGAAATGGAATGGGGCAAATTATCTCTCACAGAAGAGGCAAAAGAAAACTTGTTTAATGGAGGGGAAAAGCGGGGAGGTGAGAGGGGAAAAGTGAAACTTACTGTCATCACATTTGGCTTAAGGAGTATTCAATTTGGTATGAAAATCTATCTTACACTACAGGAAAGTAGGGGAGAAGGGAATAAGTTGGGTGTAAGGGGATGGTAGAAGGTAAGGCAAATGAGAGGAGGATGCAATTAAAAGTAAACACTTTTGGGGAGGGACAAGGTCAAAAGAGAGAACAGAACAAAAGGGGGGCAGGATAGCATGGAGGGAAATATAGTTAGTCTTTTACAACATGACTAATATGGAAGTCTTTTGCATAACTACACGTGTATAACCTATATTGAATTGCTGGCCTTCTCAGTGGGGATGGGTGGGGAGGGTGGATAGGAGAAAAGTGGGAACTTAAAGTTTTAGGAACGAATGTTGAGAATTGTTTTTGCATGCAACTGGGAAATAAGAAATACAGGTAATGGGGTATAGAAATCTATCTTGCCCTGCAAGAAAAGAGAGAAGATGGGGATAAGGGAAGGGAGGGGTATGATAGAAGGGAGAGAAGATTAAGGGAAGGGGTAATAAAAATACACAGTGTCTTGGGGTTGGGGAGGGGAGAGATGGGGAGAAAATTTGAAACTCATAATCTTGTAGAAATGAATGTTGAAAACTAAAAATAAATAAATTTTAAAAAAAGAATACCAAGTATTACATAAGTGATTTTTCCAGACAGTGTAGTCTTACTACTACTCTGCACCAGGGATCTATTTCAATCAAATTTCTTTAGTAGGATAAGCACATTTAACTAGATGTGTCAACACAATGGATGGCTGCTGACAAGTTGATGGCCATTGAATAAGTAATTTGAATAAAGAATGATCTTTATGTATCCTGAATAATTGACCCCTAACAGATCCTCAGGAAAGATTCCACAGCATGAGAGAAAAGTGCCAGTTAAACAGATGCAGTTCACAGAAACTGAAATAAGAGGCTAAAACTGGCAAGTAAAAGTTACTAAAAATCAGCCATCAAACCTTTAAGTTATCATGAACTAGTTTTAGCTAACACTAATAAACACTGTTGAAATGTGAAGTTTCAAATGCAGCCAAAATTTCTATTGCACATACTCTTTCAATATAAGGATTAACCTCAAGCTAACTGAACATTTATGCTGATAAAAATACACCTACTGGGAAATCTTTGTTAGTCCCAGATCTTGCCTGGAGAAAAGACTCACAGTCAAAATGTGGGTCCAACACTGAACTTGGCAGTAGGGAAAAAATGAAAGCAGTAAAAAGTCCATGTCATCATTACTCTAAGAGGCTACTTGCAAAGACTTATTTATGCCCACAAAATAACTAAAGATAAGTAAGAGTCAGCATGTTAAGTGATGGATTATTTGCTATGAGGTTATAACTACACAGAGAATAGAAAGATCTTTATAGCTTTTATGGGAATATTAGAATTTAAAGGGAAATGTAAAGGATGGACAAGATTAGCAGGCTGGGAAAGGGACAGAAATTCTAGAAAGGTAACGCCTGTTTCAATTCTAACAAAAGCTTATTTTTCCTTCAGACCTCCTAGTGTCTGCACATAAAAGCAGAAATCCACTCAATTTAAAATGTAAAAAATATGTGTTTGGGCTCATTCTCCTAGATCTCTTCAAGAGAGAATAGTCAAGCCACATAAATGTATTCATTCTTACTATTGAATTCTCAGTATGTACAACAGAGAATTACAGAATACTAGAGTTATAATGAACCTTATATTGTGATCTAGTCCCTTATACCAATGCATTTTTCTTAGATTCTAATCTCAAGAAGCTAGGGGTCATATCTAGATAATGAACTTTGTGAAGATCACACTATATTGTGTTATTTACAGTCAGGTAGAGCTGTAACCACCTAGGGGCTTATAGTGCTTTGCCCTAAGGTGCTGACAGATGGGAAAAATGTGTTTCCTCTCTGTGGGAAATCCTAGGACTTCCTTCATGGTGTTCATTTGGCTCATTGTGCTGCAAGATGCAATCAACCACAAGGGGCCACCTCAGGATCACTTACTATGTCCCTTTCTCAGGGCCTGTCTTTCCCCACTATACCTTTGGTGGCAATCAAGTTTTTTAGGAGATAGATTGTTTCTACTCCTAGCACAACAGCAACTGTCATTTGTGAGACTTTGTCCTACCTTAATCAGTCTTCTCTTTCATTGTGTTACGAACACCTCCTACTTTCTCTTCTCATGCCGGTTTTGTCCGGATAAAATAATAGTTATATCTCTTCAAGAAGATACTTTTTAGCCATAATAACATAACACTATCTCTTTTTTTTATATCAGGCTCAACATTAATACTATCATTGTGGGAATGGGTGGGGGGGAGTATCAAAGAAATAATGTAGATTCTAAAAAGCCAGACAGATAAATTAAGATAACACTTTATACTGCTAAAATTATTCAGCTCTTAATTACATATATTTTCATTGGCTGTGCAAAAGTAGAAACTGTCAATATAGTGATTTTCTTGTTCTTTTACTTTTCCCCCTAGAAAGTACTTTTGTGGCAAAGATGTGTTAGCTTAAAAAATCCCTAGATTCATTTTCACAGTTCTTATAAAACTCATCATACAATTTCTGGCCCAGCAAGGAGAGACTTGGTAGATAAGTATAGAAAATGATTTTGGAACTAAGTCAGCATTTTTATAGAATTTGATTTTAAAATGCTAGTATTTTTCCTCCCCTAAATCCTTAAAAGCCATTAGGGCATTTTTTTCCTTTTAACTTTCCTTAACATTCTTGAGGACAGAAAAAGCTATTTACAATATTTAAAGTCATTTTGTAATGCCCTATGAAAAGTATGGATAGACATTTTTATTTTTTATCCTTGCTTCATAAGCTTTTGGACCAAAAATATAGAGCACTAGCAACATGAAAAGAAATACTTTAACTTAGGAGGCAAAATGAGTTTCAACTTCAAACTAAATTAGCATAGAGTTACATTGGCTAAGTATGTCTCATGTGCCTTTACAGAGAAGCAATGTGTTACTTTCGATGATCCAGATAAGAAACAGCTGACTCCATTCTTTATTCTGATCCTAGTTGAGTGATAATTATTTAATAATAATAATAATGTTTATATGTGTTTACTGAAACACAATCCTTAGGAGAATTTGTAGCTTCCCCTACTTGCATTGTAATCCCCTCAAAGATTACTTGGCAATCCTATTTCAAGGCATATGGAAGGAAGAGCACTGCTCTACACTTCAGAATTATTCTATGACTGCTTTTTGTCCCCTTCTTTGTGTAGCCTTTTGATTGTCTGATTAGGCAGAAAGAGATGCGCAAAGAACAAGTCCCTGAATAGCTTTCTCAACACCTAAGTAAGTCCTGAGCTCTGAGTAAGAAGGACAGATAAATTTCTGGATGTGTACAGAGAGGTAGCACCAGTGACCTCTTCAACCTGCCAAGGTTGATATGAAGCCAAGAGCACAGAGCTTTACTGTTGTTTCTATCTCTGGTGGGTCTATTATTTCATCTTTGATAAAGGAATATTGGAGATGAAACAGATTAGGCTTTGATCTCATGAATTTGAAAAGGTCAGAGGAGCATATAGTGTCCAGTGTTAGCTGATAGCTGAGCCAGATGGATGAACTGGGGAATCAAACATGTTCTACAAAGAGGGAGCAACTCAGCCAGCTGTTATGCCACCTTTAGACATGAAATGGTAGGGAAATGTTTTGTAACAACCATTTTTAAGTGTAACCCTGTTCTTCTTAGAAATGAAGGTGTCAAAGGGATGAGCATTCCTACGGTTCAATATATGTGTGTGTCTTTGCATTTTCACTCTGGGGTTCCTCTTCTATCATTTCAGTAAATATCCATTTGTAAAACCTAATTACTATCAAATGATTAAATCCTAGTGGGGAAACTAGTCAGTGTGTCAATCAATGATGTAGAGGAGACACTAAATATAATTGGTGATTAATACTGGGGAGAAAACACTGGTATGCAGGCTTAAGTCAAGAGTAATAGAAAGACACCACAACTCCTAGAGGTTACCCCTTGAACCTCAGTGGAGATATGGCTAGGCTTACTATGAGAGTCTGAACCACCAATGCAAGTGGGAATTGGGATAAGGACATCAGAATCTATGGTGCTACACTTAACTGTGGATATGATGTGTCCCCTCCCCTCCAGGGGAATATAAGCTCCTTGAGGGCAGGGGCAGTTTTATGTTTGCATTTATATCTCAGTACCTAACACAGCAACTTAGTGTACACACAGCATGGCACATAAGAGTTGCTTAATAAATGTTCGATGTTACATGATCCCACACCTCATACTTTATTTTAGAGTTTATCTTAACTTGATTTTTTCATCCATCCACTACTCTGTCCCTCCATAAGAACAACACTGGAAAGGCTGCTGAAATCCTTTCACAATAGAGGAGAAGCGTTACAAAGGTTAAGCTTTGAACCTGTAATCAGCAAGATCTAAGTTCAAATTTGATATCAGACATTTACAAACTTTGTGAACCTAGGTATGTCACTTAAACTCTCACTGACTTAGTTTCATCCACTATAAAATGGAGATAATGACAGCTCCTTCCTTCAAAGATTGTTGTGAGGATAAAATGAGTTAATATTGGCAAAGCACTTAGTACAGGACCTACCTCATAGTAAACACAATAGTTTCTCCTTCTACCCCTCTTTTCCTTGCCTTCTAATCAATTCTTTAACTAAATACAAGTTTAACATAGAACAAAATTCACTTTCTTACCTGAACTATTTTAATGACCTCCCAGTTGATCTTTCTTTCAAGTCTCCCACCTCTCCATTTTTCACACAGATACTAAAGCAATATCTTTAATGATCAGATATGACTGTTGCTCCATACTCAGAAAACTTCAATGACTTTCCATTGCCTCTAGTCTAAAATACTAACTCTTCAGTTAAGAATTTGGAGCATTCTCTGCTCTAGTTCCAGTCAACCTTTTTTTTAGTGTTTTTCTTATTATTCTCTGAAAGGAATAGTTTGTTTCAGTTAAACTGTACTAATAGGTGATGTTAAAACAATTCACCTTTCACTTCGGGCCATTCTCTATAACTGGAATACTGCTAGTACTTTCTCTGTCTCTTAAAGTCCTTATTCTACTTCAAAGACAATTCAAGAACAACTTTCCCCTGATGCACTCTTATTTCCCCTAGTTACAAGAAAGGAGTCAGGAGAGAATGCACTATATACATAGCAGATGGCCACTGTAACAAAGTCACAGAGAAGGGAGACTGTATACTGTGTGTGAGAAACAAATAGAAGACCACTTGGCTCCATCAGGGAGTAGAAGAAGGTGAATAAAATACAGTGATGATGGAAAGAAAGTTTAGGATCACATTATGAAGAGCTATAAAAGATAAAAGAGAAGTTTACTTCTTATTCTAGAGACACTAAAGTTGATTGTACAGAAGCCTGACATTGCCAGATTTGTCCTTAAGGGAATCTCTTTAGAAACTTTTTTGGAAGGTGGACTGGGGTGTGGATAGAACTGAGGCAGAGAGATACATTATTGGGACATTACAGTCATGTCAACAGGAGAAGATAAAAGACTGAACTAAGATTTTAGAGAAGTTTTAATAGAGCAGTGACAGGGAAAGCTCAATTTCCAAGGACTGAGGAGAAATTAAATGGTTAGAGAGTTGGTGAAAATGCTAAGTATCGATGAATTTTAAGAAAATAAGAGGTTTTGCAGTAAAGACAATGTTAGAGTGTGTCACAGAAGAAAAAATAAGATGGGGAAAAGTGTTTGTAGGCAGATAGAAAGGAATGAGAGATGAGAAAGTTTAAAGATGAATAAGGAAGACAGAATGGTGTTTGGAGTGTTTCCCTGGAGGGATGTAGAAATGAGATCAAGAATCTACATAAAAAAATTAGACTTAGGGAACACTGTTTTTATAAAAAGAAGTTATTATTTATTTTTTTATATCCTTGATTTCCTCTGGTGTCCTTCCCTTTCCCAAAAAGCCATCTCATATAATTATGATTTTCAAAGACAAAAATAAGAAAAAGAAAATATAAAAATCATCATAATTAATCAATAAACTAAAAAAATCTGAAAGTGCATGCTAAGTATAATATTTGAGGATTTTCTACTTTTTTAGAGTGTGAATGTCTTCTCATCTCTTTTTCCAAGCCATGCTTGTTCTTTATAATTTTGAAACTTTGATTTGATTTTTGAGTGTTTTTTTCTTTTCCTTTACACTATTGTAGTCATTGTATGTATTGTTTTCTTGCCTTTGCTTACCTAATTATGTCCTAGTTCATTTAGATTTTCTCATGCTTCTCTGTATTCATCATCTACAGTATTTCTTAAAATATAGTAAGATTCTAGGCCCTTGAGAATAGGAAGAAAAAGTAATTCATTCCATGAATGAAGAAAAGTTTGAGGAATAAGGAACTTTATGTCAATAACGGTGGAGAGGAAAACTTTAGATATGATGCCTAAGCTAATAATGGGACTTATACTAACAGTGTATGCTTGTATTTCACCAGGGGTCACCATAAGTCAGAAAACCTTAACTTAAAGAGGTAAACATCTAATGTGGACTTTGGAATACCATATCAATCTAGTGGAAAATTCCAAGGAAAACAGTAAACAGTTTCAAAACTATTAAAATTGACTGAATGATTAAACAATTTAAAAATCTGCCTCTTTAACATATTTCTCAAGCCAAATCTGTCATTCCCCTCTGTCAATGCCCTTTTCACTACTTTTCCACCCATATGGTCTTCCTTAAGCATACTGAGAAGGAAGACTATTTGGGAGATGATTGCTCCATTTTCAAAGACTCTTTTAATAAGAACAAAGATGTTATGATCTAGAAGCACAAAGCTTTTTCTGGCTACACCCCAGAAACCTATTTTTTAGGGGTAGAAAAGGCAGAGATATATTTGTTTCCTAACTGTAATATGTAAGAATTGCTACTCGAGGCAATGCTAAAGAACAAATACGCATTTTCGGATAATAATAAAATTGAAAATACAAACAAGCCCTAGAGCCATTCCAGCTGATAAAACAGCCAGCATTTTCATTAGAGGCAGTGACTACTCTGCATGACACGATGAATAAAGAACAAGGCTATGTTTTGGTGGACTTACAACTTTGGGGATTTTACAATCTATGCCTTATCATCTGTCTAAGTTGGAAAGCCTGGATAATAATAGCCCAAGACACCAGGAAAAGGATGGTGCCTTTACATAAATCATACACCACTGAGCATATTGCTCACTAAACAAATACCAATAGAAAGAGTAATGCTAGCCTAATGGTAGTGAAATGCCAGACAAACTGTAGACTCAGCAAATTGTTTACCAACAACACTAAATAGGAAGGTTCATTAAGACCCAATTTTCAAGGGTGTTGGGTATGTGATCTTTCTTTTGCATATTCATAGGTAAAGATAAAGTATACTTTGAATAGATGAGGAATAATTTTTTATTAGTATTCATTTACTTACTTGGGGAAGAACTTAAGAAATTGGAGTACTTCTTTTACTACTGCATGCTTGTGATTTAGTCCAGTTGATTATAGAATAAACTATCACCAGGGGTTACTGCTGTTTAAATGATGACATTTTATATAAATAAAGAACATACTATTATTTAAAACACACACAAATGCAGTTGAATCTTCTTCCTGTCATATCTTAGACCTAACCTGGAATTAAACTTAAGCAAATGTCTAAGATGGATGCATTGAAGGACAAACTCAATGAGCTGTCAATTCATTTGCATGTCATAATCTGGACAATATATATTCATTAGCAATTTTTATTTTTGCTATTACACAGAGGTTTTTGTTTTTGTTTGAGTGGTCATAGTTCATGCTGAAAAAGCACTGTAGTTTGTGAAGTATGATTAAATTGGTGCAACGTTTGCTGGAAATAGGTGATACTATAGCATTCTTGGTCAGGAAATCCCAATCAATTGCCTAATGGTTGCGCTCAACCTCCCTGTAATGCTTCAGCCTAAAACCTCTCCTTGACCACTCTTTCTCTAATGAGTTGCCTTCTATTATTTGAATGTAAGTTCCTTGAGGTCAGGGATTGTCTTTCTTTTGTATTTGTATTTCCCTTATACTTAGTATAATGCATATAGTAAGCTTATACTTAATAAACTATTTTCATTCATTCATTTAGTACTACATTTAGACATATATGTGTGTGTGCACATGTATATGTATGTACACACACATATATATAGGTACTAATGGAGAGATTATATATATATATACACATCACCATACACAAATGAGATTATGTGTCATCTCATTTGAGTTTCATAGCAATACTCTAATATAGGTGCCATAATGATCTCCATGTTCAGATGAGGAAACAAAAGCGCAGAGTTTAATGATTTACCCATGGTTTTACAAATAACCTTCTGAACTTAACTTAAGTCTTCCCAATTCTAATATACTCTCCCTTACAGCATACTACTTTTCAATAATGACTTATTTCAAAAAGAAACATCATCAAAATATATCCTTTGAAACAGAGTTAAGGTGATCATATATCAAAAACAAGATTCACAGAAGGCCATCCTTAATACTATGCTGATACTTACTAAGTGTAAAAAGAATGAATGAAAAAGAGTGAAAGAAAGAATGAAGAAACCAGTTCTCCAAAGAACTGGTTGGGTACAGCATAGATGACTTGTGTAAGGATACGATTATTAATGACATAAGACAAGATGTCTTAGATGGACAATATGTCTATAAAATCATCAAAGGAATTATTGAGTACAGAATAATTTTAATGAGTTCATGACCAAGAGTTTAATGACTTAAAAAGCTAATTATAACCATCTTGATACATGGTCAGACTATATCTTTACCAGTCTCCAGAATAGCATTTCTTTCAATCTCAATAAATTAGGCCAGTTCTCTAGAGCACCCCAAAAACCCACAGAAAGAAACAGAGAAACAGTTAAACAATTGTCAGCTAAGCGCTCTACCATCAGGAGGAACAAAGAAACAAGGCTTTACCAATAGAACATTCTGCACTGACACACACAAATAGTGAAGAGAAAGAAGCTTCCTAGAAGAATGGTGGAAGAAGTACATGGATTATGTACTTCTTTTTTGGAAAGAGATTCCTATATTTCTTTCAACTTCTGGTACCAAGGATATACAAAGGAAGGGGGAAGGTTATATTAACAGCTCTGAGCTCCAATTGTGTTCAGTTTGTATAAACAACGAACTCCAGGCATCAATTTATAGGGTGATTAAGAGGATAAATTAAAGGGGTGGTTAAACTTATTGTAGCTGCTAGACTCCTCCCCCTCCCTATCACATTTTCTTATGAAAATACTGAACCTGAATATTGTGTGTCTTTTCTGATTTAGGATCTTGTCACCACATCATTGGTGGGTCCTGTGTGAGAGACCAAAACAAAAATGAAATGCCCCCTCTTTTCCAATTTCTGCAATTATGAATACTTTCCTAAGTAACCACATGATGTATCTCCTCATCAAATACCACATAAGCAGGATTGGAGGAGGAGCAAACAAAGGCAACTGAGCTTGGCTTATAGATCCATCCTTCAGATCCTTGTGTGATACTGGTCAGCACGTCACTAAGTGAAATACATAAAATGAATAAGCATGGATCCTATAGCATAATCCCTTCTTAATTTGGAAAACTAATATACATGTCTCCGAGAGGTATAAGCCTTAGTATTTGTCTTGGAAGAAGTGGAATAAATAGAACAGAGAACTTTGTATCAGATGACCTAGGTTCTCTCTGGGTATTACTCTTTATTATACATTGGTACATTGGATAGCTCATCTCATCTGAGACAGTTTCCTAACCTAATAAGAATACTGAATTAGATTTTCTTGTTCAATTTCTTTTTCTGAGATGGGGTTGTTTAAGTATTCAATTTCCTCTTCTGTTAATCTGGGCAATTTGTATTTTTTAAAATATTCATCCATCTCATTTAGATTATCAAATTTGTGGGCATAAAGTTCGGCAAAATAATTTCTAATTATTGTTTTAATTTCCTCCTCATTGGAGGTGAGTTCACCCCTTTCATTTTTAATATTAGTAACATGATTTTCTTCTTTCTTTTTTTTAATCAAATTGACCAAAGGTTTATCAATTTTATTAGTTTTTTCATAAAACCAACTATTGGTTTTATTTATTAATTCAATAGTTTTCTTAATTTCTATTTTATTAATCTCTCCTTTGGTTTTCAGTATTTCTAATTTGGTATTTTACTTGGGGATTTTCAATTTGTTCTTTTTCTAGCTTTTTCAGCTGCATACCCAAGTCATTGATCTCCTCTTTCTCTATTTTATTTATGTAGGCATTCAAAGATATAAAACTTCCCCTAAGAACTGCTTTTGCAGTATCCCATAAGATTTGGTAGGTTGTCTCATTATTGTCATTCTCTTGAATGAAATTGTTAATTGTTTCTATGATTTCTTCTTTAACCCATTCCTTCTTTAGGATTAAATTATTTAGTTTCCAACTGATTTTTGCTTTATCTTTCCATGGCCTTTTATTACATATAATTTTTATTGCATTATGATCTGAGAAGGATGCACTGATTATCTCTGCCTTTCTGCACTGGATTTTGAGATTTTTATGTCCTAGTACATGGTCAATTTTTGTAAATGTTCCATGTACTGCTGAGAAAAAGGTATATTCCTTTCTATTCCCATTCAATTTTCTCCAAAGATCTATCATATCTACCTTATCTAGAGTTTTATTTACCTCCTTAACCTCTTTCTTGTTTATTTTGAGGTTAGATTTATCAAGTTCAGAAAGAGGGAGGTTGAGGTCCCCCACTAGTATAGTTTTGCTGTCAATTTCTTCCTTCAACTCCCTCAATCTCTCCTCTAAGAATCTGGATGCTATACCTGTTTAACTACATGTTTAGTAATGATATTGCTTCATTGTCTATGGTGCCTTTTAGCAGGATATAGTTTCCATCCTTATCCCTTTTGATTAGATCTATTTCTGCTTTTGCTTTGTCTGAGATTAGGATTGCTACTCCTGCCTTTCTTACATCAGCTGAAGCACAATATATTCTGTTCCATCCTTTAACCTTTATCCTATGTGTATCCCCCCGTTTCAAATGTGTTTCTTGTAAGCAGCATATTGTTGGATTATGGCTTTTAATCCATTCTGCTATCCGTCTCCGTTTTATGGGAGAATTCATTCCATTCACGTTCACAGTTATGATTACAATCTGTGTATTTCCCTCCATCTTCTTTCCCACCATTTGTGCTTTTAGCTCTGCTGTCTCCCTTCCCCTCCTCACTAGTATTTACTTTTCACCACCTCCTCTTGCCGCCTTCCCCTCTTTCTTTTAGCCCCCCTCCCTTTTACTCCCCTTTACTCTTATTGCTTCTTCCCTCCCTTTTGCCTCCCTCCCCTTTCTTCCCTCTTCCCCTCCCACTGCTTATAGAGCTAGTTAGGATTTTCTACTTAAGTTTATTGTTCCGTCCTTTAAACAAATCCGATGAGAGTACCTCTCACATAATGCTCATCTCCCTCCCCTCTTTCCCTCTACTATGATTTTGTACTTCTTCTTGTTATGTAATTTGCCATTTCCTGCTTCCTCCTTTTCACACCTCCTATTACACTCCCTTCTCATACTTAAATCACATTTTTTATCATGATATCATTTACTTTATATCCGTTCCCCCTATGCTTATCCCTTTTATATTTCTTAATAGACGCACAGTTCTTGAGATAAACAGATAACATCTTCCCTTATAGGGAGGTGAACAACTTGCCCTCATTGAGTAGCAAGTTGTTCCCCCCCCCCCACTGTTTACCTTTTTATGATTCTCTTGAGACCTGCATTTGAAGATCGAATTGTCTATTAAGTTCTGGTGTTTTGGTCAGGAAACTCTGGAAATCCCTTACTTCGTTGAATGACTTTCTCCTTGCCTGAAATGTTATGCTGAACTTTGCTGGGTAGTTGATCCTTGGTTGCAGTCCCAGCTCCTTTGCCTTACGGAATATTGGGTTCCAATTCTTTCGATGTTTTAATGTAAAAGCTGCAAGGTCCTGCGTAATCCTGATTGTATCCCCTTGATATTTAAATTGTTTCTTTCTGGCTGCTTGTAATATTTTCTCCTTCACTTGATAGCTCTGGAATTTGGCAACTATATTTCTTGGGGTTTTCAGTTTGGGGTCCCTTTCAGGAGGGGAAAGGTGGATTCTTTCGATGACTATTTTGCCCTCTGAATCTAGTACTTCTGGGCAGTTTTCCTTGATGATTTCCTGGAAGATATTGTCCAGGCTCTTTTCTCCATCCTGGGTTTCTGGCAGGCCAATAATTCTTAAGTTTTCCCTTCTGGATCTATTTTCCAGGTCAGTTGTTTTTCCAATTAGATATTTTACATTTTCTTCTATCTTTTCATTCTTTAGATTTTGTTTGACTGATTCTTGCTGTCTCATTGAGTCGTGAGTTTCTACTTGCCCAATTCTAATCTTCATCACATTGTTTTCTTCTGTTAACTTTTGTATCTCTTTTTCCATCTGCCCAATTTTTCCTTTTAATAAGCTATTTTCTCCAGTTAATTTTTGTACTTCCTTTTCCATTTGGCCTTTCAGGAATTTATTTTCTCCAGCTAATTTTTGTACTTCCTTTTCCATTTGGCCTTTCAGGAATTTATTTTCTCCAGTTAATTTTTGAACTTCTTTTTCCATTTGTTCAATTTTCCTTTTCAGGGAGATGTTCTCATCAGTGAATTCTTTCTTAATAATTTTAAAATCATTGGCCAGTTTATCTTCTATTTCCTTCTTCAGCTGTTCCAGGAGAGCTGCTTGTACTTGCGAGTAGTTCATAGTCCCTTCTGAAGTTTCAGATGGAAGTACAGTCTCAGCTGTGACCTCTTTGGGGCTTGTGTTTTGGTCCTTATCCCCATAGAAAGATTCTATGGTTCTTTCGGCCCTCTTCTTTTTCCTATTCATGATTTTGATTGAGTGTTGTGGCTTCTGGTTCTTTCAGTCAGAAGCTGGAGAACTTTTTGCTGAGCTGTTGTATGAAAAAGCTAAAAGCAGGTATTTGTTTGGTGTTTCCCTGATCAGCCCTGGGTTTAGTTTGTTAAGTGTGGGGAATGAGTGCTCTGGTCCCAGGAGATTTCCTTAGCTGAATTGAGGCAAAGGCAAGCTCAGGGGCTGGTAATCCCAACTGCCCTATTGTCTTTCTGATTCCCCTGGACAGCTGAGGCACGCCTAGATGCTAATGCGTGTTCCCAACCCTCCTGGGGCTCCTCTCCTGGTGCTGAGGCTTGCCTGGGTCCTAGTGTGAATTTTCCCTGCCCTGGGTCCTCTGTCCTTCCGGTTTGCCTCTGCCACCGTATGAGGAATCCCCCTTAGCTATTTTCCTCGTCTCAGGTGTTATGAGACTATTGGTCTCCTTCTTCTAATTCTACTGATCTGGGATTTTTCTGGGGAGATATTTTATGGTTCTTTCACGGTCATCAAGGGGGAAGGAGAGAGCATTAGCTGATTACACCGCCATCCTGGCTCCCGGAAGTTCAAGTAAGTGACCTACCGGAGTCTGATCTTCGGGCTGAAGGTCCCAGGAGCTGCTGCGCTGATATCCGGCGCTCCGCGGCTCTCACTGACTCGGTTGGGCTTGTCTCCCGCCCCGGGTGCCGCTCCTCTGGTTCCGCCGGCCACTCAGGTTTCTCGGATCTCCTCTGCTCCGCTGCACTGGCCGTGCTGCGCTGGCCACGCTGCGCTGTGCGCTGTGGGCTCACCCCCGCGGATCAGATCCTTCCCGTGGACCTTCCAGTCCCACCTGAGTTCCGAATCTGTCACCGTCTGTCTCCCACTCGATTCCGCACCTCCAAAATTTGGTCAGATTCTCCTTTCAGAGGTACCTGGAGAAATTTGTCTCAGAGCTCAGGTGAGTAGCTGCTCTCACTCCTCCATCTTGGCTCCGCCTCTGAATTAGATTTTCTTAAAGGTTCCTACTACCTCTAAGTTTCCCACAAGTAGTACTTTATTAATTTTTATTGTTAGAGCAAATATTGAAATAAAATATCCATAAAATTATAGTGAGGATACTACTGACAACTACAAAGAATGTGAAGAAATTGGAAAACACAAAGTTCAAAGTTAACTAGTGGAGGAAAGAAATGGTGGAAGGGAATAAACACATAGTGTCTACTATGTGCCAAGTATCATACCAAAAGTTATCTCATTTGACCTTCATGCCAATGCTCTAAGGTTAATGCTGTTACTATCCCCATTTTACAGTTGGGAATGCTAAGACAAATAGCAATTAAGTGACTCACCCATGGTCACAAGCTAATTTATGAATTCACATATTCCTGACTTCAGGCATTAACAATTGAGTCATCTAGTTGCCTCCAATCAAAACAGAAGGTATGAGCTACCAAGTCAGGCAAAGAGTTGCACCTACTGAACATTTTCTATGGCAACATTAACATATTGGCATTTGCTGCTGTGGAATTTTCTTTTGTCTAGTGCAAAAAATGATCATTTTCCCATTATAATTATTACTTTAGGACCCATTTCCCATTATTACGTAGGACCAAGGTCTATTTAAACTACTAAGTCATGTTAAAGCTTTATACTGAATCAAAAATACAGTGAATACAATTAGATTTTATTATTTCATTTATTCAGTCATTAGATGGTAACTATGTGAAATGTAGTATGTTAGTCAGTGAAGAGGAATTTTTTTTTTAAAGAATCTGTGTTGACTGGATAGCAGAATCCAGAGAAGTGAAAGTTAAATAAATGAGAATTTCCAATACTGGAGGCACGTTGTGTATGTGTGTATGTGTGGTGTGTGTGTGTGTGTGTGTGTGTGTGTGTGTGTGTGTGTGTGTGTGTTTCCTCATTCAGGTCAGTCAATTTCCATGTTTCTCTACTGAATTTGTGGGAGGACAAGAGACTTTTCAGAGTTGTCACTTTGGGATACAGACCAGCAGGTAATTTACTTAACTGTTGTAATTTGTCTTGTAACTGATGTTTGTCTCTCTTATAGGTGAATTATAATAGGACCTGAATTCTGCATTCCTACAAAATTATTTATAAACTTAATCAGCAGGTACTACAAAGAAACTTAGAAGGTATAAGGAATGGACCTTGATATCAAGGAAAATACAATTTATTTTAAAAGGATAGATAGAAACACATGTGTGGTTAAATAGTAAAACACATGCTTAATAATGGGATAAAATGCAAATATCATAAAATTGTACTTTATTATGACATATCAAGTCAAATATCAGATAACAAAGTGCAAGGAGTTCAGAGGCCACTGAACTCCCTATAGACTAAATCAATAGAGAACTTTAAATACCTTTTTAAGTATCATTGGTATCTAAGGAAATAACTTGAATTTGTAAGACATTTTCCTAATAAATCAATGAGTGATAGATATGAATGTGCAGTTTTCCTTCTTTTTGCATGGTGCAGTCAAGAGTTTTATTCCATAATATTTCAAGTATGTCCCCTAATCTTTCCGATTGCTTTAATTCTACTTCCTCCTAATTTCCTTATTTACTTTTAGAAAGAAGTCCCATAGGGGTCCTTTTGTTGTTACTTCCATATTTTTTTATTTAAATACATATTTTTCTTCATAGTTTTTTCCCTCCAAGTAGATGTTTTCAATATAATCAATGTCAGCTGTCAACAATTAAATGAAAATTAGTAAATGATCCAAATAACATAATAAAAGAAATAAAAATTTAAAACAACCCTTAAGTTTCACACCACATCATACAAATTAGCAAAAAAAATGAAAAAGATAAAGTCAAAAATGAAGGAACTTTGAGAATAGAAACTCATTAATACAACACTGGTAGAGCTATGAATTAGGCTAACCATTTTGGAGAGAAATTTGAAATTGTGTGAGAAAAGTGACTAAACTTTTGATCTTGCATTCTGTTTTGGAGAAATTGGTCCCAAAGAAGTTAAAAAGGGAAAGGACCAAAATGTAGCAACATTTTCATAGACACACTTTTTGTGGTACTAAAACAAATTAGATACTCATTGTTTGGGAAAATGATTGGATAAACTGTGGTATATGAATATAAGGGAATATTTCTGGGATCAGAAATGATGACTATGAGGATTCTGGAGAAGCATGGGAAGAATGATATGAACTGATGCAGATTAAAAAAATAAACTAATAGTGATCCTAGAGTACAAGCAATTAAACTTTCCTCCCTCCTCTTAGTAAAATATTGAGAGACTACAAGGACAGAGTAGAACATATACTTTCACATTGAGTATGAGTAGTGGTAGTTTTAGCTTAATTTTTTTTCTTTGTTACAAGGGAGGGCTCCATTCCAAAAGTGAAGGCTGGATATATATCCAGAAATAATTGGAATATTAAAACAAAATGTATCAAATATAGTAAATCTCATTTGGACCAAGATAACATGAGACCACTATAATATTTGCATGGAGAGGGCAATGGGACACTTAAGAAAATAATTTTTGAATATAGGTAGTAGTACTGTAAAAATGATATTATATTCATTCTATAAACTCACATAAATATGAAACTCATTCCTGTAATACATGAAAAGTAAGTTACACCTAACAATAGGTATAACTGGAGAAACTTTGTCTAAGAGAAAGGGTTCCTTATAAGCATATCAGGATAAAGTGATATTCTTCAACTTTGTTGGGTTAGGAGGTGGAGAGGTGACAAAAGTAGAGAAGAGAGAAGGAGAGAGAGGGAGAGAGGCAGGTTAAGAGAGACAAAAGGGGCAAAAGAGAGGGACAAGAAATGGAGAGATGAATAGAGGAAAGGAGAGAGGGAGAGAGAGATATAGGGAGGGAAAGAGTCATGGAGGCAGAAAGGGAGAGAGACCAAAGAGAGGGGGAGAGAAGAGGGAAGGGTGAAAAGGAGGGCAGGAAAGAGAAAAGAATATACGAAGGGAGGGCAGGAGAGAGAGAGATTGTTTTGTATGCTTATAATGCCAAGGTCTTTGAGTCCTGTAAAGATTGCAGTTGCCCCAGTAGGAAAGCCTGATTTGTCAGTACCTACAGTGCCAGAGGCTTCCCTATCAGTGCCTTGATGTATTTATTAAGCATTATTTGTATTAGACATTCATCTTTTGATGTGGGAAGGGAAAGGTTAGTCTATTCATGTTAAATGTTCAATTCCCCATCCATATGTAACTAAAGACTGACAGGCTGGACTGTTGATCAGTGTCTGAAGTTAAAAGACAGAGAGGAGTGCTGGAACAAAGAGGCAAACAGGTTCCTGACAGTGGAGGCCCTGAGCCATCTTTAGCATGGAAGTTACAGGGCTCATCTAAAGATTTTTCTTATCTTGGGGGGCACTGAATGTGCCAGCATGTATTAAATCATTAAGTGTGCTGTAGGAACAGCCACGATCAATCAATCATCCAGCAGATATTTGGTGAGTCCCTGCTCTGTGTTCAGCTAAGTAAAGCAATAGAAGGAGAAAAAAAAAACAACATGTTCTTTCCTCAGGGGTTCTTCTCCTTGTATGTTTATTATGTAATTTGCACAGACAAGACTAACACAGAAGAAAACTTGTGAACACCACAAGACAGCATAGAATTGAGTGTTAAAATCCATGATGCAGAACATGTTATAATCACAATAAAAACAGAGGCAATGTGGCTCAGCTGATAGATGGTTAGGGTTGGTTCCAAAAGACATGACTTAAGGTCCTTCCTATGAAAAGCAGTGTAGTATAATGGAGAAGCTGCTGGATAGAGTCAGGAGGATCCGTGTTCAAATATATACTCAGATATTCACTAGCTTGGTAACCCTGAGAAAGTCACTTAACATCTCTGTGCCTCAACTTCCTCATCTGTAAAAAACGGTGGTTGAATTTGAAGCCTTCCTTGGTTCCTTTTGACTTTCAACCTATTATCCTATGATCTATGTTACTTATGTGACCATGAGCAAGTCACTTAAATTTTCAATATGAGAGACAATAAGACTAAATTGCTGCTGAGTTGTCCATAGAATCATATATTTAGAGCTAGTAGGAAAGTTAGAGGGAATTGATTCCAGCATCTTCAGTTCTGAGATAAGGTGCAGCAGTAGGGAAATTTCTACACTGAGAATTCCCTACTTGTGAAATCACAAGTCTGGAGTAATAATATATAACACACTTAATATAGCACAGACTATTTTCTTCCTAATTAGCTTCTGTACACTACACAGCTACCTAAGTGCTTCTCTTTAAGCACAAGCCTACCCTGCTCATTAAACTCTATTGGTTCCATATTATCTTTGGGATCAAATATAATCTTCTCCAACTTTGAAATATCTTTCCAAACTGATCCCAATCAAGTTCATTATCTGTCACTCCCCTTCCCAGACTCTACAATTCAATCAAACTGGTTCTCTTTGTTTCTCACAGAGCATCCTCTTTCCAATGTCTGTACCTTTGCAGCGGTCATCCCCAGTGCCTGGAATTTACTCCACCCTCTCCTCTACTTTATAGAATATTTTACTTCTCTCAACATAAGATTTAAACTCCATATGCTACTTGAATCCTTTCCTTATCTGCCACAAGCTTCTTGTACCTTCTTTCCCAAAACCAACATGGAGATATTTTGCATTTATTCAATGGTACTTATATTATGTAAGGACTGTCTCTAGAGTAAAACACAGTATCATTCAATTCATGGACTGTTACACATTGCATTTTTTTTCATTCTTTCCTCAGAACCAACCACAGTACTTGCTTCTTTCTTCCTATTTCCTTCTTATTTGTTCAATCTCTCGTAAGCATCCCAGCCAAGGTCACGAATGAACTCAATTAGGGAATCTATCAGCCTTTTCTTACTCCTTATCTGACTTAATTTCATTTCTTCTTCATTGCTCAGCTCCTACAAGTAGCAGCCTAAACTATCCTATTCCTTCTAGGACAAAATACAAACCCTTCTGCCTATTTCCAAAGGTGTTTCTAACCTTATTTCACATTATTCCTCATCATGAATTTCATCAGCATTCATCACTATTGCTCTTTTGAGTATGGTTTTCTGCCTTGGCTTTGCTTACATTACTCTCTCCCTGTTCTTCCTTGTCCTCCCTGACTAACCCTCTTCAGTTCCTTTGGCTGGTGTATCATTTGCGTTTTGTATCCAATGAGAATGAGTGTTCCTGAAGGCAGTTTCCTAGTCATGCTGCTTTGTCCTCTTACATCTTAGCTGTGGGACCATACGTAAGTCTCTTCTTAGAGCCTCAGTTTTCTCATCTACAAAAAGAAAATAAAAACACAATTACTGAAATCCTTATTTAGCTGTGAGGAATGTTTTATAAAAGTATAAAGTTTGTCGTGTTTGTTTTGTTTCATTTTATTCTTGCTAATGGCCTTGAGAATGGCCTGAACCTCTATATAAGACCACAAGCACTTGAAGGTTAGGGACTGACTAGGCTACTTTTCTTCTTTATATCCCTGGTAGCTGGCAAAATGCAAATATTTGTTCTTTTTTAAGTTGTTTTCAGTTGTGTTTGATTTTCCTGGCAAAGATACTGGAGTGGTTTCCAGATCATTTTGCAGATAAGAATACTGAGGCAAATAGGGTTAAGTGACTTAAGGGTCACAGTCACACAGCTTGGAAACATCCGAGTACATAGGTACCAAATAAATGTTTCTTTAATTTAACCGATTCATGATTGCTACTGTATTCCTTTCCATTCTGAAATTATGTCTCTCTGTGATAATCCAGATGTTTCCCATACCATTCTATAGATTTCTAATATTACCTTGCTCAGCGCCCAGATTTCCCCGTGATTAGGTTAAGTCCTTTGGGTGTTACAAGATTATTCTTTTCCTTTATATCAATCTCCAGGGAGTAGAAGGAGTTAGTCTAGACAGAAAGCTCATAGTGGCTCCAAGTATTCCTAGTCTTGACCCACAACCTCCACAGTAGGCTTCTCGAACTATTTCAGGAGAAAAATGCTAGAATGACTCATAGAAATAGTGCCATTACATGGACATTTATGTGGTATATTGATGGGAAAGTGAAGATGCCTAAAGAAGGATTTCCTGTGGATAGAAATAAACAGAATAAGGAGAAAGACAGACAAAGGTAGAAGAAAAGCAAAGTAGAACACATTCCATTTCTTGATGACACTAAACCCAATTTCTGGGCTCTGACAACAAAGGCTGGTATTAATCTTCATGTTTAAATCTGAGCCTTATATAATGCTACGAATCACAATCTGAGAAATTCATTGTCATTATAACATTTAAAGGAAAAATGTCTGAGACTCACCCTTGGTGTTTCAATGGGATCTCTTCCCGACTAAGATTGCGTCAGTTTTGTGTAGAGCTCTAAAGTAGTTTAAACAACATTGAGGATTCTCTGAAGTCTCCCCTCTTTTTAATGAATGCTGAAGAGTCCAACTGATTGTTGTGTCATCATCTTGCACAGAAATACGCAAGAAATCTAGCAAGCATCTTTACTCTGCTCCCCACTCCCAAACTCTAGATGATTCTTCTTCAGAGAATCACATGTGTATAACAGAGACTGAAAACTTTGATCCTCTCTAGGAAATTTAGTATAGGCTTTTGGCTTTCTGTATCCATCCTCATGCTACCCAATTACTACAGATGTGGTTGGACTCCTGCCTATAATGGAACAAGACAGGAGCAGAACTTCAGCACTTGGGAAACATCCAGAGAAGGTCAGTTGTGGACAATGTACTTAGAGCTGGACACAAGAGGAGAGAAAAAAAATTCCTATCCCATACCTATCTCTTGTCTCTGAGGGGAAGTAGCATTACTTTTATAACTCTTTGCCTATAACCCACCTCCCAATTTTCTCTTCTCTTTCCAAACTTGCCTTCTCATCAAAATTTTGGGATCATTATTACCAGTCACAATTACTTCTCCTTGGCAGGGAATAGGAAGAAAGGGCAATTTTTACTTTACATTTTTAAGACTGAATTATTCTTTCTTGCCCTGGCTTCAAGTGGATCAGTCTCTCATGAGCCCAGTCCCAGTGCTGATCGTCATAGAAACATTGCTCTGATTCATTTCTAACGTGGGATGCTCCATCCCTCGTTAGGTAGCCTGATGTACCCCATTCCCTGGGAACTCAATATACTAATGCTGGATTTAGTAGAGACACTTGGTCAGCTTTAGCCTTGCTGAAGCTCAGAACTCTCAGGCTCAAGCAATCCACCAGCTTTTAGCCTCCCCAGAAACAGGAATAATGGTATTTACCATCATAACTGACAATTAATTTTATCATTCTTGGTTCATAATTATTTATCTCTTATCAAAGTTCAATCTAGATTGGATCATAATGGCTGTTTTCTCATCCCAAGAACATGTTGTCAGAAACTTACAACATATGTTTTACTTTCATTAGTGCTATTACCTCCATTACTGTCATCACCACCACCACCACTAACCTATTAATTTTGAAAATCACACATTCAAAGTATATTAAAGTTTTCAAGGTATTTACATATATTATTTCCTATTATTTTCATGGAAACCCTGAGAGGTAGCTATAATCACCCCTTCTTTATAGATGAGGAGACTCAGACTTAGAGAGCTGAAGTATCATGACATTAATCACACAGCTAGTCAATAGCCGAAGTAAAATTTAAACCCAGAACTTCTAATTTCTAAAATTAGCATTCATCCACTAACATATATCATGTATCATCCTATCTTACACACAGTGATGTACAGCTATATCAACATAAAACTCAGTTAATGTAAAGGTAGGGACCATTTCTTAAGTGGCACTGACAATCCTCATTTTACCCTCATCCCATTTCTCCTCCAGTTCCTCCCTGATTCCTCAATGAATATGCAAAACATCTAGTATTTCCAAATGACTCTAGAAAAAGGAGTGTAGGATGGTAATAAACCAAGGTGTTATACACACGAGCAGGAGGGGGCGTGTGTGTGAATTCCACACAAAGTCACCCCATCATGATTCCCTTGGAGCCCATTGTCCTCTCCACAGGAGAAGCTGAGAACAGCCCCAACAGGTCTTTACAAATCATTTGTTTTGTCAGTACTTTAACTATACTGCATATAGCTGGCCATCATTTCAAAGGGAAGCTAATTTTCAGAACACCCCCCCTGAGAAGCCAATATAGATATTATAATCCCTGGAAATGTTATTATTATGCAAGTATGATTATCTAGCATCTTAATAAGTGAAATGTTAATCTACAACCAGGAAATTGGATAGTCAATGAAAAAAGATGCATATCACAATATGAATAGTCAGTAATAAAAGGAATATGGATAAATATTTTATAAACCATTCCCTATAATCTTTTATAGCTTCATAAAACAGTGTGTGATTTATTTTTTTTTACTGTAAAAGTGATATTTTTTATTTCATTCTGGTTTTCTGAGATTTAATACTTGTCCCAACTGAGATCATTTAATCCAGTGCCATGAACCCCATTGACAGTATGATGAGGCTTATGGCACTCTTTGCAGAATAAGATTTTTCAATGCATACAATATACAAGATTGCAAAGTAATTTCAGTTATATTGAAATATAGTTATAAAAAATTAAGATTACTGACCCCAGAATTAGAAGCACCAATCGACTGAGGGTACCAAAATGGTGAAGGAGAGACCAACCAAACACTCCCAGCATTCCTCTACAAACAACTGTAAAATAATGCCTTAAATCAAACTCTAGAGCCAACAAAAATTCAAAATGAGGTGTTTTTCTAGCATAAGACAACTTAGGAGGGCAGTAGAATAGGACTGAAATACTGGTGGTACACATGATGGAAGCATCACCAATAGACCTTGGAAGCATAGCCATGGCTGCAGCAGCTTCTGGAACTCAGTCCAGAGATGGTAAAGAAGTCAGAAAATTGGTCAGAAAGAGATTACAGGGAAGACTTTGCTGGGATTGGGTGAAGAACTCATTACTATGGGAACTTTATTGTCTGTACTCAGTTCTGGGTCTCAGTATAGGGATCAGAGTACTACTTATGAAAGATAACAAGAGGGCAAGGATTCTGGTCTCACTTCCAAGACGGAGAGGAACACTAGTACTTGCTTGCAGTTGCAAGGGAAATGCAGTTCTTCCTTGGTAATAACCAGAACACAGACAAGGAAAGCCAATACCACATCTCTCCCAAGATCACACTATCTTAGAAGCACCAAAAACATAGATACCTCCTCCTTTCCATCCCATTCCTCTTCCCATGCATAAAAATAAATCTAGCTCTGAAAACCACAGCACAAAAAAGCCTGAAGCTTGACCTAGTGTCTTCCCCTCCCCCAGGCAGGTAGCTGAGCCCAAATTTAAAATAAAGTTCAAAATTAAGAAATAGGCTAGAACAATGAGCAAACAAAAAAAAATGACCATAAAAAGCTACTGTCCATGCTAATGAGGAAGATGGCAATAGAAAATAGAAAGCAAGTAAAGCATCAAAGAGAAATGCTAATTGGTTATAAGCCCACCAAGCATTCACAGAAGAAAGTAGTAAAAGTGGTAGAGGGTAGGGGAGAAAAGAGAGCAAGGCAAAAAAATATATGAAGAAAAATAACAGTTTGATAAAAGAGGTACAGCCTAATACTGAAGAAAATGACAACTTAAAAAACAAAATTGGACCAATGGTAAACAAGGTACAAAAATTAATTAAACAAAATAAAAAGCAGAATTGACCAAATGGGAAAAAAGCATAAAAGCTCACTGAAGAAAACAATTACTTAAAAAATGCAACTGGAATGGGCAAGTGGAAGCTATTGAGACATCAAGAAACAATAAAATAAAGTGTGAAGAAATAGAAGAAAATCTCATCAGAAAAACAGGTGACCTAGAAAATAGATTGAGGAGAGATAATATGAGAATTATTAAGCTACCTGAAAGCCATGGTCAAAGAGTCTAGATATTATATTTCAAAAAATCATCAAGGAAAATTGCTCTGATAAATTGAAAAAAATCCACCAATTGCCTCCTGAAAGAGATGCCAAAATAAAATTTCCCATGAATATTAAAACAAAATTCCAGAGCTTCCAGGTCAAAGAGAAAATACTTTGAATAGCCAGAAACAAACTATTTTAACATCATGGAGCCAGTAAGGATCACATAAGATTTAGCAGCTTCCACGTTAAAGGAGGAAAAGACGTATTCTGGAAGGCAAAGGAGCTAGGACTACCAGCAAGAATGTCTTACCCATTAAAACAAAATGTAATCCTTCAGGACAAAAAAAAAATGGATAGTTAATGAGATAAAGGATTCTCAGGCATTCCTGCTGAACAGACCAGGGCTCGAAAGAAAACCTGACATTCAAACTCTAGACTCAAGAGAATTATAAAAAGTCAAACATGAAAGATAAATCATAAGAGATTCAATAAACTTAAAGAGTTAAAGGGAAGGAAGGAGAGAAGGAAGGAAGGAAAGAGGGAAGGGAAGGGAAGGGAAGGGAAGGGAAGGGAAGGGAAGGGAAGGGAAAGGAAGGGAAGGGAAGGGAAGGGAAAGGAAGGGAAGGGAAGGGAGGAGAGGAAGGAAGGAAGGAAGGAAGGAAGGAAGGAAGGAAGGAAGGAAGGAAGGAAGGAAGGAAGGAAGGAAGGAAAGGAAGGAAAGAAGAACTTATTAAATGCTTACTATGTGTCTGGTGGGGCAGCTAGATGGTATAGTGGAATTAGGAAGACTCATCTTCATGAGTTCAAATCCAGCCTCAGACATTTACTATCTATGTGACCCTGGGCAAGTCTCAGTTTCCTCATCTGTGCTGGAGAAGGAAATGGCAAACCATTTCATGTTCTTCATCAAGAAAACTCCAGAATAGGATAACAGAGAGTTCAACATGACTTAAATGACTCAACAACAACACGCCTGGCACTATGTCAATCACTAATTATATAAATATAACCAAAGAAGGCAGTATGTACCCTCAAAGAGCTTATATTCAAATGAGAGAGGACAGCATAAAAGGGAGATGGAAAACAGAAGGTATATAAAAGATAACAACTTAGAGTAAGTTGACCAGTGAGGATTTCAAGTGAATTAAGATGTAAGTTGAAACATCTCCTCACTCCTCTTGAAATAATGGTCCTAGCACCAGAGTCACCTATTAGGAGAGTGGAGCTTTCATGAGCAAGTGTCTCCTGGATGGTGAAAAGGAAAAGACCTCCAGAGAATAAGTGGAGGTATGGATGGAGTTTATATTAGATGTAATATATACTAATTACTATTATCTATGTATAATTAAAAATTATTTATTGCAAATTCAGTCAGAGAACCATAACCAATGACATGAAAATATTTATTGAAGAAAGTGAATCTAGATAGGAGAAACCAGTATTTAATTAATACTGATAAAGAATAATGGGTAATGTGGAAAAGAAAATATAGAATTTGCTTAGGGGAATTGAATTTATAACAACGCATCATTGGTGAAGGATACAACAATTTTTATTCAGCTTTATCCTATTTTCTTCTTACTTCCTCAGTTCTGTGCATTATTATGAATGCATATTGCATGTGTGTACTTTGTGTAACAAAATAAAGCTTTTAAGAGAGTTCATTAAATTATTCATGTAATCATTATCAATGTCAGATGAATTGGCAAAGAATGCTCTAACTGAGCAAAAAGTTATTCTTCTTTGATTCTAATCATTGAAATTGTTGCCTTACATGATACTAATGAACAGAGAAAAATGATAAAAAAAAAAGTAATTTTCTCTGCTAATGTTCACCAACACTCATTAGAAACCTGATAATAATCTCTTTTTGACTGAATGACTTCAGGGGCAGCTTAGTGAAGCAGAAAGTACACTAGGCCAGGTACGAGAAAGACCTGAAATCAGATGTGACATCAGATACTTATTAGCTATGAGACTAGGCAAAGTCATTTAACATGTCTGCTTCAGTTTCCTCCTCTTTAAAATGGAAATAATAAAAATACCTATATTCCATTGTTGGTGAAAGGATCCAATGAAATAATTGTTATAAAGCATTTACTATGTGCCTGGCACATAGTAGATATTATAAAAATATTAACTATGTTATTATCATTATTATAATATTAATATATGGTTATTGGTGGGAAGAAGTTAAAGATCTTCCCCATCCAATAATAGGCCTCAATATCTTCTGTCAATTTCTAACAAGGCACTGGTTCTCAAGGGTCATGATGCTCTCTGGTTTTGAAAAGTATATAAATACTCTGAGGTGAGGTTTTACTCTGGGGCTTGTTCATTGAAACTGTTTGTTTGACCAGATGAGAATCTGGGTAGCCACTAAGGAGACCCCAGCTTTGAAAACCCAGATGTTGGTGCTTCACTCTCTGGTAACTACGAATGTATGTAATGGTCAGACAGTTGGAAGCCCTGCCTGTTGGTCTTTATTTCTCTGCTTCTAATTTCTCTGTTGGTACATGTATTTGAATAAAGTGATCGATGTTCCCTCAAAAGTTACTTTCCTTTTAGAAAAGCGGATCTAAGAACCTGTACAACAGGTCCTTTTGTATATGCCAGGGTCCTTGCTGTTACAAATATTGATTTTTTGATTTCACAGGTGAAAATATTCTATCTATACACATCTGTGTGTGTATGTTACTATGGAAGCCCATGTTGCAAAACTTTTCAGAGAATTCTAATGGACTAACCAGTTCAACTTCATTGATCTTATAAAGGAAGAGAATCTCAGTTTTCCACATCTATAAAATAGAAGAGTTGATGTCTAAAATCTCTTCTAGATTTATAACTATGATCCTACGATCTTTTGATCTTTATTAAGATGAAAAATGGAAAGATATGTTAACCAAAGACTGAGCTGGTATATAATAAAAGCTCTTTGTCCATACAACACAGAGGATAAAAATAAGATAATGTTATTTTTTGAAAAGGTAGAAACAGAACACAGTAATTACCCACAATGTACATAGAAAAATAAATGAAAGAACATGGAAACAAAAAGAACACAGGGGAAGAAGAAACAGAAATGTATTTTATGTTCACAGCTCATTTATTCAAGTGCAAATTGTCAAGCTAGCTTAATGATCTGTACTAATGTTTAAGAATATGTCCATAATTAAATACTCAAATGAATCTAGGATTTCAATGATGATGAAATTTCCTTCCATGATACAGATAACAATCTATCCATGTCTACCCAAATGAGTAATACTCATCTATTTTATCTCAGAGGCTCACCAAAAGGGTCCCTACTCAAATTGCAGAAGATTTAGCTTTCTCTTAATATTATAAAGATACCGTGGAGCACTGACTATCTTCTGGGCACCTACCATTCTTGACAAACTTCTGCTTCTAAATCTATGAAAAATGTTAAAAATCACAGGTCTAAACTAGGATAACCCAAAGAAAAAAAGATCTAGCTTGAATCAGTTTCTCCCTCCCCCCAAAATATCACAGAGTCCAGAAGAAATGGGAGATTACATAATGAAGGAAATGAGCAAAAAAGTCATAGAATCTTACAATTTTGCAGCAGGAAGGAACCACAGATACATCTATTTTGAAGGCTCCATTTGATAGATGAGGAAGCTGAGCTTTAGGAAGGTTAAGATCTATGAGGTTACATAGTTACTGCAGAGTTTATACACTATCTAAAATTCACACTAAGATGAAAATTACTTGTGTCTTATTCAGTTTGGTTGGGTGGGAACAGAATAACTGAAGAGAAAAGGAAAGGAAGTCTATAGAGTAAAGGAAAGGAAAATAGTAAAGATACTGGGTTACAATATCAAACCACCATCCTTACAGTTTTGCCTAGTTTGTGTTCTAATCTTAAAATTGCTCTTTAAGGACTGCCACTTAACTAATATAAATATTGATATGGAACTGCTTATGTACATGGATTTTATATTTGCATAGAAGTGTGGTAGGTGTGTATATTTATCCATCTGTGTGTATATATTTACTTATATACAGATATATATATATATATAAATATATATCGATATATCAACCTACACACACATAAACAACACATATGTACATCAGCAGCATATGCTTATGCATGTATATATGTGTGTATTGGGTATGTATTGCACTTATGAAATAAAGAGTGAACAAATATTCTTTTGTTCTTAAAGGAATGCATACTTGAGACTGCTTGTGTGAATTAGACAAGGATGATTTATCTCAAGAGAAGAAGCCTTTCTGCTTATGACTATCACATGCCTCAGGAACCTGCTCCTAATACCAACCAGCAGTCATTTCAGTTAGTTTTTATCCACTGGGCAGTGAAATGACAGAAGTACTGAATGAGGGGCAAAGGAAAGGGGAGAAAAGGGGGGAGACAGGAAAACCAGGTCCCTGTAAGCTCTTACCCTCATTGATACTTGGAAATACCAAATTAGAAAACAACAAATACTACAGAAAACCACTGCTAACTTAGTCTAGAGAAAAAAGTACAATGGGACTGCCAATTATCAAGGACCAAATGAAAAATCAGGCAGTGTGTTGCTTCTAACAATATCCAGATTAAAAGAACCAAAGAGAGCTAGATGAAATGAAAGGGTGGGGAAATTTAGAACAAATGAAAAACCAAAGGCTTTCTTAGTGAGAGATGTAGCAACTGGCTTTATTTCATCACTAAAAACAAGTCACTGAGACAAACAGGCTGAAGCTGCCTATGCAATTACCAGCTTTGGGTGAGGTGGCTTAGTGACTCAAATACTAATCTTTCACCTCTGGAGACCAACTGTAGCTTGCAGTCCTACTTAGGTCAAACTGAAAATTAATTCAAAGCCTTCATCTGAAAGTAAGGGGAATGTCTGGCTGAATCACACGCCTACCACACCACCTCATTTGGAACAATTTAATTCCCATTGACAGTTTCTTACTGTTGTTCTATCCTGAACATCCCACCAAATCTTGGGATGAATTAATGTATAGGTGTCTGGTTGACATTAAAGCCTGAGAAAGAGCAGGACTCAACTTATATGATAAGTAAGCAAAATTTGTCTTCAGTGATTTTAATTCCCTTTTATCGTACTCCCTAACACCATTCTGGTACCTTTCTTTCTTAAAATTTGTGAAGCTATAGCTGTCCAGATCACATTTCTGTGATCTCTCCCTCTCCTCTCTCTCTTCTCTCTTTCTCTCTCCTTCTCTGCCCATGTCCCTCTCTCCCCTTCCCAAAAAAAGTGATCATTCACTTTTGTATCTGTCTATGGGAGGAAGTCTCTAGCGGAGTGCCCCAGGGTACTTGGCCTTGAGCTGTTCAATATAAAGATCAGGATGATATGCTCATTAAATTTTAAAGTGGTAAAAACCTAGCAGGTATAGCTGAGGCATCAGATTGGAGAGTGAGAATTCAAAATACCTTCTGTAGGCTAGGATAGTGCCTTGGATCCATTAAAATAAAACTTAATGTAGATAAATGTTGAGTATTATAGGAATTAATAAATCAGCTTCACAAGTTCAAGTTGGGCAAAAAGTGATGAGATATTATTTATTCTCAAACACCGCCTCACACACATATCTTAGTCTTTTAGTGGATTTTAGGCTCAGCTTTGTGAGACACCACAAAAGAGATGGTTTTAGAAACACTTACATAGAATTGTATGAACTGATGCATAGTGTGAAAAGCAGAATTAGAACAATTTATTTTATGCAATAACAGCAATGCTGTAAGATAATCAACTTTGAAAAACTTAGTAACTCTGATCCATCCAAATGCTGCTGCAAAAGACCCCTGATAAAGTATTATCTATCTTCAGATGGAGAACTATTGGACTCAGAGGAGGAAGGGAAGAAGGAAATAAGTACTTACAATATACCTACTGTGTTCCAGGAATTGTACTAAGTGATTTTTATGAGTATTATTTTATTTAGTCCTCATAGTAACTGAAGTATAGGCACTGTTATTATTCCTATTTTGTAGTTAAGGAAACTGAGGCAAGCAAGGGTTAAATTCATTGCCCAGAGTTATACAGCTAACCTGAAGCCAGAGTGAAATGCAAATGCTCCTGACTGCAGGACTAACTATATTCACTGAGTTACCAACTGCTCCTAAGTGTAGACTGAAATGTATTTTCTTTTCTACTCTTATTTTGGATTATGGAATGAGGAACTTTATTTTACTACTGGAAAATTGAGGGGAGGGAGATGGAAGAAGGGGAGAGTAATAGAAGGAAGGACAGACTAGAGGAAGGGGTGGATGGGTGCATGCTGTCCTGGGATGGGGTTGGGGAGAGATGGGGAGAAAAATTTGAATTCAAATTCATGTGGAAGTAAGTGTTGAAAACTAAAATATTAAAAAATTAAATTAAAAGAAATTAATTTTATATGACTATACACATTCATAATGGGCTTTATTTTTCTTGTCTTTTCAATAGTGGAGTAAGGGAGAGAATACAAAATCCAAATAAAATTAAATTAAATTAAAGAAAAAAAACAATCAAGAACGTGAGCATTAACAGAGGAACAGCCCAAGTTTTACATTGGTATTGCTAGTAAAATAAACAAAGTCCTCCCAATTTCTATGGGAGAGTGTTACTGGAGGATTTACTATGATGTAGACAACATAAAGAAGAAAAAAGGAAAATTCACAAAGGATCAAAGGGTATAGCTAGATTGATGTCTGTAACTCTAAAGGGAATAGCCCTAGGTCCAGGAAAATATGGAAGTCACAGCAATGCATATCAACTAGAGAAAATCAATCTATTTGGATCTGATAGTCTAGACAGATTTGACCATCCTCAAATAAAAATGACCATTATCACATAATCGAAAGTCAAGGGAAAGCCATCCAGAATTTGTCCACAACTGTGCAAGCTTTGCAGTTCTTCACTTCAATTTTGTTTTACTACACATATGACCTAGAAAAAGGATTAGACTATAATAGTATCATTTAAATGTTCTTTTTTACTCTTTCTCCTTCATGATTTTTCCTGCTTGTTGAAACTATTGCAGCTGTGTTAACATTACAAGACAAGATTTCTACCCATTAGACTGAGTCCCAAATCCACAACCTACACTTAATCTAATATTAAATGAGACAGGTTGCATTACCTAGTATCCTGTATTAGAGATTCTTCTGGTATTAACAACTATCTAAAGGCCATTCAAATTTCACATCATGATAGAATATAGAAATATGAGACACGTTCTGAGTTACCAACTGACAGAAAATACACGTTAATATGCTTTCTATTTTTAAAAAACATGCATGTATTTTAAAATCATTACAATTTTTTATAAAAGGTAGGAAGGATTACTAAAAGTACAATTGTAGATGCTGTGTCACAATTTTAAAGTGTACCACTGTTAAATGTTTTCAGTTTTTCCAGAAATAAGGAAAGCATGTATCCAAAAAATTCTTGACGACTGCCACTAGTGGCACAGCAGAGAAAGCACTGGGCTCAGAGTCAGGAAGATCTGAATTTAAATTTGACTTCAGACATTTACTAGCTGCATGATCCTGGACAAGTCAATTAAAATACATTTGCCTCAGTTTCTTCAATGGTATAATGATAATAATAATAGCATCTACCTCACAGGATTGTTGGAAGGATCAAATACAATAAAATTAGTAAAAGCACTTAGCACAGTATCTGACACATAATACATAATATATAAATGGATGTTCCTTTTCCTTTACCATGGCACCATATGCTTCTTTTGGAAAGGGATCATGCATTATAATCTCAGGATAATACTGGGGAGGGAATAAATGTTGTTGTTCTGTTATTTTTTAGTCATATTCAACTCTTTGTGACCCCATTTAGAGTTTTCTTGGAAAGGATACTGAAGTGCTTTGCCATTTTCTTCTCCAAATAATTTTACAGATGAGGAAGCTGAGGCAAAAAGGGTTAAATGACTTGCTCTGGGTCACACAGCTAGTGTCTGAGGCTAAATTTGAACTCAGAAAGATGAATCTTCCTGACTCTAGGACATATGCTCTGCAACCTAGTTGCCCATGGAAAAAACGGATACTGATTAATTCTACACTAATAGCCAAAATTCTGTTGATAAGTATATTATGTTTTAGCTATTAGTTTATAATAGAATAAATGGATGCAGATTAATGATAGATGAATAGGCAAATATAACATGTATAAACAAAATTTTCTTGAGATATCACATTGAAAATATTCATTTGACAAAGAGTTACTGACTTTTCTAATGTGCGCATGTAATATTGTTTTTGGTTTATCCCTTTCCCCCTGTACCTCCTCTGTTTCTCCCTAACATCGCCAGGATGTTGTCTGCTTCTTTACTCTTTGAAAAGAGACAATACAATCCATGTGGAAATGAAGGGAGCAAAATAATCACTCAACCCTGAAGTGAAAGTAGAAAAAGGAGATGAAGACGTTCTACCCTTTCTTTGAATTTAGAGTGACTTACAACCCCTCCAGTCTTCTTTTCCAGTCAATCACTCTTGAATTGGATACAGTCTCCCCTTTTCCCTAACTCAATTTCTTGGAAAACTAATTCAACTCTGCTAATTTTTAACCAAGAACTTCTTTCCCCCTTGTCCTGACTTTGAGTATGCCTTACCAAAATCAAATTCTGGATCATTTTTTGCCATCCCCCTCCCTCCTTCCTATTCACATTTTGATTAATGGAGCTAGTGAGTTCTGATTGAATTTGCTACAAATGTAAGGTATCTGTTCTCTAACTAGAGACTCACTACATTAAGGTGAATATTTTATTCCTTATCAGTTCACTAAAGCACTCCTGAAGTTTCTCTGGGTAGCCCTGACCACACTCACTCTGCTTAGAACCTCACCTCTTTCCAAAAAAAAAATATTGATGGAGGCCATCTTCAAAAATTCTCTCTTCTCCCCTTCTCATCCCCTCACATTGCTTTGTATTTTCTCTTATCTCTTCTCCAATCTAAAATGAAGAGGTGGACTTTTCTCTTTGCTGAGGCCAGCATGTGCCTTTCATCTCAGTCCCTCTCATCTTTTATAGCAGATTTTGTCCTGCCACCATTGCCCAATCTTCAAATTTTCCCTTCTGTACTGGCTCTTTACATGCTCTCTGTGTATACCCCCAATATCTCCTCTATTCTTAAATAAAAACACACACAAAAAAATCTGCTCCTACCTTCCTTCTTTCTATTTTTTTTTACTGTCTTCTTATGTATTACTTCTCTTCCACACACACATTATAATTTAACTGAACTTAATTATTTGCTGTTGCTTGAACTCAGCATGCCACTTCTGATTTCATTGACATTGGCTTTCCCTTAGTCTCTTAATTTCTCTAACTTCAAGTTTCTCCTCAAATTCTACTTTATGCCAAAGGTCTTTCCTGTTCACCCACCCCATTGTGGTAGTCCTTACCCTTCTGTAATTTTGTCACAGGAATTCTCTATAAATCCTGAATATATTCAGTTATTTACATGGGATCACCACCATTAGAATGTGCACTGCTGATAATGGGGTACAAACTCTGGGAACCTCCTGAAACTCTCCTGAATCTTTACACTTAATCTGACTTTTCATACCCAAATCTATCACCCTTAACCTAGACTAGTTCTTCATTATTTGGTACTTCTTGATTGCCACCCCCCCCATCCCAGCCCTCCATTGTCAGTATCTTCTGAGTGCATCCTGCTATTTCTCACCCTTGATCAGTCACCCCAGTCCCATTAAGATCCTCCTTGGACTTCTCATCAAGATCCTCCCTAAATCTCTCCTCCCACAACCCCAGACTACTAGACCAACCCCCAGATCGCTCCCTCCCCTCTTTCTGTATATAAGTACCACCTCACCTCCATAAAGGCACTCAGATGTAAGCTAGTTCAGATTCTATCTGGCCTGCTTGTCAATAAATGGTGAGGCTTCTTAAGAGTCAACCTAATATGGCAGATTTTTAGTAAACTTTGTTTTACTTTGGCTGAAAGCCTTGAGTCAAATTCATTCAGGAAGGGCTGACGCATCGATATTTGGGGGTCCAAAGCAACCCTAACCTCAACATTATGGTTCTCTGGCCTCAACACTGAGAGAGGATTCTGGGAAGATGGCAGAATAGGTCAGAAAATTCCAAGCTCCAAGATTTTACCTCACAAAATAGTTAAAATAATACCTTAGAGCAAACAAAGTATGGGTGGAGATAAATAAGAATAGGGTTACAACAGAGGTCTTCCTGGGACCATAAGAAAATCCAAGAAAAATCCCAGGAAGAGGTTTTCTCCCTGTAAAGAGCAAACACCTCAAGGCTAAGCTCCATTTAACAACAGGTCACAAGCCCTGGGGTTAGTTGGTGAGAGGCTGCCTTGGCCCCAGTTACAGGAAATTTAACTCCCAGGATAGTGGGGGAAGTTGGGTGTTTGAGCCCCAGAAGATTGGAAGAACCTCTGCTGATAAGGAATGTAGTCAGACCCAGCTGTGCTGCAGAGTAATAGGGATGAGAAGGAACCAGCACATGCCTGGTGTGTGCAGAAGCAGTGGGGCAGAAAACCTCTGGCTGTAGTCACTTACAGGAGGCTGAAGGTTTGCCTTTGGCCCCAAGCTGGAGGGGAGAACTGAAGATTTGGGGCAAAAAGCACCATTTCCCATGCCCCAGGGCTAGGTGTGATTACAAACATTAAGCTATTACTACAAAAAAATGCACAGGCAAAGGAGAAAGAATCCAATCATAGAAAGCTATTATGGGAAGAGAAATAACAGGAGTTCATCTTCAGAGGAAGATACTGAAGTAAAGAAAACCTCAAAGAATAATGTCAAACGGTCACCTGCCCAAAAACAATTTATAGACAAACTTAAGATTTTAAAAAGCAAATCCCTGAAATGGAGGAAAAACTAAAAAAAATAAGAATAATCTAAGAAAAACAAGAAGGTTATGAAATGAAAATCAATCAATTAGAGAAGGAGATACAGAATTTTAAGGAAGAAAATGACACCTTGAAAATTAAAAATGGGCAAAGTGAATTCAGTGGAGTTAGAACAGATTAAGAAATAATTAAATCATGAATAATGAAAATAGAAGAGAAAGTGAAATGTTTAGAAGAAAAACAATAGATTTGGAGAATAGATCAAGAAGAGAAAATCTAAAAGTAATTGGAATAACTGAAAGCTGTGATAAAAATAAATCTTGATACAATAATACAAGAAATAATTTTTTAAAAATTGTCCTGAAGCATTAGAACAAAGGGAGAGTAGAAATAGAAAAAAAAAAGATCCATTGGTCACCATCTAAAAAAGAGATTCTATGAGAAAAACTCACAGAAATATTATAGTCAAATATCAAAACTCCCAGCTCAAAGATAAAATATTAAAAGCATCATGATTAAAATAATTTAAATATGATGGAGTCACAATTAGAATCACACAAGACCTAGCAGCAAACACATAAAGGATTGCAGATCTTGGAACACAACATATGGAAGAGCGCTAAGGCTCCAGCCAAAAATATCATACCCTGCAAAGTTAAGCATTATTCAGAATGGGGGAAAAAATGAACACTTCATAAACTCTCAGACTTTCAAGACTTTGTTAATAAAAATCCTGAACTTAATAGAAGATTCAACAAACAAGAAGCAAGAATAATATAAGGTATATACCAAAGATTAATTATAAGGAATTCATAAAGACAGACTATTTACCTTTTACATATGTAAAATATGAAATGTATGTCTAAGACTCTTATTAACAATTAGGTAGCTCATAACAAAGACTGGGGTAAACTGATTCTGATACTAATTTTAAAAGTAAAACCATTTAGGAATAGCTAAAAAGAGTAACTATTTTATACAAATGAGGTGCAAGAAGAAAAATTAATACAGAGAAATTAGATGGGGGAGGAGGGCTTGGTAGTTCTGGTAACCTACTTATACCAGGAATGCATTTAAGAGGAAACAATACAGAGAAAATTAGAATATAAAAATCTTCTAAATTTAGAGAAAATTAAATGGTAGGGGCATAGGGAGGGAGGGAGTACAAGGGAGGGATCTTTAGAGGGGAAGGTAAGGGAATGAGTAAAATGGGGTATAAAAGGGTGTTTAGATTTATGGGAATGGGAAGATAGGGGAGGGCTCCTTGGAGTGGGGTAGGCAAGTATTAGGAGGACAAGGTAGCAGGTAGAAGGTAAGTAAAGGAGGCAGGAGAGATAGGAAACAAGAGATATATGCACAAACATAAAAAACAAAGATCAGGTATAGAATAGGTTTGGGAAAATATGTCTATATATGTATGTATATAAGTATATATGCATGTATATATCTGTAGCTTTAGAGAAACATATCTAAAATTCATTGTAGCCTTCTGAAAGAATGGGGAGTAGGGGGAAAAACAAAGTAAAAAAGTACACAGCAGAGAACAAAAGGAGTCACAAGGAAGCAAAGAAAAGATGGACAGTTTTCAACACAAGCATTATTTATCATATAGGCTTTCTTGAAGTGAAAATATATTGTTAATAATTTGAATCCTCTCTTATGTTCTGCTATGCACATGATGTTTTTTTTCTTTTTAACTTTGTATTTGAGTTCCAATATTTAAGTTTATGATTTTTTTGTTTCTTTTCTCTATTCTGTATTTGTGTTCTGGTGTTTGAGTTCAAATAAATTTAAGAAAAACAAAAGAATGTGCACTCCATACAGACTCAAACCTTGCTAGCTGTTTGATCCTGGGCAAGTCACTTAAAGTCTGCCTCAGTTTCCTCATCTGTAAAATGGGGATAATGATGGTGCCAAAGTCCTAGCATTGTTGCTAGGATTAAATGAGATAATTGGGAAAAAACTTAGCCAATTTGTATATTCTTTGTATATTTTGTACTAAGCATATAATAAATGCTCAATAAATTATGTTTGGTTGACATGTATAGGGGGTTCTTAATGAGATAACTGAATTGTGCAGACTGATTAACTCGTCATAACTTTTATCATTGTATTGATCACCTTAATTGATAATCATCAGTTATACGGCATTATTTAAAAATTGTCACAATGATTTCTTTTCTTTGATTTTGAAAACATGTATCATTTTTAACAAAATTGGTTTCCTCCATAAGATTCCTTGATCCATGAATCATAATCATAGTACATTAGAATTTAAAAAGAACATAGAGATAATTCAGTTTAACCCCCATTTTACAGGTGGGTAAGTTGAGATTCAGGGATGCTACATGGACTTTCCCTAAATTCTATGGGTAGTTAGTGGTGGAGCAGGAACAAGAAATAAGATTTTTGGCCCCCTATTCTTTGTGCTACAAAACACTGTCATTTCATATGGTTCTAACCAAGATGATATTGAGAATGTTTACTAAAGCTATTTCACTGTCTTACTTGTAGTCTTTAATGCTCAGAAGCTTCGGAGTCAGTTAATCTTAATGCCCTCCCTTTTCTTTCTGCTACTCACACCTAAATCAAACAGTTATGAATGATTGTTAGTATATAATCTTGTGAGAAGTGCCAATATGATCCTTACCTTTGTCAACATCCTCATCACATATGCAAAAAATTGTGGTACAGTGGAAATGAAACAAAATTAATTTCTATATTTTTTACAAAGTGTGTGTTGAGAGAATAATCCTCACCGATCTTATAGTAAGCATAAATAATCTGATAGAAGTGTGCAAAGATATTAGAAGAGAAATTATTTTTAAAGTGTATTAATAGCTGCAAAGTTTTTTTTCAAAAAACTCATTCCTCTGACCTTCCAAGATTATTTGTCTAAACATAAATAAATTCATATTTCAAAAAGCTAGGCAGCTAGGTGGTAAAGGGTACGGAGCTCTGGTCTGGAGTCAGGAAGACCTGAGTTTGAATACAGACTCAAACCTTGCTAGCTGTTTGATCCTGGGCAAGTCACTTAAAGTCTGCCTCAGTTTCCTCATCTGTAAAATGAAGATAATATTGGCGCCAAAGTCCTAGCATCGTTGCGAGGATCAAATGAGATAATTGAGAAAAAACTTAGCATGTAGTTAACTCTTTGTAAATGATTTTTTTTTTAAAGCTGAAGTAAAAACTTCCGTTGTTCAATCATTTCAGTTATGTTCAACTCTTCATGTCTCCATATGTTATTTTCTTGGCAATAATGCTAAAGTTCTTTGTCATTTTTTTTTTCTCCAGCTCATTTCATAAATGAGGAAATTGAGGTTAAAATAGAGTTAAGTGACTTGCTCAAGGTCACATAGCTAGTAAGTGTCTGAGGGCTGACAGGAACTCAGAGAATTTTTTCCTGATTCCAGGTTATGCTACACAGCTGTCCATAAAATTGAAATCATAACAAAACTCAGCAAAACATCTTTTTTCCTACTTTTGACCTTAAGACTTCCAAATTAAATGATTAAAACTAATTTTTCCAATTATATTTTATTATCCTGAATGAGAATTCCACTATTCAATAAGAAGAAACTCTTTTTTTCTATTTCCCCAGTCTTTTTTTCAAGTCCTTTTAAACTTCCTGTTTTCTTCCCTGCAAGTTGGAACAAACAATCTTTCATCTATACAGGTTAAGCCTGCCAATATCCTGCACTATTCATTACTGCTCAGTCTTATTATGAGAAACTTGAGCTTCTGAAACATTATATAATCAATTTCATTAATTCTTAGGCTCTCCTTTCCTCCAAGTGCAAAATATTACCAAAGTCGCCCATATGTTCATCTTGTTTATTACTTGTTCAGTTGCAAAGGCTAAAATTTATACTTGATTTTCTTTTTCTTTTCTTTTTTTAACTCTTTTAGCCCCCTGCCCCCACCCTCCACCATCCCATCAATATGCACTACACACAACTCATTAGATTTTGCAAGCATGACAGGAGCTGCTAGCACCAAAACCTGAAATTGAATATAAGGCATAAACAAAGCCATAGCAAATGAGCAGCCCTCTGAAGACAGTTTATCAGCTTGGTATTGTCAGAGCCAAAGCAAAATACATTGGCAACTCATAACATGCATATCAACAGCAGCCATAATTATAATATTTACCTTTTACATTTTTCGAGATAGTGAGAATGCCAGTGCATGATATAAATACATAACCAATTATATTCAAATTCCATCAGTAGGTTCCCTTAGAGACATAGGCATCATATTTCTACTTCAATCCCATTCTATATGTAGATATGTACTAGAAAGAGTATACTTTGTTTTATGCTAAATAACAAAAATTCTTTTAATGGCCTCGAATTTAGGGATAATGATAAACTTGGGGAACAACATTATGCTAAAAACATAGTAAATTTAATATATAAGTATGGCCTAAGTCTTAAAACAACTACATATGGTGGAAAGAGAAAAGCAAGGGAAATCAAGAAGACTGGTATTCCAAAAGAGCTCTGCCATCTTTGTCATACTGAGCTTCTCTGAACTAAAACTGTTGATGTCTTCTTGCCCAACCTATCTTGATGATATATCTTGTGCACACACATGGATAGATGCACATATCTATGTATTAATTTGTTAAGTGTGGCAAAGATGACACAGCTCTAGATAAACAAATGAAATGTGTTTTAAGGTGAGAGAGATGAGAGAAAATACTAACAAGAAGGAGGGATCAGGGAAAGCATCATGCTCAGGGCAACCCATGAGCTTAATTGTAAAGGACAAAAGAAATCCAGGAGAAGAAAATCCATTTCAGGGTCCAAAGTCCCTTAATATGCAACTTTCTGTTCCTTGTTAGAGGTCAACCTTTTGCAGGGGAAGCAGAGTGAGAAGGAGGGGGTAGGAGAGTTGCAGGCTCTTCAGTCACCTGAATATCTTTAAGTATCTATGGGCTTTGCAGTTACTTCAAGAGCTTCTGGCTTCCAGATTCAAGAAAGAATATAGGTAATGCCCACAGAATTTCAGGTTGCTAAAGGGAAAATAAGACTCTGAGAAGAAGCCATCATTAGAGGAGCTAGCAATCTCCATCATTTCCTATCCCCAGCTTGCTGTACTATAGACTTTGAGAGATTTCCCCTCTGGGTATGATCTGGAACTCTTTCTCTTGGTTGAACTGAGTTATCTTGTTCCCAATGGGAGAAGGACTTCTTTTATGTAATGTCAGGTATACGTGCTTTCTCTGGTTTCTGTTTTGTTATCAATTTGTTAAATGGATTTTTTTCTTATTTGCAATTTGTTCATGATACAAGGTATTTGGTACAAGGGTGTCAAACCTTGGATGTAAAGCTGGGGTCTTCCTTTGTTCATTACTGAGCAGCATTCATGAGCTCAGCTTGAACTTGAAAACTATATTGCCTATGGTAACCAAAGGTAAGGGGGCAGATAGAAATAATTCTGTCCCGGTACCTCCTATCTCTCAGGAAAGCAGAGTGTTAACTCTTATCAACCTGCCACAGAGTTTCTAAGAAAAACAAAGGGCATTGAGCTGTGTGTCCACATTTTATTTCTCTCACAAGCTGGCGACATGTATTGCATAAGGGCTGCAGTCCAAAACTAAGCCCTCCCAAAGGGTTTGATTTGGTATTTAGGGGTATAGAGTTATATGCCCTTCAAAAAGTAGGTGTTCCCAAGGGAGTGCCAATTAATTCTGATTAATCAACACACTAGGAAGTGGACTATATTAAAATGAAGGTCTTAAGTAAGTGACTTATTCCTGGTACAACACCTTTTCAACAAGGGTTGATATCATGCACCACCATTCTTCCTAAGGGCAGAGAAAATACCTATTCTATCTGTTCTCTCAGACTACCTTCCCCCCATCATATGAGACCACTCCCAGTACTGGGCTATCTAGGCAGAATCTGTGTCTACCCAAACCTGGGAGCTTCCAATGCCATCTCATAATCACTAATGTCCTTGTGAAGAACTTTCAGAACTGGCTGCCTGGGGGGAAGCTCTGAGAATCATTTTTCATCTCTTGTTTCCCATCCTGGCAGGAATGAAAGTCTCCCTTGGAGAACTAAAAGGGGAGAAAAGGCTGAAGATGCCTATCATTGCCTCCCTCCAAGTCACACAATGACACTCTCATGTTACTTGTGGGGAACAGCCTCACTGCACAAGCACAATTGTAGTAGGTGTCATGAGGAGTTTGGCAATGAGCCAGGAATGCAGTTTGGCAGAAAAAAATTTGTATGTGTCTGTTTTGGGGGGAGCTATGAAATAAGATGGGAAATGAAAATTGAATCCAGATTATGGAAGTCCCTAAATGCCAGGTTGGAGAACATAGATTTTATTAGAGAAACATGAATGAGCTTCCGACTCCTTCTGAACAGGAGTCACTGAGTCAGTCCTCCATCTACCAAAGATCATTTTGGTGGCTATGAATATGAAATAGGATAAACTGAAGGTACACACACAGAGACATACACATGCACACATAAAATTAAAGTCCTATAACAATACACTAGAAATGAAACAAGGAGAGCCTGAACTAGGATGGTGCCCTGAAAGAGAAATGATGGTTATGAGAGTAAATTTTAATACCATTCTATTGTTGCTATTGCTCTTGTCTGGTTGTGTCTGACTCTTTGTGACCTCACCTGGATTTTCTTAGCAAAGACACTAGAATGGTTTGCTATTTCCTTCTCTAGTTCATTTTACAGAGGAAGAAACTGATACAATCAGAGTTAAGTGACTTGCTCAAGGTCACACAGCATGGAAGTAGCTCAAGTCAGATTTGAACTCAGGAATATAAGTGTTCCTACCTTCAGTTCCAGCACTCAATCCACTGTGCCACCTATCTGCCCATTCTAGAAAATGCTTTTCTTCAGAGAAAGGTGTGTACTTCCTGTAAAGAAGAAATGCCTATAAGTCTTAAACAAATATTTAAAAGACTAGAGGAAACCAAAAGTTTGCTGCTAAGTTAATTATGATCTTTAGAACTATGAATGCAATCCATAAGTGATTCCTTAACTTCATTTTCAAGTAGAAATTTAACTTGTCTCACTGAAGGAAACCTTTATGGGTTATGATAACAAGTAGTCAAATTAAGTGAATGGAATTTGACTACCTTTTCCTCTATCTGATAACTTGTGGTGACATTAATTAGCAGGGCTAGAAAGAGCAGGAGAAAGGAGAATAATGAAGGACTATAAATTGTCTCTGCATTAGATAATCATTGTCAGAATAAAGGAACACTAATTGTATCACAAATTCCCTGCTCTATGAAATAAAACTGCATTGGGAGAACTATTTCAGTGACATACTATGGAAATTGTAGCGTATTTAAAGTTAGGACCCTGAGTTCAGATCCCACTTCTGCCACATACGATTGAATAGCCTTGAGGAAGTTACATTGACACACAATTTCCCTGGCTGCAAAATGAAAGGGCTGGATTAGCTTGGACTATGCTAAGGTTTATTTCAACACAATATCTTTGGTTCTGAAATCATTTTGAAAGCTTTCTGGTTTGTACGAGTTTCTAATCAGTTTACCTCATGAATCTATTTGTATCATTGTCTAAAAAAAGTTAGTTGGATCAATAGTTCTTCAAATTCTATAGAGAATATCTATTTTAATCATAACATTTTCTTAACATTTTAAGAATGCTAAGTCAATAAGCATTTTTAAGATCCTCCTATGTGGCAGGCACTGTGTTGAGTGTTGAAGTTACAAAGGAAGGCAAAAAACAAACAAAAACAATCTCTTCTCTCAAGGAGGACACAATCGAATGGAGTGATAACATACAAATTATTAACAAGATATAAACAGGATAAAATGAAGATAATCTGAGAGGGAAGGCACTGAGATTAAAGAGGACTGGGAAAGACATTGCAGAAGGTAAGGCTTTAGCAGAAATTTGAGGGAAGTCAGGAGGCAGAGATGAGGAGAGAGTTTCAGGCATTCAAGACAGCAAGTGAAAATGCTCCCATAGTCAAAAGGTGGCGTGTCTTGTGCAAAGAATAGAAAAGA